>JAJKFI010000005.1:14401298-14466015 GCA_029204185.1 Lerista edwardsae
AGGGCTTTCGTTTGAATTCTTTTGATTTGATATGGTAAGTGCGCTGGTAAGGAACTGGACTAACAACACACTTTTGTGCAATCCAAAGCCACAGTGTGTCAATCAGTATTGGAGATTAGCTCCACTACTGAAAAGCACCTGGAGAAGAAATAGGTTGATTGTCCCACCAATCTTGGGCATGGCAAATATTCTGTAACTCTGTTGTGGTTGCTGAGCCAACACACAGCTTTGTTGGGTGTTTGTCCAGAGTCAGAACCATGAGTAAGTAAAATAGATGCAGCGATGAAGAATTGCCCTGTACTTTTAAGTTTTACTTTATACATTTTCATATGTGTAATGTATGTGTATGTATGCATTTCAAATGTATGCATTTTATACATTCACTTATTATGTTGACATTGAAATTCATGCCCAAATAGATCCTAGCTCTAATAAAGGTCGCCATTACTTGGAGCCAGATATTGCAATCTTGATAGTGCATTTTGATATGTCTAGTGCATATATTTGGAAGAAACAAATTTCTTTTGTTAAGATGTTTAAAAATAGTCGTCTGTGGCATTTAAAGGACCTTTTCGGTTGGAGGAAATGGCATGTTGTAATTGTTAGCAATCAAAAGGTTGTCTCGTAGAGAAAGAATACTGCCAGTATATAATCTGTCATATTTTGAAAGGCTTTTGTTGAATCTATTCCTTTGGGTGTTCTGTTTGGCCAAAATAAGATTTGTACTGTGTCCCTGAAAATCCAGCATTTTCCAACATGAAAATGACACATGTACATTGAAATGGCTTTCACTGCAGTGAACAAAGAAGCAACCATCAAGAAAGGATTCAACCTCACTTCCATTATTTAACATGGGAAATACATGGACTCTGATTTGAGTGTGCATGCGCTATTAACAATTCATAATGCATGCGTACATTTTGCATTTTTAATTTTTTGTCTGAATTAAAAATGTAAGTTTTGAACAATCTTATACCAATTCTGTGACTGAGATTCAGTCTTGCTGTGTAGAGTAGAGCTTATTCTCAAGAAAGTTTGCATAGGGATACAGAATTCTGATAATGGATTGATCTTAAGATGTCCATGAGAGCTGCCATCCTAGGCACAGTTAACTTGGGAGTAAGTTTCCGATGTAGCAGTGGTTCTCAAACCTTTTAGCACCATGACACACTTTTTAGAATGACTATTTTTCTGAGATCTGCTGGAAGTGCTATCATTGTGACACCAGAACCTGCTTCTTTCCTGAGAATGCAGCAATAAGTTGGATTATTTCTTAGTCCTTTTCCAATAGCAAAGTGAATCAGAAAGGGAAAAAGCCTATTTACAACCTTGACACAACCACACAGCCCTCACCTTTTCCAGCATCCCATCTTCCCATGTTTTCAATGTGGAAGTGCTTTGAGTGCTTCGCGACCCACCTGAAATTGGGTCCTGAAACCCACAGTTTGGGAACCACTGCTATATTGAATTCAATGGGAGGGGCCTGTTTCCAAATGAACAACATACCGATGCTTAACTGTCAATCTATTTTTACACCATTCAGTTTCAGACAATAGGAGTGTGATGGACAAAATGTATAATTTCTCTGTATTTGTTCTGAGAACTGTATTAGTTCTGAGAAAGAGCAGGTTACTTTCATAAGATTTTGTAGTCCTAACTTCTTGTTGGAGGGGTAACAGCAAGATATATGAGGATCACACTTGTTTTTCAAAATGTATTACATTTATTTAAGTTAATTCAAGGTCTAATTGGGTTCTTCCTAGACTGACTGATTTCTAGCAGCTTGCCAGTGTGAGTGTGATGACCTCTGCGGAAGAATTCACAGCCCATTTAAAGTTACAAGACACTATTTTTAGAATTTGCAGTTCAAGCCCTGACTTCCTCTTCAACAGTGATTGTACAATGGAGCAATCGCTTATAAAAGAGACATGAGCACAAACTTAGAATTTCCTCCCAAAACATCTGCATTGTAGCTCTGTTCACTTTTTCCCGCCACACACTGTTCCTATGCTTGTAATGCTGTATGTTGATAGGACCTTTCATAGGATTTAGTACCTGAATCATACAACGTTTTAGATCATATGGAAGTCTCAACATACATGTAGCTGTATGTGCAAGGGGCCCTTTACAGATAATCCATTGAAAGTATGCAAATGGAGGGAGTCAGATGGCACAGCAATCATGGTGATAATAGGGGTGGGACCAGTGTGCTGCCATCAATGGCTACTAGTTATAACTGATGTATGCAACCTCTGGTTCAGAGATAATGTGCCTCTGAGTACCAATTTCTTGGAAGCAATAGCAAGAGGCAGTTTTTGCCCATGCCCTTTCCAAGCTTCCAGGAAGGTTGGCCCCTTGGGGGTAGGAGAGATGCTGAACTAGATGGATCTCTGGGCTGGTCCAATAGGACTCTTCTTATCTTCCTTCCTCCATGTAATAACTATTACATTCTATTATATTCTATTCTGCACTTCCTGAGTGCAGGAAGAAGGTCTGAAAGATCCTTTTGTCTGTGGGGCTCAATTGTGTTCCATGGCCCCAGACTTTCTCAGAAGGTTTATCAGGAATTCCTTAATGGGTTTCTCCAGGTGTGCCATCCTTCTTGACTGAGAGTGGTCCAAATGTGTGTTACAGTGGCCCTTGTGCTGACCAAACTCTAGGTTAGGATTGCACTTTAAGGGTATATTTATACATTCGCACGACACTAACAGTGTCTCTGAGCGTCTGGCACACTGACTTGGGCGTGCATGGGAAGGCCTGTGAATTTTAAGATAGACATGTATATAGAGAGATCCATGTATCATTTCAGCATCCTTTTATACTAAAGTGGATTTTTATAAGAATATAAGAAAAAGCCTTGCTGGATCAGGCCGAAGGCCCATCTAGTCCAGCTTTCTGTATCTCACAGTGGCCCACCAGATGCCTCAGGTAGCACGCAAGACAACCAGATACTAGTGTCCTGCTACCACTCCCCTGCATCTGGCATTTTAAAGTAGACTATTACCCTTGCACCACCTCCAAGGAAGATACCAGACTGAGGTTGGAGTTTAACTTTATTAAGCACAATGTCAATCCTGTAACCTACTGAACACCCATCCCTCCTTCACCAGTCTTGGGTAGGCAAAAAAAACTGCCATCCATATTTGGCCAATTTGGATGACAGAAAAAAAAATCCTACCTGGCCCTCATGATGAGCAACCAGCTAATCTCAGATTATTTTGCACTACAGTTGCAAAAAATGCCGGAAGTTTTTTTTAGCATAGTATGAAAGTCCCTTATCCACCAAACATTAAGGCTGCAATCCTAAGCACACTCTCTTGGGAGTAAGCTCCATTGAATGCAGTGGGACTTCTGAGTAGACATGCATTGGAATGGGCTGTTGGGGCCTCACAGCTTTCCTTATGGGGGGAATAAATTATAGTAATAAAGCTGAAGGTTAAGCTCTGTAGCTATGTGTGACTGCTGAGATGTTGGAGATATAGACTTCATTTATGGAACAATAATTCTCATGGCCTGTGCTTCTCATAGAATAGAGGAATGTTAGAATTGGAAGGGATCCAGCATGTCATCTAGTCCAACTCACAGCTCAGTGCAGGCAACTGCTACAAGCTCCCTGGCAGGGCGTCATGCACTGTCTGCTTAAAAACCTCCAATGAAGGAGAACTCACAACTGCATAACACTGATCCAGTGCCAGACAGTTCTTACAGCTAAGAAATTCTGGCTCATGTCTAGCCTAAATCTGCTTCCTTACAGGAAAGGAAGTTGCGAGACTCAGGCTGTTGCGAGATCACAAGTTGCGAGACTCAGGCTGCAATCCTGTCCATGCTTACCTGGGAGTAAGCCCCACTGACTATAATGGAACTTACTTCTAAGTAAAAGGCTTGCATAGGATTGGGCTCTCTGACTCATGTCCTGAAAACATGTGGTTTTTGCAACTTGTGCGCAACTCAAGTCACTGGTGTCATGGACTCTGAGCAATCCAGAACCTGCAGACATGGTGGGAGGAAGGGGAGATGGTTCTAGGAGATGGAACTGTGAGGTGTTCAGGGGAGGAAGAAGGATTATGGTGTTGTTTGCTCAGTGACTTGCCTCTTTTCTCGAAATGACTCAGGACTCGTGTCAAAATGAATTGAAAGTTTCTGCGAGTCAAGTCATGATGATGCACACTATGAGTGCAATCCTAACCAAATTTCCAGCACCAGAGTAAGGGCAATGCAGCTCTGGTGTGAGGGAACAAACATTCCCTTACCTTGAGGAGGCTTCTGTTCCATTACAGGATGCAGCACATGCCCCATTGGCACGGCTATGTCAGTGCTGGAAAGTTGGTTAGGATTGCGCCCTATGACTCGCGAGTAAACTTGAGTTGCAGGGTTGCTGATTTATGACTCAACTCTTGACTCGGGATCAGTGACTGGAGCACATCCTTCCTTCCCTCTTAGTTTCTTTTCAGAAAAAGAATCTAAATCTCAGAGTCCTATAACAGAAGACCCATTTCTGATTACTCCCCATCAGCAGGCAAACCTTATGGTTTGCCCCCAACAAGAAAATAGATGCAGAGACAGTAGAATGGTGTCAGATTTTGTGTCATCTGTGAATTTGATAAGCATTTCCTCTACCCCCTCATCTGGGTATTTCATTTATAAAAAATGCCAAACAGCACAGTGCCCAAGATAAGAGCCCTTTGGCTCTCCACTTGATGCATTGTTAAAAGCTAGATAAGAACATAAGAATAGCCCTGCTGGATCAGGCCAAAGGCCCATCTAGTCCAGCTTCCTGTATCTCACAGCGGCCCACCAGGTGCCCCAGGGAGGCATGAGACAACAAGATGCTTGCATCCTGTTGCCACTCCCTTGCACCCGGTACTCTGAAGTAGCCTACTACTAATGTAAGGAGGTTGCACAATCCATAGCCCACAATGGACTTTTCTTCCAGAAATCTGTCCAACCCCCTCTTAAAGACATCTAGACCAGATGCCATCACCACCTCCTGTGGCAAAGAGTTCTACAGATTAACTACCTGCTGGGTAAAAAAGTACTTCTTTTTATCTGTTTTAACTCTCCCAACCCTCAGTTTTAGTGGATGCTCCCTGGTTCTGGTGTTTTGAGAGAGGGAAACGAACATCCCTCTATCGACTATATCCCTTCCGTGCATAATTTTGTATGTCTCAATCATGTCCCCCCTCAGGCGCCTTTTTTCTAGGCTGAAAAGCCCCAAACGCTGCAGTCTTTCTTCATAAGGGAGGTGCCCCAGCCCCGTAATCATTTTCGTATCATATGTACAGTATCATATGCTGTATCAACCAGTAACCCTATCAAAAAAGGAGATAAGAGTAGCCTGGCATGACTTGTTTTTGACAAGCCCATGCTGGCTCTTGGCTATCACCCCATTATTGCCTAAGTGCTCACATATATTAATATCAGACTGACGTAATAATCTGTTTTAGGATCTTTCCAGTCTGTAGCTTCCCAGATCTTCCCATTTTCGTTTTTAAAGAAGGAGAGGATCAGGCGACAGATACCTCCTGTTATGTGTTTTCCAGGAGTTCTCAAAGATTAAAGACACTATTGTGCGCTCTGCAGTATATCAATTGAAATGGTTTGCAATTTTTCACATGTGCCCTTGCTTATCTCCTCTTGGCTTACAGTACAGTCCGATGTATGTTTATTCAGAAAACTCCTTCTTATCTTAGTGGGACTTGTTAAGAAATGGAACCAGATAAGAGCTGGTTTGGTGTGTTGGCGAAGAGACTAAACTTCAGGCAAATCAGGTTTAAATCTTGCCCCTGCCATGAATTCCTTGGGTAGCCTTAGGCAAGCCACATCCGCCTAGCCTGTATTTCCATCTGCAACATGGGGATAAGAATACTTAACTTACAAGATTTTTGTTAAGGACAAACAACCAGTATGTGGAAAGCACTCTGCATAACAGAAAGTGCCAAACAAATAGTTACAGGTAGATGAGCCTTTATTCAGACATCCAAAATCCAGACTATTCCAAAATCCAGACATTTTTATCTAAGACTTAAAAAAAGCCCTTTCTGTATTGTGAACACTAGAAGGTCTTGTGCTCATTTCCACATACAGGGTGTGAGTTCTATTCGCTGCTCTGTAAGGTGTACAATTGTTGAAAAATATCAAAACGGCCAGCAGACACCCAAATGGATAACAGTGAAAAGAGCAAGAGGAAGCATTTCTCGTTATATTTATGCAGTTATTCTGAAATCCAGACAAATCCGAAATCCAGACACCTTCCCATCCCAAGCTGTCCAGATAAGGGATACTCAACCCATATGATTTATTTTTATTAATTGTGGGACACATGTGGGAGTAAATTCTTCTGAAGTCAATGATACTTGTGCCAGAGTAAACGTTCATAGGAGTAGACTGTTAACGGTAGAACTCAAATAAAGGCCTAATCCAATCCAACTTTCCAGTGCCTATGCAGCCCTTGAGGTAAGAGAACAAATGTTCCCTTACCTTTCAGAGACCTCCATCATGACTGTCCTCCCACCAAAAGATGCAGTAGGTGCCCTGTTGGCATGGTTGCATTGAGACTAGAAAGTTGGACAGGATTGGGCCCTAAGGCTGCAGTCATGTGCCTATTTATTTGGGAGCAATTCCTTTTGGAAGATTTGCTTCTGAGTAAACAAGAATGTGATTGGCTTGACAAATGCATAGTTCGGACATGCCCATCAATTGTGTCATTGCCAAGTACCCTGGAACTAGGGCTAGCCAGTTGATTGGGATGGGGTGGAGCCTTGCAAGGTGGGCTTCCAAAAAGGGGAAGGACAGGTGTGAGGGGGAAGAAGATGGGGTGGAAAAGAAGATGAGGAAAGGGAGGGGAGAGGCCATGAGAAGGGGGACTGGAGGAAAGGGACCAAGCGGACGCAAAAGAGGACAGGGCGATGGAAGGAGGGGAGCAAAGGACCAGGGGGACAACAGCGGTGTTGTCTAGTTTTGGATGGATTGAGGCAATTTTTTTCTGTGTTGAAAATAATATTTAGGATGGTTACATTTTTAGTTCACCTTTCCTCCAAAGAAGTCACAGTGTCATGCATAATGTCCTCCTCAATTTTCATTCTTGCAACAACCCTATGAGGGATGTTAGAAGAGAGCTGGTGGCTGGCTCAAAGTGACCTACTGAGCTTTATGGCAGAATGACTGATTGGAATGTTAGTCGATCCACTTCACACCTAAATGCTTTGTCCTTTAGTGGCCCTCTGATCAAAGGATTGTTGCCCATGATGTGCACACTTACCTGCTATTACTGTAGTCAAACGGGCCTTATTGTGCTTCAGAAACCTTCAAAATGTATTTGACAAAACGTATTTGATCAGAACAGAAAATAAGGGTGAATACACACTGCAATAAATAACATCCCTATTATTTCCCCTTCAAATGTCTTAAAAAGTTTTGTCTGTCCTGATCCTGCAAACCACATCTCAAAAAGGACATAGTGGAGCTGGAAAAGGTGCAGAAGAGAGCGACGAAAATGATGACTAGGCTGGGCCAGGCCACCTCCCTTATTAAGAAAGACTGCAGCGTTTGGGGCTCTTCAGTCTAGAAAAAAGGCAGCTGAGGGGGGACATGATTAAAATGGATAAAAAGAAATATTTTTTTAATCCTTGCCACAGGAGGTGGTGATGGCATCTGGCCTGGGTACCTTTAAAAGAGGATTGATTTCTGGAAGAAAAGTCCATTGCAAGCTACAGGCCATGATGGGTGATGTAACTGCATTACTTTGGAAGTAGGCTACCTCAGAATGCCAGATGCAGGGGAGTGGCAGCAGGCTGCAAACATCTTGTTGTCTCGTGTGCTCCCTGAGGCATCTGGTGGGCCACTTTGAGATACAGGAAGCTGGACTAGATGGGCCTTTGGCCTGATCCAGCAGGACTCTTATGTTCTTACCCAAAATTGCTGAGTAAGATATAAGATATCCTGCACAACACTGATGGTGATGTATGTGAAGGTACTAATAAGATACTATTTTATGTTACTGATGTGTTTTGCTTCCTTTGTTCTTAGGTAGAAAAGGAGAAGGATTTATTGTGCAAACAGCAACTCTCTGAACAGTATGACTTGCTGAAAAGAGAGCAAGAAGAGAGACTCCAAGGTAAGAGTCCAGATTTTGGCTACAATATATACAGTTTTCCCTTGGTTTTCATACAAGTTGCTCCATGTCCACTCCCCTTCCAAATCCCAGATCCATGAGCTGGTGCAAGTGAATCCCATGCTGGTGTTGCATGTGCCACATTTTTTTTCTTGCTGTAAATCTGTGTTGAGAACAGCTGCGTAGCAGGTAGAAATTCAAAAAACTTCTGCTGCAGAAGAAAGGGAGATGACCCTAGGCAATGTTCAGCAGAACAAACAGCTCCATGGGTAATATTGATGAAGTTGTGTCTACTGCTAATCTTGCAGGGCTTAATGTTGCTGTTCTTACTCTGCTGGTATCAAAGGGTTGTGAGCATAGGCTTGCCAAGTTCTTCATAGGGATTCCCAATGCTGTTGCCATTCGTCCAGAGACTGTGGATATGTACATGCTCATTAATGTCCAATGTATGTTTGAGCCACAAGGGCATTCAGCTCATGATCCCTGATCCACCTCCTTTCTGGTTCTCCAGTAGATCAATTCATTTCCCTCTCAGGGTCTGTGTCAGCAGCATAAACACAAAAACACCACAAAGACGTCAAGCCATTGTTCTATTCTCTCACATGCTCAGTCATCTTGACTCTTTGTGGACTTTCTCTTACCTCTGTATATACTTTCAAGACAGAGGATGTGATCTATTGGCACTGAACAGTGCAAAGAAAAAACCCAAGGCTAGATCAGAGGAAAATTGGTGTGTTCTAGTGCTGTCTTTTGACCAGTAGTTTGATGTTTCCCTTGCAGAACTCCAGAAAGCACATGACCAAGAGAAGCTGCTCCTGACAGAATCCTACCGAAGGACTCAGTCATCTTTACAGGTGCCACTGTCTATGTTCCAGACAGCTCCAGATCCAGTATAGCATGTTTAGCACCCAGAGAAAAGCACCACATATCCTGGTGCCACTGGCTCCTGGTACAGCCTTATGTGACCCCTGTAGTTTCACATGTTCCTGGATACAACAAACAGGTTCTACCGCAATTCTTCCCTGGAAGTTGCTCGATTTAGCCCAATATCTTGGATGGTAGCAACTTCCATATTTCTCTTAAATTTGTACCAGGAATATTTCACCAGTGAAAGCCAAAAGGTCTTTCCAGCAGTAGTAAGCTGAGCTAAGCTTCATGAAATTTAGATGAGTTACTTGGAAACTTAGATGAATAAACTTGGAGTTAAGATGGCTTAACTCCATCTAGCTTGTCCATCTGTGCCATGTCATGAGGTACATCAATCCTGCACACTCATAATTTTATGTTTCTAGTTTTACAGTTGATCAAGCTTTCTTATTCATTAAGCTATCCAAATCCAAACATTTCCTTCTCTTATCATCTCAAACCATGCTAAAACCCTCTAAGTTCCTTGATTGGCCAAAGCTGCAGAGATTTAGCATGGCTAAATGCCCTGTAATAAGTACACATAATAAGTCAAACGTGACATTTCCAGTGTTGTTTCTCTGACTTAATTTTAGGGATTCTAAAGATGGCTATTAGAGACTCCACCCTAATGAATATAATGAACTATCTTCAAAATAAACCTGCACAGGATTGTACTATTAAACTATCTTTTTGAGAATTATCTATCTGCCCTTTAAAAATAAAGAAATCCCAGAGCAATTTCCTACTGGTAACAAACCCACTGTGATAAAAGGTGCAACAGCATCATATAGACCTCTGTGCTCATTGTGAAATATGCCATCTGCTTTTGGGCAAGTAGTTTATTCATACATTGCTTCTAATAGAGTTTCAGGCTTGTAATAATTTGTTCTGCCTTCTCTTTCTGTCATAGGAAACTATAGACAGACTAAGTTTCAAGATGAAGTCTTTTGAAGAAAAAATGAAACGGGTGGAGGAGTCAATTCTGAGCAGAGACTATAAGAAGCACATCCAGGTATCGCAGGCAAAGCTAGCCATACATGTTGAATGTGGTATGTGGCACCGCATCTCTTCCTTCTCTCACTGATGACATGACAATACTGGCCAAAGAGCAGGGATTTCCTGAACTTCAGAAAAGGAGAGGAAAGGTGCAGCTGGTTATTAGTTGCCATTGGGCACCACCTGAGCATGAAAGTCACAATATGGGTCAGAATCCTGTATAGGTGAAAGGGCATACTCAGCACCTCTCTCCTATGCACATTTGCATATTATTCCCATTCCGTTTTAGTGGGTTTTGCGGATCTGTATTCCAGGTATCTCTGCAGTTTGTTTGGGAAGTGTACAGTATGAACTCGGAGGGGTGTACAAACGTTTCTTACGCTACAAGATCTATAGGGGCCAACCACACACTGCATGCAAATGTGTGTAACAGTGCCCTGGAACTCTGTTTTTAAAAATGGAAAACTGCCTCCGGAGGCTGTGATTTTGTGTGGAGGTGTGCAGCTCAGACGTTTAACTGTCTCCCTTCTGGCTGTTGCTGGAATGGATTGTCTGTGTGGGAACTGTCCAAATAAAATACTGGACCGGGGCGGGGGGCCGGGGGGGCGGTAGGAGAGGAGTTTTTCAACCTGCTGTAAAAGTATCACACTTGACGTTTCCCTCATTTTTTTCCCTAGGATTATGGAAGCCCCAGCCAGTTCTGGGAACAGGAACTAGAGAGTTTGCATTTTGTCATTGAGATGAAGAACGAACGCATCCACAACTTGGACAAAAAGCTGTTGAACTTAGAAACAGTGGTGAGATTGATGTATTAATTTTCATAGCTGTTCCCTGGAATGAATAGGGAATTATAGTAGGAATTTGTGCCTCATACCTTAGTAGACCCATTCTGTGCTCCAAACTAGTAAGTCTTGTTGGCTCTTAAGATAAGGGTATGTATCCCTCATGCTGTTTTTTTCTGATGATATACTTCATTTAATTTAATTGGCAGGTTCTCCTTATGGAAGCGTAAAACAACCTGCCCATTGGTTCTCTTCAATTTGCCAGTATTAGCATAGAACAAAACATACCCAGTGATTCACCATCTGCTTCATGAAGCCTTGAAGTGGAAAAAGAAACAGGGTAGTAAAACTGCCTTTGAAGTTTAGGATGAGAGATTATGTGAAGCAATCAGGTGTGACCAATAAATGAAGACTCTCTCATACTCATGTTCAAAGTGTTTTGACCCAGGTTTTATTGTTTATTTTTCTCCACCCACCAGCTGATTGAGGAAAAATACATGCTGAGTTGGTTCCGTTAATACTGTAATTTTGATTGGGGTGCAATATTTAGAGTGCAATTCTATCTACATTTGCTCAGAAGTAATATAAGAACATGAGAAGAACCCCGCTGGATCAGGCCAAGGCCCATCTAGACCAGCTTCCTGTATCTCACAGTGGCCCACCAGATGCCTCAGGGAGCACACAAGACAACAAGATACCTGCGTCCTGTTGCCACTCCCCTACATCTGGCATTCTGAGGTAGCCTACTTCTAAAATAAGAAGGTTGTACCACCCATCATGGCCTGTTGCCTGTGACGGACTTTTCCTCCAGAAAGCTCTCCAGAAAGGGGGCTGCCCTTTTAAAGGGACGCAAGCCAGACCCAAACATCACCTCCTGTGGCAGGGAGTTCCACAAATTAATGACCCACTGGGTAAAAAAAGTATTTCTTTAATTCCTATTGTATTCAATGAGGCTTATTCTCAGGTAAGTTTGCAGCTTTAGGGTTTGCATTCTGGCTATGCAGTGGACTTTATGGCTGTTGCAAAAGGCAACAAGCATGCAGCATGGCATGGCCATTGCTACACATGGAGAGAGGCCTGGGCCTCATGCCAGCAGCCTTCCAACAAGACCCACCACTAGTAAATCACCATGGTGTGGGTGGGCAGAGTGGGTGCAGTACGGGACAGGGAGGAGGGTGGATAGAGGCTGGGAAGAGGCCTTTATTGACTGTGGCCACCAATATCCTATGTTGAGCCCCAATCCAGGTCCACTTAGATTTGTGACAGCAAAGCAGCTGGTGCAGGTCTGAGTAGACCTGTTGGGGCAGCGAAGGCTTTTCATAGGCAAATATTCCCTTGCCTCAAGGAGGCCTCCAGTACCCAAAAAAACCCCATGGGATGCAGCATGTGCTCCATTGGCATGACCACATCATCACAAGGGGAGTTAGGTAGGATTGGACTGCCTGTCAACGTATCAAACCTTTTAATTGAATATACACTTTTTGATTGGTTTAAAAATATGTAGTTAACAGGAGACATTTTTAAAAAATTCCTTAAAAACTATGGGCAACAGTGGCCATCTTTTCCCTTCTCACGTGCCTGTTGCCTGCTGTTGCTACATGATGATGCCAAGTCAAGCTCTGGCATTCTCCTTGCTTTGCTGTTTCCAAGGTTTCTAGACTGGGCTTCGGACAAATCTGAAGTGCTGCTCCAGCCGTAGTCACTTTTGTCATATTCCTTGGCTGAAGTTTCCATGTCTACGACCATGAGATTTGCACCCGCTGGCAGTTGTCCAGAACATGTCCTGAGATGTTATTAATTAAGCCAGTATTAATTGATTTTTGCAGCACCTGGTGAGGGTGGAAGAGCTGCTGAATGAATATTGCAATGTAGTAAGTTGCTTTAGTTTGTACTGGTAGGGAGTAGAGAGCAGAACTGTTGTTGAACTGAGACTGGTGTTAATTGATTGCAAAGCAACAACAGGAGAGCTTGATCTTGTGCATAGTTAGGAGTACTTAAGCCCATTGATTCCAAGGTGCTTAGGCACTTGGAATCTTGATTCTGCATAGGATCAGGCTAATCATCATCATCATCATCATCATCATCATCATCATCATGTTCAAAGTATCTCTGTCATTTTAGCTGTATAACTTAAGGCAAGAGTTGTTGTTTTTTGACACAGTGGAATACAGACCAGTGGTTCCCAAACTCCTATGAGGGAGTTGGGAACCTTGTAAGGAGGGTTGGGGCGGGGCAAAGACTGCAACGCGGCCCCCCGGGATCGCGCAGCTGCCCTTGGTGAAAGGCCTTATTTTGCACTTACCTCTCACAGCGCTGGCCCCGAGGTGGGCGGGGAGCCCTGGGGACACCCCCACAAGGCTCTCCAAGCCTCGCAATGTGTTAAAAAATGCGACCGCGACTCACTTCCAGTTTCGCAATCACAACCTGGAAGTGGGTTGCAATTGCATTTTAACGCAATGCGAGTCTTGGGGAGCCCTGCGGGGGTATCCCCAGGGCTCCCCAGAGGCCAGCAATGCAAGGGATAAGTAAATAAGCCCCTTCGCCAAGGGCAGCAGTGTGATCCTTGGGATCACATTGCTGCCTTGCCCCTCTCTCCGCCCCTTAAAGGGGTATTGGCCAGCATTTCCCAGGGTGGTGGGTCGCAACCCATCACTTTGGGAAGCACTATTCTACAGATGAATTTGATCTTGGGAATACTAATCCTACATGAAGGCAAGTGGGAAGAACCAATTCAGAGGAAAGAGGATGGAGCAGTACATGTTTACTGAATGAAAGTGGCTACTCATATGGCTCTATAAAAAAGCATATACGCAAACACTAGACTGAATTGGGATAGTGTTAGAGACAGCATATAAGCCTACATAGCTAAAACTATCAGAGAGTCAGCATGGATATACTTCTTTTGCGGTCTTTCTGCAGTAGAGCAGCCTCTGTAGTGTCTGTGTCTGTGTTTTTTTTTGGGGGGGGGGGTCTTCCCATATGAACAAATTTCCATAAAGGTTTGTAGCTTTCCAGTGTTTCATTACTTGATCTGAAGATTTCCCGGAGTCACTGCCTGTATAGCGCCTGTTTGATGTCTGATGTTTGATCATTCTTCTGGCATTTTCTAGGTAGAGAGAAACTTACTGCTTGAGGAAAAAGTTAAAACCCTTCAACAAGAGAATGAGGATCTCCAGGTGCGGCTGCAGAACCATGTGGTAGTGACAAGGTAGTATTTTGACCACATGAATTGCCTTTTGCTAAACGAACTTTGCTTTTGTGAATGGGGTCTAAGAGATGAACTGGAAGGAGTGTGCATAAAGGAATGCCCAGGGAAAGATAGAGGAAGTACCAGAGAGACAGAGAAATCCAAAGGTCCTGATAGCCCGCTGATTCCAATATAATGTTGCCTCAGCTTAGCAGAGATCCTTACAGTGGAATCCTATCTCAGAAGTCAGCTTCTTTGTGCTCTGGTTTGTGCTTTGTGCTTTGCAAGCCATCTTGGGCTTGCAAAGCACTTTTTCTGCTGTCTTTTATCTTGTTGTGTCAGCGTTTGGGGATTGGAGAAGCTTCCATCCAGAAAGTTCCAAGAGCAGCTGTTTCAAGAAGAAGCATCAAAAGGATCTCTGGGGTCTGTTCATTTCCCAGACTCCCCCCCCCATCCTTTTTTTGGCATTTGGAGGGCCATTAAGTTCTCACACACAGTATAGCTTTCATAGAAAAGAGATGAGATAATGAATGAGAATGCCGCAGTGAAAATGGACACTGTTTCTGTTTTGCCACCTGCTCGGGGCTTAAAAAAAAAATCTTCAGCGTGCTTGTCTCTGTGCTGCTGCTTCACAGGCAACTTTCTGATGAGCTCCTCATGATCCGCGAGGCCCTGGAGAAGGAGTCGCAGTTGAGGGAGCAAGTTCACCGGGAGAAGGAAGAGTTGTTGTACCGAGTGCTGAATGGAGATTCTTCCCATCCCTTCCCGATCTCCACTGAAGCAACACTCATCGCCACGTAGCACTTGGAAAGGCCGCAAAGACTGTTGCAGGATGCAGGAGGGAGCAGATAAGGCTGTTCCATTGTAGCCCTTCCTTTGGCAACCAGAGCTAGAGCTTCAGGGCAGACTGTGGTGCAAGCAAGGTCCTTGCATGAGGTATCTCATGCTTGGATTCCCTCCTTAGTCTTGCACTTAGAGAGGTGGCACTGGGGCCTTGCAGGTAACACTGGGGCCTTTCCCCTCTATGAAGTTCAGCTTTAATGCTCTCCAGGAGACCGTGTTAAATCTGCATGCGCTTCAATGTATGCGAATCAGCCTTGGCCACAGGTCTTCTGCCCCCACCCTGGGGAGGCAGCAGAATTAACTACCTCAGATATTAGACCATATATGAGGTATGGAGGTGTCCCAATTACCCTTGGTTTAATATTCCATTAGTTATGGTTGTTAAGTGAGGAGAGGCTATAAAAAAAGAAGAAATGTCTTTGAGAGGTGTTGCAAATTAATAAATAGGCTGGTCCTGTACCTAGAGTTGATCAAGAGCAAATGATCAAGGGAGACAAAGTAAGATTTCCATCACTGCTTTGATGTGAGCTGGAGCAACTACTGTCAATCCAACCCGAAACTTGTATAACAAGGCTGTAATCCTCTCCATACTTACCTGGGAGTAACCCATTGACTATAAGGGGTCTTACTTCTGAGTAGACATGCATAGGATTGGGCTGTAACTGAGGTGTCCTTTTGTGATGTTCTCTACATCGTATGAGAGCTGAGCTGCTGCTTCTGCATGGCTGGGAGAGCACTGAAATGGGCTAGTTTGAATGATAGCCTCACCAGTCTTCTTAAACGCCCAAGTGCACAAATCTCTCCACCTGCCAGGGAGTACTTAATTAAACAGCATGTTGAGAGACGATTTGAATGCAACCCCCCCCCACACACACACACACACGCACACACACACAATTTGGTACAGTGGTGCCACATGCTGGAGGATCTATATGGGCAGCTATATGGGCATGGTCCAAATGTGTAGATCTTCCTCCCCATATGCCTGGTTAGGAGAGACTTTTCTTGGTAAAGATGCATATGATCGGGCCCATCCATAAGATTGGGGTCATGTGAACAGTCTTACAGGCACAGGGGATTTGTACATAGAAACGTGGACCCCACACGGTCATTTCCTCTTCTTCAGGTTCTTCCAGAACCAAAACAAAACTTTCAGAAGACAATATCCTCCCTGCATCGACAGGTTCTTCCTTTGCATTTTCTGGGTTTTGAGAGCCATGTATTGGAAATGACTTTGAAATGAAAGCATCTGGAAATCAAGAGGTACAATTTTGTGTGTGTGTCCATCTTGTGAAACTGAGAGAAAAGTCTGCCTCCTACTGGCTCTGAGGCAACACTAGTTTTGGAAAAAGGCAAGCTCTTGCTGTTCCAGACCGGCAAAACGACTGTGGTGGTGCAAAATAATCATTGGAATGTGAACAGCATGGATATAAAATGCATTGTTCTAATTGAGAAGCATTTTAGATTCTGTGTACTGCTGGAAATGATTCTGTGTACTACAATGTGTACATAGGATGCTCTTTTTCATTGGGCTGGAGTTGGACAGTCAGGGAAAGTAACTGAATTTCTAGCTTCTCTTTCTGGAAAAAATGTAAAACAAGTGTGCACAAATTGTGGGCTACTTAGGGCGCAATCCTAACCTGGACTGGCCCAGGAATGTCAAACTCTCTGTAAAGCATGTTTGTACCACTTTCAGAGTCAGGGAGGTCGGCACATTGATGTGCGCCGTCCTCCTTGACTCCAAGAGTGGTCCAAACGCACTTTACGGTGCATTTGCAACACTCCTGGACCAGCACGAGGGACTTGTGCTGGCCTAAATCCAAGTTAGGATTCTACCCTCAGCCACATGCAGCCTATTGGTCATCTGTTGTGGCCTGTCTGTGACAGTTCCAGGCCGGCTGCAGAACCAGAAGGATTATTCTGACTGTGTTTGACATGGTATGTTACAAGTGCTAAGGCCTAAAGTGAAGAGTAGATTTTTTTTTTCTGCTGTTTGACTGTGTGTGAGCAGAAAGCTTGGCAAAGCTTTCGCTTCCTGGAATTATGTATCAGGAAATGAAAATTATATTATGGGCAGCACAATCCTGCCTCACACAGCGCTATCTCACTAGCGCCGACATGGGGGCGCCGAATGGCACCATCTAGTCAGTACTAGAGCTCTCAGGCCGACGCTACAAGTAGCGTCAGCCTGAGAGCCCCGAAGGGGAGCCTCCCTTGCGCCAGCCAAACTCAGCAGGTGCAAGGAAGGTTCTGGGAGGGGAGAGGGCAGGGAATGCGTGGTTCTGGGCGGAAGGTGGGCGGGCTGGCAGGGAACGAGGCGGGGCCAGGATGCGGCCATTCACAGGCGCAAATCCAAGGAAGCCCTTGGGGTGGCTGGAGCCTCACCTGGGGAAAGGACGAGTGTCCCCTTGCCCCGGAGAGGCTCCCCAGCGCACCAAAGGTGTGTTGGATTTGGTGCAGGCCCATTGGCCCCGCCAATCCAGCGCACTTTAGGATTGCACTCTGAGTCTTGACAAAACTCTAATTGCCAGTTCTCCAGTGATGGGCAGTAGTTCTGTTCTAAGTAATTTAAAATACTAGTTAAAACTATTTTTCATGTCACAAAATTTGTAACTACCTTAGGAATACATCATATAATTAGGGCTCAATACTAATCAACTTTCCAACACAGACATAGCTGTGTCAATAGAGCATGTGCTGCATCCAGTTAACCCCTGCTAACTGGGCAAGAGGCACTTTTTCAAGTGGTGTCCTCTTATATTTAGCAAGGGGATTGCAATTGTCCCTCTTCACCTTAGTGCAGTGTCTTTCTCGTGGCTGTTGCTGGTGGTGTTCTCCATTCTTTTAGATTGTGAGCCCTTTTGGGACAGGGAGCCATTTAGCTTTATTATTACTATTTGCCTGTAAACCGCTTTGTGAATACTAGTGATTGATTGACTGATTGATCCTTCAGTTGGGGGGCAGTCACAGAGGCCTCCTCAAGTAAGGGAATGTTTGTTCCTTTACGTCAGAGTTGCATTGCCCTTACCCCAGTGCTGGAAGGTTGGTTAGGATTGCACCCTCAAACTACTTTTATTGGTAGTTTACTGTAGTTGAAGTACTAACAAGAAGAATTCCTTTCATCCATTAGGGAAGAAAATATCTATTATTTAAATCATTATTTATTATTGTACTGAAATGCCAAATCGGTGACTGAGAAGAATCCAGGCATGCCTCTAGTCTCCAGGAGTGGGTGTGGCCATCTCCCTTCCATTCACACAGCTTGTTGCTAAGACCATAGTGTGTAGCATTTCTAAAGAGGCTGCCTGACTGGCTGGTTGGCGGCTGCTGTTCTGTTCAGAATATTCTGGCACTTCAGTCTGGGCCCCAAAGAGAGCAGTTGCACCTGAGAGGTAGGAACATCTACATGGAGTTTGTAACCCTGATAAATTCCCAGAAAAGAAGACTGTTATTTGAGTAAATTAAATGTTGAAAGTCCCTAAGATCCCCTCAACCATTTATTTGGCCTGTTCCAAACATCAAAGGCAGTATGGCAAATGCTGCCCCCCTTATTTGGTGGTGTGCGAGCCTCTGCTCTTCCCAATCCTTAGGTTGGAAGAGGGGAATAGAATGGAAGAGGAAGTGTGGAAGAGAGGAGAGTGATGGGCTAGAGGGGGCAGAGCAGAAGCGGAAGTGTGGCAGGCTAGAACACTCTAGCCCACCACACTCTTCTCCATTCCTGTTCCTCTCCATCCTCCTTTTCCAATCCAAGAAGTGAGGGGCAGAGGAGCAGCAGGCAGAGGTGAGTGCTCCCTATCAATCTGCTGCCTTGGATGACTGCTTCTGTTGGAATCGTGGACAGATTGGTCTTGGCCTTGTTGTTTTTGTTCAGTTGTCTTGTCTGACTCTTTGTGATCCCATGGACCACAATACGCCAGGCCTCCCTGTCATTTACCAGCTTCCAGAGTTCACCCAATTTCATGTTCATCACTTCAGTGACACTATCCTCTGCTGCCCCCTAATATTATTGCCTTCCATCCTTCCCAGCATGAGGGTCTTTTCTAAAGAGTCCTCTCTTCTCATGAGGTGGCCAAAGTATTGGAGCTTCAGCTTCAGGATTTGTCCTTCCAGGGAGCAATCAGGCGTGACTTCCTGGAGGATTGACCAATTGGATCTCCTAGCAGTCCAGGGCATTCTCAAGAGTCTTCTCCGATGCCATAATTCTAAAGCATCTATTCTTTGGAGCTCTGCCTTTCTTATGGTCCAGTTCTCACAGCCATACATGACTACAGAGGAAAACCATAGCTTTGACTATGCAAACCTTTGTTGGCAGGGTGATGTCTCGGCTTTTTATTAAGTTGTTTAGGTTCGCCATAGCTTTCCTCCCAAGAAGCAAACTTCTTTTAATTTCATGGCTGCAGCCACCATCTGCAGTGAACTTGGAGCCCAGGAAAATAAACTCTTGACACTGCTTCCATTTCTTCCCCTTCTATTTGCCAGGAATGATGGGAGTGGTTGCCATGATCTTAGTTTTTTTAATGTTGAGCTTCAAGCCAATTTTTGCACTTTCCTCTTTCACCCTCATCAGAAGGTTCTTTAGGTCTTCCTCACTTTCTGCCATTAGAGTGATATCATCTGCATATCTGAGGTTGTTGATATTTCTGGTCTTGACCTACTTATTGTTAAAAAATAACTACAGTATTTTTTTTCTTGAGTGGGGAAGGGGTAGTTGAAACTATGGAACTGTTTGGAACTACATTTGTAAGTACAACTCAATTTTATTAAAACGTAGCTAACCAGCAGTTCAAACTATTTCTTACGTAGTAGTTGCAGTTAAACGAAGTTTGAGTAGTGAATGCCCATCAGTGCAGTCCTCCCATATGACACACAACTACCTGAGCACTTAAAGTGGGGAAACACTCTTGCTCTGTAATTAGACTATTGAGACTTCTACCCTAATCCTTCCCTAATCTGTTCCAGAGTGATGACTTGGTATCTGGTCTGTTTCAAACTGTGAAATCATGTTCTCTAAATTTCTCAACTGATAATCCCGAATGCCTTTCTTTGGCCAATCTATGATGAAAATACGCAAGTGGGAGCCATCTGTTCCGAACTGGAGACCACAGTAACTATCTCTTACATCTCTATTACTTCAAAAATAACAATAATGAACTTCAAATATGATTGATTTTTAAATAAGATGCAAATTCTGTTTTGCCTCCTGAACTGACCGGAGAGAAAATAATCTGAGGCAGAGTTGGCTATTTAGGGTGTTTTATTTATTTGGGTGTCAGGTCTGGCCCTGGACTGGAGCCTGAAAGCTTGTTAGAACTCTGTCCTATTTTCTTTTTTTACTAGTTTGAGCATTAGCATGTGCCCATCACTACTGACTGAACTGACTCAATCCTCCCACCACCCAGTCTAGCCAGTTTAGAGTAAGTGGTGGCGGAGGAGGCAGTGGTTGCGAGACAGTGAGGGGAACTCTCAGCATCAATGGCCACCTCCTCCTGTAGCTCCACGGCCACCATCTTTTGCTGGAGGCAGAGGCCCCCAGCTAGCCTATCCACCTGTTTCTATTTTTTACCATTTTTCTCCTCCTCTGTTTTGGCTTGGACCTGTTTTGAAATAGAACAGCACAGCAGGACCAGAAAAAGAAGTCTGGGAGAAGCACTGCCCCCCTTTCCAAAAACAGTTTGAAAATCAAGCAGTAGTGGTGTGCACTACTCAAAATCAAGCACTGTGGTGGGAAGGGCAAACAAGGGCAAGGTTAAGCAGCTGGAAAGATGGCCAATGGGCGCAGGGTGCTGCCTGCACCTATCTGCTGCCTGTCACATGCTTCACCTCATGGCTGGCCAGCCCTGTTTGGTCCCACAATTGATAGCACCACTTGGGGTTGGTGGCAACACCTGGTGGCCCTAGAGCTGCTCCATGTGTAAGAGGGTCAGTAGAAAATGGTAGCGCACATGAGTGGCATGCTGAAGGTTCTGGATGCAATCCCTGATGTCTCCAGTTAGAGGAGCCGGGAAAGATGTCTGCCTGAGACCTTAGAGGAAGCTGCCAGTTAGAAGAGGCAATACTGGGCTGCATGGACCAATGCGCTGACTCAGAATAAGTCAGCTTCCTAGTATCTTTGTCAGCCAAAGAGATTGCTCTTGAGCCACAACAAAATTGAGGCCTGTTCCCCCTGCCCATTTCCCCCAAGGGAATTATAGTAGTGATGTTGCCCTTTCAATCTATTTGATTGGTGCTCTAGGCTTACCAGCTATACTCCCCACCTCAGGTCGGGTGCTTGCCACTTCCTCTCACAGAAGCCTGATAATAAATCTTGAGCCAACCAGTCCGGAATCAGTGTTGGAACAAGGCTAAGGGAGAACATCAAGAATAAAAGCAACATCTGCATTTCAGAGGTGTGCAAGAGCCACTCACACGCATGCACACTTCAGCACTCCATTGGTTATTGTAGCATTCAAAGGGTTTGAAATGACTAGGTCATGAAATATGTGAAGGAGCCAACCAGCATGAGTTTATGATTGCTATGTAGTAGACACAAATTTGAATTTGAGAGGGCCCATTTCAATAGTCAGTTTTGGGCATCTTCATTTGCAGTTGTTAGCTAGCAAGAGTACGTAGTTTGATGCTAGATCAGTGTTATTCAAACTGTGGGGTGGGACCACTTGGTGGGTCCCAACCTGTTGTCAGGTGGGTTGCAGAAAGCTGGGAGCAGCCATCTTGGAAGCTGAAGCTATTACTCTTGTTATTATTCCTTTTGAGAGTGTTAACAGTTTGAATTTTCAAGTGAGGGTTTTTAAAATTTTGTTTTTAGTTCCGTGCTTTTACATATTTTGTCCTAATCTTGATCTCTATAAGGGATGTTTTCATGGTTGTACAATTACTATAGTCCAAGAATGTCAATTTGCATATCAGGAGTGTTACAATGACATTGTGTTACAATGACAACACTTCCTGCTTAATGATGTCACTTCCTGCCACATCATCACTTCCATGTTAATGGCATCACTTCCGGTGGGTCCCAACACAAGTGTCATTCTGAAAAGTGGGACCCTATCTAAAAAGTTTGAATACCACTCTGCTAGATGATTTGGCCCCATTTTCCTCATTTTTATATTAGCATTAGCAAAGAACACAAAAAGGTATTTTTTGTTGTTTTTAAATGATGATTTTATTTACCCTACTGCAATAACCTAGGATTTGTTGCTCATGGATATTTTCTCTTATTGCAAATATGTTATTTTCTTGCAGTGTGCAAATGAATAAAATGGTATTTTTCCCCATGTCTGAAATGTTTGTTTAAAGGAACAAAAACGGTCTATGTCTAGAATATCGTGCCCTATTTCAGTTGTCCATACACTTCTTTATACAACCTTGTCATCATAACTTCTGATTTATTTCTGGACTCCCTGGTTCACATCCCATTTTTCTAAGTGAAAATATTCTAATTTTTTTTTAGTTCTCTCCTGTCCTCCACCAACAAGCTCACATGCAGTAAAGAACTGTGGGATGATACTTAGATCATGGATGCAGGGAGGTTTTGATGTGGGATTGGACAGGCATATAATACACAGTTCCTGTATAATGTGCAGACTCAGGCTATTTTAGCCCATACCAGTCCCTGCTGCTGAAGCTGTGAGATCATCTTGGATTTATGCTGTAATTTCTAATATACGCCTTTGCATATAGATGTTCTTGGTGTTCCCAAGTCAGTGCCAACGTGCCAGTTGAAGCTGGAATTTTTTATGCTGTCAACTCCCTATTACAGAAGTTCCATGTTTCCCATGGCATAAAAGCCCCAACCAGGTTGTCATCAGTAAAGCAACTGATAAAGTTGTTTGGGTGTGGGACAAGGTGGGCTGATTTCATTCTTTTTCTCCTATTGCAATATATCACCAATATTTGCATGTTTATTCAGATGTAAGTCTTGGGGCCCCTTTCATGGATCACTGCCTTGTCGTGGCAAAGGGGTTTGAGTAGCTCAATGAAGCTGTGAGCTATGCCATGTAGGGTTACCCAAGATGGACAGGTCATAGTAGAGAGTTCTGACTAAAAGTGATCCGCTGGAGAAGGAAATGGCAACCCACTCCAGTACTCTTGCCAAGAAAACCCCATGGATTACAGTACTAAAAGGCTAAAAGATATGATGCTGGAAGATGAGCCCCTCAGGTCGGAAGGTGTCCATTATGCTTCTGGGGAAGAGCAGAACACGAGTATTAGTAGCTCCAGAAAGAGTGAAGTAGCTGGGCCAAAACCGAAAGGAAGCTCAGGTGTGGATGTGTCTAGAAGTGAAAGGAAAGTACGATGCTGCAAAGAACAATACTGCATATTAACCTGGAATGTCAAATCTATGAATCAAGGTAAGCTAGATGTAGTCAAACGTGAGATGTCAAGGCTGAACATCGACATCATGGGAGTTAGTGAACTAAAATGGACAGGAATGGGAGAATTTAATTCAGATGACCATTATATCTGCTACTGTGGGCAGGAATCCCTTAGAAGAAATGGAGTAGCCTTCATAGTGAACAAGAGAGTGAGAACAGCAGTACTGGGGTATAACCTCAAAAATGATAGAATGATTTCAATTCAGATCCAAGGCAAACCTTTCAACATCACAGTAGTCCAAGTCTACGTCCCAAGCACTGATGCTGAAGAGGAAGAAGTTGACCATTTCTATGAAGACCTACAACACCTTCTAGAGTTAACACCAAAAAAAGATGTCCTTCTCAACATAGGGGATTGAAATGCTAAAGTAGGCAGTCAACAAGTAATAGGAATAACAGGCACGTTTGGTCTTAGAGTACAAAATTAAGCAGGGCAAAGACTGATAGAGTTTTGTCATTGTACAAATCATGCCATTGTACAAATCGATGGTAAGGCCACACCTGGAATATTGTGTCCAGTTCTGGTCGCCGCATCTCAAAAAGGACATAGTGGAGTTGGAAAAGGTGCAGAAGAGAGCGACAAAAATGATTACGGGGCTGGGGCACCTCCCTTATGAAGAAAGACTGCAGCGTTTGGGGCTCTTCGGTCTAGAAAAAAGGCGCCTGAGGGGGGACATGATTGAGACATACAAAATTATGCATGGAAGGGATAAAGTCGATAGAGGGATGTTCTTTTCCCTCTCTCAAAACACCAGAACCAGGGGGCATCCACTAAAGCTGAGGGTTGGGAGAGTTAAAACAGATAAAAGGAAGTACTTTTTTACCCACCGGGTAGTTAATCTGTGGAACTCCTTGCCACAGGAGGTGGTGATGGCATCTGGTCTAGATGCCTTTAAGAGGGGATTGGACAGATTTCTGGAGGAAAGGTCCATCGTGGGCTATAGGCAATGATGGATTGTGCAACCTCCTTACAAAGGTGGTGGGCTACTGGTACTGGGTGCAAGGGAGTGGCAACAGGATGCAAGCATCTTGTTGTTTCATGCCTCCCTGGGGCGCCTGGTGGGCCGCTGTGAGATACAGGAAGCTGGACTAGATGGGCCTTTGGCCTGATCCAGCAGGGCTCTTCTTATGTTCCTACGTTCTTATGTTGTCAGGAGAACACATTAGTCATAGCAAACACTCTTTTCCAGCAATACAAATGGCGACTGTACACATAGACTTCACCAGATGGTCTACACCGAAATCAGATTGATTACATTCTTTGCAGCCAAAGATGGAGAAGTTCTATACAGGCAGTAAAAACTTGTTTTTACCTGGAGCTGACTGTGACCTGGAGCTGACTGTGGCTCAGATCATGAGCTTCTTATTACAAAATTCAGGCTTAAACTGAAAAAAAAGTAGGGAAAACCACTAGGCCCTTCATGTATGACCTAAATCAGATTCCATATGAATATACAGTGGAGGTGACAAATAGATTTAGGGGCTTAGATTTGGTAGATAGAGTGCTTGAAGAACTTTGGACGGAGGTCTGTAACATTGTACAGGAGGCAGCAACTAGAACCATCCCAAAGAGAAAGAAATGCAAGAAGGCAAAGTGGCTATCTGAGGAGGCTTTACAAATAGCTGAGGAAAGAAGGGAAGCCAAAAGTAAGGGAGAAAGGGAAAGATATAGCCAACTGAATGCAGATTTCCAGAGAACAGCAAGGAGAGATAGGAAGGCCTTCTTAAATGAGCAATGCAAAGAAATAGAGGAAAACAATAGAATGGGAAAGACTAGAGATCTTTTCAAGAAAATTGTAGATTTCAAAGGACAGTGTCATGCTAAGGTAGGCACTATAAAGGACAAGAACGGCAAGGACCTAACAGAAGCAGATGAGATTAAGAAGAGGTGGCAAGAATACACAGAGGAACTATATAAGGCTGATCTAAATGCTCCTGACAACCACGATGGTGCAGTCATTGAGCTAGAACCTGACATCCTGGAGTGCGAAGTCAAGTGGACTTTAGAAAGTATCACTAACAACAAAGCTAGTGTAGGTGACAACATTCCAGCTGAATTACTCAAAATCTTAAAAGTTGATGCTGTCAAAGTGCTGCACTCCATATGCCAGCAAATTTGGAAAACCCAACAGTGAAAGACTAGAAAAGATCAGTTTACATTCCAATCCCAAAGAAGGGCAATGCCAAAGATTGTTTGAACTACCACACCATAGCACTCATTTCACATACTAGCAAGGTGATGCTCAAAATCCTACAAGCTAGGCTTCAGCAATATGTGAATCGAGAACTACCAGATGTACACGCTGGTTTCCGAAGAGGCAGAGGAACTAGAGGTCAAATTGCCAACATTCGCTGGATCATGGAGAAAGCAAGAGAGTTCCAGAAAAACATCTACTTCTGCTTCATTGACTACGCTAAAGCCTTTGATTGTGTGAATCACAACAAACTGTGGCAAGTTCTTGAAGAGATGGGAGTATCAGACCACCTGATCTGTCTTCTGAGAAACCTGTATGCGGGTCAGGAAGCAACAGTTAGAACTGGACATGGAACAACCGACTAGTTTCAAATTGGGAAAGGAGTACGACAAGGTTGTATACTGTCACCCTGCTTATTTAACTTATATGCAGAGTACATCATGAGAAAGGCTGGGCTGGATGATTCACAAGCTGGAATCAAGATTGCTGGGAGACGTAACAACCTCAGATATGCAGACAATACCACTCTAATGACAGAAAGTGAGGAAGACCTAAAGAACCTCCTGATGATGGTGAGAGAGGAAAATGCCAAAATTGGCTTAAAGCTCAACATTAAAAAAACTAAGATCCTGGCAACCACTCCCATCACTTCCTGGCAACTAGAAGGGGAAGAAATGGAAGCAGTGTCAAGAGTTTATTTTCCTGGGCTCTAAGTTCACCGCAGATGGTGACTGCAGCCGTGAAATTAAAAGACGTTTACTTCTTGGGAGGAAAGCTATGGCGTACCTTGACAACTTAATAAAAAGCCGAGACATCACCCTGCCAACAAAGGTTCGCATAGTCAAAGCTACGGTTTTCCCAGTAGTCATGTATGGCTGTGAGAGCTGGACCATAAGAAAGGCGGAGCGCCAAAGAATAGATGCTTTAGAATTATGGTGTTGGAGAAGACTCTTGAGAGTCCCCTGGACTGCTAGGAGATCCAATTGGTCAATCCTCCAGGAAGTCAAGCCTGATTGCTCCCTGGAAGGACAAATCCTGAAGCTGAAGCTCCAATACTTTGGCCTCCTGAGAAGAGAGGACTCTTTAGAAAAGACGCTCATGCTGGGAAAGATTGAAGGCAAAAGGAGAAGGGGGCAGCAGAAGATGAGATGGCTAGATAGTGTCACTGAAGTGATGAACATGAAATTGGGCGAACTCTAGAAGCTAGTGGAGGACAGGGAGGCCTGGCGTGCTGTGGTCCATGAAGAGTCAATCACGAAGAGTCGGACATGACTTAGTGATACAACAACAAAGTCTTAGGGCACAATCCTAACCAACCTTCATCTGAGGTCAACCTTCAAGAGGTCATCTGGGGGGGCCCTTTTGACTGTGCCGCCACCAGGAGAGGGGAGAGGGATGGCGGCCAGGAATAGGGCCTTCTTGGTGGTGGCCCCCCGACTTTGGAATACCCTCCCCTTAGAACTAAGAACTGCTCCCTCTTTGGCAACATTCCAGCGGGGGCTGAAGACCTTTTTATTCCAACAAGCTTTTAATTGTTGACAGGCAGGCTGGTTTTTATATTCTTTTTTAGGATCCACGGGGCTGGCTGTTTAAATTTTAATTTTTAATTTTAATTATCTCAATTACTGTTTTTAACTATTGTTTTTAATTGTCAGATATTGTGTTTTTATTATATTTTAAATGTTGTAAGCCGCCTTGGGTGCCCTTGGGCAGAAAGGCGGGGTATAAATTAAATAAATAATAATAACCTTTGAGCCCCGAGGTAAGGACAATGCCGCTCTGAGATAAGGCAACAAACATTCCCTTACCTTTAGGGTGCATCTGTAACTATCCCCCAACTGCAGGATGCAGCACATATCCCATTGGCATAGCTATGTCAGTGCTGGAAAGTTGGTTAGGATTGTGCCCTTGGGCTTGTTGTCTTCAATGGGGTTTATTCTGTAGTATGTGCATGCGAGATTGCAACCTATGCACAATTAATGAAGTGTAGATCCCATTAAACATAGGGCACTTATATCTGAGTAAACATGCATAATTAAAGTGTAACAGAAATAATATTTACCAAAGTTTGAAAGGGATACTCTGAAATGTTAAATGTTTAATTTTGGCAAAATTTCATTTTAGACTTGACTCTGCATGTGTTCCTATATGTACATAAGACATACTGGGACATCATGGTTCAACCAGATGAACTACACCCCAGAACACTGAAGTGTGGGAATGTGATCTTGGAGCTGGTGCGTGTAATCAGCTCAAATAGTTCTCAATAGTTGTAATAGTTCTCAAACTCCTGCAGAAGAGGTGAAGTGGTCAAGGGCAGAAGATAAGCAAATGTTTTTATCTTTTAAAAACGAGAAAACTACAGGCCAGTCAGCTTGACATCAATATCTGGAAAGATCCTGTAAGATTATTAAATAGAATGTGAATAATAGAAAATAATGGAGTGATTTCTAGGAGTAAATATGTTTGTCAACTCCTAGAAATCAGCCCATTATTTTCTAAAATACTCACATTCTACTTAATAATAATCTCAAGGACAAGTCATACCACAGTAATATCGTGTTCTTCTTTGATAGATTCATCTGGTACATTGTTGTGGACGTAGTATACCTAAATTCCACATCCCCGTTTCTCAATATTGCAATTCAAGGTGCATTCATTTGGAGTCAGAGAAGACCCAGACAATCCTCATCAAGCTCTTAAAAAGCTTTCAAGTCTTCTGCAGTCTCTTATAAACAAAAAGCCACACTTTATATTAGTGCTGCTTGGGAAAAAAAGTTGCCATTTAATTAGTAAGACAAGTCACATAAAGAAGAAACAGAGAGAACTAATGTAGCCTTTGGTTTTTGATGGCCATCTGCGGTCTATAGCCATCGAATAGCACCTGCCACTTTCCACTGTACTGCCTGGGGTGAGGAGGAGGTTACCCAGCTTTTGCTTTCTTTGGGGCCAGTGTACTTGGGAGAACATGGACGCGGGTAGACACTGTAGTGGAGCCCTGCAGATTTCCAGCAATGCAGGAATACAACCCATCATCCACAGCACGTGCTTCATCAATGTAAAGGATGCTCTCTGACTCCTGCTGCACCTGCCCACCGCGTCGCACCATGGCTGTGCGCTCACGGACATAGGGTGGTCTGCCGATCTGAAAGCGAAGGACATGGTTTTAGAAAACATGCATCCCTAATTGAGTTATGACAGGGCTCCTGTGGAGACAGTGCACAGTACAGTTTAGCAACATCTCTCATGTACTTGGGGAGAAGGGAACCTGAGCTGTAGCTGATGCAAGTGATATCACCTGTCCCGTTCAAAGAATGCAATGGGATCCTTGTGACTTCTGCCTGTCCAGGTACAAGAGTTCATAGCCGTGGCATCTTGTCAAGCAGCCTATGTCAATGCTAAAGCACAGTAGACAGACAAATTGAATGGATCCAACTAAAGATTTATTTTGGAGTGCGGGTGGGGGGCAGAGTTGAGCCAGACATGCTAATCACGAATGGGATGAGGCAGGATAGGATTTTGGCAGGGCTGGCCTTAAGCCGATGTGACCAATGTCATCACATTGGGCCCTGCAGGTTGGAGGCCTCAGCACCAGTGCAATGAGCATACTGCCTGCTACTACAGCTGGGATTTCTAGGGACTGTAAATCAATGGAGTGAGCAGAGCAGCTTTACTGTCTGCCGTCCCCCCTGACTCAGCCTCCAAACAGCCTAAAATGGGTCTCCTGGAAGCAGTTGGCAGTGATGTCATCAGGTCACCACCAACTCCTGCCAGGTACCATGTGTGGCACCTCAAGTGCTATTCTTGGTGAGGGGGGGGGCCCTGCAGGAATGCCCCACATTGGGCTCCGCTACTTCTGGAGCCGGCCCTGGATGTTGGTATCTTGGCTGTCACAGAAACCAGGACTATGAATTGGTGGCAGCTGCGTGGCTTCTCTTCCTACCAGGCTTTGCTATGACTTGCACCAGTGCACTACATGGAAAAGCCACGTTAAGATTCCAGAAGTAGAGAGCTCCATCTTGACACAAAGTGGGACAGGAAGAACAAGAAGGCAAAGTGTTTACTGTATGATTGACCAATTACACATCCTCTGCCTGCTATTTATAGTTTTTTAAAAAGCTTCTACTGAAAGCCAACAAATGCCTTTTTAAAAACTGCAAATAGCACATAGGGAGGGGGCATGTGATCAGGCTAAGAGGGCTAAATGTTAAAGCCCACATAATCTCTGCTGTGGTTTTGAGTGACTTCATATGCCCTCGGCATGGTTCCTGTCACTCATTTGAGAAAATTTTTTTTAGTCATGTTTGACCTTAAGTATTATTTATAACACCTGAGGTTCTCTCCAAAAGAAAAACCTAAAAACCTTAAAAAATTACATAAATCTATGAGTCTGGAAATAATTATTATATTTTATTCATTGCTTAATCACTTTTCAACAAGCTTTCACAAAGTGGTCTATACAGCAAAATAATTCCATCTCTACCCTGCCATTTTCCCATGGAGGAGCATTTTCATTAAAAGATGTCTCTTCAGCAATGACCATCTGCTTGAACAATCTGACACTTTGATTGTGATGCAGGGTCTGTTCACAGGCCCTTTGCCTCAAGAAGTTCTCCTTCAATTGGCCTATGTATCACTGAAGCTTTATTTTTCTATTTACATATGCCTTTTTTTGGTTAAAAACACACCCCAGAAGTAGTCAAAATGCCTTGGGGTGGATCACAAAATTACTGCAGGGTACTTAGGTTTGCCCTAAGATTTACCAAAAGTAGCCCATTGCAGTTAGGCTGTCACAGTTCAGGCAGCCACGTTTGGCTGGCACAAGGGCCACCGTAAAGTATGTTTGGACCACTCTTGGAGTCTGAGAGGCCAGCACACAGATATGCGCCATCCTCCCTGACTCAGAGAGTGGTCCAGATGTGCCTTACAGTGGCCCTTGTGCCAGCCAAATTTTGCTAGCCTAACTGAGCCAGCCTAACTCCAGATTAGGATTACACCCTTAGGGTAGTGAGGATATTGTCATTGACATTGGCAACTCTACTCCCCACAATGTGTGGTTGTAGACTGGCATTCACTTCCGTACTCAGAAAATATTCAGGTGTAGGCAAGCCTTGCTAGAGGAACAATTGATGTTTTCATTCTATCTCTGACCTACTCATTCATGCAGCTCAACCCAATTACTCAGCTTGGTTTTGCATCCCCTCATTTGTTGGGTTCATGGGTCATGCTAGCCTTTTGTTCCTACTTCTAAGGCAAAAATCCCACAGATCAGCAACAAACAGGAGGACTTAGAGTATGACTGGATGGTACAAACCCCTTCTATCCTCCCACACCCTCTCACTCAGCAAGGAGCCCGACAAGTCACCTACTTGCTGTCCCGGATATTCCCAGCTGAAATCGACAGCAATTTCTGGTTCTCCAAACACTGTGCAAGTGACATTGAAGTTGTCTCCAGCCTGGAGGGAGGCAACCGAGGCTCTGATAGCTGGTTTGGGAGCCGAGGAGGGGTCTGCAGAGTGGGAAATAACAGAAGGCAAGTTCAGTGTGTCAGAGGCTCCCTCACTCTTTTCAGTGCTTGCTTTGTTCAGCCAATATATCTTCAAGAAGCAGTTGCTGCCGCTGTGTCATTGCGGAAATGAACTCTGCTCCAACGGCCAGTAGTCCAGGGACTGGAGAAATGATTGGAGGCATTGGCTAGTGGACCAAGGGCTCCTGCGTTGTTTTCTGTTCCTATTATAAGGCCCTCGTACCTGCAGGGATCATTTTGATTGTAATGTAGGATATACATCTATAGAGAAATCATGGTGGTCTTTTAAAGTTTACAACACCAAGGACACTGGCCTGCTAAAATCCCCCAGTTTTCCCAGTTCTGTCTGAACGAGAAAGAAGACACTGTGCATGATGCCTGTCTCACACTTTTCCCAGCCTAGAAACAGGTTGCCTGTTAAACTCACTAATTCCGACTGGCAGCCTTAATACAAGTCAGGTGGAATCCTAACCTGGAGTTAGGCTGGCACATTTAGGCCAGCAAAGTTCGGCTGGCACAAGGGTCACTGTAAAGTATGTTTGGAGCACTCTCAGAGTCAGAGCGGCCAGTACACAGACATGTGCCATTGTCTCTAACTCTGCAGATCTCCACTCCTCGGATCTCCAATTAAATAACAGGAAGGGGGCCCACACACCTGGACACAAAATGGCTGCACACTGCTTCTCTTCTACCTTTCCTAGAACCATCTACCGTCTTGGACAATGTTGCTAAATGTGTTGGAAGTGTCCTACTAGTTCTGCTTGGGGTTTGGCAGTTCTTCACTTATTGGTAACAGAAATGCCTTGAGCTAAATGAAACGCTGTTGGATGACACACATGCTTCAGGACTAAACCCTGGCACTGAAAAATGGTTTCCAGGCTAAGACTGCAATCCTGGAGATGCTTATGTGGGAGTAAGACCCGCTGAACTTATTTCTGAACAAACATGCCTAGGATTGCACTGTAAGCCATGCTCTTAATGCCAGCTGTCTGCTCTCACTGAAAACAGCTCTGCGGAGCCTCAGGCTGAGGTCTTTCCTAGCACCTGCTACCTGAGAGGCTTTTAATAGGAGACACCAAGGATTGAATACGGGAACTTCAGCATGCATGTGCTCTATTCCTGAGCTAGTGCTCTATTCCTGAGCTAGTGCTCTTCCTGGTAAAAATTAAGCTACCAGAACATTGGCTTACCCAGTCCAGCTCTGAATGGCGACACCAGGTTGTTGGGGTTGCCCACTTACTCTTTGATGGTGCATTGGGTGCCATTGCTGCCCCTGGTACTGAGGGTTCTGGGTTAAGCCTGGCTGGGTACGTCTGCTGGTGGCTGTGGGCCTTCAGCCAGGACCCATTCTGGCCAACTCTCAAAGCCAGCTCTGCCAATACTGTCTATTCCAATTGGTAGCAGCTCTCCAAAATGACAGTGAGTGAAGTCTTTTGAAGGAAGACTTCATAAGACGACCTGAGGTCCCTCGTGGATGCTAGTCTTGGCTTTTACCTGTAACTTGCCTCATCCTGATCTGATGTGATGCATCGTCTCATGATGACCCAACCAACCTTCCAGGCTCTGAACTGTAGTTGGTTGGGCTCCTACCATTCAGCCAGACTCCTGACAAACGTTTATATGTTGATAGCTAGCACTCTGATCACATTTAAATTTCATCAAGAGCAGGATCCTAACCTAGAGTTAGGCTGGCACAATTAGGACAGCAAAGTTTGGCCAGCACAAGGGATACCATAAAGTATGTTTGGACCACTCTTGGAGTCAGAGAGAAAACAGACATGCACCATCCTCTCTGATACCAAGAATGGTCCAAACGCACTTTACGGTGGCCCTTGTGCCAGCCAAACTTTGCTGGCCTAACTCCAGGTTAGGATTCTGGTCTAAGAGATGTCATATGATATTCAATCCATATTCACAATTCCTTTTTAGCGCAATGGAATTTTTGGTGCAATTTTGGTGGTCAAAAATAACCCCACACACATTCTTATTTACCTCATGTAAATTCATTTCGATTTTACAACTACAGCAGTAAAACAAAAAGGGCAGCCAGCCAGCAGACCTTCTTTTCCTAGTTGTGTGTGTTTTACATTGTTACTTACAGTTCACATAAATCAGCATATATTTCGTCGATATCTGCCTCACTCCACCCACATTGGCCATGCAGAAGAGGGAGCCAGCATGGGAGGGCTGTGGCTGGTGGATCGTAAACCCTCTTTTCACATCATAGGAGATGTCGATCCCATCCACAACAACCTTCTCAGGGGGGAATTCCCGGTGCAACGTCACTTTCGCAAGTGGATTTGTCACCTGGCATGGCAGGAGAGTGGGGTGGTTTGTACGCAGCTGAATCACCTCATAGTAATCTTCTGTGGGCACAAATAATTCCTGAGGATCTGAGGAGAAAACACATTAGTAACACAGTGACCTAAAAAGCCAGCTCTTCCTTCTGTACCTGTGCAAAATTATTATCTATAGCCCCTCCATAAAAGTCATATTCTATCATTGTCAACAAATTGTCAACTTCTGAACTGCAGCAAGCCAGACCTTTTTTCTATGACTAGTTGACAAGCCTACTCAACAATAAACTGCATATATTCCTCCTACTTCCATTGTTACAGTGAAGAATCAATGGGATTTGCTCACCCATGTTTTAGAAAATTTGGATCCGATATGTCCTAGTGTGCCCATTATTCTGACTAGAGATCTAAATGCTAGACTTGGTCGAGGGGGGGGGGAAGTGTTCACAAAAGGCTGGGAGATCTCAGACGCTACCAGCCTCCCGAGTTTCTGTGCATGGGGTCATTGCTCACAGGATTCTGAAATCAATTTTGTGGGACTGCGACTTGTAAAGCTATCCATTCCCAGGGCTCTAGTATGGCTCAATGGGCTTATCGAGCTTGAAAACTCTGGAAATTTTGCTTTTATTTCTCCTTCTGGAAATAGTGTGGTGGACTATATCTTGCTCCCAGAAAAGCTCATATCATGGGATGCCGAGTTTTATGTTGGCGATCCTATGCTTAGTGACCGTCTTCCTCTCCACTGTAAACTTGTCCCTCCAATGAGATCGTTGGAACACATACTGGAAGTAACACCCCAGCAATTGGGGCTTTGACACCCAAAGATACGTGGAGACAAGACTATAACCCTTTTTCGGAGCCTAGTACATTCAAACAAACTGACCCATCTGTTTATGGTAGAGAGAGGCAACTCAACTTTAATTAAAAGAGTCGCTCAGTTTGAAGAGCTTATTGATAAATTAACAACTAAGTTAGTCCACTTACACCTTCATGGAAGGTCTCAAAGGATGGGTAGTGCAGAAGAGGTGGATCAAGCTGCTCTGGAAATTAAAAAAGTAAGGAGGATTTATAGAGAATCTAGAGAGGTAGGTAGCTCACAACTCCCAGCTATTTACTTTTCCAGAACTTGGCAACTCAGGGAAGCTATTAAATTTAGCCAATTAAGGTATACTCAGACCCACTGGAATTCCCTGTATGAGGCCTACTATACTACTGTACTATTCCCTGTACTACTGGAAAGTAGTAGCAGATCTCCCACAATCATCTAATATCCCACCTTCATCAATTCCATCTAGGCTATGGGTGGAGTGTTTTAAGGCATTTTTTTTTACAATGACTGTGCTTTTTTTGATCCATTATGCAAACCTAATTTGACTGAATGGCATCCGGTCACCATTAATGAAGTCAAAAACGTAATAGCCCAACAGTATAAGGCCGCAGGGCCTGATGCAGTCCCCCCGGAGCTAATTAAAACTGAGCCTGATTAGTGGGCCCCGATCCTAGCGGAACTGTTTACTGTGGTTGACAGCTCAGGAATAATGCCCTCCTCCTGGAAGCAATAAATAGTTGTTCCAATTTTCAAGAAGGGGGACAATAACCAGCTGGTTAATTATCTGCCATTTAGCTTATTGTCAAATATTGGGAAAATGTATGCAAAACATTTTCTTCTGAACAAATTAACTGCCTGGCTTGATGAGAATAATATCATAGGTCCCGAGCAGGCAAGTTTCAGGTCAGGGAGTTCCACCATGAGGAATTGTTTAATCTTATTATATTGCATTTAGTTTCTAAGTACACACGGCAAAATAAAGAACATCTATATGTGGCTTTTTTAGATCTTAAGGCTGCTTTTGATATAGTTGATAGGGAGCTCCTATGGTCAAAACTGGACAAAATGGGCATAGAACCTAGACTACTTTATCTAATTAAAACTCTCTACTCAGGAAATACCTGCCGAATAAGCCCATCTGTTGATGACGTTCTGGCAGATTCCATTGCCATTAATCGAAGAGTTAAGCACGGTTGCGTTCTTGCCCCCACGCTCTTCAACTTATTTTTAAACTATCTTGCCCCATTTCTTAGTACAGTGGATGCTCACAGCCCAAAACTCAAATTGTTAAACGTACTCATTTTGCTATATGCAGATGCTATGCATTTGCTTTCAAGAACAAGAATTGGCTTAAAGCGTTTGATAAATGCCTGTAACAACTACCTGACTAGAATGAAATTGTCCATGAATTACGATAAAAGCAAAATAATGGTTTTTGGGAAGTCCCGTAAGATCCATAGTTAGGTTTTTGGAGGGAACTCCAACAGTTTCACAGATTTAGTTATCTGGGTGTTACTTATCATTATAGGCTATCATGGTCATTACATTACCTAGCAGCAGTGAACGCTGGTAAGTTATTTATGCAGGCCATTATGCATTTTTTGGGGGGGACACATGGTAACTTTTATATCCCTGCGGCCCTCAAGGTTTTTAATGCTAAAGTAATAGCCAAGTTGCTTTATGGAATCCTAGCTTGGATGCCAGGGCTAACTTATCCAGTAGAAGAAAGCAGGCAACTTTTCTGTATAAAATCTTCGCTGTTCCTCGCTGCATTCCTTATGCTGCTTTATGCCTAGAAGCAGGCCAGCATAAAGTAGCTGCCTGGGCAAGGTATCTCCTAGGTTGGATAATTTTTTTCTCTTTAGCAAATAAGGATCTTTTCCTCACTGAAGTGCTACCTGATGCTTTTATGTCCCCTGGATTACAACAGTTTTATAATCGGATACGGCAAATTGGTCTTTCAGTGGATCTTCTGGGTTCTGTATCACCTTCATTAACTAAGGCTATAGTAAGGACTAGGCTGTGGGACATTAAACATCAGGAGCTTATAGTAGCAGTGGGGAACTCGTGTTCCCCTGTTTACTTTCAGCTCCTTTGGGCAAGTGAGATAAAACATAACTACCTCCAATTTCTAATCAAGCCACAAGAAAGAAGAGCATTTTCACTGGCCAGGTTCAATTCTTGCCCATCAAACGTCCTTTGGGGAAGGTTTGCAGGGGTGCCAGAAGGAGAAAGGTGGTTCCACAGTGCAAACTCCTTGTGATGGTTCCACAGTGGAAACTCTTACTCATATGGTTTTCAAATGCGAATTGTATGCTGACCTGCGTCAGCAATATTTAGATCAATTTGGCATTTTTACTTGGAAATCAGAGATTGAGATTAAAAGATTTGTACTATATGGGGAAAATCAGGTGCACACAAGGATTGTGGATAAATACCTTTATGTAATCTTTTGTAGGCGCTGCACAGTTCAAACCCCTTTCTATTGTAATAACCCAGAGATGTAAGATTAACTTTTTTTTCCTTTGTATTGTTTATTCTCTTGCTGTAATAGTGATGTTTTGTTGTGATGCCAATAAAGGTACTGGACTGGACAATAAACTAGTTCTCTCCACAGGGGCCTATAGCAGCTTCTCAGTAACCACACCGATGATTGTTGGTGTGTGAGGAGAATGCTCAACTCAGGAGCAGTGAAACTGTGCATTTTCTCATTGAGTGTAGCTGAGCCTCCAGACTTCCACGGCTTGCTCTTCCCTTGACCTATGAGAATCTCTGCTGCAGGCCTGGGTTAGAAGCCTTACCAGAGAGCTGTACAGAGTTCTGTTGATAAGCCAGGTTGCCACCATCTGTGTGGAACTTGAATTCAGCACAATCAGAATGGTTTCTATTACGAGCACATAACAGACAGCTTTATTAGCTCTAACAGCTCTCACTCAAGATCATGGTTATGAAGCTCTGATATCAGAAGCTGGAAGTAGCTAAATACTTAGCAAATAATAAAATAATAATACTTAGCTAAATATTTAGCAAATACTTTGCTAAATACTTTAGCAAATAAGGATCTTTTCCTCACTGAAGTGCTACCTGATGCTTTTATGTCCCCTGGATTACAACAGTTTTATAATCGGATACGGCAAATCGGATACGGCAAATACTTAGCAAATACTTAGAAGTAGCTAAATATGAGGTACACCTCATATATCTCACAGTTTTGTTCACAACAGTTTTCAATTTGCTCAGGGCTATGTAGAAATGCAGCTCTTCTGCATTCTCAATGCAGGCTTTCAATTTTTTTTGGCAAGTACTCCCCCCCCAATACTATCCTTGCAGATATCACTGTCACCAGGTTTGTCCCTGTAATCAGGAATAACTATCTGTTTGCTGCTGCCTCCTGATCTCTCTTCCACTTTGCCAAACTCCTTTTGAAGGGTTACCTTGACGCTGTGCTCTGCCACTCCAGCCATGTCCATTTTTGGTAGGGTCAGGCCAGGCAGAGCAATGCCATTCCCCCAGCAATAGGGCCAAGTCCCATTATGATATTGTGAAGTACCATCTGAGGTACTCATGGTTGAAAAGCCTGAAGAGCAAACATGCACATGATGGCATCAAAACGCAGAGAGCCTTCCTTCCAATCACAAATCCTGAAATGAATCTTCCATATGTGAAGGTGCCATCAACTGGGTTAGACATCTATCTAGAACAGTACTGGTGGTCTTTCCAGCCCTGCCTGGTAATACCAGGGATTGAACTTGGGACCTTCGGAATGCAAGGCACGCGCTCTGCAACTGAGCTACCACACCTTCCCATGGAGACAGTCCCATAACACCAAAGAAAGCCTGACCTTTGAAGAAGATGAAGGTTTTGCTCAGCTTGTCCTCTCCGTGACGACATTCACTGTCATGGCAATGGAATGACCAACAGCTATACTCGCCGGTGTCTGCTGCCGTGGAGTTGACGACTATCAGCTGACTGTGCCTCTCAAAGTGCTTGATTCTGAAAGAGATGGGGTCGTAGTTGGGTTGGTTTATTGTGACTGGGTGCAGTGGCATTCCTTTACAAGGGGTAAAATGCTAAGTGTTGCAAAAGCTTGAGCTCCTGTGTAATGTGACTCCTTCCCCTCTCCTTCACAGCCATTCACAGTTCGGAGAGCAAAACTGCCATGAATGGAGAACAGCCATGAATGGCTATGGAGGCGAGGGGTCAGGGCCGGGTTACACAGGAGCTCAGGCTTCTGCAACACTAAGCATTTTGCCCCCTCTCTAGGAACACCACTGACTGGGTGTTTTGTTGTTTTTATCACAGTTTATTGTAATCTTTTATGAGCTTTCAATGCACTTTATTGTTTGACTCTTATGTGGTGGCGCTGCGGGTTAAACCGCTATTCTGCTGGGCTTTCTGATCAGAAGGTTGGGAGTTCAAGACCATGCAACGGAGTGAGCTCCTGTCGCTCGTCCCAGCTCCTGCCAACCTAGCAGTTCGAAAGCACATAAAAATGCAAGTAGATAAATAGGGACCACTTCGGTGGGAAGGTAATGGTGTTCTGTGTGCCTTGGTGTATAGTTAAGCTGGCCACATGACCACGGAAACTTGTCCTTGGACAAACGCCGGCTCTTCAGCTTAGAAACGGAGATGAGCACCGCCCCCTACAGTCGGTCACGACTAGAGCATTCAGTCATAGGGAAACCTCTACATTTTACCATCTTTTGCTGTTTTCTTGCTGCTCTATTGATTTCTGCAGCTCACAATAGTGCTGCTTTTGATAGTTTTGCTGTTTATTGTTTTAATGTTCGTTTTTATATTTTTTTATGATTGTATATTTTGTTAGTCTCCTTGGGCAACCACAGTGAGGTGGAAAGGTGGGGTATGACTGCATTACAAAAGATATTTATTAATAACATAAAAGTCCTTGGAACATTTTCAGGAAAGATCCACCCTTCTCTTCCACAGCGAGTATTTGCGTTTGCTCATCTTACTCCCAGTCACAGTAGTGTTCCTAAAGGGCGAGGGGTAAAAAGGTAATTTTTTTAGAGGCCTGAGCTCCTGTGTAAAGCAGCCCCTCCCTCTCGCCTTCAGAGCCATTTGTGGCTCGGAGGCTTTTCTCTCTGAGCCATGAATGGCTCTGAAGGCAAGAAGGAGGGTCTGCTTCACACAGGAGCTCAAACGGGGAACGCTACTGCCCAGTCATGACTCAGGCAGCTAGAAAAGTAAATGTAGGGCTTGTTCAGGCATACCCTATCCATGTATAGGCAGGAGACCAATGCAGAGCAGGAGGCTTATGGAGATATACATCACTTTTCCCTTCTGAAGTCTCCTGATCTGCCCCACGCCAGGATACAACATGTTCCTTTTTGGCTTGGCTGCACCAGTGGGGAGTGGGGAAGGATAGGATGGGGGTCTAAATCATGGCACGAGAAGTGAACATGTGGCTGCTGATCATACCCTACTGGCACTCACCGGAGGCGTCTCTCAACATCATCATCCTCCAGGTAGGGTGGGTATCTCCACTTGATGGCCTTTCCTTTGCAGCGCAGGTCCAGAGTCTCCCCTGCTGTTAGCACCAAAGTGTTGGGAACCTTCTGGAATTGCCCCTTTGCCACAGCCCGAGTCAGGGTGGACACGGGCTGCTGCCCTTGACTGGGAACCACAGAGGGTTTGACTTGGCCTTTGTTCCGTAGCTTTGGTGCTCCCTGTTTCACCTTTTTACCAGCCATTGTGGAAAATTTTGGCTCACTGGCTTTCGGTTCCTTCATGACTCTCCTCGCTGTAGTTGTGGTCGGCTTTTCTTTTTGGCATTCAGCTATGAAGAGAAATGTTTATATAACATCACAGCAGTGATACATATCTTTACCTTGACCAGCACACAGACGTGTGACATCCTCCCAGACTTCGAGTAGTCCAAACAGCCAAACTTTGCTGGCCTAACTCCACATTAGGATTGCACCCTGAAATAGTGTACACCTGGGATTAACTACCACTGAATACAGTGAAATTTATTTCAAAGCGAACATGCACAGGATTTTGCTGTAGGGCTATCTGCTAGGCCCCGCACTGTCATGATGAAGACTTCAGGGTTCATAAAATATCAGGGCTACATTTTAATCCACAATATTGAGATAACCAAATCTGTAGGATGCAAGTCTACAGACAACCGTCTGACAATCTTTATTTAACCTAACAAACATGTTTAAAAGCTTGCACTTGATAGTTTAGTGCAGTGCTTCTCAAATGTGGGTCAGGACCCACCAAGTAGAGCGCAAGCCAATTTCAGGGGGGTTACAGAGCACCTAGTGCAGCCATCATTGAAAATACAGGGACACTGGAAAGAGGAAGGGCTGTGGTGGAGGGCAAAAAATAACCTAATTTTGCTTGTTAAATGGGCTTTTTTCCTGTTCTAATTCACTTTGCTATTGGAAAATGGCTGAGAAATAACCCAACTTATTGATGCATTCTCAGGAAAGCAACAGGCTCTGGCATCACAGCGACAGGAGTTCCGGTCTTGACATCACTTCTGGTTGGTCCCAGACAGATTGCCATTCTAAAAGGTGGGTCCCAGTGCTATAAGGTTTGAGAACCACTGGTTTAGTGAAAAACCAAACTGAATGTCCCCTGCATTTCTATCATGGGGTCATGGCAATAAGGATTCGGCTTCATGGCAATCATAACTGATTAAGGGAGTTAGGCAGGCACAAGTCCCTTGTGCCAAGCCAGGAGTGTTGCAAACACCCTGTAAAGAAGGTTTGGACCACCCTCAGAGTCAGGGAAGACAGCACACGTCTGTGTGCCAGCCTCCCTGACTCCAAGAGTGGCCCAAACAGACTTTATGGGGAATTTGCAGCACTCCTGGGCCAGCACAAGGGACTTTGGCAGCCTAACTCCAGGTTAGAATTGAGCCCTAAATTTGGAATTTCCAAACCACCCTCAAATTCCGGCATTTTCAAAATATCTAATCTTAATCTGAGCTACTTATCTTTCCACATGATGGAATTGTTTTCTCCCTCTCCAATAAATGATTTCTGCTTGATTAAAAATGGGAGTGTTTGGACCAAAAAAAAAAAAAAGAGCTACCATAATTTTGACAAAACATGTTTTTAAAAGATGTTTAGACTGTAATCCTATACATGCTTACCTGGGAGTAAGCCCCATTGATTATGATGGGGGTTAGTTCTGAGTAGACATGCATAAGAATGGTCTGTTAGAATTCACCCAAACAGTAACGTTCTGAAATATGCCTAGTAAATGTTTAATTGGCCTAAATATAACTACTGTACTGTTTAGAATGTTTCCAAACAGTAGCATTCAAAAATATTCCTAGTACAGGTTTATTTGGCCTTTTTCTCAAATCCTCATGTGAAGATGATTCCACTGGCTGTTCTCATCTACCCCTTCAGGTTATATGTACTTCCCCAGCCAAAATCTACTGGGATTTGTAGGAATTCTAAACAGGGAAGCAAGCCCAAAGGTAGGCTGAAATTCAAAAGCAGATCAACTCCACACAGCTAGGTTCCCTTGGCTCCTGGTGTACTGCAGGCAAGAGGAGCTGTATTTTCAGGTTTCTAACAAGGAATTCCTTGTGTGAGAAACCAAGAAATGCACAGAACACTTTGCTAGGAAAGGGAGAGACATCACATGAGCATATAGAGAAGGAACAAAGAATCAAGGAAAAACAAGACTCACCCCAGACAAAGAGGAGAAGGCAGCCGCTCAACACAGTCAAGACCTTTGAATTCATATTGGGACAAACCAGAAACGGAACAAGTCACCGTGCAGGAGAGTCACAAGGTGCAAAGGACTTTCCCAGCTGCGACTGTTGTTGCTTGGAAAAAATCTCACACTGATGTTTTGTCTTCAAAAGTGTAGAGGGGGAGGGGGAGGGGGCAGTAGCGTAGGGTATATTTGGGAGATTTCAAAGCAACGCAAATACTTGGCCTGCCTCTTTAAACAAAATCCCTTTCACACATGAACGCCACAAGGGTTCAAGATCCTACAGAGAAGGTGAATAGGGCTATTGAGCCCTGGACTCTGTCAGATGTGCTCCAGGCAGAAAAACAACTATTTCCAATTACAAAATATTATGCTTGAGTCCTTTTCAGATGCATTCCATAGAAAGCAGCAGGGGGAGCCAAGTTAATGGTTCTTAGGTTTAATAAAAGGAACACAAAAGAGGGTCAGTGGATCTCTTTGTAAAAGCTCCAAGAATATCGAAGTGGCAAACACTGAAGACCTCGGCTGAGATGAGCTACTTGGAGGAAGGGCAGCATATGTTCTATAACATTAAAACCCTATCTTATACTAGCCTTCAATATCCTGGACATGTTCTATGTATGTAACAAGTTAATCCACAATTTAGCTCCAAATAGTTAATGATGTTTATACCATCAAGCTTATTTAACCAGCTGCTGACTGGGCAAATAGGTGCCCTTTAAAGTGGTGTCCTCTTGTGCTTAGCGGGGGAAAGCAACTGTTCCTCTTCACTCCAGCATGTAATGGTGTCTTGTCCAGTTGTTCCTGCTGGTGTCTCTTCTGCAGCTCCTTTTAGACTGTGAGCCCATTTGGGACGGGGAACAACACTGTATGGATTTATTTTGCTATGTAAACCACTCTGTGAACTGCTCTGCGTTGAAAAGCGGAATACGAATAGTCTTATAGCCCAATCCTACCCTTCCCCCCTCCCACTAATGCAGCCACACCAAAAAGGCATGCACTGTATCCAACGGGGAAAAGAGCGGATCAAAAGGAAGAGAAAGGGACATCACCCTCTCCCTGTTGCCCTCACCCTGTTGCCTGACATCACCACCAAACCCACCCCCTCCTACATCCTCCCCACCCCATTCCTCCCGCCTCCCTGCCCCTGTTTTGCCTTCACTTACCTCTCCCACCTCCCCTGATGTCCCACCTGCTTTGACAGGACCAGTGTGCTCCTCTGGTGGGCATGGTAATGCTTTAGCCCTCCTGCTGATGCTCCAGCAGCTCCTTCATACTTCATATGCTGCTAGAGTGCCTTTTGCAGCAGCCATGAAGGAGTTTCCCACTAGCGCTACAACCCCAAAGCACTGGGCTGACAACAGCGACAATAAATATTTGTGCTGACTAGTATTGGACATTGCTTATCTGTATCCTAAGAAAGAAATCTGGGCTACTGTGTCACGCAATTTTTTTTTAGCTCAGAATGTGCATAGCTTTGACTTCTGTACACCCAGGTTTGCAAGAAATAAGAAGAGGGTAACACGTATGCAGGTCAAAGTTAAATATCTGTGCTGCTGAACAGTGTATAGGCAGAAAGGAGGCAGAAAGGATGAGCCTAATCCTATTGTTCCCTGCCAATGCAATGGTGCCAAAATGTCTTCCGCTGCATCCTATGGCAGGGAGAGGCAGTCCAAGGTATCTCCTCTTGGTAAGGCTCCGTGGCATGCAGGGAGGTCTACTCAGACCTGCACTAACTAAACATCTGGTACAAATCCATGTAGACCTGAACCATGGGATCAGGTTCGAGAGGGGGAGTTAGGATTCAGCGGACAATGCTGCTGCTAAACCTACTTCCTTCCCAGACCAGATCCGCCCCTCCCTGTGCCCTCCTCACCCACCGTCACTTCATTTTGTCCTCCTGCCATCCTGTCCCGCCTCTTCCACCATCTTACTAGGAACTGCAGTGACTCCAGATATCCTGCTGCTGGGTTAAGATGGGCAATGCAGAAGGAAAGGGGTTAGCCCCTCCGCCCCCCCCACACCCAGTCCAGATTGGGGCCCACAATTGCCCTTTAGTGCAACTCTTAACAATGCATTTTACAATGTAAAGTGTAGTTTGGTCCTTAATAACAGGCGGTGCTTAAGGCAGGCTATTGTATTACTGCTGTTCAAGAGACTTTTAGAAACCTCATGGGACAACAGTTCCTCCTCCTCGCACGTTCTATTCTTCTAGGGTGAATTAACAATCTGCACCATTCCTTGAATATAAAATATTTTATTTTTTTTAAACGCATGAATCAAGATATACATGAACAAAAACGTATCTGAGATAGATGGGCAAATTTCAACAAGCAAAAAAGGCCAAGCGCACATGGAAAATCTTTTGTTGTGCCTATCCTTGGATAAACTATATTTTCCCATTCTGGGCTAACTCTTGTTATTTTGCCAAGAATGCCCCCCTTTGATTTGTATCAGAGGCCTTGGCTGCATCGGTGATGCATTTATACATGGTAGAGATGGAGCGGGCGGGGGGGGGGGGGGCTTCCCTGTTGCAAAAATGTCCAGCCAGATTCTGGGTTCACCCAGGGGAGAATCATAGGCCTGTGGAGAGGGCATGTTTGTGAGAAACCATTTTCTTATCATTCTGAAAAAAACAAACTGATTTCGGTATTGAACAGATTCCGTTCCAGTTTGGTTCCAAGGCAATTGACAGATTTCAGGTTTGGGTTCAATTTCAGTTGGGGAAAAAATGGATTCCAAAGAGTTTTTTTACTTCAAGTTCAGTTTGACCCCCTCCCCTGCCCCCAGCTGGAAATCATGAGAACTCCGTGCTACTAGATGTGACTTCTGGATATCATACTAGGGAAACTATGGTCCAGGGTAGGCATTGGCTAAGCCCAAAGATAGCAACTGCCAGGGCCAGAATGCAATTAACAAGATTCTTTCAAAAGCCGTTCCAAATAAGGGTCATCTCCACATTACTTAGCATTAAGAATCGGGTTCCCTCTTTTTCCATCTTTAGATGGGTAGTTAAGATTTTCCCATTTGGGAAACCTTTTAAATCCAGCTTTTGACTGTTCTTATGCTTTGGTTGTTTTATTCATTTCTTGGTTTGGTTGATCTTTTTAGTGCTATTTTAATGAAACCGAATTGTTTCTTTTTGCTGGCCATCTGTTTTACTTCTGAATTAAAAGCAGGACATGAATATATACATTAAAATGACATTGACATATGTATACATTGTATTACATTTGAAGCATTAGAAACATTTCACACGCGTTATTTCAGTAATCCTTACAAAAGCTCTGTAAAACAGACTGTTAATAGGACTACTAAATCCCTTTTGCTATTGGAGAAGGGGGCTGAAACTGAAGGAACAGTAGCATCACCCAAGCCAAGCACTGAACTTGTGGGAAGGGTGAGGTGTGAGCTACAGTTCATGCCTTTACCAACTGAGCTACCTGCCTCATTCATTGACTGTGAAATCCATTTGTCCATAAGCTGCATCAAATCATGCAGTTTACTATTTATACTACAAATAGGTATGAACATTTACATTGCCATGGAAGAATCAGTGTCTTGCCAGACAGTTCAGATGCAGGCCTTCTATCAGTAAGAATCACTAGTCCCTCAGCATGGTTTCTCTGGTGTTTTTTTCCCCATTGATAGTTGCTTCTGTATCGCTTGTTGCCTCCTGTGGAGATGGCTCCTTGTCCGTGTATCTCTCTGCACTGTGGTGGATCCCATAGCCAAAGTAAATAAGGAAGCCTACAACAGAGAGAGAGAGAGAGAGAGAGAGAGAGAGAGAGAGAGAGAGAGAGAGGCAATGAGCAACTTCTTTGCCCTTCAGAACAAAGAATGACAAGAGTTAGGGTGCAATTCTAACCTGGAGTTAGGCTGGCACAGTTAGACCAGCAAAGTTTGGCCAGCACAAGAGATACCATAAAGTATGTTTGGACCACTCCTGGAATCAGAGAGGACAACACACAGACAGTGGCGGTCCGGGCCGGGAGCGCGCCTCATGGCAGGCGCTGACCACGCGCCCCCCATGTCGCCCCGCCCCCGCGCGGAAACCCCAGAAACGCTCTATTTCAGAGCATAAGGGAGGCGTGGGCGGGGCAGAAACCGTGCGGTCTCTCCCGGACCGCCCGCAGTGGCGCCCCGCCACTGCCCCGCGCCCCATGGCTCGTGCCATGGGGTGCTACAGGTAAGATACGCGCCTGCGCACAGACATGCACCATCTTCCCTAACACCGAGAGTGGTCCAAACACACTTTAAGGAGGCCCTTGTGCCAGCCAAACTTTGCTGAACTAACTGTGCCGGCCTAACTCCAGGTTAGGATTGTGCTCTCACTCTCTGTCACTGGGATGCTTCCAAAGGAGAGCAGGCCAGCCTAGGTAACTTCCTAGGTGCTGCTACAACCACGCTAATGGGACAAATGCTGCATCTTGCAAGGGAGTTGTGAGCCATAGATACTTTGCAATAAGGGAACTTTACAACTGCTACAGGGCTTCACAGAGCTCTGCAAAGGGCCTCTGGCACATGGTATGACAGTCATCAAATGATACCCATTGCTTTGCTCTCATCTTCTCTCAGCAATAAGCAGTAGAAATCACACAGGTCAAAATGTGTTTGCTTTACTTCCCTTCTTGATCAAGCTGTACAGGGAACCTGGCATTTATCTGCTAAAGAGGAATGGAGTATCATCTAATTAGCTATTATGTGACCTACAGGGGAATCCACCCCCCTTTGGCTGACATCAGCCACTTGTGTCGGCTGAGTGCTGTCACGCATATGCCATAAAGCACATGTGCACCAGCACAAGGCGCATCCTTTCGGCACAGGCAGCTGCGTCGACACAGTTGCGCTGGAGCGAGACCCAGGTAAGCTGCCCCTGTGCCGGCTAAGTTCGGCCAGTGCAAGGGCTTTTCTGGGTGGGGGGCAGTGATGTCATTCAGGGGGAACGGACCAGAACGGGCGTTCCGGATCCTAACGGGCTCTGTGGCTGGTTCCGGGTTCCCGACAAGTGCCAATCAAAAGTGAGTTCCTGTTCCTAAATCATTTGAATGACACCACTGGTGGGGGGGAAGGCATGAGAGGGTGGAATGGGCATTCCGGTGGGTGGGGAAGCCCAGGGAAGGGGTGGAGCTCAGATGCAGCTGTTAGGCTGCATCCATACCCCATCCCCAGGCCATGCAGCCCCAATTCAGACTTTGTGGCATACCTGGACTTGGTGCCTGCTAAACAGCAGGCGCAGATCCGAGCAGGCCCATTGGGGTGGCTGGCACAAATCCCGGGATAAGGGAACGAACATGCCCTTGCCCTGTGAAGGCTCCAACCTGCTCCTAACCTGTGTTAGGATGCAGTGCAAGCCAGCCAGATTGTTTGTTCCAGTGCAGGTTAGGATTGTGCCCCTAGGCTGCAATCCTATACACACTTTCCTGGGAGTAAGCTCCATTGAACTCAAACAGGCATAGGCAAGGATTGCTAACCTGCCCAAGGACGCTAAGAAGCAGATTGCACTGTCTTAACAGACGAGACTGACTTTACAAGTCGCATTTTTTTTTACAAAACAAGTCCCACTGCTAAATAGCACCTGCAACCTCAAAGGCTTACCGATAACCATCCACACCATATACCGAAACCAGATGTCACTGCTCAGCTGGGCCATTAGAAAGCTATTGACTAAGATGCTAAAAATGGGCAAGAACGGCAGACAGGGAACCTGTTTTAATACAGACATATTTCAAAATTAGACATAAGGACCACAAAAGAAGCATTATTCTAGATTACAGCCCTAGGTAACTGTCAGACATCCCAGAAATAAAATTTGCCATGAACGAGAATTTAGTTCAAGTACCATCATGTGCCAAGAGCTGAGTCGCTTAAATTAAAACACACACAAAGTGCACAGGCTGCCTAAAGCATCAGGACAGGCCAAAGAGGAAGAGGAAACCAGTCTTCTGCCTACATACACCATTCGAAAAGTGAAGGGTGAAGGTGGAGCTTGCTCCACAGCAGAAAAGCATGTGCATGTTCCTGTTCACAGATGCAACCTTGTGCAACCTTAGTGAGTGTTAAGCACTCAGTTTACGCTCCATCCACTCATTTGGCTTCCCTGTGACCATTATCCCATTATCTGGCTTACCATGAAGTCTGCTTTTCTCTGGCTCTGAGGCTGCCTCCAGATCATGAGAGATGCCACTAAAATCCCCAGAAAGAGGAGAACAAGGCAGGCAATGCACCAGGCGCCTCCAGATAACAAACACGGCAGTCCTGCTGTGGTCAGCACAGTCACAATGCAGACTAGAACAACTAGACGGAAAATGGTATGTGAAAAGCATGCTAGGAAACAGTTGATGAATGTGGTGGAGGTGGGTGTCTTCCTCACACGTGACCATCCCATGGGCTACCACAAGTGCACTGGAAGGACTAATCAAAAAGACACAGATTGCAAAGATAACACCATGAACTGGTTTTTCCTGTTTGTCTCAAGTGGATGCTCTATAAATAGGACAACCTTTTACATAATGGTAAATCCCAGCCTGTTTGATTCTGTCCTGTGCACTGCTTATATAGTAGATATGATAGCTGTTTCAATACCAGTGCTTGCAACAGGTTGCTGGGGGCCCAAGGACTCCTGATGCTAAATCCACAATCCAACGATGCTGTGGATACCACTGATTCTGTGGGCTCAGAGTTGCCCATCCTGGTGGGTCCTATGATGTGTATAGACCACTTCCTCACTGCCCACTTGGCTGATCCCTGTCAGGTCTGCTACCCCTGCCCAATACTCACCAACTAGAGATATGGTACGGGACACCAGGCTGGATGATCTCTGACATGGGGTTGTATCTGGGTGGATTAGGAGTTCCACCCAGAGAATTCTGCATGGACTTTTCTGTTCTGATGGGTCCAGAGAGCTGGGATCAGGTTGATACCTATAAAGAAAATTATCCTAAAACACATATGTTGGTATCTTCTTTCTGTCCAATTGCCTGTTGGAAACTACGTACATTCCTGGAATGCCAAAAGAGGGGGGCTTGGCTGTTTTTGGACTGGACCCTAAAACATTTAAAATGTAAAGGATGGGGACTTTAAAATCTCAGCTTGTCTGGTTCACAACCTTTTCTGAATCTTTATTCTCTAGATATACAATATTGCTAAAGGAACAACAAGAAACTGTCCTTGCCATTTTCTTAGATCTGTGATGTGAAGATCTTTATGTGATGTGAAGATGTGAACCCTGCACCTTTCAGCAAATTATGATGTACCGATGGATGTGTGATAACGAAATGTCCGAAACCTGGCCACATCTGCCCTACCCCACTTCTTGGTGCACTTGTTCTGTAGCAGGACAACACGATCAGTTTCCCCAAGCTTGGAAAAAAAGGGGTCAGAGAAGGGAACTTCTGACTGAAGCCTGGCTAGTATGGGAATGACATCGTGACAAGCAATGGTGACACACCCCTCGATTTCACAAAAGAGGATCTTCTGGAATAGAAGCTGGGCTTCCCATGCCTGTGTGGCTAGCAGCACTTATTTAGGCATTCTGGGGAGAGATGCTAAGGAGCAGACACACTGATTGGTGATGGTGCTTCCCGAAGGAGCCAGCTGAGGGGCCAAGAACAGAGAAGGAGGACCAGTGATCAGCCCCCTTCCCTCTTGGTTTGAAGAACTGGGGAAGCAGAAAGGATGGATAAAAGATGGCTGTGTTCCCAGCTTAGGACAAAAAGTTATGCAAATTTTTTATGATGTTTTGAAGTAGCACCTCCATTAGAAATGTGTGAGCAGCTCATTACCTGAGGAGAACAACACAGATTGCTACTACAGTGTATGTAAGCAGCGTTCCAATGGACATCAAGTCAACCAGATCCTTCAGATCAAAAAGAAAAATCATTATGGCTGTGAAGACAAGAAAGAGTGCATGCTGAATTGTAAATATTTTCTACTAATTCTATTATTATTTTGCCTGTAAACTGCTTTGTGAACTTTTTATTTATATAAATACTGTTTATATATGTAGCTCCTTTCAGTGAGGGACAATTGTGCAATTGCTTTTTGATGTTGTTTTGCTATCCATTGTAATGTTTTTAATCAACACAAGTAAAGTGGAAAGGACATCATCAATTTGGTGATACATCATGCATTCTTGAAACATTCATTAAAGTCTGTGGAGCAGACTCAGATGATGCATCAGATGACTTCTTTACCACATCTACATTCAATCCAGGACAACATTTTGAAATATCATTGCAGGTGGGAAATAGCTCCAACATGGTGGGAAGACTTGGACCTTACCGAGATGTAAATGAGATCTAAGGAACTGGACCTTAATGAGATCTAAAGGTTTGACCAAGTCTTGGTTAGAATCTCTTTGTTTAGAATCTCTTTACAAATTAACAAGTAATTATAGCATCATGCCTACATACATTTCAAGACCCTGGCTTATGGGAAAGTACCTAATAATATTATTCCTTCCATGTGCAAAGAGGCTCTGATGGGTCCGTCAGGATGGGACCATCAAGTAGTTGTCATTACTGATCTACCCTATCCCTGCTAAACATTTGAGATGGTATGATTATACTTGATGGTATTTTATACTTGATAAAATAGGTTGAGTCCTAGATAGAAGACTGGAGTGTTAGCCCACTAGCTGCTCTCAAGCACAAGGCTTTTTACATATTTACCTGCCACAGCTCCAGACACCAGGGTGGCAATCATTGGGCTTTGTCGGCTGCTTATTTTTGCCAGAGGTTGGAAGAGCAGTCCATCCCTGGCCATGGCAAGTAAAATCCGTGGCATTGGGAACATAGAACCCAACAGGCTACAGAGGAAAACAAAGGAAGAAGAGAAAATGCTGAAGAACACAGTCCTTTCTGCTCTTCACCCTTCTCTTGTATGCCAGGATGTACCAGGGAAGTTCGCATTCATGCATTAGACCATTAAGGAGCAGGAGAGGACCTCATCCAGGAACCTCCTAGTGCTTTACTTGAAATATGTCTTTGAATGATGGACTTGAAATTATGAGAGTGGGACCAAAGCCCCTCATCAAAGACTCCTAAATAAGCTTAGCAGTCATGGGATAACACATTCTGAGCTTCCCATCTCAAAAAGGCTATTGAAAAGAGCAACCAAAACTATCAAGAGACTGAAGCATTTACCTTTGAGGAATGGCTAAAGTGTTCGGGGCTTTTTAGAGCCCAATCCTATCCACCGCCCGCACTGCTGGTGTAGCCCCACCAAAAGTAGGCACGCTATATCTATCTGGGAGACAGACTGAGAGGCTTCAGCAGTGAAAGATTTAAATCCCCTTATCTCTGTGTAAGTCTCTCAACCCACAATGGGTCTTCTCAGATCTGCACTATCAATTTGTTTAAGAATTTTTATCCCGACTTTCCATCCCATTTAGGGGCCCTTAAGGCAGCTACAACAATAAAAATCTCAAAACAATTAACAAAACAAACAAAAACAGTTAAAACAATTAAAAACAGTAAAACTCAATTCGTTCAATAGGATCACAGTAAAATTTCAGAAAAATTCCATTAAAAGCGCCTCCCCCCCCCCCCGGTATCAGCAGTTAAAAGCTTCCCTGAATTGAGGGAAGTCTTGAGCTTCCCTGTCTTGAGGTCCTGCCGAAAAGACTCCAAAAAAGGAGCTGTTCTCAATTCCTGAGGGAGGGAGTTTGACAAACTGGGCGCCCCCACCAAGAAGGCCCTATTTCTGGCCACCATCCCCCTCACCTCTCCTGGGGGTGGCACAGTCAGAAAGGCCTCCCCGATGACCTAAGAGGACAGGAAGGATTTTATGGAATGAGGTGGTCCCTCAAACACCCTGGATCCGAGCCACACAGGGCTTTAAAAGTCAAAATTAGCAATTTCACCATTTGCTAGCACATGTCCAAGAAGAGAAAGGGAGTGGGGAGGCAATGAAAATGGAGGGTAGGATCTGGTGTGCACCCTCACCGCCATATCCACCCCCTCCAGCAGCCTCCCTGCCCAGTTTCACCCCTCACCAGCCCCGTTGCTGTCCCATCACACCTTCCCGTCCCCGCCCTCTCCCACCTCCCACAGTTGCTTGTCTGCTCCTGTGGGCAGCTGGAGCTCTGGCAATGCATGCTGGGGTCCAGGCAGGAGGCTACTGAGTGCTTTGTCAGCTGTGGCTGGCTGCAAATGCACCGCAGCCGCTGCCGACCGGAGCCCATAGTATTGGGCTGTTAGTTTACTAAGAAGACATCTAAGGTGGGAGGGAATTACAAGACCAATGCATGATGGGTAGGGGAAGTAGGTTGAGTGCAAGGCTGGCCCATCCATGAGGCCAACTGAAGCAGTCACCTCAGGCAGTAGATTTGGGGGGTGCACCTATGTCTGCCTACTTGCCTTCACTGCTCCTCCTCCTCCTTCCACACCCTGGGCTGGAAAAGGAAGAAGAGATCAGAGAGGAATAGGAACCGTGGAAGGGAGTGCTAAGTGCAAACCATGGAGGGGAGTGCTGGAAAATAGGAGGAGCAGAGGCTGGCAAATTACTGCGTGGTGGGGGGCAGCATTTTGCCTGCTGCTTCAAGCATCAGGAGGTCTTGGGCCAGCCTTGGTTAAGAGTATTTCATTTTCTCCCCTCTTGCTCATACTATTAGGATTTGCAATTATTGGTAGTACATTATGGACAGATCACAGACAGTCCTTCACAACACACAACGCATGCATATATGGAGTTTGCTGCTAGGAAACGTGTCAATGGCCACTGGCTTAGCAGTCCGTTAGAAGGGGGCTTGCCAAATTCTGACCTAGAAAAAAGGTCTAGCAATAGTTTTTAGATATTAAATAAAATCTGGACATTGGTTGCTGGAGGACAGAGAAAGGTTGTGGCTTTTATTTCCTGCTTGTGGGCTTCTCAGAGGCATCTGACTCTCTGGTGTGGGAGAAGAGATGGATCTTTGGACTGATTGCACAGGATTCCTTTTATGTTCTGGACATAATGAGAAAGAATGGGAAAATGTATGTAGCCTCCTGCAAATAACCAGCTACCCTTACCTTGTGGTCAGAGCACAGAGTGACCCCACAGCTACAGCATACTTGGCCGTATTCCAGCCAATATATTCAAAAGCCACTGGCAGGGGACTTGTGGTGTCCAAAAGGTGATAGGGCATCATCAGGGTCAAGGAAGCTGAAACACCAACATAGGCTAGGCAACAGATGAGCAAGGAGAGAATAATTCCCACAGGGATGGATTTCTGAGGGTTCTTCACTTCTTCCCCTGGTGACAGACACAGACAACAGTGGTCATACTCCTTTGAAATTACAGCTTTGTCTCTTACAATCAAAATATGATTGCCTTGAGGCTCTTTTAATAGCTCTTTTAATGCAATACTCTGGGTCTCCCAAAAGGAAAGGGCAAGGATTATTGCTCCAGCAACACTAGTGCTCAAAACAGCATTGGAGAGCGGTGGATCTCGAGCTGTAGCTTCCTGGGGGTGTGGCAGAAAACACCCAGGGGAGCCATGAACTCCTAACCTGCTGCCCTGGACAATATATAGCAGTGGTTTCCAAACTGTGGGTTGGGATGCACCCAGTGGCGTTTCTACAGGGATGGCAAAGCTCTACGTTTTGCAAGAAGCCTTACCTTGCAGTAGAAATCACTCCCCTCCTGCACCGTTTTAGCCAATCCTCACAGGGAACAGCAACATCTTGGCGTTGCTTACTGGCTACAGCAGCAAGGGAGAGGAGGGATTTACATGACAGGGGAAGGCTTCTTGCAAAACTTGAGCTTTGCCATCCCTGTAGAAACGCCTCTGGATGCACCAGTGGGTTGTGAGCCAATTTCAGGTGGGTTGTGAAGCACCTAGAGCAGCCATACTGAAAGTATGGGAAGATGGGACACAGGAAAGGGGGTGGGTTATGTGGTTGTTTTGCTTGTGTCAAGGTTGAAAATAATTTTTTTCCCCATTCTGATTCACTTCGCTGTAGGAAAATGACTGAGAAATAACCCAGCTCATTGCTGCATTATCAGGAAAGCATCAGGTTCTGGGGTCACAATGACGGCACTTCCATCACTTCTGGTGGGTCCTAGACAGATTGTCATTCTAAAAAGTGGGTCCTGGTGCTAAAAGGTTTGAGAACCACTGATATATAGGATTGTAACCCAAATGGGGAGCTGTGGCCAGTTGACTAGCAGTTCAAAGGAGCTACCAGTCAAAAACGTTTGGGAACCACCATTGTATAGCATCTATAAAAAAACCTTGGGTTGTCAAGGAACAAATTTAAAAATGACTGAATCCCCCCCCCCCAAAAAAAACCCGATAATGTCCACTGGACCATTTTGCTGTTTTTCATTTGGTGCAGGATGGAGTTATCAACAATGCACACTTGTACTGGGGTCTCCTCTTACTGACCTGTAGTAGCGATGCAATCAAACCCAACAAAAGCATAGAAGCAGGTGGCAGCTCCCGCTATGGTCCCACTGAAGCCATAGGGCATGAACCCTCCAGCCCCAAACTTCCAGGTGCTGTTGCCAGTCCCAGACTGATTGCTTTGAAGGAATGGGAGATAAGGAAAGTCAGTGTGAAAAGAATTTGACTGGATGTCACTGGGAAGGATGCAAGCATAGAAAGTAGGTGGGAATACAGGTAAATGGAAGAGAAAGAGCTGGAGTAAAAGGGAAAAAAATTAAGAAGCTCTGTTTTCTGTGACGGTAAAATATTGGGAATTTAAATTTTAAAAAGTGAGTGTCCCATTACCACAGAGCTGATCAGGCTATTCCCATACCGAAACATAGTTCTTCGAAGGTCATCCTCCGTCATCCTCCAATTCTTCAAGTCTCCCTTGATGAATCCACTTATGATTACGATTATGAGGACGAAGATATTGACAGCTGTGAACACTTTATTCACAGTGGTGGACTCTTTCACCCCTATGGAGAGGAGTCCTGGAGAGTTAAACAGATGGAACAGCGTTCACTGTTAGGGCCGGAGTGCTGAAAAAGTCTCTTGGTGCTTAACGTCCTGCATTGCAACTTGTTGCATTTGAATGTGTAAGACAAGACGACAATACAGGCTTGAGGCAGTGCCCTGTTCTAAAGGGTCAGTGTCAGTACAGTTGCCAATACCGTATCAGGAACCACCATCTGAGATGGTCTGCGGCTTTCAGAAGAACAGATAGGGACTGCTTCTTACATTAATTATCCCTACTCATGCTCTTAAAAGTATGCAGGCAGGGAAGTGGCTAAGAGATGTTCAGTGTATCTTTAGCAGGATTCAGTTTGAAGCAAGCTTACTCCAAGAACAAGTACTGTATTCAACTTCAGGGCTAGAACATGTGATGCAATAATAAAAGAATATGTGCCACACACCCTTAAGAATCATAGGAAAGGGGCCCTCAGGGGCATCCAATCCAATTCCCTGGTTGAAGAAGGAAACTCTTCACTTGAGCATCTCCAAAAAGTGTCTGTTTGAAGTTCTCCAGCAATAAAGAACCCAATACTTCCCCTGGTAATCAGTTCCATTCTCCAGAAGCCCACTCACCTTTAGGGTTACAGGTACTAGTTCCAGAGGTTCACTGAATGTGGCTTCCTAGTTCTGCACCTTGTTTGGTTTATGCTTTGCATTTATTTACAGTTATATTCCACCTATCTTCCATGATGGAACTCAAGACATCATAAGTGAGGTTCTCAAATGAATATATGAAGCTACCTTACACAGAGTCAGATTATTGGTCCACCTAGAACAGTATTCTCTATGCTGAGTGAAGGTGGCTTTCCAGGGATTCAGACAGGGGCCTTTCCCAAGTGATGCTAAGGACTGGATCTGGGACCTTCTGCATGCAAAGCATATACTCTACAGCAAGGGATCCAGGCAGTGAGCTATCTCTTCCAGATATGTTACCAGGCTGAGATTTGCTTAGATCTCAACAAGGATGCCATGTCATGTGTCCTCAGACCACGCCTGGGACCTAGCACGTAGGCATCCCATGAAGTAGGTTAATGAATAATCCATTTACCGCATTTATGAAAACTTGCTCAACACTAAAGATAAAAAATGAATGCACATCACCTACTAAATACTGAAATTCTGAACGACCAGCTTTAAAAACTAAAGTCTGAATTTTGCCTTGACTACAAAAAGCTGACACATTTTCATGAATAGAAACTGTTTCAAGTAAAAGAAAATTTATTAAATAATGGAAAATAAAGGCTGGAAAATAATGGAAAATTAATTTAATGGAAAATAAATGGAAATTTATTTCATTTAAAATAAATAAAAAATAAAGGCAATCCTAAGTTGTGCTGGAATGGCAAAGCTGGCAGGCACAGACCCAAGAAAGCCGCACTGCCCAAATCGGGGCCATGCAGCCAGCATCAGAGCCTTGTATGTGGCCTACCAGCCACTTCCCGACCCCGACCCCCTCTCCAGGCTGACACGCCCACTGGCCCTCCCACCCACTGCCCAGTTCCTCCCTCCCTCCCACCCACCTCCCAGAACCGCCCTTGTGCCAGATGAGTTTGGCTGCTGCAAAGGTGGCTTGGTGCCAGAGCTCCTGGGCTGAGGCTACTGCTAGCATTGGCTCAAGAGCTCTAGCGCTGATGCTGTAAGGCACTTCCAGGGTGGGCGTTAACGGCTTACCACCCAAGCTGATACAGCACCAGAGGCAAGCACCAGGAAGCAGCAATGCAGCAGGCAGTAAGTTTGCCTGTCTCCTTCATTGCACACTGCCCAGGTGTCCGAAGAGGGCGTCCCTGGGCAGGAGGAGGGGTGTGGGTGGGACCAGCAGAAACCTCTGCCACCAGATCCAATCCTCTGTGTCAGGTCACATGGCCCAACAAGGAGGATCGCTCGTCTGCATCAGCGAAATGGCCGAAGCAAACTTGAGGAGGCCCATTAGCAAGCCATTTGGCTACAACTGTGCCCACGGCACCCAGGAAACTCAAGATTGGGCTGCCTGTAACCAAGACATCAGTGATAAAGGAAGATGAGTTTAGAATGAGTTCATTAGAATCAATTTAATGTTTAAAAAGACACTTTGCAGCGTTAAAAGTGGGTGAATTCCTTTTCAGCTCCAATTTTTGAATAAAAACTTCCATCTAAAGGGTGACAGAGCACAGAACATTTCTGAATCAGATGTAGGGATTAGAGAAGGCAAGAAAGGGGGACAAATAAAATGAGGTCATACATATCATGTAGGAAGAGTGAGAAGAGAATGAGATGGTAAGAACTGAACAACAGTGCAAATGTAGAAGGGTGGTGACAATAGCAGCATTCAGAAACCATCCTAAGCTATCACTATTATTTTGGCTCAATTAGTTGGAGTTGTGTTTGAGTACATCTAATGGGATGAGTACATTAGTTGTGTTTGAGTACATCTAATGAGTACATCTAATGGGAACCTTTAGAATTAAATGGTCAGACTATAATAACAATGGCATTTCTGGATCCTGACAAAATCCAGTGAAGAATAAAGAAGCACAAACATACCTGCCAGTATGATAATGAGACAAACAGCAAAGATATCTGGGTATTCGGCCAATCCTGGAACGCCTACAGCCAAGTGAGTGCGGAGAAAGCTCTCCATTCTTTTGCCCAGGAGCTCATCAAACGTAGCACTCCAGGCCCTGGCCACACTTGAAGTACCTGCAGAAAATCAGCCAATTAAACAAGATATGGGTGGCCCAGATACTGCCCCATGTATGGGTCAAATACATCAAACCAAGTCCTTCCATATGTTCTATGCATGTGTAGGGATGGCCGGCTTACACAGTTTATGGATCCCAGATGAGGGCTTCTGTGAAACAGCATGTGCTCCAGTATCAGATACCCATCATGTCCTGTGAGGTTGGGTCCTTCTAAAATTCTCTTCTAGAGGAAGTATGTTAGCCTCCTCTGTCAAGCAAGGCGGAATAGGTCTTTCTTCTTGCTGCATCAGGATCTCTGCCTCCGCCCTTGCAATATGAATCTTCTACTTCTGTCTTTTCTTTGGCTCAGTTCTCACATATGACTACTTTGGCTATATGTAAGCAGCTATAGCACCAATGCACCAGTGGGCCCAAAGCACCAATGGGCCTGAGAAGGAGCATCTTCTTGCCACCAGAGAGTGCCCACACATACACCCCTGCAAGAAGCCAGGCCCCCTACAAGACCCTTGTGAAGCCTGTAAAGAGTAGACCAGAAAGCTTTGCATTGCAAAGCAGAGAGGACGGCACTGGTGGCTTCTCCCCATTCCTTCTCCTGTGGAGGCTCCCTCTAAGGAAGAAGGAATGGGGGCACACAGCCACCAGCACCCCATCCTCTGGGGAGAACCGGGACGTGATGTCATGAGGCACTGGAGCAGTTCATTTCACCTCTGCGAAGGAGCTCCCAATCAATACCTCCCAGGCTTCAGAGGAACTCTCTGATCTTCAGGAGCTCTTACCTCCTTTATCCCTGCAAAGGATGCAAGACCATCGAAAAAGATGCTGATGGAAGCAGGTAGTCGCCACTCCCCCTAAACTTCTGCCTGCCTCCTGATGACCACTTCAATCTGCCTTCTGGATAAGCTGGCCCTGTATGTAAGATGCTGAAGATTTTGAATAAGATACTCTAATAGCAAAGTCCAGGTAATCTACTCCCTATACGACTAGGAAAGCTCAACAGACTGCCAGAACATGTGGAACCTAGCCTTAGGCAGAAGCTAACCAGCAGCCTTTCTTTGACAGCGTCTCTGACCTCTACCTCCACAATCCTTCTGCCTGCAATTAAGGTGGACCCCAACCTGTCTGACTCTCCTGGGCCCTGACACTATAAGGGGAACACTTTTTCAGATCACCTGCAATATATGTTATTCATAGCTAAGTGGCCAAATAAGGCTTCCACAACAGGCTCAAGATATAATACTGTTGCCCAAGATTGAGCACCCAATCATGTACCCAACCATGAACTGAGCCTACATCATGGGGAAATTGCAGGCACAACACAATATGCAGAGAGAGAGAGAGAGAGAGAGAGAGAGAGAGAGAGAGACAGACAGACAGACAGACAGACAGAGGGCGCAATCCTAACCTGGAGTTAAGCCAGCACAATTAGGCCAGCACATTTTGGCCAGCACAAAGTCCACAGTAAAGCATTTTTGGACAACTCTTGGAGTCAGAGAGGCCAGCACACAGACATGCACCATCCTCCCCGACTCCAAGAATGGTCCAAACACATTTACTGTGGCCCTTGTGCCAGCCAAACTTTCCTGGCCTTACTATGCCGGCCTAACTCCAGGTTAGGATTGCGCCCAGAGAGAGATGGGGAAGAACGCTTCTAGACAACGTGATCATGAGAATCCTTCATCTTGCTACATACTAAAACCTTTTCCTTTGCCCAGGAAAGGATATTGATATTGGCTAGCTGGCTTATCAATACAACCACAATGAAGATACCATAAACAGGCATGTGCATACCAATGACATAGGAGAGGAGGAGGTTCCAGCCTGTGAGGAATGCCCATAGCTCCCCAACTGTTATGTAACTGTAGAGATAAGCTGATCCAGTTAGAGGCACTCGGACTCCAAATTCAGCATAACACAATCCTGCAAGGATGGACATCACAGCAGCAATCAGGAAGGAGATGATGATACTGGGGCCAGAATTGGTCTTGGCTATTTCTCCAGTTAAGATATACACGCCTGCCCCCAGCGTACTGCCCACACCCAGAGCCACTAAGTCCAAGGTGGAAAGGCAGCGGCACAACTTTGATTTCATGCAGCTGTCGGCTTTTATTATTTTTCTATGGGAAACCATATCAAAGAGAGCGTGTAGGAAGTCCCAGATCATAATCTGAAAAAGAAAGAAGCAGGCGAGTGCATTAATAACAGTGCAAAACTCAGATTCCTTTTGGCAATCTAAATACAATTTAAGTACAAAATAAAGTGTGCAAACCACCTCAGAGAGAGAGAGAGAGAGAGAGAGAGAGAGAGAGAGAGAGAGAGAGATGCAGAAGAAAAAAATTAAGCCCTTTTCACACAGATGCAAAAGAGATGACTGCACGGATGATATATGTTCAAAACAGCATGTAGACAGACTCTATGCACGTACAAGTTTTAGGCTAGTAGGCTTGGTGATATGGAGGACTCTACTTTTGCAGCATTTGTGATCACACGCTTGAGCTTGCACATGCATAGAGTCTGTTTGCACAATCCACTGAATGCACGTAGGCTGGGCACCACCACAATTCCCACTACAATTCCCACTACCATTCATTAACTCTGGATGGGTTGTGTGAAGAAGACTGGAACAGAAACGAAGATATGCTGCCTCACCTACATAGTGTTGACCAATTGAGTATTTATAAAAGTATGCTCCATTATAAATCTATAATAAAATTCTAAATAACTTCCTATGTGAATGTTCCCTCTCCTTGTGTTCTGCACAAGCATATTCTTTAGTGCCTGAAATTTAATGGTGTTGAAAGCTTGTTCTTCGGAGAGAGAAGGTCTGATCAAGAGAGGCTCAGGGGTACTGTTCAGATAACCAAACCTGTCCACTTTTTCCCCATCACCAAGGTGATTTTTCAGGCCAAACTACACACGTCGCTTGCCTTTCTGTTTGTGTCTCTCCCCCCCCTTTAAATAGCAGCATCAGAAGAGCATATCCAGACTGGGACTGCAATGAGGCAAGGATGTTAATCCGTTCTCCCATGTTTTCAATCCAGCCATGATCCCATTGGGTATTTAGGATCGCAGACAGATGACTTCCACCACGTTTCATTCCCTTACCTTGAGGAGGCCTCTGTGACTACTGCCAAATGCAGAACATGCCCCATTGGCACAGCCGTGCCCGTGCTGGAAAGTTGGTTAGGATTGCGCCACCAGAGGGGTAAGCGGTGGCAAAAATAGTGGCTGCTGCTTTACCAGCACCCCTGTGGCCAGTATGGGATGGAGGTGCCTTGCTCCAAGTGCCTCCCACTTCCCACTCTTGGAAGATTCCTAACAGGGTTTCGTAAGGTCTGAAGGGGACCAGGCCTGACCAGTGGCTTTCTTGAATAGGAACTCTCCAGCCCCTCTTGAGGAAATCATTAAAAAAGGAAAAATTACCAGAAAAGAATCCCTCGCCTGGCAGCAAACTCCGAAATCCACGTGCCAGAGAAAAACGTGCTTTGAAACTAATGGACTGAGCAAAGGAGAACGATAGTTTGTGCAGGAGAGACAGAGAAATGGGACGGGGAAGATATATATATTTGTTAATGGTTTGTAATGGGTCTGCTGGGCCTAGGGACTACATTTCCCAACAGGCCCTGCTGTGACTTAGGACTCTGACCCTGAAAGTGGGAGGAAGAGGCCTTGCTAGAGGCCTGGAAAAAGAAGGGAATCAGAAGGCCTAAGACCAAGTGAGAGAGCGAAGGCCTGGGAGCAGGTATATGAAGGCCCGGTGAAGGTCCAGTGGCAAATTTGTGATTGTAGAGAGAGGGAAAGGAAAAAGCGGAGCTGTGGCTCTGTAGTTGCACAGGCCGCAGGTGGGAAACTCAGAAAAGAAGGGCCTGCGATGTGATGTGAGGCCTAGGTTGGACTGGCAGCCACAGCACTTGGTTAAGAACCTTATGCAGCCCCTTTTGGGGATCTTGATCTTATGCCCCTCTTGTGATTGCAAGCCCCCTTACCTTCCCTATTAAACCATCTGTTCTCATGAGCCAGGTATCAGGATGATTACTGTGTTACCGAAAATCGGCCTAGAATAGTTTCTATCTAATCGTGGGAATTGCATTTAAAAAGGCAAACAACCAAACGAGAGAGTATGAGGATCATGTTTATTACACCTGTGCAGGCGGATCAGTCTCCCTTGAAAGACAGGGAAAAAGACAAAAAAATATACATTACGAGTCTTTTTTATAACCCCCCCCCTCTTCTCCTCCAAGTTCCTGCTTGGTTGGAAATTACATCACAGGGGCTGGGGCATGAGATGCTCTGAGCTAATTGGGCCATGCGAATATGCCGTGACTATTCTGATAAGGGAGGAGGAAGTTGGCTGGAACCAGTTTTCTATCTATGGTGAGAATTAGCAACACTGGAAGTTTACACAGGGGCAAATGAGTGAAAACAAAGAAAGCAAAGATGGAAAACAGTTACATATTTCAGCAACTTTAGACAAGGGACTTTAAACAAAAGACTCAAGATGGCTGCACTTTGGTTCCACGGCAAGAACTGGACCCCACCCCAGAGGGCCAAACACCCCAACACTCTCCTCTCCCAACACTCCTCCGGCCAAAACTGGCGCTACAGTTGAAGATAGTGAGCTTCTAGCCATCAGGACTAAGATCCATGATGTTCCTCTGTAAATCTGCCTAATGTCCTCTGCAGCCATCACCTCAAATAGTGGAAAGGAATCCAAGCATGTACATGAAGCAGGTATACAAGGTTTAAAAAAAAAAATCATTCTTTTCTTGATAGATAGTAAATGAAGGCAAAAATCTTTTGGAGGAACAGAAATGGTTGCCGCTCATCCAGGCCTGTTAAGGGAGATTTTCAGGGAACTGCTTGGTCTTCTCCTCTTATAACATTCCCATTTGCAGCCTTTTCGCCTCAGTTTGGACACACTTGTTTCCTTCCTATTAATCCCCCCCCCGACTTTGTTCTTTCCCTGTGCACAGTTCAATCTTCCCTTCCTCCTCCAGGGTTCCTCTGGAAAGCCTAGCTAATGTACCTCCATCCCTTTGTTGCCGAAAAAGGGCACAAAATGATTTTCATCGCGGGAAAAGAATGTAAAAAGGCAGACAACCAAACGAGAGAGTATGAGGATCATCTTTATTACACCTGCACAGGCGGGCCAATCTCCCTGCTCCACTCGGCAAGCAGAGAAGAAGAGCAAGAGCATACAATTCCAAATCATTTTTAATATCCTCCCCCATGCTGCTGCTTGGTGGAAAATTACTACACAGGGGCTGGGACATGAGAAGCCCTGTGTTAATTGGGCCTTGAGAATATGCTGGGGCCATTCTGATAAGGGAGGAAGCTCTGCTGGCTTTGACTAGTTCCCTGTCTATTGTGCAGAGCTAGCTGTACTGGATGGAGAAGATTGTAGGAGGGGGCAAGTGGGTGAAAACAATGAGAGCAAAGAGAGATAAAGTTATATACTTCAGCAACTTTAGGCAAGAGACTTTAAGCAAAAGACTCAAGATGGCTGCACTTTGGTTCGATGGCAACACCTTCTCCACCTGCATTTTCTCCTTCAGAGAAGTTCCTCTCTCCTCCACTCTCCTTTTCTCCTCCTCCTAGCTGCTTTCCTTAGGCCTTCATTGTGTGTGCATGTTAGTGGTTGGTGGCACGCCCCCGCCTTGTTTCAGAGTGACTGAGAGCGCAATCCTAAACTGAAGCTAGGCCAGCATAAACGAAGCCAGCAAAGTTTGGCCAGCACAAGGGCCACCGTAAAGCGGAATCAGGGAGGATGGCGCACGTCTGTATGCTGGACTCCGAGAGTGGTCCAAACATACTTTGTGGTGGTGGCCCTTGTGGTGGCCAAACTTTGCTGGCTTAGTTTATGCTGGCTTAACTCCAGTGCCCTGAATGTGTCAGAATAAATAATCCAAATAATCCAAATCGAACCCAGTTTTGGTTCGTAAGCACTTTCAGTAAATTTGTTTGCACCTTAATTCTTGTAGGAGTATGTAGGCTTGCCATTATTTTCAACACAGGATCCCTTTCCATGATCTTTATGGGGATGATAATGCATGAAAGCCACTACATAGTGCACAAGGTTCTCAGTCTTGGATAGGCTTTCCTGGGAATATGAAAAGTGGGGTCTTGTTCTGGGCTTGTGTGCATAGGATTGTGGTATCAGTTTGGGGACTGGAAAAGGAAGGAAAGGCTAATCTGAGCCTCCTTTCAAGAAATTTGGGGATATTCATTGGAGTCCAAAAGGTGAACATGGAAAGTTGAGAGGGAATGTATGTGAGAATGTGTTTCCACATTTAGAAATGTTTTGTCCTTTCATGAACTTCTCCTTTGGATTTCTGTCATGGCCTAGGCCCTAGGCTAACTTGCTAATACAACATTTCTGTTTTTCTTTCTATTCAGAGCCTGATTTTATTCATAGAGATTGCTCTATTTCAGCAATGAAGAGTGGGCTAAATCCATGCCAAAGGTACTGTATGAATCAGTCATGATGGAGAATTATGAAAATGTGACCTTTGTAGGTAAGATCCTTTGGCTCTTAATTGACAGAAATCCCAGGTAGGAACCCCTTCTCCAATGGATATTGCTGAGGGGAGAGGGTGGCCAGGCTGCATGATCTGGTCATGGCTGCTGCAATGTTTAATGGCCCCACATCAGTGGTGTCATCTAAATGATTTAAGAACAGGTACTCACTTTTGATTGGCACGTGTCGGGACCCGCCCACTGGAAATGACATCATAAGCCGGAAGTGATGTCATGGCAGGAAGTGACATGAAAAAAGACCTTTTTGAGGCCTCAGATGATTTTAAACTGACCCAACAGTTGCAACAGTATTCCACAGCACCCCCAGAACATGTTAAGGAGGCCTGGCATCATGTTAAAGTGACCCAACAGTTCCAAACCCCCAGAGCAGCTCATTTTTCAGTGGCAAGGCAAGGCTCTGCTCGCTGCCTGCCTGCCTGGATCTGAGAACATGCAGGCAACTCAAACGTGCAGGAAATTCAAACGTTGCAGGGGGTGGAGTCAGCGAGTGAATGGGCGGGGCCAGCCGTAATCCTAGGAGCCGGTACTCGCGTACCCCGCGTACCCCCTGCATGACATCAGTGCCCCACATCCTCCTCTTCTGGCCAGTCCAGATCTCTTGATGAGGAGGGTTGTTCCCAGAGGCGTCGTGAGGGTATGGTGCCACAGGGCACGAGCCCTGGGGCACCATAAGGTGGGGGGCACCGTTGGCATGGCGCCCCACCCCCTGCCCGCAAATTTGCAGGCCCCCGCTCCCCGTGGTGCCTTGGCGGCGTCTCAGCCTGCCGCTGGGGCACTTTAAGCACTCGAGCGGCAGCCCGGGGAAGGAAGGAAGTCGCCGCCGCATGCCCCGGTT
>JAJKFI010000005.1:14474071-14547125 GCA_029204185.1 Lerista edwardsae
ATATATAAAAACACTGAAGATCTCTGCCTGTTTCACATCTCCAAACTGACTTTCTGGCTAATCACAGCAGATACGAATTCACTGAAGAAGAAAATGGGCAAAAGCAACTTGTTATTTCTGGAGAAGTACCCCTGACAGATCTTGAAAGGTTATTCTGCTATTTGTTCATTCTTTTTTCAGGGGCACAAGTGCAATCTCATTCATTGATCCTACTTTAGTAAATCATTTATCTGGGTTGCTCTCAAAACTGCTTTCGCTCTCTTACCAAATAAGTAAAACCAGGTTTTTCTGAATTAGGACAGAGATTGTCTGCTCTCTGTTAAGAGAGACCTTGCTGAATCTTGAAAGTGAATTTCAGTCGCTTCTGCACTATGTCATGATTACAAGCAGGCTCAGTTCTTCATTTTTCAGGAAAAGCATCAGCCCTGCTGGAGTCTCTTGTGTAGCCAGTTTATCAGAGTGAATGGTGTTACCTATGCACAACACCCTTAGATGTGGTACAGAACTAAGCCTATTGTATTCTGTTTAGTCACCTTTCAATAGCTTGGATTTGCTTTCTGGCAGCTGAAGTCTCCTGGTTTGTAATTGCCTCTCTTTGCTTTTGGAAAGCTACTAGCATGGAAATACTCTCATGGAAAAAGACCCTGGAAATATTTGGAAAGCACAACCTTCCATTTTGGGTTCGTGCAGTGTGTCTTGATCTACAGGGCAATGTGCCCAAAAGGGGGTAATTCTTGCTATCAATGCATTTTTCTCAGGTGCTACTCAGATGAGATTTCAGTGTGTTGGGGGGCCGAGAAACCTTCATTCTTGGACCAAGATCAAGGTTAGCTACAAAAGCCTAGAAACCTTAGGTTCAATGCAGCAAACTTTTAGATGTTTAGAGTTGGTGGGGGGAGGGGGGAGCACACCACAATAAAGCATTCACTACTTCACTGCCTTGAGCACTGTACATTCAGAGATTCTGTCTATGCAGAACAATGGCCTTGCTTGATCGGTGTGTAATCTCTGGTGGATGGGTGCCATATGTTAGAGACCAACTGCATTGCATGAGAGATGGACCAAGCAGGAAATCCACATTAAGCAGAATTGTTTCCTTTTTCTTCAATGCCAGTGAGCACAGAAACATCAAGGCACAAACCAGCTTGTTCATTTCTCTGAACTAAATATATGAAAGGCATGAATTCCTTTCAACTAGTATTTTTCATCGGCCATGGATGTGGCAGCTGTTGTTGCAGCTGCTTTCAGCTTGCTCTAGCCTTAAATCTTCAGTGTTCCTGTTAGATTTCCCTTCAGTCTGATTTTTGTTCAGCATGTTTTAGCCTCTAGGAATTGTCATAGTTAAAACATTTGCTTAATAGAGTACAGGGTTACATGTAACCTTCATGCCAAGGCTGAGTTAAAGAAAACCATCTCCAGTTTTGCTCTAGTTCAGTGTTCTTCAACCTTGGGATTGGAACCCCAGTGGGCCCCCAAAACCTCTGTTGTAGGGTTGTGGCAACTTACAGGAATGAAAAAGGTTTAGGACTACTGGCCTAGAGCACCACCAGGTAAAGGCGGAGGCATATGGTGGACCCTTTCAGGTACCAGGAGATTGTGTCCCAATCCTTCTGGGTTCTTAGTTATTGTGCTAAAATAGTTTTCACTAGTGTCAGGCTTCAAGGTAACTTTCTGTTCTCTCTAATAAAAATATTTAGTTAAGTGAACAGTTCTGGGAATGGGGATTAGAGATGGACAGATACCGTGCCCCCTCCCAGGGTAAGTAGTAGGGTCCCCATTCTCATACTTATATATTGGGGTTGCGGCATGAAAAAGGTTGAAGACCACTGCATCGCATGCTGCAAGAAAGAGTGTCCTTTTAGTGACATGTCAGTGGGGCTGAAAACCGAGACAAAGGGTTTGCCCAACTTACAGCAGGGAGTCGTATACTCTCTGGGGCATGCTGGGATGCCAGAGTGAAAATAGGAATTATTGCTCTTGCTCTGACTTGGCTGCACAACCTGAAACACATGCTTGAGAAAAGATAAGCAGGGGAATTTTTATGAAACCTCCCTCCACCTTAGCTTTCTTTCCAGTTAATTTCATTTTAGGACATTAACTTCAGCCTTACTCTGGATACAAAACCCTCTTTGTGTGTGAGAGAGTATAGATGGCTTGAGCCTAAATGCTTCCTTGAAGGTCTATTATTTCATCCGCAAAGGTGTCTGTAAGCTTTGATGGGCTTGCCATCCAACTACTACAGAATGGCACTCTGCTTTGAGACCAACCTCTTCCCCTTCCTTCTCCTTCTACTTAAAATACACTCCTGTCCTTGACATCAGTCATGAGCACACATTGAAACCAGCCATTCATATTCCAGTTCCACAGCTGCCTCTTACTTGTGCTTCACTCCCAGAGTTGCTTGTAGTGCCCAGCCCAGCCCCTGTAGAGCTTCTGAAACCCTATGAATTAAATGTGGAAATGGAAAAAGGGCTCCAGAACATTCTCCACTACACTCATGACCACCCAGAAAGACGTTCATAGCATCTTCTGTCATAGCTAGTGCATTCAAGTAACATGGGTAAATGTGCCAGGAAAAAGGATAGCTTCATGCACTACACGCTAAGCACATTTATGAATATCCCCCATGCATTATAGGTGACTGGTGACCAGCCCTAGCTCCCTGATGTGTTACCAAGGAAGTGCACGCTGGTTGCAGGCAGAAATGATGTTGATTTTTGCGTACATATAAAGCATTCTGACCCTGTATGCTAAGAAGCATCATGTGTGAAGCGGCTCTTGGAGAGTTGCCAATTCCTTTGTCTCTCACTTGCTAGTGACTTCATAGCATGCGCTCCCTGTTGATTGAAGGGTTACTTTCTTATTGGAATCCTGCCCAGTCCACAGACCGCAGTGCAGTGATGGGATGTCTGCAAGAAGCCGCCTTGCGTTTTTACTGGCTGGAAAGGCTCACTTATTGAAGACTAGAACTGCACGTTCAGTATTTACTACGTGGGCCTCTCCGTTCCAGTTTTAAAATTATGATTGTACTCAAGGTTCGGCCAAGAGCTTGGAAGGGAAACTATTTGAAATCTGCAGCTTTGTAAAATGGGAAGGCAATGCTTTGCTGTTTCTCACTTAATGTTGACCTGTACTGCTTCCCTTTTTGTCTTGGCTATTTTTCTTTTTTAAAAATGTCTTTATTATACAGAATAGTGTTTCTATTGTAAATAGGGCAGAATTGGATTTCTTAAATACGGGATTTGTCTCCAGCTCCTCTTCGGCGCACCAGTGTTTGTGCTGGTAGGGCAGAAGAGATCTTCTAATATAAAGGCCATTTATCAAAAACTGTTCCTGTTCCTCCTCTCTGACTTTTTCCTAGGGGACTTTGTAAAATCTCAAGAATTACCAATCAGTGTAAACATTCCTCAAGTATCAGCAAGCCTTGAGCAATTCCTTATTAGAGTGCCTTGTGTAGCTGTTGCTCATGTAGTAGAACTTCCTTAATGCCTCGGAGATATTGGGGACAGCTGGATGAACACGTCGATGGGGAACAAGTTCTCTGTAGTTGGTAGTTTGCCCAGGGCTGCAAAGGGAATCCGTGGCAGTTCCAAAGTCAGTTTTCAGCTTTTGCGCCCTTATTTTGCTGCCTGGTGTTATTGCAGAAAAACGGGTTGCATGAATTTCACTGGTGACTTACAACAAGCCAGGGGAGCAGAAGAGACGGGAAGAAAGGAACTGCTCTGTGTGGCATACAGTTGGCTTTGTTGCGTATACACTCCAGTTGTTTCTGAGTGAAATCCAAAGCACGTTTGGGTGCAAGTCCCGTTGACTTCAGCAGGATTTAATTCTGAGAAAACATGACAGGTTGTCAGGGGGATAAACCGAGAAGTCTGCTGTGCGTTTCAGATAGGAGCACCTCTGTTTGGCTGCAGCTCCTCTTTGCTTTGGAACTTTATTTTTCTACTCTGTGTAAAGGTGGAATTGTAACCGTGAAATGGAGGGGGGCTATTCATAAAGAGAAAGAAAGGGTGTTGAATAGCATTCAGCATATTCATTTGTTATGAACTGGGCCCTCTCCTTGTCTACCTGGTGCCCAATTCAGTACTGTCTCTGCTCTAGTCCTCTGCAGTGGACTTAGTGGACAAACTGGACTTTTCCCTTTGTCAGTCTCTAGCCTGCTGAAGTGAAGGCACTTCTTGTTGGTGCCTACGGTTGTGGCCGGGGAGACTCTGCAGGAGAAGCTTTGTGGTGCATGAGCTCAGGTCCATGCCCGGCCAAGCTCTACAGCAGCAATAGTGCTGCCACCGCTCCCCATCGCTGCCCAATAAGTGCCCACAGTACCGCTTATAGTCTGTTGCTTTGTTTCCATCCCACCATTGCCTAAAAAGCCAGTCAGGATTCTATGGGGAGCTGGTGGTGGCTGCAGCCACGAGTCCTCCTTCATTTTGCCACCCATCATAGTGGTAGTGGTGAAAGAGGATGCTTGTCCATCCACTGCTTGGTTAGCATCAGTGGTGCCCAGGAATGCTAACCAGGCAGCAGACGTTCTTCACTGCTGCTGTTGTAGGAGCATGAATGAGGACTTGCCTCTATCTGCTGCCTGCTGCATGGGCGTCATGATAAGAAAAACTTGGCATGCTCCCCCATGCTTTGGACTTTGGAAGCTGCCTTATACTAGGTATTAGGTATTATAGGTATTATATTAGGTAATCAGACTCTTGATCTATCTAGGTCAGGACAACAGCTCTTCAGGGTTTCAGATGGGAGTTTTTCTCTGCACCACCTAGAGATGCCGGAGTTTGCACCTGGGACCTTCTGCATGCAAAGTGTGCAGTCTATCACTAAACTATCACCCCTTCCCAGATTTTTGCCCCCAGGCTCCTCAAACGCTGCAGCAGTCACTGCTTATAGCTGCTATTGGCTTTTAGTCCATTTTCTTCAAAGTATTGCTATGAAATCAGAAATCTTTTTGGGCTATGTCTGGTTCTGTATTGCCTCCTAGCTTTGCGTTATCCAAGAAGTAGAGGAGCGCTTGCTGAGATTTCTGTTCTTCAATGTGGGCATTCTTTCTCAGGCTCTTAGAGCCAAATGGATTTCACTGGGATAAGGACCTTGCCTAGAGGCTGGGTTAGGCCTGAGTCCCAGCACCTCTCATATCAATGAAGCACTGAGGAATATTCTGCAGTGTACAGCAATAGCTTTACAATATATTTGTTTTATTTAAGCCAGGGATTTATATCCCCTGCCTTTCAATCAAATGGTTCTCGAGTCGACTTACAATGGGTTGCAGAAATAATTAAAGAAACTCACCCCCAATCTTCCCATATGCACCAGAGCTCACCATTCCTTATCCCTCTGACTGATGGATCAGATGTCAAAGAGCGGAGTATTCTTTTCTAGCAAGGAGGGGGAAGCGAGTTATTAATGACCTGGGTTCATTAGCAAGTTATAAATTAACTGGGACCCTATTTTTTTTTCTTTCAGCATTTTTCATCTCCTTTGTGAATATCCGTCCAGAAGCCATGTCAAACAAAGGAAAGGTAAGACTCTTTCAGCTGCTGTTCTTTGTGCTTGCTCACTTAAAATCCTGGGGTTAAAGATGGCATTCACAACCAGATGGTTGCGATTGCCTACCTAGATTATTATCTCTGTCTAACCTTGCAATCTCCAAATCCAATCACAATGGACAGCTGAGAGAGGGATCACTGGGTCTCCTTTAGCAGAGAAGGAAGGTTCATTTCCATTCCTGAGCAATACTCTTTACTGTGGGAGACCAAGATCATGTTTGCTATCCCCTTGGTTTATGTCTCCTGCTTGTGGATGTTTCAACTTTGATGAAACCAGCATTGTTTCATTGGGAAAGCAGACTTTTTTCTGGCAGCTGTGACTTTTTTTTTTAAAGGATAAGATTCCAAGCAGAGTTTACATTCTTTCCCCCTGCAGCCAGCATTGATTTTCAACACAGCACAGATGTACGTTAGAAACTGGAAAACTAAATCTCTATGTGTAGAGTCTAGAGGGAGGGAGGGAGAAGCATAGATGGGGGAGGGGAGCTGAAAACACCACATAGAAAAGGAAAGAGAGGAGCTCTGTTTGTCACCGAAGCAGATGTCCTTCATGTTTCCAGAAGCCTCTGTAGCAGATGTCAGATGGTCAGCAAGAGGTCTGGACCCAGAAGCCTTCACCAAGATGGAGATTTTTTTTCCTGAGTGCTTTGCTTCTGTGTTGATGGCCTCAGGCCAGCTTGGCCCAGGCACCTTCACTCATCCTCTTCCTTGCTCTAGCAATAGGGGGTTCTGCCATGAAGTGCACTATTATTTATTTGTTTGTTTATTTAATTTATATCCCACCTTTCTGCCCCAAGGCGGCTTATAACAATAAAATCACAATTACAATTAAAAATAATAATTAAAAACAACATTAAAATAATTAAAATTAAAACAAGCCCCGTGGATCCTAAAATATAAAGAGTCTAAAAAACCAGCCAGCCAGCCAGCCTGTCAACAATTATAAGCTTGTTGAAACAAAAAGGTCTTCGGCCCCCGCCAAAGAGGGAGCAGTTCTTAACTCTAAGGGGAGGGTATTCCAAAGTTGGGGGGCCACCGCCGATAAGGCCCTATTCCTGGCCGCCATCTCTCTCACCTCTCCTGGTGGCGGCACAGTCAGAAGCCCCCCTCCCCCCCGATGATCTAAGAGTACGGGCAGGATTGTATGGAAGGAGGCGGTCCCTCAAATACCCCGGAGTTGGCTACTTATGTTGTAAGCCACCTTGGGTGCCCATGGGGCAGAAAGGCGGGGTATAAATTCAATAAATAATAATACCTCAAAACTGCAGTGCTGGAGCTTTGTATTGTTTCACTGTTTTAATACAGGTGTGCCCTGGTATCCGCTGGGGTTTGATTCAGAACCCCACCATGTATACCTGAAACAGTGGGTACTGGGGACATCTTTTTAAAGATAGGGGAACATAACTGGTTTTGCTGCAACAAGGTAAAAACAATGGATTTGTTTAATGTTCCCTTATCGCTGTGGGTTAAACCGCTGCTGCTGAGCTTGCTGACCGGAAGGTTGGCAGTTCAAGACCATGCGATGGAGTGAGCTCCTATTGCTCATCCCAGCTCTGCCAACCTAGCACTTCGAAAGCACGTAAAAGTGTGAGTAGATAAATAGGTACCACTTTGGTGGGAAGGCGTTCCGTGCGCCTTGGTGTATAGTCATGTCAGCCAGATGACCACGGAAACTTGTCCTAAGGAGAAACACCGGCTCTTCAGCTTACAAACAGAGATGAGCACCGCCCCCTACAGTCGGTCACAACTAGACCATTTGGTCATGGGGAAACCTTTACCTTTGTCTTTTTAATAGGCATCCCAGTGTCCATGGTATCTGTGGATAACTGAAACTGTGAATACCAGATCAGTGGATTCTGGGTGCACCTGTACCAAGTTTTTTTTTTTTAAACAAACCACCTCTGTGTGTTTTTGCACATAGAAGGGGCAACACAGACAAGTCACCTTATTGGCCTCTAAAGTTTCAAATTCAAAGTGAGATTACATGTAAACATGTGTGTTTGGCCATGAGATGACTTGGTTGGTCTTGCCAGACTAGGCATGGTGTTGGAATTCTGTTTATGGTGTTCCCAATGTCTTTCTCTTCCTTTCAAAAAGCTATCACAGAGGGCCCTAATTTGAATTTGGACTACAAGTGGGATGGGCTATAACCCTTCCCCATCCCCCTGCTGCAGCTTTGATCCACCCCGATTGCCAGAAGTTGTTAGCTGAAAAGAGGAAAACTTTCAGGAGTAATTATGTGTCATTATTATGTTTTCCCCTGTGGCTAAAAGCAGCTTTGGCCAGAGAGGATTTGCACTGTGGCCATGATACAAGGGAAGGTATTGGGCACCATCACCTCCTGACCTCTAGTCCTAACCCACTTCAGCTTCCCCATGGAAAGAAAAAGATGCTGGGAGCTTCAGGCACATGCTGTGTTTGATTTGGCCTTCAGTCTAGCAGAGTGAGGTCACCCCTGTATAAAACTCTGCTGCTGCTCTCTCTGCTGTCCTTGCATCCACAGCAGTGGTTCCCAAATGTTTTTGCATCGGGACCCGCCTAAAAAAAGTTTCACTACCAGCCACTCGCGCCTCTGTGACTATAATGGTGATTGGGCAGCAGTGCTATCTCCTCTCAGGAGCAGCTTTTTAAAAAACCCTTAATCCGTATAGCCTAATCTGCCTTGTCAGTTCTGCAACCCACCAAAATTGGGTCATGATCCACACGTGAGTCTTGGGCCCACGGTTTGGGAACCACCAATCTAAAGCTTGATGTGAAGTCTTCCTTTTTTGGAAGATGAGAAAGGGTCATCCATTGATAAATTCTTCGTTGCCTTTGTTTTAAGCAGGATTGGATGAAGATCCATTCTAAATAGAGTAGTGAAAGGGGTGGTGGTGATTGCAACATGGATTTTAAAAAGGGCTGGAGAATGGGGAAGCCTGGAAGCTGCCTCAAGAGAGTGCTGGGAGCAGAGAAAGTGGGCGAGAGCAATCCTGTTCATGTCTACTTAGATGTCCCATTGTATTCAGTGAGGCTTACTCCCAACCTGAACGGCATACCAGAGGCACCTGGAAGATGCTTGCCAAGATATGGGTGCTGTATAGCTAGGGGTAATAAATGAAATCTTTAAGGAGCAAGGATGCAAATGTGGTCGTGAACCTGCATGATCAGCCTCCACTCATGTACGATTGGCTTATTTCCAAAACTGGCAGCCACATGAGTGTTCTCAGAAAGACAGGGTTTGTGCAAACATTAAAGGTCCATGAGTTTGAAATGGTTCAGAACTACCGTAAAGAGTGAAATTGATCAGAATTGAATGTTTCTTGAAAATCAAAAAGATGCTTCCTCCTCACTGCGCAGCAGCAAAGACCACACCAGCCACTTTTCTGGAGAGAAAAGTCCATCATGAGCTATAGGCCATAATGGATGGTGCAACCTCCTTATGTTAGAAGTAGGGCACTTCAGAATGCCAGGTGCAAGGGAGTGGCAACAGAATGCAGGCATATTGTTGTCTCATGTGCTCCCGGAGGCACCTGGTGGGGCCACTGTGAGATAGTGGAAGCTGGACTAGATGGGCCTTTGGCCTGATACAGCGGGGCTCTTCTTATGTTCTGTTTGTAGGTATTCTGTGTGCACCCAGTGAGAGTTGAAAGTGATCTGAGAGAAACTTTACTTTCAGTTTCTCACTGGCACTTCTTGTCACTTCGGTTCTAAAAAAGAGCAGCTGGTGGCTCTTCTTTCAACTCTCTGAATCATGAGCGTGGGTGAAATATATACTGGAACACCATAGTATTTTCTGTACCTCCATACCTGTTGGTTCCTGACCATTTTCTTTTCTGGGTCATGCTCATGCTTCTTTTTTTATATATCACACTAGCTTTTATGTACCCGGCTTCGCCCGGGTGTTTATAGGTGCCATCCCTGACCCCCAGCTACTCACCAGGCATACAGATGGGCCATTTATATGTTCCATCCCTGCCCCCCCCTCACATGTGTGCCTAAGTGTTTATATGTCCCATCCCTGACCCCACCCCCACTCACATGTGTGCCCCGGTGTTGATATGTCCCATACCTGACCCCACCCCCACTCACATGTGTGCCCGGGTCTTTATATGTCCCATCCCTGACCCCACCCCCACTCACATGTGTGCCCGGGTGTTGATATGTCCCATCCCTGACCCCACGCCCACTCACATGTGTACCCGGGTCTTGATATGTCCCATCCCTGACCCCACCCCCACACACATGTGTGCCCGGGTGTTGATATGTCCCATCCCTGACCCCACCCCCACACACATGTGTGCCCCGGTGTTGATATGTCCCATCCCTGACCCCACCCCCACTCACATGTGTGCCCAGGTGTTGATATGTCCCATCCCTGCTGCTGTACTGTTTCTGTTGCTCTAGGTGTAGTAGCCCTCTGTTTCATATCCTGTAGTTGTTTGTGACGCTGCTGTACTGTTTGTGTTGCTCTAGATGTAGCAGCCCTGTCTCTCTTATCGTGGAGTCTTGTCATGCTGCTGTACTGTTTCTGTTGCTCTAGATGTAGCAGCTCTGTGACGTAGCGTTGCAAGTTTTTTTTTTTTTCCCCTCAGGTGTTTCCTGTGTACGCTGTTGTTTCATCTTTGTAGCCTTTGGTTGCACCTGCCCAATTGCCTTACATTACACAGTGAAAGTAAACTTTCAGAGAGAAAGTAAACTTTCAACAGCCACAGCACCTTGTGCCAACTGTCCACTGCCAAGCAGGGACTGCCCACATGTCCACAGAACACATTGTATCGGTTTGCCTGCGTGAAACCTGTTTGCTGCTGTTTGTCTTCAACTGTCAAGAGTTCAGTTGCTGCCTGAAGATTCCGCATGTCATTTGCATGTACTTTGCATCTCATCATGTCATCACCAGAGCCTCGGAATGTTCGGTTCAGCCCATAGCCGTCTATAGAGAACCACAAATTCGCTTGTACCCGCGCCCATGGGGGCGCGATCCGTTCCAAAACCGCACAGCGATGGTTTCGGGGGGCCAAGGCACCCGCGTGCCGAGTTTGGCGCGAATCGGTCCAGGCGTTGCGGAGCCTATGTGGAACAAACATACATACATACATACATACGCTCTTCTTTATATATATAGATTAGATCTTATATTAAAAAAAACCAAAATAGCATTGTAAATCAAAATACAGTAAACAGTTATAGACGTTTATAAATGTTTCCTTTTTGATACATCTATGTTTTATCCTTTTTTGTTCTTTACATGGCTATACATGGTAACTTTTGCCATCTTCCATAATTTATCAAACTTCTCCTTTGAGCATGGAATTTTTGGTTGGCACTACTACCTAGTGGGTTATCTGTTAATCATGGCATTTTTGCACTGTATTCCCCCATTCCAGACACCTGCCTGCCTCTTACACTACATACTGCTAAACCAGTGGTTCCCAACCTGGGGATCACAATCCCCCAGGGAAACCAGAACCAGTTGTTTCCCCCTTATGGGGAGTGGCTGCAGTGGTGACAACAGCCCCACAACAACAGCCCCACAGCAATGCTATCACCGCGACAGAAGGCTTTTTTAAGGAACCTGGGGGGGGGTAGCGTTGGCCAACTGGAGGGTGGGCAGTCTCCACTGCGGTCCTACATGCTGCACCAAACAGCTTGGTGCAGTGATTGTGACACACTTCTGGTTTGTGATTGCAAACCCAGAAGTGGGGCGTGATCACAGCAACAAGCTGTTTGGTGCAGCAGGAGCGGGGACCATAGGGAAGATTGCTGCCCCCACCCCCTCTGAATGGACAGCCTTAAAAGGACTCTTAGTTGCTGTGATGGCGTGATGAGTGTGGGGCTGTCGCTACCAGCCCTCCCCCGCTGCCACCTACAAAGACTTACAGTGTTCCCAACCTTCATGTAAAGGTTGGAAACCACTGTGCTGAACAGAATGACAGGATGCCCAAAGTATCGCTTTCTTCGTATCTTTAGAAGTCTCCCTACAAGAAAAGCCTTGGTGCACAACAGATCCCTTGGACAAAACACAATGGATCAGAACCCCATTTGCCCTCTGGCATTCTTCTCAAAAAAACAGATTGAAAACCCTCTGGCATTTTCACTAGCACTGAAGCCTGATGAATATTGCAAGGAGTCTTGTTGGAAATCCCCTGGATCAGGTGTCAATGAAATTCACACACAGCTGTTGCTCTGGGTATAGCTGCTGCTGGAGGGCAGTTCCTGCCACTGAGCCATTTTTGTACCCAAGAACAGAGGCGTAGCTGCTGCTACGACAACCTGTTGCCAGGAAATACTTGTTTAGCAAAGCTAGAACTAAAGAGACCGTCTAAAAAAGTCTCCAGCAATTTCAGAGCAGGTTTTAAATACCTAGATTTAGATTTGAGCTTGACCTGAAATTAAGAGCATTAACTTGGGTATAGGGGAAGCGGTGCAGAATTCTAGTTTCTTAGGGTATCTGTATGGTCCTGGGAAACACTATTCCTTACCCCCAATGTGCTCCAGTTTCCCATCTGCAAAATGAAGATAACTGCACTCCATATTTGTTTGACTGTGGTGCAAAAACATTGAGGAGGGAGAGACCTCTAGTATTGTGCAGACAGAATGACATCCTGATCGTGCTCACCCACTTTTCAGTATCTAACTCCTCCAGCCAGCTATTACATTTGTAACACGTGTTGCACTTCCTTTCCCCTTTTGAAATGGGTGTGTCAGGCTGGTATTTGGACTGAAGTGCAGGGTTGTCTGTCTTTCCACTCTCTTGATATTCAATGGAGTCATAAACAGACACAACTGAATGCTGAGTAGACAAGTTGAACCAGAGGCCTCACTTTGGTCTATCAACAATAACAAGCAGCTGTCAACAATGCTGTTGCAGTGCCGGAGACGTCAAGCACAGGTTGTGTCGCTGGCAGGTGACATAAATGAAGGACAAAGCGGGCATTCTGTGCCCACGCTGTAGATTTTCTGCTGCTCTTGTGAAAATTGTCCAAGTAAAGGCACAGCCACACTCTGGAGTATCTTGTCCATGTCTAAAACAGTATCGCAGTGTAATGTCTAAACTAGAACAAATGGAAATGGCTGCTGCGATCATTCATCATCTGCTTCCATTTATTCCGGATACTTTCCCAGACACTCAGCTCATAGGGCAACAAATGTGGCTGTGTTGTCTCATGCCTGCCCTTGCAGTAAGAATCTTCCTATTACATGATCCTGGCCACAAAAAGTTGCGAGTCAACCTCTGAGCAAATGCGTTTTTATCTTCCCTGCCTCCACCACTAGCATTTGCAATAATGAAGACTGCCCGATGCAGTGTATGAGGAATTCATGGTTCTGGCCTAAGAAGTGTGCATGGAAATAAGGTGGTCTTTTGTGCTGTTCTGTGCACAGTTGTGCTTGTGAAAGAAGTTTGTGCAACAATTAGGCCCTGACAGATTTGTTCTGAGCATTGGAGATTGGGGGAAAAACAGGGGCTGGCATATCATGGCTAAAGGGCAGGCAATATTTGGCATGCTGCCTCAGGCATCAGGAAGTCTTGGGTCAGGAAAGGTAGCAGGAGAAGGTAGGCCAACGGATGGAAGTAGTGTCTACTGGTTAGTGCACACACACCCCTTCCTGCTCTCCACTTTTCCTTTTGCCAAGGCCATCAGCTGAATGGTAGTTCTATCTGCTGTTACCATCCCAGGCAAAAGAGACCAGGCCGGGGGGGGGGGGACTGTGGGAAGCCCCCATCCTAGGAATGTGCAGAACCCAGGGGTTCATATTTAAAATGAGTAGCATCTGATGCTTTCAGATGTAACAACCCCCTGTGTTACTCCTGTGAACAGAGCCAAAAGATAACTTGCTTATTAAAAATCTCAAAAGAAAAGGAATTGGATAAACTGAGAATCAATCAATCAACAGGTACTTATATACCGCTTTTCAACACGAAGTTCACAAAGCGGTTTACAGGCAAATAGTAATAATAAAGTTAAATGGCTCCCTGTCCCAAAAGGGCTCACAATCTAAAAAAAGGCAGACCGCCAGCAACAGCCACTAGAAAGACTGCGCAGGGGTGAATAGGGACAGTTACTCTCCCCCTGCTAAATATAAGAGGAACACCACTGGAAAAAGTGCCTCTTATCCAGTTAGCAGGGGACAAGGTGTGGGTGTGGTGTGGGTTTTGTTTTGTTTTTTTGAAAAGTGCCTGAGAGATAGGATGATTTCTGATCCGTCTAGTATTACAATCATCAAAATGAATATGGAGTTAGTGAAGGCCATCCCTTCAGCAAAAGTCAGAGTGTGGGGGAAAACGCTTGGAAGATGACACTCATGGTTCCCTCGTCTTGATGTGCGAGATCCTGCTCCTGATCTTCCCCTGAGAGAGGAATAGTTTTGAAGTGATTCAGCCTTCTAACTTTGGATTCCAGAAGGAGGCTGCAGGAATCGGCCATCAGTGGAGATGAATCCTGGAAGGAAGAACAAAATCTGTACAAGGGATGCTGGTGAACAAGGGCTTGGGGTCTACTCTGTGTGGTAGTGTTGCTTCAGGAAGGGAGGCTGCACGAGCATGGCACTGACCTTGTGAGGCATGAACGTGATTAGAAGAAGGGAGTTCCGGGCAGAGTGGTTTGGCTATTTATAACCTCAAGGGCTCTGGCTGCTAGTCAGGAAGCCAGCATGACTCAGAGGTGTGGGGGAGAGGATCGAGAGAACGAGAATCGACTTCATTTATACATGTGAGATTTTGATAACTGTCTGTGGGGTGTGGGCATTCAGATCACTTACGCCTCCTTCAGAATCATAGCTGTACTTTTAAAAGGGGTCGTTCTCACTTTTACAGTTTTTGGGGGAACTACTTTATTAAATTTTATCATTTATTTGAGTAATTTATATCCCAGATTACCATGCTGAAGCAAATGGCTAAGGTGGCTTACATGGGCAGGCTAGTCTAAACCAACATTTTTACAATGGTTTTTTTTTTTTTTTTTACAAATATACAGTACACTGTGATTCTCTGAATCCTCAGTCCCAGATGTAGCCTTCACCAAAAGTGAGAGCTGAAGGAGAGTGTGTGAGAAGGCCAGCCGGCAAAAGAACACAGTACAACCTTGAAGACCTGTCCAGGCTTGATTTACGATTGCCTGCTGAAGTTCGATGGTACACAGCCAGAGAACCACACTGTGAAGGCTCCTTTCTCAATCCTGCCACTTATTTCTATTGTACTTTCATGCATAGTACTGTGTAGCTGGACCTTTCCCAGTCTCTGGAGGAAGAATATTAAATCTCTTAGCAAGGATAGGCCTGCTAGTTATTACCAGGTCATTCCCCTGCCATCAATTCTGATCCAGAGAGTTTCAGAGTGGGAAGAGAAATGGCACTGTCTCCAAATGCCTCTTGGTCAAACCTTGACATCTAAAGAATATATTTTGGATTAGCCTAGCTGATTCCTGTTTCAGTACTACATAAGCCTGACCATCCTGAAGAGAGAAGTCCATATAATTCTGGGAGATTTTTGAATTGTGCTTTGCATATATAGGTTTTTGCATGTGACATATTCCTTCCTTGTTGAGCCATATAATGATCTGGTTTCACCCTCCCTTTTTCTAGGCTGGAAGATATAGGGGTTCAGTGAAGGATTACCCAGACTTTGATGCCAACCAGGATGCTGAGGCACTGTACAATGCCATGAAGGGATTTGGTACGTCCTGCAATTGTTACCTCTTGTGGATCTGATTTTAAAAATGTGTGTGTCATTAACAGGGGGCTTGTCTTTTTGCAGTTTGTTTTCTGTTAATTACAAAAGAATTGTTACTGGTCCTTCTAGCCATGAGCAATGTGGCTGTGGCAGTACTCTTGTAGAAAAGAGTCCAATCCTATGCATGTCTACTCAGATGTAAGTCCCATTATAGTCAGTGGGGCTTACTCCCAGGTAAGTGCAAATAGGATTGCAGCCTTAGTGTTTCTGTCCAAGCCATGTGTCATTTGTGATACCAGTGCCTTGGGCTTGGCTGCCCATGGTAATGCATAACATTTTCAAAGGTGTTTCCTTTTGAGGCTTCTAATCCAGATGGACATTTCCAGGTTGTGGGAAAAAGAGACTGGGGAGAATTTTTTTTTATTTTTTTTTTTGGGGGGGGGGGGGCCCAGCTGGGACAAGGATACATGAAACCAGTATCTGGATCTAACCAAATAATGGTTGCTGGATCTAACCAAATCAAGGACAGGATTAATAGTTAACAGGATGACAGATGTTTCCCATCCCACACTACAGTGAGAGACCATCTCTCTCCCTTGTTTTTCCTTGTGACAGATGGCATGTTAATTTCACCTAGGCCATGGGTATTCTCTCTGCTCCTTCAGTTGCAGGTAAAAAGAGAAATGGGAATGTAATTCAGGCAAAGTGACTTTTCGGAGCGTATTCCAATAGATACAGTATGACTCTTAAATCTGACTGATTCTCCATTCTTCTGCAGGCAGCGACAAAGAAGCCATACTGGATCTCATCACATCCAGAAGCAATAAGCAAAGAATTGAGATCTGCCAAGCATACAAGTCTCTCTATGGAAAGGTAAGCCTTTCCATAAAAAGGGGAATGGCTCTCTATTCTGTCAGTCTATCCAAGAGATTGCCACATGCAAGTTCCATCTTGACTTTGGCGTGCATGATGCTGCTCTTAAAGCCATTGGGGCAGGAGAAATCTCGGATTTGACATGTAGCTTCCCAAAATGGGTAGTGTATAGGACTATGGTCTCCAAACTGGAGACTGTTGCTGTCAGCAAAGGCTTCCCTGGCCCAAAGGCACTTACCTTCCACCTGGGAGCCTCTGCAAAGCCCCTCCAAGAGCCCCCAATTGTGGCATGGCCAGCCGTGCCTGTTTGGGAATCCGGGCGCAAAGTCTGCTGGGGTGGCAGAACCTCGAAGTGGGTGGCCGATGCAATGGTTCAGGGCTCTCGGAGGGACTTTGCAGAGGCTCCCAGGTGGAACAATAAGTGCCATTCTCCTTCCCTGGGTGAGGATGGCGCCGGATCCAGCCTGTGGCAACACCCTGGTATAGAACAGCTCAAAGGAAGCAAAGAGGGAAAACAATGTGCTGTGACCTCTTTTTTTGTCTGTGATTTTTGGGTTGTAGATGGCAGCCTCTCTGGGCAGCCTGAATCCCTTGTAGACATAAGTGACAGGATAGGAGAGTACATTGCTTTCTTTTTACTTACAGTATCCTGTACATCACCAATTTTCAATTATAGTGCCGAGGCACGTTAGTGTGCTGTGAATAATCTACAGGTGGGCTGCAGGAGTTTGGGGAGGGTTAATTTATTATTGGGGCCAATGGGGGATGTAAGCCCCCAACCAGCAGTGTGGTGTGCCTTGTCAATTGTAAAAAAAACCTGATGATGTGCCTTGATAATTTTAGTGCCTTGTCAGTGTGCAGTGAGATGAAAAAGATTGAAAATAGCTGGGCTAGGGTGATGTTAGTCTAATAGAATAGGTAGGGCTGGTTCTATCAGTGAAATTGTGTCTGCTGAATTATTAAGTGCTTCTGGTCTTGGTAATGAGTGGTCTTCATATTCTGAGTTCAATTCAATCTTTTTTCCCTCATCCAACTCTTCTTTCCTTTTTATTAGGACCTGATTGCAGACCTGAAGTATGAACTAACTGGGAAGTTTGAACGACTGATTGTGGGTCTAATGAGACCCTTGGAGTACTTTGATGCCAAAGAAATCAAAGATGCTCTTAAGGTAAAAGGAGATTTGGGATCATAGATTGTGTCTTCTTCTGGAGCGTGTGATAATATAAAATAAGGCTGTGTTTGTTTTTCAGCTTCAAGCACTAGGGATGTGAAAAACAATCACAACTTGGGTTGTGATTGCTTTTCACATTCTAGCATGCTTGCCACACTAGCAATTTGAAATGTGAGCATGACTCTATTAAGGTGGCTGCCTCCATGCTTTTATTTCTGCTGGTAGAAACATGGTGGCCTCCATGCATTTGATTTCCATCCATGACTCCTCTATGACTGGATGCCATTTTGTCATTTTTTAAACTGAGCTGTGCTAGAAGCATGCTAGAGGCCTGCTAGAAACGTCACTGTCTCTAATTTGCTATTAAGCAAATGAATGTAGCCTAAGTCTCAACGTCTCCTTTCCATTAAGAGTACACCTAGATTCTCTCATATAGATTATCTTATACAGTTCGAATTCAGGATTTTTAATTTCTTAAAATCTTTTGGCTCCATGTCTTACAGCTGACTTTGTTTTCCTTATTAGGGTGTTGGAACTGATGAGAAATGCTTGATTGAGATCCTGGCATCTCGGACCAATCAACAGATCCATGCATTAGTGGAGGCCTACAAAGACGGTGACTACAAAGGGCAGGGGCATGCTGCCTTCCCTGGGTCTTGAGTTAGCTCCAGCTGCATTAGAATATGGAAGTTAAATAATGATGTCTTTATGGCGTCATTGCAGCATTCACCAGTACATTGATTGTCTTGGTTTCTTCCCACATCTCCAGGTCCATCCTCATGCCAACCTCTGTACTGATTTTTCTGACTGATTATAGGCTGGCATTCTCTTTGTTCTTGGGATCAATTTTGGAGTGGTGCAAACAGAGATTTTTGTGCTTGTGATGCACATTAAGTTAATGGTGACACAATCTGCTGAATGCTCGTCTGGGTGGTTTTTTTCTGCATAAGTTCTGAGAATGTGAATCTCAGTGCAGTAGAGCATTTCACTGAAGAAAATCCCAGCACAGTCTGCTGCTGTAGCAGACACCAACAAGGAAGAAAATTAAATCTGGCGTATTGCACAATCTTTATATGCATAATGTATCATCCAACTGTTGATGAAATACTATGCATTGGGGTAAAATCTATACATCCACTTCTACAAATCACTACTTTAACCTGGTTCTAGCAGCTTGTGAATTCCATAATCATTGTTGGAACAATTTTTTTTGCAACACTCAAAACGTTTTGGGAATCCTCCTTTTTCTTGACTTTAGCCAAATCCTGAGTCTGATGTCCTAGTCCTAAGATATGATTATCTGCTCTTACTCTGAATTGAGTGCTCCTCAGATTAAGTTTATACCATGTGTTCTTTTCACTGGAAAATATCATTGTATTTTCCAGTGAAAAATCAGAGTAATTCTCACTTTACATTTGTACGTATGCCACCAAGAAGTAAAATAAAAGCAAAAACCCAAAGTCCTAACCTAAATAAATGATCAGTCCTAGACTTTTTTGGGTCTATTTTAACTAACTTGTGGATGCCTCCTATCCTCCCCCAAATTCAAACCTGATTTAAGCTCTGTCAGATTTTTCCCTAGTATTTTTGATGCCTTCAGACCCTCAGCCTTTTTCTCTTCTTTTTCTAGTGCCACTGTGAATTAAAATGCCATGTAAGATCTACCTTCATTGATATGTTTTCTCATTTTTTGTACATTTCTGTAGCATATGAGAGGGACCTGGAACAAGATGTCATTGGAGACACGTCTGGACACTTCAAAAAGATGCTCATTGTTCTCCTTCAAGTATGTGCTCCTTTCCTGTCTTTATTCCTTCACATGCTTATGCCATTCAAATGAGATTAATTTATTTATTTGAAGAATTTACAGTATATCCTGCCTTTCCCATGCCAAAGCAAATGCCCAAGGTGGCTTAAATGGGCAGGCTTGTCTAAACCACCATTTTTCAATGGGGTTTGTACAAATGTACAGTATTCTGTGATTCACTGAATGATCAGTCCGAGATATAGCCTTCACAGTGTGGTTCTCTCCTTTTTTCAGGGCACTCGGGAAGAAGATGATGTTGTGAGTGAAGACCTAGTGGAACAAGATGCCAAGGTAACTGACATGATACTTTGGGGGTACGGGGGGGGTCCCCACGTCAAAACGGTCAGAAACGGCCAAAATGGGAGTCAAATCCACAGTTTCCGGGGTCGCCGAGATGAGCTGCGATGCTCCCGATGCAGTTCGGGTCTGGGTTCAGCCCCCCCCCACGGGGGGGGGGCAAGAAGGGGTGTGAAACACAACATCTGCCATGCCCTGCTGGAACGCCTGGACCGATTGGCACCAAACTCGGCATGCGGAAGCCTAGCAGCGTGGCCAAAAATACTGCGGGGGTCGGGTCCCCTTAGCGCCCCCAGGGGTGGGGGTACGTGGGGGTCCCCGCGTGAAAATGGTCAAAATGGCCAAAATCTGCGTCAAATCCATAGTTTCCAGGGTCGCCGGGACGAGTGGCGACGCTCCCGATGCCGTTGGCGTCTGGGTTCAGCCCCCCCTTGGCGTGGGGTGTGAGAAGGGGGGCGAGACAAAACGTCCACCATGCCCTGCTGGAACGCCTGGACCGATCGACAGGAAACATGGCACGCATACACCTTATGGCCTGACGATAAACACTGCGGCGGTCAGACCCCCCTAGCGCCCCCAGGGGTGGGGGTACGTGGGGGTCCCCGCATGAAAATGGTCGAAAATGGCCAAAATCGGCATCGAATCCATAGTTTCCGGGGTCGCCGGGACAAGTGGCGATGCTCCCCACGCTGTGCAAGTTCAGGTTCACCCCCCTCAGCGTGGGGGGCGGGAAGGGGTGCGAGACACAACATCCGCTGTGCCCTGCTGGAACGCCTGGACCGAGCGACACGAAACTTGGCACGCATACACCTTGTGGCCTGACGACAAACACTACGGGGGTCAGACCCCCCAGCGCCCCCGGGGGGACGCGGGGGGCCCCAAGTGAAAATAGTCGAAAACGGCCAAACTCGGCGTCGAATCCATAGTTTCTGGGGTTGCCAGAGCGAACGGCGATGCTCCTGACACCGTCGAAGTCCGGGTTCGCGCCCCCCCCCTCGGCGTGGGGTGCGAGACGGGGTGCAAGACACAATATCTGCCTTGCCCTGCTGCAACGCCTGGAGTGATGTGCACCAAACTCGGCATGCGCGTGCCTTCCAGCCTGGCAACAGACACTCTGGGGGTCTGGCCCCCCTACCGCCCCGAGGGGGCCCCAGGGCCCCCGCGTGAAAATGGTCAAAAATGGACGAGATCGTCCTCGGTTCTGTAGTTTCTGGGCTCACCGAGGCCATGCTGTGGGAGTTCGGGTCCGCACCCCCCAATGTGGGGGACGGGAAGGGGTGCGATACGAGATGTCCACCATGCCCCACTGTGACGCCTGGAGCAATTGGCGCCAGACTCGGCATGCGTATGCCTTGGGGCCTGGCGACAAACACTGTGGGGGTCAGGCCTCTCCGGGGGTGGGGGTGCGCAGGAGGCCCCAGGTGAAAATGGTCGAAAACGCCCAAAATTGGGAGATGGGTCAGGGATGGGTCAGGGAGGGCAGATATAAACACCCGGGCGAAGCCGGGTACGTAAAAGCTAGTGTATTATATAAAGAAACAACAAATGATTACAAAAATGAAAAATAAGTGGAACAAACACAGTTTTTATCAGGCATTGGTGAATGCTGGTGTGTCACCCCAAACATTGTCATGTGTCAGTACAGTTTTGACACGCCTGTCATAGGTTCACCATCACTGGTCTAGACTCTAGAGAGAAGTAGTACTGTTATTGGGCTAGTAAATCCTCTTTGGTCTGATAAATGTTGCATACCTGTTTTGATACTTTGTTTTAACACTTTTGTCTTGGGTTGTGTAGACTGTTGTAAGAAAACGAATTCCTATATGCTTGAAGAATTAGATGATCTGGAAAGTCTGAGGTTTTCAGCAGTTGTCTCTCTGTTACTCCTTGATTTTTCCATTGCTTTTGCTTGCTTTCTAAAAGGACCTGTTGGAAGCTGGAGAGGTGCAATGGGGCACAGACGAAGCGCAGTTTATTTACATTCTTGGAAACAGAAGCAAGCAACATCTTCGAATGGGTGAGTTTTTAAGAGATCATTAAAATTAGAAGAGAATTAGGAAATTGTTTAGCCCTAATAAGAACAAGGTTTTGTCAAGGCTGTTCTTTAGAGTTGGGTCCAGATATTGCCTTTCAGATCAGGATCTGATCTGCTACTTCGCACTTCGTGGAATATTTCCCCATCTTTGAAACGGCGGTGCTCAATCATCTTTCTTTCTCTTTATGTCTTCAAAGGGTCTGTCTGATCCTTGTTCATTTTTTTTTCTGCATACCACTCTCTTGAAATAATCTTTTTGCCCCTTTTTGTCAATTTCCAAATGTATCATTTCTTATATTGATCTCCCTGGTGATTAAAATATATCTGAGAAGATGGTTGCTTATTACATATTCTTACAATAACTGTGCAAAAATATTTATTATAAATAATTGTTAGAGTTGGCTGTTAGCCAACCACAGGTTGATGGTTGTTTACAAAGCACCGTAATTACATGTTACTTTTATATATTTACATGCCAAAAAAAGGCAGATCCTTGCTCTGAATGTTAGTTTCAGTGTGCCAATAAAGGGAGGCAACCAAGAGTGACAGGGAATGCCCAGCTATCAGTAGTCCCAACAGCAAGGAAAGGTGATATCCAAATGAATCTCAAGCTGTGTCAATATGCAGTCTATTATTAAAGTACAGGCATCCCCACATATCTGTGGGGATGTATTCTTGCTTGCTACCCACCCTGCAGATACTAAAACCACAGATATAATAAAAGCGAATCCTTTTATCTGTGGTTTTAGTATCCGCAGGGTGGGTGGGAAGCAGGAACATCCCCACAAATATAGGGGGGATGCCTGTACTTTAGTAATAGACTGTATATTGACACAGCTTGAGATTCATTTGGATATCACCTTTCCTTGCTGTTGGGACTACTGATAGCTGTGCATTCCCTGCCTAGGCAAATCCTATACTTACAGAGGGACGTGGTGGCGCTGCGGGTTAAACCGTTGTTGCTGAACTTGCTGACCAGAAGGTTGGCAGTTCGAGATCATGTGATGGAGTGAGCTCCTGTTGCTTGGCCCAGTTCCTGCCAACCTAGCAGTTCAAAAGCATGTAAAAATGTAATTACATGTAAAAAAGTAATGAGTGTGCAGGGAGCAGAGAACCATGGATAGGTGAAATAGCGGGTATAGGGGGATGTCTGTATTACATTTTGCTAATGAAATAGTTTTGCACCAACTGTCAGTAATTTTTTTTTTTTGGGTGGGGGGGCATATCCTTGCTTTGGATATGTCCATGAATGATTGGAAGGCATGTATACGTGTGACAGTTTCTCTGTTCTGCTTTCTTTCAGTTTTTGATGAGTATCTGAAGATTTCAGGCAAACCCATTGAGGCAAGCATCCGTGGAGAGCTGTCTGGGGACTTTGAGAAACTGATGCTCGCAGTAGGTGAGTTGGTTCTGTCTTATGAAGTAGGCTGAAAGGAAGTGACACTTAAAGGTTCAAGTGACACGTTCAAGTTCAGTCTGTGTTCATCTCTTTTACTGTACTCTTCAGACATGCCAAATTGTTATGTAAGTTGATATTCAGAGTGCTATAAAAATAAAGCATGTATCAGAGAGAGAGAGAGAGTATCCTAAATTCATTGTAGCTGGTTCTAGATTAGGCACAGAGCTGAAAAATTAAGATTAAAGCGATGGTGGGAAACGTCCTGCAAACCTGAGAGTGGGAACTGGTCTATTTATTTAAATTGCAAACATTCACTACCTTTGGAATTTACTGTATTTTTTTTAGCCTAAGAGATGGCAGACTATGTATACTCAGTATCCGTATTTCCACTTTTTTTGCTGTTAGTGGGCAACACTAGTTGAATCGTCTTTCAAGAAATCTTGAGTCATGCATAGAAAATATGCATTTTGCAAAATATGCAAACACCAGCTGTGTTTTAGACTTGGTTTTTTTCTTGCTCAGAAGGCAACATTTTGATTCAGGTGATAGCAGTATGCCTACAGAAAGATTACTTAGCTCAGTGTTTCTCAAAATGCGATTCTAGGAGCCCTGAGGCTCCCTGAGATCCCTTCAGGGGCTCCTCAAGCATTCCATAGTGGCTGCCATTTGCTTAGGGTGCTGCAGTACTCTGTGCATGCTCTGGGACTCCCCAAGACTCTGCTCATTAACCCACAGGGCTGCCTAAGACTAAGAGTGTAAAGGGCTCTGGAGACTGAAAAGTTTGAGAGCTGATGACAGAGTATCATTCATGCTAGTTTAGCACATCTAACCCCTGTAAAATTGCATGGTACCAATAAAAAGCCTTTGTAGATTCTATGAAGACCGTTTCTATGAAGACCTACAGCACCTTCTAGAATTAACACCAAAAAAAGATGTCCTTCTCATCATAGGGGATTGGAATGCTAAAGTAGGCAGTCAAGAGGTAATTGGAATAACAGGCAAGTTTGGTTTTGGAGGACAAAACGAACCAGGGCAAAGACTAATAGAATTTTGTCAGGAGAACACTTTAGTCACAGCAAACACCCTCTTCCAACAACACAAGCGGCAACTCTACACATAGACTTCACCAGATGGTCTACACCTAAATCAAATTGATTACGTTCTTTGCAGCCAAAGGTGGAGAAGTTCTATACAGTCAGTAAAAACAAGACCGGGAGCTGACTGTGGCTCAGATCATGAACTTCTTATAGCAAAATTCAGGCTTAAACTTAAAAAAGTATGGAAAACCACTAGGCCCTCCACGTATGACCTAAATCATATCCCATACGAATATACAGTGGAGGTGAAGGCAAAAGGAGAAGGGGGTGGCAGAGGATGGAGATGGTTAGATAGTGTCACTGAAGCAATGAAAATGAAATTGGGTGAACTCCGGAAGCTAGTGGAGGACAGGGAGAGCTGGCGTGCTGTGGTCCATGGGGTCGCGAAGGGTCAGACATGACTTAGCGACTGAACAACAACAGATTCCTTACTTGTGCCCTCAGCAAGGAGAGGAATCACAGATTATCCTTTTCAGTTGCACAATACTCTTTATCCAGCTTGACCAGGTGATAAGGTAGCAGAGTTGTGCAGGGATTCAAAGTGAGTGACCATTTTTGACCCAAGGGCCACATTGGGTTTTGAAAATTGTACAGAGGGCCATAGTGCATGCTTCTTGTTTTAATTGTGTTCATCTGCCCATAATAGCATGGCATGCAGCCAATACTGTAAGTGGAATCAAACAGCCCAAAGTAGGCAGTCTATCCAGTTCCCCCCCCCCCAAGTTATAAGCGTGCGTGTGTGCCCCTCCTTGCAATGCCATATTGTTATTTGGAGTTTTAAAATGAAAGGGAGAGAAATCACATTCTCTAAATATTCAAGTGTGTTTTTTTCATTATGACAGCTGGGTTTCTGAAAGGACTCCAAGGCTAAGGTCATAATTGCATTTCTTTAGTCCACAGCAAGCTGAAAGCTTGAGCTCTAGTTTATACTCTCTTCTTCTCTTCATTCCTTCCACAGTGAAGAACATCAGGAGTACAGCAGAGTATTTTGCAGACAGGCTCTTTAAAGCCATGAAGGTCAGTAGTGATCAAGGTGCTAAATTATTGCTACACTCACTGTATTGCCCTGGAAAGCAGAGAAAACTCCAGCATGCTGATGTGATGCTGGTTCCAAGGACTGAGAGGGAACTCTTGTTGCATGGTATATATTCCAGAGTGGAAAATTGTGTCTTAATCAGTGCATACAATGATTGCATTAAAATATAATCCCTGGAAGCAGTTTTAACAGTGCTCTCCATTGCCTTGCCCCTCACTTTATTTTGGCCTTGCTCCCTATTACGTTCCCACCTGTGTTCTTATCTTCTCCACTACTGCTAGCAGCCAGAAATAATACAACTTCAGCTACAGCTTCAGTCCATCCTTGTGTGCTGAACTCCATCTCTGAACATACATGTAACTGTTTCTTTTCCTTTATATTCCTCCTTTTTCTCACGGGATTTGGTTTAACCCCCTGACTCTCATTCCCAACTATAGCCAGACTACCTCCCCTGCAGGATGCAGCAGTTGCCTTTTTGGTGCCACTGGGGAGGGGATGAATAGGATTGGGCTCTGCTTTGAATCAAGGCTTCCCCAGTTTGAGTCTCATCTCTGACATAAACACACCAGGTGGCCTTAAGCAACTCTTCCATCTCAGTTTACACACTTACAGTATTTAGATAGTTACTATCTCTGTCTCACCAACCTCACAAGGATGTTGTGAGAACAAAAGGAGGGAAAGAACCATGTACATAGCCCAGAACTCCTTGCCTTACCAGGATGGTTGCTAGGACAACATCAATTGTGAAGTACTTTGCACGCGCAAAAATCTCCATACAAATGTTTATTATTAGAATAAAAGCTTGCATGCTTATAGCATGTGCGGGCGGGCTGCCAGCAGCCTGAATGCTTGAAAAAGCTCAATCAAAAGTTAATACGAAGCAGGTAGTTAATTGCATGTGATAAGGAAGTTAACTGTGTGATAAGCAAGACAGTGACACTCTTTAGGTTGCAATCCTAACTAACGATCCAGCACTGGGGTAAGGGCAGTGCAGTTCCAAGGTGAGGGAACAAACATTCCATTCCCTTACCTTGAGGAGGCTTCCGTGACTGCCCCTCCCCCACTGCAGAACGTAGCACATGTCCCATTGGCACAGCTATGTCAGTGCTGGGAAGTTGGTTAGGATTGCGCCCTTAGACAGTTTTGAGGTGCTCTTGTTGCTCCTCCATCCATGAATCCTATATTGAGATTTATTTTGTGGCTTTTCCTGATCTACCACAGGGTCTAGGAACAAGGGACAACACATTGATTCGGATCATGGTGTCGCGCAGTGAGATTGACATGTTGGACGTCCGGGAGATATTTCGGACTAAGTATGAGAAATCTCTTCACCACATGATTGAGGTAAATATGGAGTCACTGCACAGAGTTACTTTTGTATTAATTTTTGAGACACCCATTTGCTCCTTTTTGTCCTGTGTTTATGAGAAGGCAAAGTATCTTTTCAATATGAATTGCTGTCTCTCATGTGGTGCAGCTGCAATGCAGCCCTGAGATAAGGGAATATTTGTTCCCTTATTATATCTTAGGAGGCTTCTGTGACTGCCCCTCCACTGCATTGGCATGGCTGCATCACCACTGAAAAATTGGCTAGGATCGGGCTCTAAAGTGAATCGTTCTTTCTTTGCCTTATTGGTTGTGATAGTACCAGACTAGTTAAACCACTGTAACGGAAGGCTTTTAGATGTTTTCACTCAGGGCACAAGCCTGTGCATGTCTACTCAGAAGTCCCATTGTGTTCAGTGGGGCTTATTCCCAGGAAAGTGTGCATTGGATCACGGCCTCAGTCGCTTGTCTTCTGGGATTGTTATGTGATTTTAATTTGTCCTTACGTGTTTTACTTTGCAGAGTGACACATCTGGTGAATACAAAAAAGCACTGCTGAAGCTCTGTGGGGGAGATGATGAGTAAGCATGCCCAGTTCTCCTGCTCCTTTACAATTTGCCTTTTGTTTCTCCTAAGCAGGTCAGACAGTTGTCACTCAGGTCTTGTTTAAGTGCTGTGCCATCCCCCAATGAGTCCAAATCTTACTCTGAGGAAAGCCACCCTACTGAGACATGCTGCCAAACTAGATGTGTAACACAGTGGGCTTAATGTTAAGAGAGTCACTGGGAATTTGACCATTGATTTTACAGCACAATCCTAAGTGCTCTTTGGGCTGGCATAAGTCTCTTGTGCTGGACCAGGAGTGTTGCAAACATGCACTGACTCCGGAGTCGGGGAGGCCAGTGGAAGAATGTGTTGCTGGTCTCCCTGTGCTGATTCCTGGACTTGCGCTGGGAAAGTAAGGCTGGTCAAGGGAGGCTTGCTTGGGGGATTGGGGAGGGTGGAACAAAGGCGGATCAGGGTGTGGGGCTGGTGGATCCGTGGATGGACCGGCCTGGGGAGAGGGATGGGACTGGATCAGCCAATATAGCCTGGTCAGCCTTCCCCAGGCCCCTCAGATTTGCATTAGCAATTTCACTGGTGCATCCCTATTGGGAAAGCTGTGGCGTGACATGGGGTACCCTGGGTTGTGCTGCAGCCAGCCCCAAAACTGCGCTGCATACAGGCCAGGCCAGCTGTTCTCTCTCTTCCAGTGCAGGTTGGATTGGGCTGCCCAAATAAAAGCATGTGCTGTCAGGCAAAGTTGTACTTTTTTTTTTAGTTTGCATTTGTAATAAGAACCCTTGTTCTTCTGATCATCCCAAAAGAAAATAACCTTTTTCTTCCCCAACAGACAAGGTGGGTTTTGCCCAACATGATCTGCAGGGATATTATTTCACCTTTGGTGCAATGGCAGACGTTCCCAGGACAGCAGAATGTGTAGCATTTCTTGTGAAAAATGGGAACTTCTGCAATTATCTTGCAACACACACACACCTCTCCCGAAGATCATCCTTGCTGATATCATGGCTTATATTTTGAATGTCAGCAAAAGCTGACTGTTGCAAAAAGTGTAATTAATTTTAGAATATTGGGGAGAGCAGGAGCTCAAGTAGAGCTGGGGATACCATGAAGAAAGATGAAATGAATATTTCAGTAGCAGCAGGTTTCCAAAGGAGAATTGGGGCTCAGTTCTAACCAGCTTTCCAGCACTGGGATAAGGGCAATGCAGCTCTGAAGTAAGGGAACAAATATTGCCTTACCTTGAGGAGGCCTCAGTGACTGCTCCCTAACTGCAGGATGCAGCACATGCCCCATTGGCACAGCTATGTCAGTGCTGGAAAGTCGTGTAGAATTGTGCCCTTAGTTTCCTTTGTCCAACCTCCTGTCATCTCTTTTGAAGGCATAATTCGGACCATTTAAGGAGATGCATTTTGACTTTAGGTGCTAGAGTGTTTGCAACCAGTATTGAGTTTAAGCAAGCAGTGTTCTGTGTCCCCTGTTTCAGTAATGTGCAAGCTTCCATCCAGCATAAGTTTTCAGTTGCTCTACACTTCTATTTACACTTCTATTTCTATCTTGAAATCCTGAGACCATCAGCTTTTTAAAAAAGTTCTTTTTAAAAAAAAAATTTCAATTTTTTTAAAAAGTTCTTTTCCTAATATTAGTGACAAGAGAAAAAAACATGGCAATGCTCATGTTTTCTTCTGTTAGCTTAATCTTTTTTCTTTTTTCTTTTTGCATCTACTGTATACCTGGACTGAAACAATGGAGAGACTTTTCATTTAAAACAAGTGGAAAAGATTTCAAAATGCATTTTGCTGAATCTAGGATATTTTCTTGGGGAAACCCAGATTTGGTAGCAGTGGGACTCACTTTCTTTTCCTGGTCAATGATTTTGTTTCACAAGCTGATCCCAACACAGTCCCTAGAGCAGTGATTTTCAACCATTTTCATGTCTCAGCACGCTGACAAAATATCAAAATGTTCAGGACACACCATCAGTCTTTGACAATTGACAAGGCACACTGTACTGCTGGTGGGGGCCCCACATCCCCAAGGCCCTACTAATTTTCCTCCCCCAGCCCCTGCGGCATACCTGCAGACCAGTCATGGCACACCAGTTGAAAATTGCTGCAAGAGGTATGATGCCATGATAAAGCTAGTAGTGAAGACTCCAAAGTTACAAATTGTATGAACTTGGGCATTGTTGCAGCATGGTATTTAAAATCCAAATGAGAAATGTGACAATGATTTTCTTTCCTTACATATGCAACTATAGGCAGCTTTTTTTTTTAGTACAGCCTTGATTGAAATTTGGCATGGCTAGTGGGAACCAGGCAAAATTGCTTCGGGCAGTGGTTCCCAGATTGTGGGTCTGCGGTTCACCAGTGGGTCATGACCCCATTTTTGTGGGTTGCAAAACTGACAGGGTACAAGATTAGGCTATGTGCATCAAGGGTTAAACAACCTGTTACCTAGAGGAAGCACTGTGCCCAATGACCATTATAGCCACAGAGGCTTGAGCGACTGGTAAAGTGAAGCTTCTTTTTTACGTGAGCCCCAATGCTAAAAAGTATGGCTTCTGTAATTCGATTAGGCCGGGCTGCTGGCAGACCATTCCAGACAGCAGATCGATTGGGGCACAGCAGTGAAGCTGCTTTGAGCACTAAGTGTCCCAGATTGAATTCCTAGCTTTTCCTGTTGAAAATGTGGCAGATAGAACATAAAAAGGACCCCAGAGAGCAGCACCCAGCTCTACACTGGGCTGATTCAGGATAAGGCAGCTTCACATATTCAACATGATGTATCCATGACTGTTTCTATCTTATTAAGTAATTTTTATCCTACCTTCCCCCCCCCCCAGGAGGCACTTAAGGTGCCTTAAATGTACAGAATAAAAAATATAATAGAATGATCTCTAATAGATATAACATTTGACTAGACAAAGAGCAGGCATACAGCTGTGGCTATTTTGAACTGGTGATTTCTAGGAAACAGGTAAGACACTGGTGGTGATTTGCTACATTTGAAGATGGGGGTGGTGGGCAAAGAGCTGGCCGCTGTTTGCACAAGGCCTGAGCCGTGCGTTTGAGTGTCTCCACAAAGTTCATAGCCCTTGTGTCCTGTTCCCCTCCCATTTTCAGTGCTGCAGGTGAGTTCTTCCCTGAAGCTGCGCAGGTGGCCTATCAGATGTGGGAACTTAGTGCAGTGGCCAAAGTAGAGGTCAGAACCCCCCCCTTCCTCCCCCCCTCTCCCATATGCACCTTGCTGGCTTAAACCCCCAGCTTCTTCACTCTGTGTGCTTGCTGACCCCTTTCTGCTAGGTCTCTTGGCTAGCCCTGTTTGGTGGGTTGCCATTACTACAACCAAATGATCACCTTTCTAACTTGCATTTTTCCCACCTGCAGAGAGAACTACTTTCCCCTCTCTGATGTTGTGAATGCTTCTGAATTAGTCTTTTAAGATGTTGGTTGCTCCCCAGTGCACAACTGCCTGTAATATTTCCACTAATATACTGGTCATTTGGCGGGTGGAGAGGAACAATTCAGTTGTGCCTGTTTGGAGATGGTTTGCCTTTGGCATCCACTGCCATCTGCACAGCATTTCTGCTTCAGTGCAGTTTCATAAGCATATGTGTAACCCTGGAGGGTAGTAGGAGTGTGACTCTGAAAACCTTATGACTGCCTTAATCAATGGAGCTGTACCAAGGAAACCAATCTACAGTTCCTCCTTTATAAGATCAGCTAAAAGTAGTTTTTTTTCCTTCCTGTGAATGTTTTGATCCTTTTTGATCCTCTACTAATCTCTTTCAAAGGGTAAATTCATACATTGTCTATTCCATGTGATAATCATAGATGTAATTACTTACATCTGTTGTCATTTCAGATTATCCTTTCATTGTATTGGACAAGTACCGTAGAATCGTAAGGTTGGGCCTTAAAGGTCATCTAGTCCAACCCCCCAACCCCCGCTTCTGCAGGGTGCAAGTTGAATGCTGATTTAGAACCTTAAAAAAAAGTTTGATAGATTGTTCATCACTGGAACAGACTGTTTGAGCTTATCCTGGTTCTTGCGCATGTGAATTTTGTGGAGAAAGGAAGCATCCTGTCATGTCAGAGAAGTCAACTCATTGAATGAATGCTCAGAAGACAACTGATGTGACTGGGAAGCTGCTTTGGGAACCTAAAATGCCATTAAAAATGAGGAAAGCTTAAGTTCCCTCTCTTGTACGTGCATAGGTGCGTGCACATGTAAAGGTGCATGGGGATAAAATCTTTCTCTTAGTCTGTTCTTATTCTTTCTGTTTTGTTCTTACTGCAGCAGTACCTTTTCATTATTTTGGACACTTTTCTGGCTTGGCTATTTTTCTAAATGCGGAGATCGGAGCCTAACTTCCCAGCTTGCTCTAACCCTAGAAGCTGCTTTGCCTTGAACTTGCTCTTTCGAAAGCCTTCTGTTTCTCTCCTTCAAACCAGCAGGGTTGGTTTTAATCTCAAGCCTGTTGTTGTTTCTGTAGCAAAAAGGAACCATCCGTCCAGCCACAGATTTCAATGCTGATGGAGATGCAAAAGTGCTGAGGAAAGCCATGAAAGGTTTTGGTACGTAAGGCTCTTCTTGAAGAATTTTTTTGCAATCCATGCAGAGTGAGAAATATTGGTTTCCTTTGTCCTTTGGAAAATAATCTTACGAGTAGAAGTGATTGAAAATGGTGGGGTCTTTTTGTTTGTTTTTTTGCAGATTTTGTGATTTGAGAAAAGCAGAAATCAGTTTTCTGATTGCACAGAGGCAGCCTGTGTTCCAAGTTCTCATTTTTAGTAATTTTAAAGGCTTTTAAAGTGGTAGGTGATATAGTGTCAGCAGATGCAGCCACAGTATTTCTAATTGGAAAAGTAATCAGTTTTAATTTTTGGAAAATATTTTAAACACCAAAATGAGGTGTTCTGTGTTTTTAATTCGATATTTTTACACCAGAAAGGCAGTGTTTTGTGTTGTATTCGTATGTGATTTTAACAAAAATAAAACACCTCTTATTATGAAAATAATAACCATAAAGTTTAAACTTCTTCATTGAAGCTTTTATTGGGTATATTTTTATTGCAGATGTCTCCCACTCAGCATTTTTTGAGGCACACAGTAGTGTGCACCTTGTTCTGAGTGGAATGCATAAGTAGGACTCTGTTTCTAGATGGTTCTTCCCCTCAAATAAGGACGAAACTAGATTTGGCTCTGATCCACATCTACCACCCCCACTGCTGCCTGTATGTTTTTCCCTTTGTGGTTAGTAACAACTTGGACATGCAATTTAAATCAGAATTGGCATGCAGTTAATCCCTTTCTGTCGTCCCCCCCCCCTTGTTGAGACCTGTCCAGATTTTCATCTTTGGCAGCTGCACTGAGGACAAGAAAACGATGCCAGGCGTTCCAATAGCTGAACTATCGTGGCGCCTCTAACTTGACTGTATGTCGGTCTTTGATGATGCAAAAGACATGGCGCAAAATCCCTCTTCAGCAAGGCAGGTGTGCCAGTGAGTGCTGTTCCCTTCAAGCTGCTGCTGTTGCAAGAGGCAGCCTGAAGTGGTGACACCTGCAATTTGAAGTGGCTCATGTCATCCTAATTTCTTTTCTTTGCTATCTCTGCACTGATCATAGCATAGATCATAGATATTTGCTATGACTTTTATAAAGAAGCCAAAGGATAGGGAAGACAGATTCACACATACATGCAAAGCAACAGTTCATAACTGGCTGGCTGTTGAGTAAAAAAACAGTATGTAAAATTAATAGGCACAATAGAACAACAGAAGCAGCATACACAGTTACTAAAGTGAAACCCAACTGAAGAACATAAGAAGAGCCCTGCTGAATCAGGTCAAAGGCCCATCTAGTCCAGCTTCCTGTATCTCACAGCGGCCCACCAGGTGCCCCAGGGAGGCATGAGACTACAAGATGCTTGCACCCTGTTGCCACTCCGTTGCACCCGGTACTCTGAAGTAGCCTACTACTAATGTAAGGAGGTTGCACAATCTGTCATTGCCTATAGCCCACGATGGACTTTTCTTCCAGAAATCTGTCCAATCTCCTCTTAAAGGCATCCAGGCCAGATGTCATCACCACCTCCTGTGGCAAAGAGTTCCACAGATTAACTACCTGCTGCGTAAAAAAGTACTTCCTTTTATCTGTTTTAACTCTACTCTCCCAACCCTCAGTTTTAGCGGATGCCCCCTGGTTCTGGTGTTTTGAGAGAGGGAAAAGAACATCCCTCTGTTGGGATGTTTGATTGATTTAAGTACATTTTCGTATACATGACAGCATCCATGAACTACAAACATACCATGGAATGAAAATGGACTGACCAAAATGAAATACAATGTGATAAGGGGCATATCCTAATGGACGCTCTCCACATCCTACAAGTAATATTTCATGTCAGTAGGAACAAGAATGGCCAAAGTATGTTGTGCCTGAGATATCTGCAGAACAAGGAATTTTATGAAGCACCTGAGGAATACCTGACAAGTCAGGTATTTAAAAATAGTGGTTCTACAAAAAGAGATGGCTGGGAGGACAGATGAATCCTAATTTGCATCCTGAATCCTATCCCCCACTCCTAGGCCTTGCAGCCTTACATGGGCTGCTCAGATTTGCACCAGCTACATAGCTGGTGCAGATTCAAGTAGCCCTGTAGGGCAAGCTGGGGCTTGACATGGGGTATGGGGAAAATACCCCAAGGTGGGCTCCAGCCTGCTCCTAACCTGCTCTGGATACAGTGCAGGCCAAGAAGCCTGGCTGTTCCAGCCCAGGTTAGGATTGCGGCCCTTAGTTGCTCTCCTTTTCCAGCAGCTCTGCAAAAAAGAAAAAAAGCGAGGCGATGGGAGAAGCTCCAGTGCAGTACAGGGCTCTCTTGTGAGTCTCCATCATTGCAAATGGAGTCAGCTCTTCATGGTATTTGTGCTCCAGCATAGCAATAAGAACTCCAGCTTTCTCATTTGGAGATCAGGCTTTTCCTTGAGTAGGTGGCTGAGAGTTCTTGGTCTGCCGCTTCCTCCAGTAGATGGTGCTGGAGTATCAGTAGCTCCCATCTTAGCCAGAGGGAGGAGTCCTCTCAGCATATATGCTAAGTACTGTATGTATATATATTCCCCTTCTTTATCTGATGGTCCACCCCTCTTTTTAAAGCAACTACACACAGTCTTGAAGCTCTGTGGCACCCGTTTTGAATGGCTCAATGGACATACTGTATTTGGAATTGAAAATGGTTTTTTTTTTAAATGTCAGCATAATCTTTAGCCAAAAGTCAGAAACACTGTTTGCCAGTCATTTCAGGAGATGCACAATAGTCAGAGCTGTTTTAGAACATAGAGCATTTCCAGTCTCTTCTGGGTTCTGTACTTGGTTGAAGATGGGGTTAGTTGAACGAAGGGAAGAAAAACAGAGATCACTTGCAAGTTACATGAGTAAATTATTGATAGCAGCTGGAACAGCAAAGGAAAATTCATGCCATTGTTCGCTTTGAGTTAGTTGTGTCTACACAACTCTGTCTTTGGCAGGATGACCAGATGTCCTATTTTTTTAGCTTTTATTTGGTAACGTCCCCCATTTTTCTTGAATGTCCTACATTTTGAGGTACTGTGTCCTTCTTTGTGGTAATGACTTCTCGTCACCCTGGTCTTTGGACATTGCAAAATCATAGGTGGCCATGTCGGTCCATTAGGCAAAAAAATCTTCAACCCAAATGCCTTTCTTATCTAGCCTGACAAAGAATCTTATTGTATTCCAAAGTTTTCTGTTTGCACCTTGTTGGTTTTCAGTTCTCCCTAAGAAGAGGGGAGGGGAAGGTGGGGGTATGTTGAGGGGTCCCCAACAGCCTGCAGTTTATAAAATCAAAAGGTGGATTGGGTGAGGTCTTAATGAGCCTCTGAAGGATGTGAGATGGTTTTTCCTCTCCCCCACACACACTCAGCTTAGTGACTCGGTCCAGTCTTCAACAGTGTGAAACACACAGGCAGAGATCAGGCAAACAATAAAAGCAAATATACCAGATAGCAAAGAAAATGAAAAAGGGAAGGAAGTTAAGACCAATATGTAATGCTTTAACATTGTACCACTTAGAGAGTTGTTCTATGAGTTTCTTAACGAATGGGCTGGCTCTTCCATGAAGCAAATGGACCGCATCAAGCACAGATTGGGGGGGGGGAGCAGAGGGGCAGAAACAGCAGACGTTTGCTGCCTCTTCCCCCATTCTGCCACTGATGGAGCTGGCATCCTTACTGGCCCCTTCCTCATGACCAAACCAGGACATAAGGGGGATGCTGGGATTGTGGCCAGCATGTGCTGCATTTCCTACTTCATTTGAAAATCCTGCACGGCGAAAGGACTGAGATAACTGAGTTTGGATCCTTGGAATGCAGCTTTCTGGCTCTTTTAACTTGTATTGCTCCTTCCTCCAGCTGGCTCTTTACAGCATGGCAAGAAGGCAGGGGACCGATTGCTGCACTCTGCGACTCCAGTGATCCTGCCTGCTTACCTGGTTCTTTCCCCTGCTGTTCTTTAAGTGCCAGGAAATGCGGGGCATACTGGGATAGCATGCTCAAGCATTTCCCATTGTTTAAGAAGTCCAGTGCAGAAAGGTGCAGTGTCACTCCTTCCTCCCCATTGGCTCTTTAAATGGAGCAGGTAGTGACACAAATGCTGGCAACTATCCAGCAGGCTTTGCATTTGCCACTCTGATTCAAGAGCCACAGAGGATTGGGCCAGGTAAGGGATATGCAAGTTGGGGGGGGGGCGGTGGTACTCCTGGTCTGCCCCAGGCAACCTGATAGCTTCAGCTAGCCCTGAAAGTACAGCAAAGAAAAGTTTCTGTCTGACACCCTGGAAAGTCACTGCCAGTCAGTGTTGACAAGAATGAGCTAGAATGGACCAATAGTCTGACTCTGTATGAGACAGTTTCCTATGTAACTATGATGTAATTCCTTTGGATCTAAAAGTAGTCTTAAGAGAAACCCAGTGTTGAGTAACAGGCCTGGAAGAATAGGTGCCAGGAAGCTAAGGGAAGAAGCTTCAGTCTGTCAGACAAAAGAGGTAATCCATACTGGAGATTAAAAAACAACACAGAACTTGTTCACCCGAACAACAGTGATTTGGTAACTGTTTAAGAACATGTAACTACAAAGGGAAGTTTCTAGGGTATTGTTAAGGACGTGATTCAGTATTTAAGGGAAGATGGTACAAGAAAGGAAGAAGCTGGAACAAGCTAGGAAAAACATTCATGCTTGGGTTTTATGCCTACCAAGCTAGCATCACACCATGAATACATGTTCACATTTGGCTCATCTCACAGACTGTCTCTCAGTTGACATGCTTTACCATTTGTCCTACATATCTAAACTCAGGTGGGCTCATACTGTTTCTGTTCCCTAGACTGTTTCATTGATTGAGGTGGTTTTTCTTGCTAAATTCCTTCAGGGCCCAACTTCTCTTAAAACGCAACCTGAATTGCCTGGCTCCCGGAGGAGCAGCTGTACCAAAATAGCTATCCCTGCATTCTGCAGGAGCCACGGGAGTGTCCTCAGGGGGGGAAGGGGGTGTTAGTCCCCCCTCTGGGAAAAGCCCCTATAATGGGGCTTCTTGAGTCTCCACTGGCTATTTTGCTGGCAGAGACTGTATTGGGCTGCCTAGCCCAATATGGGGGTTCAGGATCTGGTGGTAGAAGTCACTGCCGGCCCCTCCTCCCTGACCAGGCCCACCCCTCTCCCACTCAGGCCCCCCTCTCTCTGCCCTGATGGGCCTTACTGCTGTCCGATACTGTTGGAGCGCCATCCGTCCATACCGCCCATGCTGAAGCATAGTCTCCAGCTACTATAAGGCACGTTTATGACACCCAAAGCCAGGGTAGAAATTTTCCGCCAGCATAAGTCCAACAGGATTGGGCCCTTACTAGTTTGGGGGCATATTTGGCCAGCAGAAAGCTAAAAATCTGACCACCGTACAGCTGTGTCAAGGTATCTGTGATTATTTATTCATTTGAAGTGTAACTTGCAAGAAAGGAAGTAAGTAACACTAGGCTTCCTTTCAGTGAAGGAAAAGGCAAATCAGAGAAATACTGCATTTTCAGTTCTACACTGAGGGTTTTGCTACTCAAGCTTGCCCAGTAATATGAGGGGGCGTTCAACAAGTGAGTTTGGGATTCTGAACCTTTCTCCATTTTTCTCCAGCTGTGTTTTTCCCCAGCTGAGTTGCAAGAGTAGAAATGGCCAGCCCTCCTTAACCCCCCCCCTTCCAGTTTTCTCCCGTACAATGCTACCTAAGACTGTGCTTGCATCATCTTAGCAGGTGTGGGTTTGAGAAGTTGCCAAGGCAAGCTGTCAGTCTGCCTGGTGGTGTGCTACAAATGTTAATGAAACTCCCGCAGGCATTTTTAGCACAAGGCAGAAAGTGGTCAGAGGGAAAATGCTAGCAAATGAAACCCCCACTTTTGATAGCCTAAGTCACTCTTCCTAAGTCTTTTGATAGCCTAAGTCACTTTGAATGGGCTTCTGTGTCCCTTTGTTTATTCTTGAGGAGCGTGCCATCTTCTCTTGATCCAGTTGATAATCTTGATTTATTTTCCCTTGTCCTGGCATGAAATAATTCATAGGGCTGTTTCACACGTGCACGTGTTTCTCATAGCACTTTCGGATCTCATTGTAGACACCTTATTTATTTATTTATTTATTTATTGAATTTATACCCCGCCTATTGCCCGAGGCACTCAAGGCGGCATTTACAACAATAAAAAAATATAAAAACAACATTAAAAACAATTTAAACAATATTAAAATACAATAAAACAAAAAATTAAACAACAAAGTTACTACTTTGTTGTTAATTAAGTAAGTAATTACTTACTTCGTCACATTTTTATATGATCTTTCCTCCAAGGACCTCGGGGTGCTTAGGTATACGCAGCGGTGGGATCTGGGAATAAGGAAGTGGAACGCTGGGCGGGATTTACGGGTGATTGGCAGCCCGTCTGTTCCGTTCCGCGGCTGCCCTGGCCTCAGGGAGGCTGCCCCTGGTTGGCGCGCCCCACTGCTGCTCGCCCAGGCACCTGGTGCACCCCCCACCCGTCCCCCCGGCGAGCAGGACCCCCCCCCCAGGCCAGGGCAGCCACAGAACGGAACGGACGGGCAGCCAATCATGCGTAAGTCGCGCCCAGCGTTCTGCTTCCTTATTCCCAGATCCCACCGCTGCGTATACTGTATATGGACAAGGGAACGCCACTGCCTCAGTCCCGTGTGTCGCTTCCATTGACATCTTGGGGCTGGGTCTGCTGGCTGCTCACGAGTAGATCTTGGAGTCATATCTAAATATTTTATCCTGAGCCAAACCTCATGAGTTGTCAAAAGCAGGATGATTCATAGTTTCTCTATGTTGGTGTTACAGGTACTGATGAAGATGCTATCATCGATCTTGTCACACAGCGCAGTAATGCCCAGAGGCAAGAAATCATAAAGGCATACAAATCTCACTTTGGCCGGGTAATTAGTGCTATCCGTTCTGCTTCTCCTATTCTTTTTGCATACTATTTTATCAATTATTTTTTTACTTTCACTTGCTGCTGCTTCCTCCAGCTCCTATAGGCTGTTCTGCCCAAAGCCTCCTTTAAAAGCAGGAATTTTACGTTGCATGTCTTGACTGCATTATGGGCAGTTCTAAGAAACAATTTATCTTTAAAAATAAGATGGTAAAGTGCTTGCTCATGAGTAATTGTATTTGGGCTGCAGCATTGGTCAAGAGAGGGTTTTAATCAACAGAATCAATCAACCAACAGTATTTTAACCTTTACCCTTGTGTTTTTCCCCAGGGCAAATGCCTGATTTGCCCTGTCAGAAAAATTTACTGTACATGCTCACAGGGGAAGTTGAAACTTTGGCAGGGGAAATTCAGTCCAGAACAATTGAGTAAGGGAAATGGGTACGTTCTCCTCTCCCATCTAGGCTCTGACTCCTAAACTGTTGAGGGGAGGGGATGAAGAGAATGAGTTGTATGCTAGTCAGTATACCTGAGTGCTGTGTATTTCTGGAACAATTTATTATACAAGCTGTTACGTATAAAAGGTCCAATCTAACTTTTCTTTTAATTTCTGGATGAAACACAGAATTGTGTTTCACAACACAAAACATGAACACAGAACTGCAGGAACCCCAAAATGATATCACTTTAGGATCCCTTCAGTCCTGTGTTCCTGTAATTTTTTAAAAAAACTTATCCAGTGTATCCAAACAAGAGTTTGCTTAGGTCTTAACAAATAAAATGACTCTCCTTGCAGATGGTGCAACTAAAACTGCCCCCCCCCCCAATGATTAGACTCTGGTTTTGAAATAAATGGCATTTTTCCTCTGTCTCCTATACTCTGGCAGGGGATAGAGGTAGTCAGTAGCTTGCCCCCACTTGTTTCAGAGAATGGGGTGTGTATGTGTGTGAGAAATGACTGTTTCTTGTGACAGGATCTTATGGCAGACCTGAAATCTGAACTAGGGGGGGGCCTTGGCAAAGATTATCCTTGGACTGATGATGACACCCGCACAGTATGATGCTAAGCAGCTGAAGAAGGCCATGGAGGTAAAGTGGCATTTTAAAATGCTTATTAAGAGAACATAATGTAACTGGTGGTGGCAGTTGTCTTGTTTGACATGGGCTGGGCATTTTGGAAAAACCTAAACTAGGTAAAGGGGGATTATGAATAACTCAACTAAGAGTCCAATCCTAACCTGGAGTTAGGCCAGTAGAGTTTGGCCGGCACAAGGGACACTGTAAATCGTGTTTGGACCACTCTCAGTCAGAGAGGCCAGCATACAGACATGCGTCCTCCCCCCCTGACTCCCAAGGGTGGTCTAAACACGCTTTGTGGTGTCCCTTGTGCCAGCTAAACTTTGCTGGCCTAACTATGCCAGCCTAACTACAGGTTAGGATTGCGCTCTAATTCATCGGTGCTCAAAGAACTAATTCAGTAGGAGCAGTTGAGCTATCCCATGTGCATCTGGAGCATGGATCCAGTACAAGAGAATTTGAGGCCCAGTAGCATCATGCCTTTTGCCTGTGGGTGTGGATGGAAAATATTGAGGCTCCAAGCCACAGCCCTGGTAGGACAGAAGGCTTCCCAGCTGCACAGGCACTCCAGCCAAATGCCCGTGGCCCCTTCATCAGTGACACGGGGTCTTGAGGAAGAATAGCTAAATAAAATGTCACCTTTTCAGCACACAGACTTTCCCAGTAGTGTAGAAAATGGTCAGGTGCAGAAGCTGATTTGGAACGTCAAGTAAAGGTTGGGGGCATGAGAAGAAAGAGGGGAGGTTTTTTTTTCCTTAGGGGAGAAATTGCTCTGAGCCTTCTGGAGGAGACAGAGAGGGTCTTTCTAGCCCAGTTCACATGAGATGTTCTGACTTCAGTTCTGTCCACTGAGCTGGCTCCTCCCTGAAGTTGGAAGGGTGTCTTCTTAAGATCATTACACTTCAAAGGAGAGCAGACATTCCCACCTACCCCCTGCCGCCAATAAAGCAGTGTCTTGCAACCAGAAATGTAGAAACATGGGTGTCCTGAATGATCTTTAACAACCGATAAACAAGCCAATATCTCTTGTTGTTTCAGGGTGCTGGAACGGATGAAAGTGCTCTCATCGAAATCTTGGCCACACGGAACAACCAGGAGATCCAAGCAATCGATGCCGCTTACAAAGAAGGTAAAGTGCTCCACAGTTAAGAACCTGTCTCCAGGGAAAAAATGACTATGTGAGCAGTTTGAAAATAACTTGCCAGTTGCTCCTTAGAAATCATTAGCACTGCAAAGATTGACTCTTGCCATTCTTGCCAAAAATGTTGTAAACACTAAGAGCATTTTTGGATCTGTAACACTGCTGGTTAATAGTACACACGGACACAGGCAGACCGTGAAGGTATCGTAATGTAGCATGTTGTGTGAAGCCACTTAATGCAACATGCTGGTAATAGGTTATTATTAGGTCAGTTTGTGAAAATGCCAAGTTTGTGAATCCCAAGATTCATCATTGACAAAATTCTGAGAAAGAGACGTTCAGGTGGGAGGCAGGTAGAAGATCAAAGCCCAGGCCTAGCATTTGGGTCTCCATTATGCAGTCTTTCCCTCATTTTTTTTTCCAGCTTACCATAAGTCTTTGGAGGATGCACTGAGTTCTGACACTTCAGGACATTTCAAAAGGATCCTCATATCTCTGGCTCTGGTAAGGACTTTTTCTCCCGCATGCTTCCCTAACAGTCTTGAATTAATCAACACCCCCATTTCTTCCTAATACATACAGGGCTAGCGCAGGTACTGCAGCCACCATGGAAGGCAGGATTGCCATGTCTTGTTCTTTCCTGCAGGACTCTGGCAGGTAACATGACAAGATAAGCAAGCACTAAACAGCTTAACTATGTTTTTCTGGCATGGAAGTGTCCTAATAGCTTCCGCCTGTCCTGCCGCGGTCAAGGCAAAGGAAGGAAAAGCAACCCTGCTCTTTATTATCTCAGAGCTTTTTTTTATTAAATGGTTTGTGGCAGTGTGGAGAAAACAACCCACCTCTTCTGCATGGCCAGCAGCTGAGGTGCAGTAATTATAATCAGGTGGGATGGAATTAGGCAGAGTTTGCAGGGTGGCTGTGCTACATGCTTCAGCCCCTCCTCAAACAGCACTAGTGATGAAGAACTATGGAAGCAAAGCACTATTGCAATGGCTCTCCAACGTTTTAGCACTGGGACTCACTTTTTAGAATCTGTCCGGGACCCACCAGTAGTGCTCCCACTGCTTTCCTGAAAATGCAGCAATACGTGGGGTTCTCTTCTCAGCCATTTTCCAATAAAGTGAATCAGAAAGGAAAAAAGCCCATTTACAACCTCGACACAAGCAAAATAATCACACAGCCCTCCCCCTTTCCAGTGTCCCATCTTCCCATATTTTCAATTATGGGTGCACTAGGTGCTATGCAACCCACCTGAAATTGGCTTGTGACCCACCTAGTGGGTCTCTATCCACAGTTTGAGAAACACTGCATTATTGGGTTCTCTGGGACAGGGCAGAGAGAACCAGCTGGACCCAGGTAGAAAATAGGAGCATAATGTAAGTTAATGCTCAACAATAGCAACAGTAATGCAGTTTCAGGGTATTGAAACAATTCACACCATCCAACCTTCCCTTCATCTCTCTCTCTCTCTCTCTCTCTCTCTCTCTCTCTCTCATTTGACTTGATGAATTGCTTCCTGTCTTTGGAAGTCAGTTCTTCCCAAGATTCATCTTGCTTCCTCTTTCTGTACTTCTTTTTTCTCTCTGGTGTTCAAATCTCCTACTTTGGGCGGGGAGCACTGCTGCCCTGTCACCATTATAGTCACAGAGGCTTGAGCTATAATGGTGAATGAGTAGCAGTGTTCCCCCCCCCCCCAACAAAGTAGCAGGTTGTTTAACCCTTTATGTACATAGCCTAATCTGTCGTGTCAATTTTGTGACCCATCAAAAATTGGGTCATGACCCACTGGTGGATCCCGGATCCCCAGTTTGGGAATCGCTGACATATGGTAATAACATTTATGAAAAAACCTGTCCTGCTTCACTACTTGCCTTATCTGGCTACCAGAATAGAAGAAACCATTTTCTGTTTAGAGGAGAGGAGAAAGGATATAAATAAATAAATGCTAGAATTTGGTCACAGCGCAGCAGTGACTTAAATGCTTTCACACCCATTTAAATCTCTGGCCAATTAAGGTTTGTTTGTTTTGTTACAATGGCTAGCATGCAGGGTGGGGGTAACCTGCTTGGTCAAAATCCTAATCACAGTATGGGCCAAGTGCTAAAGCCCCCTACTCTCACGCTTCTTTTTAGGGACTTTTTGCACAGCTATTAGTAGAGACGAAACGTACTAAAAAGCCCCCATTTATGTTATCCTTATTTATATGTGATCCTTAAGCACTCTTAACTGCATTGGGTTGTGGTCTTTGATTGTAGATTGGATGCATCTTTTTTTTCAATTATTCACTGGTTTCAATGTTTCAATGCAGGGGAACCGTGCAGAAGGTGGAGAGGACTTTGCCAAAGCTCAGGAGGATGCCAAGGTGAGAAATGCTTACTGATAGAAACTCAAAATGATCACGCATGGAAAGACCACTTGTTTCCCTGTTCTTTCTTTCTTGGAACTGTTGAAATGATACCAGCTAATCTTGCCCTTCTCTTAATTGATCTCCTGTGCTATATGTTGAATCATGTGCGTGATTCCAAGCATATTGAACATAACATAAATAGGTTTCACATTCTGTTTTCTAAAATGTATGTTGTTTTCTGGTGGTTGTTTCTTTAAACCATGGATGTTTTAAGGTCTAGAATGATGAATGTTAAGATGCAGAGATGCAGAGTTTTTGAAAAGGAGCTATTTTTGCATGGGCCTAAAGCATCACTTCCTGTTGTGGACGTTCAATGGTAACATTGCTGTTCCGGCATGGCAATAGATCTCAGGCTGGGCTATTGGTGATAGGCAAAGTGAATATTAAACTGGCAAATAACAACTGTTCTGATTTTTAACAATGATCACCTCCAAGACGCTTCATATCGAAGCACCCGTAGGCGTCTTATGCTCAATACTCAGTATGGGAGTATCGGTGTCCAAGCCCAATCCTATCCTTTCCCCTCCTCCCCTCCTGATGCAGCCACACCAAAATGGTGTGTGTTGTATCTAGTGGGGGTGGGCTGGATTGGGAGGCTTCAGAGGGGAAATGATGATAAAATTTTGATTATCCTTTCTGGGGGAGTGTTTCACATTGGGACAGGCTTGCACATGTTTGCTTGTCACTGCTTGGGTTTGCACTTAGCCTCTGCAGCTGACTTGAGCTGTGAAAGTAGCAAGCCACTAGTGCTCAGTGCTCAACTTTTTGTCCAACTCAGGCTCCATTTTTTAGCCCAACCTCAAGGGAAAGAGAGCCCCATCAGCCTGGAGGAGGAAAAGTCATTGTACTTGGCTGGTACATGTGCTGCCTAATATTGTGAACATGACAAGGGCATGACATTCTGTTGTGGATGCCCCACCACCCTCGAACAGTTTCAACACTGTATGGGCTGCTAACTGGACAGGGCAAAAGTGCATCTCCCAAGTCTCCTGGCAGGTTTTCAGGATTTCACAATCTTTAAAAGCAGCTCTAGATAGGACCTTGTAGAACAGTCTCTCAAGCTATGCTGTATTGTTCCATTCGCTGGTCATTTTGGGTGTCACAGTCAGGGAGGCCTGAACTGGTTCCACTCACCCAATGTTCTCTTGACAGAGATTGCTGCTGCATGTGCCAGGAATGCATATGAATGTTTAGTTGTTAAGCCCTGTTAAGTATTGTCAGCCATCTCCCTCGATGCACACATCTGAACACACATGCCAGATGCATGGAAGGAGAACTGGACCTGCAAGCCGCGGCCCTCCAGCAGTTGATGCACCCACAGACTCTTTTGTCCTCCCCTCACTGTCATTGTGCTCACCTTGTGTGAAGAGGCTTTAATTTGATGGGCAGCCCCTCTGTGGCTTGCATGGAAGCTCCTACCTGTGTGTGCACCCGCCTCGTTCAGCAGCATGCAAAGATCTAGTCCTCCCTCCTTTTCCCTGCCCACAAACGTATGGAAGAAAGGAGACTGAGTGGGGCTTTAGTGTGAATTAAAATTTTCAGAGGGAAAAATCCTTTGGCATAATGAATAGTTTTCTAATATGGATTAGAAAACGATTTATTATGCCAAAGGATTTTTCCTTCTGAAAATTTTCAAGCTAGTTAAGCAGCATAAGGGAAGGCAGAGGGCAGAACAGGTGCCATACCAGGGGTTAGTGACACTCCTCTCTCTTGACCTTTAAATGGGGACAGACAGGGAAAGAGAGATAACTTTCCCTGTTCCCAGACAGGGAAGTCAGACAGAAAGAGGCCACCAAAGAGGAAATTCCGCCCCCCCCCCCCCTGGGGGGGGGGGGCCCCCTCCGGGGGGGGGGGGGGGGGGTGTAGAGGGGTGCTGGCGGAACACGGCAGTCTGAGCTGTGGCAACCCACTCTCTCCTGAGGATGACCAGACAGGGAGACTTAAAAAAAGCAGTGCAACAGAAGGGAAAGTGTAAGGGTAAAACAAGACGTGAGTGATCTTACACAAAGGGCAAGAGAGTTGCATGACCCTGCTTTTTCTAACCTGTGTAGGTTATCCCTGTTTAACCTGTAGGATTGGGTACTGGGCAGGGCTGAGTTCTTGACTGTCCCCCTCCTGGAAATCAGATGCACTTCATGGTTCAAAGCCAGGCCCTTGTTTACCAATCAGTTGGGGGCCGAAGAAGATGTTCAAACCCTAAAAAGCAACAGAATAGGGCAAATAGGGCTATCGTGATTCAGCAGGATACTGCAGCATCACAGAAGCCTCCAAGGTGATAGAAAGATCCAAAACAAGAGAAAAACGGGCTCGAAAGACAGGGGGAAGAATCAGAGATGGTTGTGCCTACTCGTCAGTTTCTTTTTACCACCATGCAAGTGATGAAAAATGAAGTATATAGTATGCAAGCTTCCATCTGACCTCAAAGCTGTGTAGAGAGATGTAGTGAGTGTTGTGTCCGTGAGGGGGAGTGCTGACATTTATGCATGCATATGCACGTTCTCTTGCTGTGCTTCAGGCAGGAGAAAGAGAGAGACACAGAGGCTGGTGGCTGAAATGCTGTGTTGTAGCAGATCGCAGCAGCACTTACATTGTCCCAGTTTGTGACTGAAAATTCACAGGGATGTTCAGAGTATTGGTCAGTGAAGCCTTCTAGCTCCACTGCTTCTCAGGTGGCACATCGGTATATGGAGACTGGCAGCCAAACACTGCTTCCAGAGGTCATTTCTTTGCAGCCAAGACCATGCACCCCAGACGTAATGCAAGTCTCTCGCGCCCTTCATCTTCCTTCCACTTAGATTTCTGTTCCTGATCTCTACTCTACTTCTAACTGGTTCTGCTCTTTTCCTGCTCCATCCTTGGCTAGCCGTTTTTCTCTGTCAGATGGGAAGCTTCTTGGAGACTTTGTGCTTCAACATTATTCCAGTGTGTTTTTTAAAAAAAAAAAAAAGACACAAGCACTTGGTCAGGAAAAGAATACATTAGCCACTTGTGTGTCACTTTGCAACAATGTTTCCTTCGTAACTTGCCCGTTTCTTTTGGAACGAGATGCAGCCGATTTCCAAATAAGGTTAAGGGTTTTTGTCTAGGACACTCAATTGGATATATTCGAACAACCATAGATCGTCTGAATGAGAAACTGAAAAGAGAGCCCCCCTTCTGCTGCCTGAGTTCAGTAGCATATGCTAATACCGATGTCAACTTGGGACATTAGAAGGATCCCATTTTAGCTATGAAATCCCAGGAAAGGCGTGTGCAACACCATCTCTGACCTTGTTGCCTTCCTCTCCCCCTCTTTCTCTCTGCTGTCAGGTGATTGCTGAAACCCTGGTGAGTGCCTGCCCATTTTTTTCTCTTTGACGCTTGATGTACATTTAAGAATATACTTGATCTTGAGAGCAGGTTTTGGAGAGCAAGATGGAGCTGCACTACCATGTAGCCTTCCCAGGATTCAGCTGTGGGTTTCACCTCTCCCTGGACTTTGTTCTGCTTTGTCCAGTGTTGTTGGGCACATTAGGTCTCTTCCCCAGCCAGCCTTACTCCATACAGAAGAGAAAGCAGGTGGCAATGAGATTGAGCACATCAAGCTGTCCTATATGGAGTCAGACTACGGTCTGCTTTGCTCAGGATTGTCTATGTCTGGAGTTGCCTGAAAGACTGAATGAACTTGGGACCTTTTGCATGCAGAGCATATGCTTTGCTATCACTGGGCTCATAGACTTTTCCTGGGTTGGCCCTAACTAGAAGGAGGAACAGTTCTCCTTGGAATTTAGTTCCTGTGTCCTTGACCTTGGAAAAGTTCCTTAGAGTGGTGATGAAGTGAGCTTCAGAGGTTTGTCCCACTGGGTCCTTCGTTTTGGGTTCACTTGGCTTTCCAACCCAGGCTAACTGAAAAAGCTCCCTTGTGGCAGATAAGAAAAAGTGGGCCGAACGCATCCACCATCTGCCCAACTGGGCGAACACGGAAATACTCTATTACATTACAAGGGGAGGAATAGAGGGGTTAATAATTTGTGAGATAGTTCATTAAGCATTAAAATATATTGGGGAAATTGCTAGTGTCCTGAATGACCTTTATTTAAAATATGTGGGCTCCCTGAAATCTGCCACAGATTTCTCACAAAAAAGAATCCTAAAGGGAGGTGAGTGGACTCGGAATGATAATGGAGAGAGGACAGCTTCATGCAGCTATGCATGCTCTTTTCCACCATTGAGGTGGAGATGCAAAGTGCAGCAATGTGCCCATTTTTGATAGATAAGGGATTGTTCAAGTTAGGTAGAAGAGAATTTGGGATTGTATGCCATGGTAGCTACCATGTTGGAGGTGCCTGTAATTTTTTTTTTGGGGGGGGGGATTATGCTGTAGACTCATTCAGGTCTTCATCATAGTCTTGCTAATAGTCACAAGGTGAGATTTTATTTTTTTTATGAGCCTGGTGGTCATTTCTCCTTGAATCAACTTGGATGGCAGTATCTGTTGTGCCAGTTCATTTTGGAGAGACACCTTTTTAGGTACCAAGTGAAAATCCTCTTGTTCTCCCAGATCTTTGAATCTCATTTTAACTTATTTTAGTTAAGTGTCTTAAATGAGGACTGCCTATTTAATATTGCTGTTCTAACAATGTTTCACTGCAATTCTTTATTTCACTACTGTTTGTTATGGGACTGTCATGTGGTGTTTTTAAGTTCTGTAATTTCTTTGTTGTTCATAGACCTGGTATGAAAGGCAATATCTAAATCTATCCAAGAAATAAGATTCAAGGAGAGCTGGACCATTCTTAGCAGATAGCTCAGCTTGAGCTGAGCTTCCTTCACTATCTCCAATAATGTACTAACAGGCAGATTGAATATTCCTATTACAGTAGATGGAGTTGGTTGGGCCTAGCCCAGCCCAGTATTATTCACATAGATAAATACTGGTAATATTTTTGGCATGCTGTTATCTCCTTTATAGTTGTAGGTCTATTTCAGTTTCAGATGCTTATCTTGCAAACATACTGTGCAGGTGAGGGAGAAAAGAGGAGAGAGAGAGAGATGCAAGCTGTTGAAAATTACATAAGAATTCTTTTTAAGCTTATTTGTTTCTATGCCCTACCAACTGCATCCTCTTTGCCACGAACAAGACACAAAGCATACATCCACATACAATTGCATGAGTGTAGACTTCTGATAATCAAAGGAAATATTTTACTATCTCTACCCTTTGTTCTCCTCTGCTTTTCATTCTTTTTGGCTTTACAGAAATTGTCTGATGTGTCCGGTGATGACTCGACATCCCTGGAGACGCGCTTCATGAGCATCTTGTGCACACAGAGCTACCCCCAGCTCAGGAGAGGTAGGGAGTGGTGTGTCCCTTGGCAGTGCTGGAGCCCAGGGCTAAAGTCAAACTCATTGACCTGACCTTCTCAGGCCACATTATTGCTGCTTCAAGAAGGGTTGCAGTCGCCCCACAAGGGCCTTGAAGGAACAAGTCGCAACTGGTTTGCCGCAAGAAAATGGAAATTGTCCTTCAGCCCAAGACAACCAGCCCCTCTGGCTATTCGAATTTAGGGTCAAGAAGTCAATTTCATCAGCCGCACCTTTCCCCAGAAATGTTTCTGATTTCTTTGTATGCCTTAATCTTCAATAGCTTCCTTGTGACAGCACCCAATTCTCCCTTGAACCTACTTAACCTCTCTCAACACACAGAAGAACAGAGCCAAGGGTATCGGCTCGTGCCAGTCCTGAGGCTTGCTATAAATGGGGCTGGTCCCCAAAAATCGGTTTTAGGTCAGTCCTTCAGTGGACTGCGCTGTAAATCTAGTCCTGCACTGTAAGCAGGGAATTCTGATTTCTTCTCCTCTTTATTCTCTAGTCTTCCAAGAGTTCATTAAGATGACTAACCATGATGTGGCACATGCCATTAGGAAGCGGATGTCTGGAGATGTGCGGGATGCCTTTTTAGCCATTGGTGAGTGTCTGTTACATGGGCATCACTGAGGGCTTTCTTGTATATGGAGTATGGACTCTACCAAACTCACATTGAACTTGCTCTTGTAACTAGTCCGCAATCTAAGAAAAGCAAACTTCTGTAAGCATAGTTAATTACTTTGTATGTATTTATTACTTTGTATGTATTACACTTACGAAAATGTGGCATTTCTCAGAATTTGGCTACCCTATGGAATGGAAATAAGTATGAGAGAGAATTCCCTGGTACTGTGTTGTGGTGCAGTGCAAGAGGGGTTGGTAGCCAATGAGGAAGGTAAGGGGTGTTAGGCAGAGTGCAGAGGTTGCCTGCTAACCGTGGGCAAACTTAGAGCCATCTTGATTTCTAAACCTTGATTTCACTTCTTGATTTCTAAGCCTTTTCAAGAACCTTCCCATGTATTTTCAGGCTTTTCTGCACAGCCATCAGAGCTAGACACTGGCACATTAAAAAAAATCCTACACATGTCTCGAGAAGTCATGCTTGATAGCTGTGGCATTGACCATCCAAAAAACCCTAAGCTGTTAAACAGAATGTGCAAGCCCATCCACATCAGTGATTTCTTCAGAAATCTAGATTGAGCTCAGACACTTGTCATAGGTCAAGATCTTGAATATTTCAACCAGTGTCCTTTTTATTTCTGGTTTTCCTGTTTGGTTCCAGTATGTTGATTTTTTTCCAGGCTTAATAGCCTGTCTGAAAACCCTTTATCCTCCATAGGCTTTTAGGGAAAACTTCCCAAAGCCAAAAGGAAGCAGCAACCCTACCCAATGCATTAACTGCCAGCTCTCTTTTTTACTGTGCTACAGTGGGGCCACCTGCCTTTTGTCCAATACTGCCCAGTGCAGTTTCAGATTTTCATCTAGTCGTGCCCAGAGGAGAATGCTGGGTAGTTAGACTACCTGTTCTTCAGTGGCAAGCCACATTCACTGGATGCATTGCTTTTGTTACACAGCATTTGCTAGTCTCTCGCGTACTTTCAGATCAGGAAGTGGCTACCCAAGATCCATACGGTTTTCCTTTTGTTGCAATCAACAGAATTGTGGTTTCTTTGGGTTAGCGTCTTCCTTAACTAGAGAAAGGCAATACACAGAGGCATCCACCCCACTGAGGACAGGGCCCTCTCATAACCAATAGAGCCTGGCAATATTTTCATGTTGTGCTCCTTTCTTGTTCATCTTTGCTTGTAGTGCACAGTGTCAAAAACAAGCAAGCTTTCTTCGCGGACAAGCTGTATAAGTCAATGAAGGTAAAGACAATTCTACTTTTTCTTGGGGAGTTGAAATATAGTCCATTTTGTACTAGTCTGATACTAGTCTGAATCTGGGTTCCCTGAAAAGCAACTTACTTTATTTGTAGGTTTATCACCAGTTGCATTTGCATTCAGATCGCCCAAGACCACCACCACCCCTGGTGCTTGGAGTAGTGCACCAAATGCCAGCCATCCTGACCTGGTAGAATACCAGCCATTGCCTCCACTGTTCCTCCTCCTACTGCATGGAGTTGGAAAAGGAAGAGGAAAACAGAGCAAATGAGAAAGTGTCAAAGACAGAAGAGTGATGGGCTAGAGTGTCTCTGGGGTTCTAGCCCACCATGCTCCTCTACACTTCCTCCTTTGCTCCATTCCCATCTAGAGAACTCCAGGGAGTGGTGAGGGAAAGAAGGACAAGTGGTAGAAGCTGGCAGGCAGAGGTTTGCAGTGAGCACCCCCAACCATTGTTCATGATGAGCTGCACGGCTGATCTCCACACAGTTCAGAGCTCAGCTAAACCAGATATCAGCGATGATGTCATACACTACTGCCAAATGCCGGAAGATGCCCCGCCATGGAGCACAGACTCCTTACAGGAAATATTACTCCCCCCAAGTCCACTGCATACAGTCTTTGCTTCCATACCTTTGTGGATTGGCCAACCCTGGCCATTGTCCTTGTCATTAGAGAGAGTGATGTATCTTTTAGCTAGCTGTGTCTGTCTTATGTAAAGGCAGTGAATTTGGGATTCTGTTGAAGCACACAGATGCAGCAACAAAACCCACCAATTTACCACAAGATGGGACACTTTTCTCCCATCCTCTAGCTGACAGGGCAGCAAATGTATCCTTAAGTGAACTGCTAGAGGCCCAGCATGCTGAAGTGAGTTTCCCTATCAATCTGCCTTTCTGTGCTGAGATCAACTGGCAAAACAGGATGTGAAGCTCCCATTTAACCACCTGCCACATACCAATGTGTACACAAAAGTACACTATCTCTCGCTGATCATGTTAGTTGCCATCTCTTCAAAATACGTTGCTGTTGGCAACCTGAGGGGAAATCTCATCACATCCTGCCGTGTCTTTGTCTTCTTTGTTCTTCTCTGACTCTTTCAATCTCCCAAGGGTGCTGGCACAGATGACAAAACCCTCATCAGGATCATTGTCTCAAGAAGCGAAATTGATCTACTGACCATTCGGAATGAATTTTGGGACTTGTTTGACAAGTCACTCCCCCATATGATTGAGGTAATGAAGGGCTCAGCCTGTGCAAGCACAAATGGCCTCCTTTCTGCTCAGTGAACAATGTGGACTTTTCTAATTTGGTGCATTGTGAGCATCTTGCATGGCTGGGCTCTTGACAGCCAAGTCATAGATCTCATTCACCCAGGCGTACATTCAATCCCAGATTGAAAAAGAAGTTGAGTTTGCAGGTAGGCCTGCTGCATTAAAGAAACCTGGTATGTGTGTATATGTGATAAACCTTCTCTGTATATGTGTAAGACCATGAGTGTACACTAATATTTGACACGTGGAGCAGTTATTCTTTACCAGGTTTATCAGTTGGGCAGCAGCAGCCACCCAATTGCTGTGCCTGCTCTCTTGTCATAATCTAAAATTGTCCCCCTTTTTCCTTGTCATACTCAGTTCTGTGAGTCACTGTCAAAGCAGATTTTTAATGGGGTTTCTGTGTGAGGCTGCTGCAGAACTCATTAGCCGCCAGTGTTAAGGCAGTTCTGATGAAAGGTAGATCTACCTTGCAAGCATATCTGGTGCTGGTTTGACAGTAGTGGCTTCTTCAAAGAATTCTAAGAACTGTAATTTCATGAGATTGGTGAGATTTCTCTGTTAGAGATCTCCAGGCCCACTCAATGACCTGCAGTTCCCAGACTTCTCTGATGCTGGCATGGATTTTTAATCCATTTAAGATGCATGCTTATTACAATGTTTATATACATTACCCATACACTTGACATTTCCTGTAGAGGTGCTCTCGCGCACAGATATTTCTGGTTTTCACTTTGGCCTTGTGTTTTCCTTTTGCAGAAGGACACCTCGGGAGATTATCGCAAGGCATTGCTGTCCATTTGTGGGGGAGAAAATTAAGCCATTGATGACTGTCGTAGAAGCCTGTCCTTGTGTCTGAGCCATTGTCACATCTGTGCAGCCTAGACGCCACTGTTTTGTTTAGAAGCTTCAGGATCCACTGAGAAGATTCACTGTGTGTTAGGAAACAAATGTATCACAGAAGAGCTTAACACTGCAAGCAGCAAAGGCCACAGGGCATGCTTGATCCTATGGGTGGGGCAGATTCATTGTCTGAATTTGTGCAGAACTGACCAGTGTGCACGTATCCAATGAAGTAACATTGGCATGAGGTATTCTAAACCAAAGAAATAAACTGTTAATGTTGCTGGCCACGAAATGGCTCTAATCTGCTTCTTTGCAAGAAATAGTCAGAGAAACAAAATCAGCATAGGCCCAATTTTAAATGAGATGGTGGACATGCAGACAGCACTCCTCTGTATAATGTCCATGCCAGGGCCTATGAATAGGGGAACCAGTGGTGACTCTTATTTTGCTAGTTGGTAGTTTCTGACCTTGTAGTGGGCCTTCAAGAACCTTGGAACCCTTCAGGCTTCCAAGAGCCTCCAAAGTTAAGTGTGACGGGGATGAGACTTAAGCCTTTCCCCCCAAGTTTGAAGAACGGCAGCAGGGTCTTGTCTCTGGCCTAGCAATGAGTTTTGGAGGTTCTCAAAAGTGGGGGCTTTGCTGGTTTTAAGTGTTTCCAAAGTTGAATGCTATCAGAGACGAAACCTTGCCCTTCCCTCCTATAGGGGAAGAGCAAGAGGAATGGCAACCATATCCATACTGACTGATTACCCAGACCAGCCAAAATTTGTGAACTCCTGGCCAGCATATTCCAGCGTCCCATTAAATAGTTCTTGGTATGTGCTGGCTTGTATGTGCGGCATTTGTCTACCAAAGTGGGTTTCATCCTAGTCCATGAAACACTGTGTACATGGTTAAAAACCATTGAACCATGCATGACCTCCAGAGGCCTCTTGATTTGCTGAGAAACCAGGAGTGCCCCGCAGAGGCCTCCAGATGTGATAGGAAGGCACTTCCAGTCACATCCAAGGTCTGCTGTGCCCCCCCCCCAGAATCTGTGGAGGGTCCAGGAATCGATACTAAGAACACCAACTATACTTAATGGAGCTCAAAGACTTCCCTTCTAATGACTAGCTTGAACCCTGTCCTTCTGCAGGTCTTCTGTGGAGTAGAGAACAACTGTTGATGATTGCCTCCTAAATATTTTGAGTTTGAAAGTCTTCTTCCCCTTCCCTGCTCAATCTCTTCCTCCTGCAAATGCTAAAATTAGCCCTTGACATTTTCCACATGAACTTTTAACCCCTCTATCCTCTTAAAAGAGAACAACCAGAAAGAACTTCGACTACTTTTTGAACAGCCTTTTACAAGTTACGTACTGACATAACATGTGCTAATATAGGGTAGGGTATCAGATTTGTGTTTTGGGAAACTATTCACCACCCCTGCAATCTCATTTGTGTGACCTTGGACAATCACCACCTCTCGGCTTCAGTTCCCAATCTGTACAATGAGGTTGCTGGCATGATGTATATACATATTCGAGTGAAACTTTTCTTGGGTTCACTGTGAGCACCTTTGGGTTTATTGTGAACACTCTGCATCTTTGCTTTCCTGTCCAGTTTCCTCAAGCAAGGAACAGTGCAAGAATCAAGGTGCATTTGGGGCCACACTTCCTGCACATCAAGAAAATAAGCATAATTTTCTAGTGACAGAAATGGGGTTGGATCATAGGAGAGGTCATGAGAGCCCCTCTTTATAGTGATGGGGCTTTACAGAGGATGGTGTCTGGGAGAATGACATTCGGCCATGGCAGGCAGCTTATCCTACTGTTAGTAAGAATGTGGGCATGTATGGCAGAGTCCTCGGGTCCTTCCTTCCAGACAGGGATTGGAAGAGAAGTGGCCCATTCATGCCAGAGTCCACCTCCATCTGTCCACTTGCCTCCGCTGTTTCTCCTTGCTGGATTTTGACAAGGGATAGAACAGAAATGTGGAGCGGAGGTTGATACCTCTTCTTCTTTTTCCACCCCTTCTTTTTTTTGAAAGGGGCCAGGTTTGGAAGAAAATGCAGGTGGACATTCAGTTGATCTGCCTTGAACAACCCCTCTTTGTTCTCCCACGTACTTGAAATTCTCTGGAGGAAAAAATCAACATATATGGGAACTGGAGGTGAAGGCAGTTCACCCTGCAGCCAAGTTTAATAAATGGGTTGCCCTCATATTCTAAGGCAGTGTTTCTCAAACTGTGCTTTTAGAATTTTAGAAATTTTGTTTTTAGTTTGTTGCTTTTACATAATATTTTGACCTAGTCTTGCTTTGTGTCAGGGATGTTTCAGGATTGTGCAGTTGCTGCAGTTAAAGAATGTCTGTTTGCATTCAAGCAGTGTCATTTTATTTTGTCACAATGACAGCAGTTCCTGCTTCACTTCTGGCCATGACATCACTTCCCAACATGAGTGTCATTCTAAAAAGTGGGTCCCGGTGCAAAACGTTTGAGAACCACTGATCAAACTTGGTAATAGGCATTTTTCTGTAGCTCCCACCAACCCACAGAGGCCATATGAGGCTGAAAACGCAACTGTTCTCAAATGCAACACGTTTGTTTACATCATTTCTTGGGTTTTGTGGCTTAGAGGTTTTTATCAAGAAGCCTAATGCACTCTAATGCTGTCAGCAAATACTGCAGATGATAAAACCAGCTTGTGTAGGAAACATGAGTTCCCTTGCCCAACCTCTGGTAGCAACAGGATTTTCTTAACCTCAAAGCTATGCCTATAGAATGAATGTTCAATCTGAGCCACTTTGCTTACTCCAATATAAGAAGAGCCCTGATGGATCAGGCCAAAGGGCCATCTAGTCCAACATTCCCACAGTAGCCGATCAGATCCCTCTGGAAGCAACGAGGCAGTTGATTCCAAATATCCCTCTGTTTTTAGTTGCTTGCCAGCACCTGGTATTATTCAGCAGCACCACACCTCTGTGCTTGGACATTCCAGATCACTATTATGACAAGCATCCAGTGGCAGATCAATTCTCTGTCTATTTCTTTAAGTGTGGAATGGCCCAAGGAAGCCCTCCTGATGTATGGGATGGAATGCCAGATGTCCCCTTACCCAATGACATGCCAGCTTCTGGTCCCCCACTCTCCAATGCTGTAGCTTAGCACTCTCCACCCCATCCACATTTCCTCTTCTGTTGCACCCTCACTTTTCTAATCCAAGGAGAAGAAGCAGTGGAGGTAAATGGGCAGACAGAGATGGGCACCCCCTATCAATCTACTGTGTTCAGATGACCTCATGGCTGGGTCAACCCTGGTCAAATCCCTTCTTAAAGCCCTATCAGGCAGTGGCTGCCCTTGAGACAACAGAGTACATACATTATGTGATGATGAAGCAGTAAAGTATGGGAGTGGAGATGGTTTAGCTGTCATCCATCTCCGGTATATAAATACTAGTGATTGATTGATTGATCTCTTATATTACCCGTCTTTACTATCCCAAGTAAAAGGCATATCCCATATGCCTCTGCTTTATGTGTAAACATGAATACTGGATTGGCTCCATCCAGACTGTTTTGGTCCTCATATGAGAAAGACCAACCTAATTTGGGAGTGCAAGATGATCAGTTTGACAAGGATTAATCAGACTGACAAACTGTAATCCTAAATTGTGTAGGCCAGTTTAAAACTGGCTAGAGAAATGCATTTCCAAAACTTTGCTCCTCCAGCAGCTGTTTTGTTTCAGCTAGGAGCTCTTTGGCTAGAAACATACTGACCAGGAGAAAAATGCTTTAGGAGAGGGGTGTCAGGAAGGCAAACTGCAGCCAGGGGGACTTGCCACTCCCTGTTGTTCTTACCATTGATCCCGAATGCTTTTTCTGTGATGGCCTCATTTAAACAGTAGATCTGCCGTTGTCCAGTCTGATGCTTAAAGGGGCATCATAACCTCCACCTTCGCACTTGGGGATTGACTGCTGCTTCCCTCAGATTAGTTTTGATTGATTCAAGGCATGCCCAGTGAGTCAGGGCAGGGATGGCTATTCGTTGGATGCTGAGGGCCCCTGTCAGCCCCAGCTTTGAGGGCCAGCAGTGGTCTGCTCCATAAGCATCAAGTCCTTCAGTTATGGAGGACACATGCTCAGGCATAAAACACTGAATACAAATGCATAATCTGTTTCTTACAACCTTTTCAAAAGGACCAAGTGCACACAGACAGAACTGCTTCAGCAGTCATAACCAGGCTGCCAGTTGTCCATTTCTCAGTCAATACTCACCAAGTGTAGGACGCAATCCTAACCAACTTTTCAGCATTGGGGTAAGGACACTACAGCTCTGAGGTGAGGGAACAACATTCCCTTACCTTGAGGAGGCTGCCATGACTACTATTCCACTGCAGTATGCAACACATGCCCCAGTGGCACCACCATGTTAGTGAGGGAAAGTGGGTTAGGATTGTGTCTGTAATCCATGAAGAAATTTTACCTGGTTACTGGCAGTCCTACAAATTAGAATCAAGAAGTGTTTTTTTAATGCTCAGTTTTGCTCAGAAGGAAAAGCAACACATTCCTGAAAGGTGAGACAGAAGAAGAATTTGCGTGAGTCCAAACTGGTGTGACAATGGCACGATCGGAAGGCAATACAATTGTAGCCCTTAGGTGAAGTGGTGATTCTCCTTTGGTGACAGTCCCTCTTCCCCCCCACCCCGATTCTGCCTCCGCTAAGGTCTGTGGTAGACTAATGAGTGACATGCAACAGGAAATAATGTCTTTGTGTTTCAGGAGAGATGAGGACACAGCAGAAAAAAACAACGAGGAAGACAAGGCATTTGGGAAAAGCCTAGTCATGGGAAAAAACAATACACTCACTAGTTCCCACAGGAAACCCACCACAAAAGGTTATAGGTTGTCACTCACAGAGCCAGCTGCATTGCATGTCCCTGCCTCAAAGTGGGCAGCCCAGAGAAGCTTCCAGGAAAAGCAACTTCATGTTTTACAAATTGCGACATTCTCCCCCCCCCCAAAAAAATAAAAGAACAATGCCCCAAACAATCCGGCTTATGCACACTGCATCCAGATGTCTGGTGCTTTAGCCTCCTGAGTCAGCCGCCAGCAATATTTCCAATCTCCTTTGCCCATCACAGGCTCTGGTTAGAGTTTTGGTTGCAATATATAACACTGCCTTAAGCACTAAGGGTCTCAGATTTCCTAAGCTGATTCCTTCCATTTATAGTCAATAGCTGGAGATGGCTGTAAGTTCTGTTTTTAGTGTTCAGTAGGAAGGTCCTTTCATAAAGAAAGTAGAGGAGGCTGCTGCTGCTGCGGCGTTCGCTGCTGCTGAGTGGAGAAGTATAAAGGGTGCTGTCCACCTCTGCTTGTTCCTCCACCATAAAAAATATTTTCCATTTGTTGTAGCAGAGAGCAGAATAATCCTTGCCCGGAGCTGCCTCATGTACTGGCAGGAATAGCCCAAGACTTTTCAGAGCCTGAGGTCAACCCCCTTGTCCAGTGACATGCTAGCTGCCCCCGCTGCTACTTGTCCTCCTCTTCCTCTGATGCTCTAGTCCACAACACTCCTCTCCCGCCCACTAGCTCCTCTGCCCTGTTTCCATCTTCCTTTTTGTATCCAGGGAGGGAGAGGAGCAGCAGAGACAGTCACAAAGGGGGGATCCACCCCCAAGATGACGGCTTCAGCAGCCCCTAAAACAGTGGTCCCTGGTCAGTACTAAATGGTCAGATCCCTGGTCAGTACTAAATGGTGGTTTAGTACTACCAACATCAGGGGTGTCAAGCATAAGGCCCGTGGGCCAGATGTGGCTCCCCAGAAGCTCTTTATCTAGCCCCTATTAGTCTCTCCCAGAACTGGCCTTTCAGCAGTGCCACTTGGCACTCTGGGAAAGAGATGGAAGGAGGCCTCAGCAGGCAAATGCTATGGAGGAAGGGGCAGATCAAGAAAGACAGAGATGCTGCCATTGCCTGGGAGAACCCAAGTATCATGCAGGCCGCCCATTCAGCAGCTCCCTGCTACTACTGAGGCATCACTTCACAGAGCCCCCCTCAGCTGCTGAGCTGTGCACTGATGCCTCAGCAGAAGCAGTGCTGCCAAAAAGGTGGCCACACTCTCCCATATCTTGAAATCATGATCAAGATTTGCATATTTTCTCTTCAGTCATTTGCAGCTGATGATTTCCTACCTGAGAACAAAGTGCTTATTCCTGCCCATCATCTGCTCAATGACATCACTTCCTGCTTCATGATGTCACTTCTGGCCCTCAGCAGGCACCGTGAATGCTATTCGGCCTGCTATGTGTAGGATTTTGTTGTTGAAAACCGCTTTTTGGCAGGTTTTGGCTTTTGGTGGTTAAAATATCTGAATAATAACACAAACACCACATTTGGGTGTTTAAGGTATTTCCCAGAAATTAAAATAGACTACTTTTCCAATTAGAAATAATACTGTAGCTGTGTCTGCTGACACTATACCAACTATACCATCTACCTAGTACATGTCTGAAGCATTTGAAATTAACAAAATGAGAATATAGAATAAGAACACATTTTTGCAGGTTGAAAAAAATCCATTTTATAAATAAATGAATGAAATTTTTTTAAATCTTTTTTGCATTCAGCATATGATTCAAAACAAAAGAGAAATGTGACGATTGCAAAGAAACAATGCATGCTTACTAAGAAATTATATTTCTTTCAAACATTAGCAAAGGATCTGACAAAAAAACTAGTTACTGCGGGCTGCATAAAATTTTGTAGCGAGCCGGAATTGGCCCCCTGGCTGTAGTTTGGAGACCCCTGCTCTAGACACAAGTACAAGGTCTTGTACAGATCAGGACAGTGCCGTGGTAGTGGGCTTCAATCTTTTGTCCCTACTGCAGTCATTCTCCATGTCTGTTAATTGCTTTGAAAGGGAACTGGAGGGGAAAAGAAGGAGCAAGAGAAAATAATTAGATGGTCTTTCCACTGGTGAGCAAAAATTACGCAAAGGCTGTTTGATAAGATGCATTCCTTGGAATCTGACTCAACCATCTCCTAAGCATGCTGCTGTTTTCTTTCTTTTGAGTTGCGCTTCTAGGATCTCACCTGAGAAGTGTTCAGGGCACATAACCTGCCTCCTGGGCTCCTTTGTGAACTTGTTCACCCAGGCAAAGCATTCCAGTCAATGACTGACACTGCTAAAGCCAGGGGCTCCATGTTTCATGCCTTGAAATCAGTAAGCATTAGCTCATAAATAGGCCTAACCTGGACTTGGGGTCGGGAGGGGAGACCCATTGCCAATTCATGTTACTGACCTTGCACATGGACAATCAGAATAATGTCTTAAAGCAGTTCTCTTCAAATGGTGGTTTGCAACCCACCGTTTAGAGCGAAAAAGGGCCATTCCCTCTTAAGGGGAGTGGTCCAGGAATGCGTGCCCTGACTCAATGGAAAACCGGAAGTGAGTTCTCATTGCAAATTGGAACTCACTTCTGCAGAGGGGAGGCTCATGGAGGGGGCTGTGAGCCTCCAGCACCATCCGGAAGGCATGAAGCCCCCCTGCAGGTACCTTTATGTGCCCCTTGGTTCCTGCAGTGCTGTGATCGCTAAACACCACTCTCCCAGTCCCTGCCTCTGCAAACACTTACCAGCGGTCCTCAAACTCCCGGAGAATTTGAAGACCGCTGTCTTAAAGGAAAAATGATACTATGTGGCTTCTGATGACCCATTTCTAGACTGCTGAGAGCTAAGGCAGTGCATGAGTATTGCATCAACATAAAATTTCCCCAGTACTTTTTCTTAATTTCATAGTCACGCTTGGTTATCAGAATTACCTGGGGACATTATCCAACCTTAACAATATATAAGAACATAAGAAGAGCCCTGCTGGATCAGGCCAAAGGCCCATCTAGTCCAGCTTCCTGTATCTCACAGCGCCCCACCAGGTGCCCCAGGGAGGCATGAGACAACAAGATGCTTGGATCCTGTTGCCACTCCCTGGCACCCGGTACTACTCTGAAGTAGCCCACCACCAATGTAAGGAGGTTGCACAATCCATCATTGCCTATAGCTCACGATGGACCTTTCCTCCAGAAATCCGTCCAATCCTCTCTTAAAGGCATCAAGACCAGATGCCATCACCACCTCCTGTGGCAAAGAGTTCCACAGATTAACTACCCACTGGGTAAAAAAGTACTTCCTTTTATCTGTTTTAACTCTCCCAACTCTCAGTTTTAGCGGAGGCTCCCTGGTTCTGGTGTTTTGAGAGAGGGAAAAGAACATCCCTTTATCGACTCTATCCCTTCCATGCATAATTTTGTATGCCTCAATCATGTCCCTCTTCAGGTGCCTATTTTCTAGGCTGAAGAGCCCCAAATGCTGCAGTCTTTCTTCATAAGGGAGGTGCCCCAGCCCCGTAATAATTAAGGGACGGGGCTTTGTTGTAGCCATTAGAAGAAATTAAATATTGAAGATACGTATCTGCAATAATTAAAATAAGTCCTATAGCATGTGATATGTTGCACATAGGATTTCTCAAAACTCTCTCTCTCTCTCTCTCTCTCTCTCTCTCTCTGTGTGTGTGTGTGTGTGTGTGTGTGTGTGTGTGTGTGTGTGTGTTTTCCAGGCTAGCATGGTTAAGAAACAGATTTCCAGAACTAAACTCATCTCCACTTCTGGCAGCTCCTGCTTTGACATAGCAAAGACAGGAGCTACTCAAATGCCAATGTCTAGAAAAACAGGAATGGAGCGACAAGCAACATCAACATCCACTGCAGTGGAAATGTGGTCACAACAGGCTGCCATTTGGGTTCCCCAGCCTTCTGCTCTCACTTGGTTATAAAACACAGAGATAACACTTTGGTTCAAGATCAAAGCACAGTCAAGCTTTCCTCCCACCAAAAAAGCAATAATATAAGGAACAGCTTTAAGGCCGTGAGATGGTGACTTCGTGGAAAGTGTAGAATATGGCATTACTCCATCATGAAGTAGTGCACTTACTGCATTTAGCATGCATATGCATTACAGTCTTGGCATGCCAGAGAAGCAAGATGTTTGCGTGAAACAGCACTAAAATGCTGCCTTTTCACCAGAATGTATTTTCCCCCAGAAACTCATCCTAGCCAGAAAGAAGAGTTTGCATTGACAAAGGATTGTTTGGAGGGCTTTTAGAAATCTCTTCCAAGGTTCTAATGGGAGATGCGATTTCAAATCTCTTTTTGTTGCATGTGCATGATTGCTTGAACCAGCCTCTGCTCCCTTTCTGTTTAGCTGTTGCCTGAGCCAAAAGGACCCTTTTCTAATTTCAGAGTGTAATCCTAACCTGGAGTTAGGCCGGCACAGTTAGGCCAGAAAATTTTGGCTGGCACAAGGCACACTGTAATGGACCACTCCTGGAGTCAGAGAGACCAGCACATCCTCCTTGACTGCAAGAGTGGTCCAAATGCACTTTATGGTGTCCCCTGTGCAGCCAAACTTTGCTGCCTTAACTGTGCCGGCCTGACTCCAGGTTAGGATTGCACCCTTAATCTAATATAACACTTCTGGCCACATTCAGAATTAACAGTGATTATGATGCTTTTAGAGTCATATCCTGTCCTGTTACCAGAACTCAGGGATGTCATATATATTTCCATAGAAGGGCATAGGTTTTGCACTTCAAAGGGTGTGCCAGTATGGAGGATCAGGATGCATGTTGACTTCTATGTATTTTTCCAACACTTCATTTTGTTTCAAATAGCATCCACATTTCTTGCATAATTGTTAAGATTGAGTCATCGTGCTGTAGTAGCTACATGTTTGCCCATTGATAGTTTATCCAGAGTTGTTCTTGTCCTCCAGATTCCCAAAGTGCCTTCTCCATTCCCCTTTTTGTGTCTTGGATCTTGCTCACAAGTCCTTATGTCCTTTGCATTCCCCTGCACTACAGAGAGAGCCTATTCAGAGAGACTCAGGTTAATCTGAGTGCATGATTTGCATAGACATCAGAGCCTCAATGTTCTGGAAATCCCCATCTCTGACCAAAACTTCCTCCCTGGGCTCAAAAGGCGTCATGGTTTTGTTTCACTGCTTTCTTTACAGAGCAGGGTAACCAAACAGAGGAGACTGGGGGGATAAACAAACAGACAATACATGTCAACAGGGAGACCGCCATACAAAGCTTTGGACATTGCCTCTTGCACCCAGTTCTCTGCTATAGCTGCCTTCCTTACCTCGTAGGTTCTTTCCCATCTTCCCTTTTGGGTATCTTCTAAACCTTCTCATGCGTCATGGAACGCAGCTTTCTAAATGAACCTGATCAGGGAGGAAAAACATTCCCCATTCAGTGGATGGGAGAGGGGGGGGACTGTGTTTAATGCCTAATTTATACCATCACCTTTTTGTTAATAAATTGCATACTGGCACCTGTTAGGCCCTTGAGGAATATGAATGCACTGTATGTAGGCATGCCAAAGCCTCCTGAAATCACTCAGTAAACCTGGGTTGAACACATCTAATTCTGCATAGGTCCAGACTGCAAAGCTGGGGATTTAATTGGGGGTACAGTAACTCAGGGCACAATCCTAAACTAGGTTAGGCCGGCATAAGCTAAACCAGCAAAGTTTGGCCAGCACAAGGGCCACCATAATGCATGTTTGGACCACTCTCAGAGTCAGGGAGGGATGGCTCACGCCTGTGTGCTGGCCTCTCTGACTCAGAGAGTAGTCCAAACATACTTTATGGTGGCCCTTGTGCTGGCCAAACTTTGCTGGCTTAGCTTATGTCGGCCTAACTCCAGTTTAGGACTGCACTCTCAGTCACTTTCATGCATAAGAAGGATCATACATAATTGCAATTATCTGCATGCTTACTTAGGAGGAAGTAAGAGAAGCTGACTTTTGAGCCAACATGTCTTTTGAGCGGCTCTTTTCAGCTCAGAGCAGCAGCAGGAGCCACCACCAAGCAGCCAGAAAGGATGGGGTAAGAACCCAGAGCCAGCCAGCCCTACCCTTTCCAGCTGCTGCCCTGGAGTTTACAAGCTCCTGGCCAGCACGTGCTCTCGGGAGCTGGCTGCTCGAAGCGGGACTTGTGACTGTGGCCAGATGGGTCAGCGGGAGAAGCGGCTTCTCCATAATGGTGAGAGGCAGGGTAGGCAAAGCTCAGAGGGAAAGGAAGTGAAGTGAAAGATGGCTGCCTCTCCTTCCCCAGAGCGTCATAGGTGGGGGACTTACTTAGAAAGCCCTCCAAAGCATGATCTGGTGACCTGCCATCTCCCTTGCTCTGGAGATTTTTTTTCCCTACAGTTAAAACGGGAGGGGATGGAAACCAGGACCGGGAGGGCTGCATTTGTTAATAATCTGCTGCTCCTGTGTGTGTCGCTTCTTGGAAGGATCCTGTTCCCTGCTGCCTTGCTCTGGCAATTTTTTTTCTACAGTTAAATGTGTTTTGGGGAGGGGGAGTCAGGGATGGGTGGTGGTGGTTTGTGCCAGTGAGGCATAACTGCCATTGAGCCTTGTGACCCGGATGTGATGCCCCAAGCCAGACAGACCATTTCCTCTGTGAGTTATTTCATGTTTGGTTTTTGTTAGTTGAAGGGCTTTGGCTTCTGTCTACTCCTGCTCCCAGACTGATGTGAGGAGACACATTAGAGCAGGGAGAGTCAAACAGCAAAGAAGAGAGACGTTGTGATGCCTGTGATAGCCAACACGGTGTACTAATGCAAGAGCAATTTCATGCAGATTGACTACCTCTTACCATCGTTTAACACACCCTAACAGGAGAGGTGAGGTGGGGTTAAAAAGTAGCAAAAAGATGGGTCTTTTCCACCCTCCCAAGGAAGGCTCACACGGCTGATTGTAAGATTCTCACTGACGTTTGCAATTGTGCATACAGAACCAGAAAGGAAGGTTCTGATTCTAAATTAACTTTAAATTAACTGTGATCTTGTACACGCAGTGGAATGTAGCACCTGTGAGACAGAAGTTAACATGAAGTGTGCGCATGGCCCCATGTCATGCATGCATTTCCTGCCTGCTCCTTGTACCGCAGGCTTGCTGTGCAGACACAAACCTGGCTCCCTAACCCTGAGGAAGAGGAGCTACTGAAAGCAGAGATGGTTTCAAACAATGCAATTATTTCCCATTAGACAGAGAGCTAGATCAGGCTGTCTAATCCTGCTCAGATAATATAAGATGATTCTTAGCCTTGATGAACTTGTCATCTGAGCAGCCCATTCATATTTCCACATTTGCTGCAGTCTAAACTAGTACAGAACGCGGCGGCTCGGGTGGTTGCTGGGGCACGTCGGTTTGACTCTGTCGAGCCGCTGCTTCGGCGACTACACTGGCTGCCGGTTCTGTTCCGGGCCCAATTCAAAGTGCTAGTCTTGACCTTTAAAGCCCTTTACGGCTCGGGTCCGGGGTATTTGAGGGACCGCCTCCTTCCATACAATCCAACCCGTACTCTTAGATCATCTGGGGGGGCCCTTTTGACTGTGCCGCCACCAGGAGAAGTGAGAGGGGCGGCGGCCAGGAAGAGGGCCTTCTTGGTGGTGGCCCCCCAACTCTGGAACACCCTTCCCCTAGAATTGAGAACTGCTCCCTCTTTGTTTACATTTCGGCGGGGGCTGAAGACCTTTTTATTCCAAAAAGCTTTTAACTGCTGACAGGTTGGCCGGCTGGTTATTATGATCCACGGGGTTTGTTTTTGTTTTGCTTTTTTTAAATTGTTTTTAAATTGTTTTTTTAAATTGTGTTATTTTGTTTTGCTATTGTTGTTTAATACTGTTTTAACTGTTTTTAATGTTAATTGTTATGCTGTATTTTTAACATATATTTTGTAATGCCGCCTTGGGTGCCTTCGGGCACAAAAGGCGGGGTAAAAATCTATAAATAAATAAATAAATAAATAAATAAATAAATAAATAAAGGTCTCATGACAGCAAGGTGCATCACACAAAACAAGCTTTTTCATTCTCATCTGTCAATACCTCAAAGTGGTCCACAAAGCAGCAAATGAGACGCAATCTGGATTCCAATCTACTTCTGTTCTACTATCATTCTGATGACAGATAAGTTGGTAGATAAGTTGGCAGAACTGGCAAGGCTAAGCCCACCTTCATTTTTATTCCTGTATATCAAATTTATGCATGGTGCTTTCCAAAGTATAAGAGTCAGGTCCCTGCCCCAAGAGGTGTACAATTTCTATTCCACAAAGTGTAGATAAAAAAAAGGAATGAGGATGAAATGGAGTTGGGGTAAACATTTCTTGGAGAAAGATGGGCTGGAAGATGTAAGAAGTGGGTGGTGTTCTAACAGTTCCTGGAATAAGAGGGAACCGGGAGAAAAGGCCAAGGAAGCAAATGGCCATGGCTGAGAAGTGAAGCTAGGGAGAGATCATGATATGAGTAGATAGACAGAGTGAGACAAAACTACAGAACAGCAATTTTTAACCAGTGTGCCACAGCACATTGGTGTGCCCCGAATGGCTTGCAGGTGTGCTGCAGGAGTTTGGGGAGTAGCACTTATTAAGGGTATGTGAGCCCCCCCACTGGGAGTGGGGTGTGCCTTGTTGATGGTCAGAAAACTGATGATGATGGCGTGCCTTGACCATTTTATCACCTTGTCAGTGCACCATGAGATGGAAAAAGACTGAAAATGGCGGCTGTAGAAGCATTTGAAGCCAGGACAAAGAGCACATGCTGAAGCTGGAGCAGGCAAAAAACCAGCGCGAGTGTCCCACTGCCAAAGGAACACGGGTTAGGATCAAAGCTCGGCCAAGTTGGGTACTGGCCAACTTGGTCCATGTCCATCAGAGGGCCCACTTGGCTGAGCTGCTCCCTGGACCTTCAGCACTGGTGACAGTTGGAAGCACCTCTTGTGTGTCAGTAGAGTGATGCGGGGAGCTTGGGAGTACCTAGTGCTCCAGGGCCTCAGCGACCTGGCACCAGCTCTGCAAGTATACCTAAAGATACAAACTGTACATCTGGACACCGTATTTACCCGTGGCTGGGTATTATTTGTGTCATATGCAAACACGGTTTGGAACTCCCATTGCAAAACCATATGTAAAGGGAACTGAAGGTTGTTTTCATACCTGAGGCATAAACAGCCTTTAAGTCTCTTCTGTGCAATTTACTGTGTATGTCCATGTGCCATGACTGTTAATATGGGAGAGAATAAGCCAACAGAGAGGCATTTGTGTGAGCCTTTTTACATTCATGGTACAAACTAGCTGGAGTGGGCACTTTTTTTAACATTTCCAGTGGGCTAATGCTCCCAAGTGCCCCATTCTGTTTTTTGGCAGCCAGCGAAATGAAATGGTGGAGATTCCGTATTGGCACACACATCATTTTTTGTTCAGTTCTAGCTAATAGCAGCCACAAGGGACTAATTCAGGCTGCAATATTATACATACAGTACTTACATAGGAATACATCCCATTGAATTTAATGGGACTTATTTTTTGAGTAGACATGCATGATTGTGCTGTCAGACTGGGGAAATGACAATTCTTTCCATTCTACCCGCACTTACATTTTCTTCATTATATGAAACTTATCCACAGCATGTTAAGTTTTCTCTAGCAGGACAAAGAGCTTTCTCAAGGGGGGCAAATTTTCCTGGTTAAACGGTGCATAATAATCCCTGTTAAAGCAGGTTCCCTCATTGCGTGCAGCCCTTCTGGGTTTGCAAATTAGAGATTATGTACACCCTTTCTCTGGCACGCCCACGTTCTTCACGTTCGTAGGACAAATGGTCCAGAGATTATTGCAGCCCCAAAGGCTGAAAATCAAACAGCCAATCTCCTCAGTCTCCTCCTGTCCCTTTACACTGGACTGCCCATATGGGGCAAGGATTCAAGAGTTAGCCTGAGGCCAGAAAGTTCTGGCCTCAAATCAGCCACAATACATGTCCAAACTGAACTTGATAAAAAGGTAGTGGGACGCTTCCCTTCTGATCTAGGTACCTAAGAAGGATCCAGCTGCATTTCAGCTATATGTTGATATCTAGTATGTTCCCGTGTAACAAAAGAAGCATTGTGACTAGAGCAGTTGTTCTCAAACGTTTTAGCACTAGGACCCACTTTTTAGAACTGCACTCATGTCAAGACTCACTAGAAGTGACATCATTAACCTGGAAGTGATGTTATTGCCAGAAGTGACATAATCAAGCAGGAAGTTCTGTCACTGTGATGTAATCAACTGACACTGCTGGAATGCAAACTGGCATTCTTGGACTGCAGCAATTGTACAACCATAAAACATCCCTGAAAGAAAGTAAGGTTAGGATAATAAAATATTATGTAAAAGTTGTTCAGTCGCTATTGTGTCCAACTCTTCACGACCCCATGGACCACAGCACGCCAGGCCTCCCTGTCTTCCACTAGCTTCTGGAGTTTGCCCAATTTCATGTTCATTGCTTCGGTGACATTATCTAACCATCTCATCCTCTGCCGCCCCCTTCTTCTTTTGCCCTCAATCTTTCCCAGCATGAGGGTCTTTTCTAAAGAGTCCTCTCTTCTCATGAGGTGGCCAAAGTATTTGAGCTTTAGCTTCAGTATTTGTCGTTCCAGGGAGCAATCAGGCTTGACTTCCTATAGGATTGACCGATTAGATCTCCGTGCAGTCCAGGGCACTCTCAAGAGTCTTCTCCAACACCGTAATTCAAAAGCATCTATTCTTTGGCGCTCCGCCTTTCTTATGGTCCAGCTCTCACAGCCATACATGACTACTGGGAAAACCATAGCTTTGACTATGCAAACCTTTGTTGGCAGGGTGATGTCTCGGCTTTTTATTAAGTTGTCTAGGTTTGCAAAAGCTTTCCTGCCAAGAAGCAAACGTCTTTTAATTTCATGGCTGCAGTCACCATCTGCGGTGATCTTGGAGCCCAGGAAAATAAACTCTGACACTGCTTCCATTTCTTCCCCTTCTATTTGCCAGGAAGTGATGGGAGTGGTTGCCATGATCTTAGTTTTTTAATTGTTGAGCTTCAAGCCAATTTTGGCACTTTCCTCTTTCACGCTCATCAGAAGGTTGTTTAGGTCTTCCTCACTTTCTGCCATTAGAGTGGTATCATCTGCATATCTGAGGTTGTTGATATTTCTCCCAGCAATCTTGATTCCAGCTTGTGAGTCATCCAGCCTTGCCTTCCTCATGATGCACTCTGCATATAAGTTCAATAAGCAGAGTACATAATGAGGAAGGCAGTGTGTAAAAGTATATAAAAGTACTGAACTAAAAACAAAATTTTAAAAAATCCCTCACTTGAGAATTCAAACTCAAACTTGAGAATTCAAATATCACTCACAAAAGGAATGGAGCAAGAGTAAGGTCTGCAGCTTCCAAAATGGCAGCTGCCAGCTTTCTGTGACCCACCTGGCATCAGGTCCTGACCCACCAAATGGGTCCCAACCCACAGTTTGAGAAACACTGAACTAGAGTTTTAGCTGAGTTATAACATTTACACATTTGGCTTTAATTCCTCCCCAGGCCAAGCAATATTCCTTCCCTAATGTTTTCCTGTAGGCATGGAAATTCACTACCCTACTGTGGAGTACATATGTTTTGAACAAGCTTTCTTAAAAATAAATGAGGATAATTTGAAATAGACATTTGAACCTAAACCGTGAACAGCAACAAATGTGATAACACCAGAAACAGGAAAACTTTCACTATGGAAGTAGGAGCTGCTTGTCTATGAGGCCAGCTGACGTAATCACTGCAGTCAGCCATTTGGTGCTGATGGAGTATGTGCCCATCTTTGTCTACAGTTAATTCTCGTTATCCACTGGGGTTAGGTCCTTGGAAAACCCAGCAGGTACTGCAAGTGCAATCCCATCCTGGAGTTAGGCCGGCACATTTAGGCCAGCAAAGTTTGGCCGGTGTAAGGACCACCGTAAAGCATGTTTGGACCAGTCTTGGAGTCAGGGAGGATGGCACACATCTGAGTGTTGGAAAGGGGCTGCCTAAGCTGAGAGCCTCCTATAACTAGGGTTTAAAAACACACACACATAAAAACACAAAACTGCCTGTTTGGGGTTAAAGTATCCAAATAAAAATATAAAACACTGCATTTTGGTGTTCAGGATATTTTCCAGAAATTAAAATAGATTACTTTTTTCAATTAGAAATTACTATGACTGCATCTGCTAACACTATATCACCTACCTAGTACATGTTTAAAGCATTTAATAATTAATTAATTTATACCCCGCCTTTTTGCCCCATGGGCACCCTTACAGCTTACAACATTAAAATACAATAAAGGCAGCTTACAACATTAAAATACAATAAAATCGAAATATCCAGGTGCAGCTGCGGATCCAGGAAAACCCCCAAACTGCAGACCTGCTCCTTCAGAGGGAGTGCAACCCCATTCAGAGCAGGGCGATAGTCCAATACCCGAGTTGTGGATTTCTGGACCAGGAGCACCTCTGTCTTATCTGGATTTAATTTCAGCTTGTTCGCCCACATCCAGCCCCCAACTGCCTCCAGACAACGAACCAGGACCTCAACCGCCTCCTCAGAATCAGGGGGAAAGGAGAGATAGAGTTGGGTGTCATCAGCATATTGATGGCACCGCACTCCAAACCCCCAGATGTCCTCTCCCAGCGGCTTCATGTAGATGTTAAATAGCATGGGGGATAAGATGGACGCTTGCAGCACCCCAAACTTAAGAGGTTGGGGTGCCGAACAAGAGTCCCCCAGCACCACCTTCTGGGATCTGTCAGCCAGGAAGGAGCAGAACCACTGCAAAACAGTGCCTCCAAGCCCCAACCTGGCCAGCCGACCCAGAAGGACACCATGGTTGATGGTGTTGAAAGCCACCGAGAGGTCCAGCAGGACTAACAGGGACGCACTCCCCCTGTCCATTCCCCGGCGAAGGTCATCCACCAAGGCGACCAAGGCAGTCTCCATCCCGAACCCCGGCCTGAAGCCAGATTGGAATGGGTCCAGATAATCCGTTTCCTCCAGTACTCTCTGAAGCTGGGATGCCACCACCCGTTCAATCACCTTTCCCAGAAATGGGATATTCAAGACTGGCCGAAAGTTGTTTAAGTTAGTGGGATCCAGGGAGGGTTTCTTCAGGAGGGGGCGAACCAGCGCCTGCTTCAGAGCAGGTGGCAGCACCCTCTCCCTCAGAGATGAATTCACCACCCACCCTGTCCACTCGGCCAGCTCTAATTAGCCATGTTGGGCAAGGGTCGAGCGGGCAAGCAGCAAGTCTTGCACTCCAGAGAATCCTGCCCACATCCTCAGGTTCTACAAGCTGGAAAGAATCCCAAATAGTAGGATAGACAGGTTCCCCAGGGACATCACTAGATATGCCCACAGCGGCGTCCAAGTCACGCCGAATCTGATCAACCTTGTCTGCAAAGTGTTTTGCGAACTTGTCACAGCAAGCCTCCGTGTGCTCCTCCCCTCCAGTAGGGGGCCCAGATGTAGAAGGCTACGGACCACACCAAAGAGCTCAGCTGGACGGTTCTCTGCAGATGCGATGGTGGCGGAGAAGTGTGCCCTCTTAGCTGCTACCACAGCCCTAGAATAAGATCTTAAGTGGGCTCTGGCCCGTGTACAATCATATTCAGCATAAGTCTTTTGCCACTGACGCTCTAAACGTCTGCCCTGCCGCTTCATCATTCGCAGCTCCTCAGAAAACCAAGTTGCTGCTCTTACTCTGCGACTGGGCAGGGGACGCTCGGGAGCGATCTCTTCCAGGGCCCTGGACATCTATTCCAGAGATCGACCAGGGCGCTGGGTGGGTCTCCTGTTCTGGCAACAGGAAAATCCCCCAGAGCCCTCAGGAATCCACTTGGATCCATCAGCCTCCGAGAGCGGATCATACAGTGCGATCTCCCGCCATTGCGGAGGTGAGAGGCTGCAACAAGCCTAAATCCCACCAGAAAGTGATCTGTCCATAACAAAGGAGTGATCTTAATCTCCTCCACCTCCAGATTATCATCAACCTGCCCAGCAGTAAACACCTGGTCCAATGTGTGTCCCGCATCATGTGTTGGGGCAGATATTCTTTGAGACAGACCCATGATTGCCATGGAGGCCATGAAATCCTGAGCTGCAGCTGTTCCTGGGACCTCGGCATGAACATTAAAGTCCCCCAGCACCAATAGGTGGAGGGACTCCAACACCACGCTCGAGATCAGCCCCGTCAGCTCAGGCAGGGAGACTGTTGGGCTACAAGGCGGGCAGTACACCAAAAGAATCCCTATTCTGTCTCGCCCCTCCAACACAACACAAAGGCACTCAAACCCAGTGGACCGGTGAACAGGGTAATTGGTGAGACGGATGGAATCCCAGTAGACCATTGCAACCCTGCCTCCCCGCCCCTGTAGTCGTGACTGCTGCAGTACCTGGAAACCCGGCGGACAAATCTGGGAAAGATTGACACCTCTCAGCTCATCCAGCCAGGTCTCTGTGATACATATCAGGTCGGCCATCTCCTGCAGGATTAAATCCTGGATTAAGCAGGTCTTATTATTCACCGACCTGGCATTCAGAAGCAGCAGTTTCAGACTCAGGGAACTGTTGCCAAGAGTGCGAAGGGTCAGAGGGATGAGAGGAGGGCCAGAAAAAGGGACAGTCTGTCTACGACTGACCGTCCTTCTCCTATAACGTCCGGCCCAACCCCCACCGCCATGCCTTCCGTAACCTGTAACTCTACTGATGGTGGCCTCCCTCCCCTCCCCTGAGCTCCCTCGAGGTGTCAAGCACATAATTCCGGCGGGATTGACCCTCAAGACCGCTACAGCAGCACAAATTCAATATTGAATTTAAAATTCAATAACAATGAAAACTTGGAATGAGAACTTAGAATAAAAAACACATAACACACTTTCTGCTTTTCAAATCACGAAATTTGTGAAAAATAACACCATTTTCAAATACCCCTACCTATAACAGATCATTAGCAACTCTGATGGTACACAATCCTATTCTGTTAGGCAGGCCAAAGGAGTCACTAACAGCCCAATCATATTCTTCCCCCCTCCTCCTGCTGATCCAGCGATGCCAAAATGGCTACCACTGCAAGGGGGGGGCAGTTGTGGAGGTTTCTTCTGGGTAAGGGCACATTTGTTCCCTTACCTAGAGATGGTCTCTGCAATGTGGGGAGGCCTACTTGGACCACGCCTTGGAAGGGGTTACGATTTGGCAGCCACCACTGGCTCCTTCCTGGACCCGATCCGTCCTCCCCCGCCCCCCACCCGCTTCACAATCTGCCACATCATAGTTTGAGTCTCAGTTTAGCTGTAAAAACAAAAATGATAGCTATTCCAGAGGACAGTTGGAATAATCTGTTTGGATTTGACTTCCTACGTCAAACGATTTCATATTTTCTTGCTCTTACAGAAAAATAGAGGCCTTGGGTGCATTCTTTTCCTTGGAAAACAATTTCCTTTCTGCCATTTACAAAATGTGGCAAGAACAAGAGACCTTCCTTGGCACAAAACGATCGTAAGTCCTTCTAGGATTCCAAAACTGAATCACCTCTTTTCCTCAATGAATGCTTCACTGAATGCCAGGGTGACGTACTTCAGGATACCCCTCTGGGCTAGAGGGGAGCCCTTTAAATTACTTTTGGATCCTCTTCAAAAACCACCAGAGAAGAGCTGTCTAAGGCCTCCATCACGGGGAATTCCCCGTCTCCTAACTAAAAGTCAGCCTGGGTGTGCCTTCCTCTTTGCATTTGATTAAAGAACCCTGGAAGGCACTGTTGGACCCTCTTGTCTGAGTAAGTAAGGGAAGAGGGTACTTATTTGTTCCTGAGTTTTAGACATTGTGGGAATTGAGGGGGAAAATATTCATAAGCTTGTGGCACTCTCTCTCTCTC
>JAJKFI010000005.1:14547135-14559989 GCA_029204185.1 Lerista edwardsae
GAGAGAGAGAGAGAGAGAGAGAGAGAGAGAGAGAGAATTTGAACACACTGAAATGTCTTTTATGTGGCTTTTCTTCAAATCAAATAAGCTAGCATTCACCCTGCTGGTTTGTTGGCTCTACCTTTGAATAGGAACCACACCACTGCCTGATAAGTCTGCTAGAAAAATTGAACCAAACAATATTGAATTATTTGAACAGTCTTAGACACAGCATGTGGCCAGTGCAGAGGGCATTGCCGATTCAAATCTCACTGCTGACTATCCTAGCACATGAGCATCCTCAGGCAGCAGCATATCTGTGGAACGTGAGAGGTAAATTAACTCATCTGGAGAAGAAACCCCATAAATCCAGAGATTGCCTTTGAATGTCACAGCTGCAGAAGTTGAGCCACTGTAGATCCCTAGGAGGTGGTGCTTTGCTTAGAAAATGTGCAGTGCCTGTGTCTCTGGGTGCAATCCTAACCTGGAGTTAGGCTGGCACAGTTAAGCCACTGAAGTTTGGCCAGCACAAGGGACACTGTAAAGTATGTTTGGACCACTCTCGGAGTCAGAGAGGCCAGCACACAAAAGTGTGCCATTTTCCCTGACTCCGAGAGTGGTCCAAACACACTTTATGGTGGCCTGGTGTCAGCCAACTTTTGCTGACCTAACTGTCCCGGCCTAACTCCATGTTAGGATTGGACTCAAAGTTGAGAAGGAGCATCAGTTTTGCTAGCTATCTCTGATTTCAAGGTATCATTAGCTTCTTTAATATTCCTGCTCATAGTTGCATATATGCAACAATTCTATTATATAACTATTAAAGAAGTTGTATGTTAATGTCACCTGTACAGAAGAAATGGGTTTTTAACAGCACCTTCTCATTTTAAAATGCCATGCTTTGCGGAACAAGGCAGGACCACTCCTTGAAATGTGGATCTGACCTAAACCAACCAAGGAGTTATGACTTTAGAGACTGTCTCTGGTTAAAGATGTTTACCATGACCAACCTCACAATATGTGATAATTAAAATGGCTGCCACTTATTCATAATGTTAATGGGCTGTTCCTATTTCAGATGTTGTATCCATAATAAACAGAAAGCTTATTATGATTGGAGTTTGTTCATGGTTGGTGGTTGTTGTAGAAGTTATGCCCCATAAGAAATAAAATATCAATAGATAATACACATTTCACATGAATTATGAGTCATAGAAAGTGTGTTCACCATGTTAGCAGATTGAATTCAGCAGTATGTACTCTGTCGATATAAAGGAAATCTTAATGGCCATCAGTCTCTTGTCATCAATGCAGCATTACTAGACAGGGTAATTTCCCACGGCATAGTGAAACCCGAGCATCGATCTGCACTAAGGCCCTCACCCGTCTCTTTTCTGGACTAAAATAGCCATTAAGTGTTGATGTCAGATTTTCCAGTTCCATATTTAATAATTAGCATTATAACAACAATGGAACTAGTTCAACACAGTGGGGCTGTGGTTGAAGCCAGCTCTTCAATGCCTCATTTGTTTTGGCTAACCTGACCTGATTCTGCAGAATTTGTGAAGTTTTAAAGTGGCAAAGCTAATCAGAGGTATAAGCAAGTCAGTTAGGTTGCAATGTTACATGTACTTTCCTGGAAATGAGATCCATTGAATGCTATGGGACCCACTTTTCTGAGTAAACATGCATAGGATTGTGCTGTCATGGCACAAATATATTCCCTGCCAAGCTGTAGCATGCAGGTGTGCCTTGAAAATACTTGTCCCTTACCTCTGTGTAGGCCCCCTGCTGGTCTCCTCTGACCTATACCAGCTATATACGCTCTCTCTCTCTCTCTCTCTCTCTCTCTCTCTCTCTCTGTGTGTGTGTGTGTGTGTGTGTGTGTGTGAGAGAGAGAGAGAGAGCACAATCCTAACCTGGAGTTAGGCTGGCACAGTTAGGCTGGCAAAGTTTGGCCTGCACAAGGGACATCATAAAGCATGTTTGGACCGCTCTCTGAGTAAGAAAGATAGCACACAGACGTGCACCATCCTCCCTGACCCGAGAGTGGTCCAAACATGCTTTATGATAACCCTTGTGTCAGCCAAACTTTGCTGGCCTACCTATGCCAGCCTAACATCAGGTTAGAAGTGTGTCCACAGAGAGATGGGGGAAGCTGGTCTGTTGTTGAAATTTTTTTTGCCAATACAGATGTTGGGGGAGCAAATTCCAATTATATGATACTAGACCAAAAAGAGGAGGAGCCCTAGGAGATTCCATCCTGAAACATGGGGAAGTACTAAGGAAACATCTTTACATCCAAACATTCTTTTGGTTAAGAAACATCCTTAGTACATGGGAAGTTCACATATGGAATATATAGGAAATATGAAACAGGTAAACATTACCTGCTTCATTTAGGTTGCAGTCCTATACATACTGACCTGGGAGTAAATCTTATTAAACTCAGTGGAACCTACTTCTGAGTACACATGCATAGGATTAGGAGGCCTTAAGCTTTGAGAAGAGTTTTGGGCGCCTTGTTTTTGGTTATATACATATATATTTAATGGAGCTTTTGGTTAAGATTTTTTTTTTTTGTACTGATTTTATGTCTGAAAACTTATTTACTGTTCATGACTTTGTGCACTATCTCACCAAGGTCATGCCACACCTGAATTCATTTGGAAGGGAGCTCAGTTAAAAAAATTGCCAGCCTTGGAAGGAATACAAATTTAAGAGTGCAATCCTAGCCTGGAGTTAGGCCAGCAAAGTTTGACAGGCACAAGGGCCACTATAAAGTATGTTTGGAGCACTCTCAAGACAGGCCAGCACACCAGGGGCAGACCTAGTCAAAATGGCACCCAGGGCACCCAATAGAAGTACACCCCCACAGGATCCAGGTCTACCCACCAGCAGCTGCCATAAGAAGACTTGGGCTACACAAAGGGACTCCCTACAGGGAGCCCAGGTCTACCCATTAGAAACAACACCAGAGCCCAAGTCTACCCATTAGAATAAGCCACAGGCAGACCAGTACACCACAGGTCAGGAAAGCACCCATAGTGCAGATCTTTCCCCACCCACTCAAAACATCTTTCCAGTGCCAAGGCATCTTTAACCATAACTTTTGAGGTCATGGTGAGCTTAGCCTTAGGTTTTTTTTGTAGTTGGTTCTTAACGTTTGCTAACTTCAGTTTGAAATCCCTGTGTCTCCACTTTCAAAAATCTGAGTCAGTGTCTGAAAAAGCCACATGTGAGCAGAGGCTATCATGCAATGCTTTAATTTGCATGGAAGATTAGCATGTACCTGCCCCCCCAGTTATATAGGCAAATTGGAAGCATTGCATGATGGTCTCTGCTCACATGTGGCTTTTTCAGACACTGACTCAGATTTTTGAAATTGGAGACTCAGGGATTTCAAACTGAAGTCAGCAAACGTTAAGAACCAACTACAAAAAAAAACTAAGGCTAAGCTCACTGTGACCTTAAAAATTATGATTAAAGATGCCTTGGCACTGGAAAGCTATTTTGAATGGGTTGGGGAAGGTCTGCACTATGGATGCCTTCCTGGCCTGTGAAGCATTGGTTTAACTGTGGCTGGTCCTAATGGGTAGATCTGGGCTCTGCTGTTGTTTCTAATGCTGTTATTTCCCTATAGAGAGCCCAGGTCTACCCACAGTGGTTTCTAATGAGTAGATCTGGACTCTGGAGCCCAGATCTACCTGTGCAATGTTGTGGGGCCCACTGGTGCCCCCCTAGACAGCCCCAAGATGGTGCCCAGGGCTTGTGCCCCCTTAGATCTGCCAGTGCAGCACACAGACAGTGTGCCATCCTCCCTGACTCCAAGAGTGGTCCAAATGGGCTTTACTGTGTTCCTTGTGCCAGCCAAACTTTGCTGGCCTAACTGTGCCAGCCTAACTCCAAGCTAGGATTGCGCTTTAAAACTGTTTGTAGAGAGATGGATTAAAAGAGTGTTAGCCTTGTTTTTTTGCGAGTTCTTCTAAACTGGATTCAGTTTCAGCTGAAGCAGGTGGTGAAATGGATTCTGATTTTGAAAGATGATGACTGCCTTGCCTTGTCTTTGTTGTTCAGCCCGGCCACTCCTGTGCAGGATGTGAAAGTAAATCCCTTCAATGAGGGAGGCTGAAATTTGCTGTCAAGGCGTTCTGTTAAAACAGGAAAAAATTGCTCCTTCCAAATGTCTGTATTTTGAGAAAGGAATATCCAGAAGAAATAAATCCTGGAATATGAATAGTAATGTTTCCTCTTCCTTTAGCAAGCACTCTTATCATTTGATAAGATAAATCTTACCCATTATCATTTGTATACTACCTTATCTCCAAAAAATTCACAATGGCAGACACGGGATTTGCCTGTTTATCAATTACAATGCTGTGAGGTGGCTGAAGCTGACAGAGAGTGGTTAGTTCAAGGTGAATTTCATGACTGAGCAAGGTTTTGAATGGATGTTTCCTCAGTCCTGGTCCAACCTATCACAATGGCTCTTGCTTCATGCTTTCTTCTCTACTGGCCTTTCCTCACTATTTGAAGCAACAAATGCTCGTTTGTTAATCATTTGTTGTGTATACTGTACACCAGAAGTACTTCCTCAAGGCTGTACTGTACTTGAGATGTTTCATTCTTTCAAAACACTGAAAAGTACACTGTTGTGCCCCTGGGTAAATGAAATAAATCACCCACGTGTTGTTATTGCACTTGCTGTGTGTGGAATCAGGCACGTGAGTCAGGAGTGGAGAAACTCTTGGATATTTCCTATAATATTGGCAACAATGCATGAGACTATTGGGTAATGTTCCCTGTAAAAACTTTTATGCATTCTGTGAATGTTTAAAAGTTTTGGGTTTTTTAAAAAAAACATACCAAAACACTTATGTGGCTATTTGCTCTTCCACTATACAACTCTGATGCAGAATTTAAAATGATCGTTTCAGAACAGCGGCAAGGTGATCCCCCATTTCCCACCAATTCTTCCTTATTTTCTGCACAGTATTTATACCTCTATAACATGTATACACGCAGGAAGATTCTTTATAAGCCGTCTGCATTTCAGATGATCAAATGCTATGTAATAGAACAGTGGGTCACGAGCCAATTTCAGGTGGGTCGTGAACCACTTAGACCAGCCATATTTAAAATATGGGAAGATGGGATGCTGGAAAGGGGGAGGGCTGTGTGGTGGTTTTGCTTGCGTCAAGATTATAAATAGCTTTTTTTCTTTCGTCCTGATTCACTTTGCTATTGGAAAATGCCTGAGAAATGACCCAACTTATTGCTGCATTCTCAGGATGAAAACACTTCCAGCCATTACATCACTTCTGCTGGGTCCCGGCCAGATTGTCATTCTAAAAAGTGGGTCCTGGTGCTAAAATTTTTTTGAAAACCACTGCAATAGAGAGAACCAACCAGGCGGTCCAGACCCATTCATTCCCCAGTTTCATGAATTCCTTTGCTCTGAGTCTCTTTACATTGCATTTTAATTTCCTTGAGTGGGCACTTTGGTATGTGAAGCTTTTTGTTTATTTCGTTTAAAAAAACTACCGTAAGTAAAATGTAAAGTGGAATATATTTCATTGCCCCCTCTTCCCCAGAAACACGGGGAATGAGAGACCCCAAGCATGCAGTCAGGTCCCATGCCTGATTACTCAAAAATTTTAAACAAATCCACTGAGTTCAACCAAGTTTACTCTCAACAGGCATACGTATTGTAGCCACCGAAGCAGCGCAGAAGGCGATTTGCCTCAGGGAAGAGGGTATCTTTCCTTATGGCATTTAATTCTTTTAAGTGCATGCATACGGCTACAAGGTAAACAGCCGTCACGTGATCGGCCAATGCCCAGCCAGCCAGCGGGCTTCCCCTACTGCGGTCTCTTTATCTCTGAGGTAGAAGGCAGGCGTTGTCTGCAAGACAAGGGGGAAGTTGCTGATTAGCTGCTGGCCTTGTCAATCAGATCGCTGGGAAATTCCAGAATGGGCGGTTCTCCCTGACGCTTCCTCCTCGGCAGCCGGAGAGAGGAAGTAGAGATGTCCGCACTTCACAACGCTGTTGAGCTGGGAGCTGGTTGGACCCCCGTCGCTAGATCGTCCGCAGGTAGGACCAGAGCCCACCCCGCTCCGCCAATGGGCAGCATTCGAGACCGTTGCTCCTGAGGGGGCCTTGGCCGAGGGGAGGCGTGCTCTGCTCGCTCGGTCGTCCGTCCTTCATGCAGGGGACCATCGTTACCTGGCTACAGCAGGGATGTCAAAAGTAGCGTTAGGGAACGGGATGACGGTGGGGAGATGTACGGTGCCGCTTGTATTCCACGAGCCAATAAGAGGACCGTCCTTGGAAACGATGCTCAGATGCTGCCTTTGAAGTTAGCAGGGACAGTATCAGGCCATAGACGGGGGGATCTAAAATGTGGGTAAGATGCTGTCATTAAAAGGTGACTAGAAGCTTTTCCCAGGGGCTCTGACAGTGTCCTATTCTCAAATCCCATTCATGTCTTGTTAGATCTGCTATATTAAGGAGGCTTGTACTTTAGAACCATGAGAGGAATCCGTGAGAGACCATGTGAAAAATAGTTACTGACTTTTTGAATGATGCTTATTGTTTAGAATGTTTACATGCTTCTTTTCAACAGAATAAGTTCAAAAAGCAGTTCAGGTAGCACTAGAAATGGAAAAAAAGAATAGTTCCCTGACCCAGAGGGGCTCGTGATCTTTTTATAAAAAGACACAAAGGAAACACCAATAAATAGCCACTGGAAAAGATTCTATGCTGGGATGTGTAGAGACTGTTGCTATACTTCTGTCAAAAAAAAATCCACCATTTAAAGATGCCTCTTCAGTAAGTTATCAGAATCCGAGCCGACTTCTGAATCTGGAGCCATTAACCTACCTAGATACTTTCAGCACCTATGACTCAATCCTATTCCTGTAGCCCTTTGATTTCAATGGAGCTTATACTCAACACATCTGCATAGGAACATAGCTGTATTTTTTTTAATGTATATATTTATTTGTATTCCATTCCTCCTCCATGAAGATCTAGGTGATATATGCAGAGCTATCCCATTTTATCCTGTTTAAGTGAAAGGTAGTGACTTGCCTGAAGTCACCCAGTGAGCTTCTTTGCTGAGCTGGGAACAATCCCAGCTCTCCATGGTACAAGTTCCATTGAATTAAGTGGAATTTCTACACATGCTTTTCCATGCAGGAATTTGCTGAAGTCACTCTAAGGGTAAGAAGGAATGATCCATCAGCAGAATTACATTCTAGAATACTGTCCCAGGGAAAGGGCTCTTGTGAAAGGCTATTTAACAGCTCCTTCGAAGAACCACTGAAGAAAAACCCATAGGCACCCAAACAGGAACATGAAGTTGATAAACAATTGCACAGTGCCTGCCAAAACAGCAACTTGGACATGCCCATATCAATTGTGCTTGACAACCTTTTGCTGATGAATTTAATATGCCTTTTCTGATAATACAAAAGCTGCTTTTATGAATATTGTTGCTTCTTTAGTGTTCCTAAGAATACAGAGCTAGTTTTTCCATTCTAAAGATCTTTAGCAACAAAAGCAATAGAATCACTAACCAGAGAACACCAGTTTCCCAGAAATAAATTTATTCGTGGTCTTTCGTCTGTATAGATTTTTATAATGGAATCCCATGATTGGGAATTTGGTTTGTGAACTGTTCCACTGATTCCGTTAAATATGCCAATGTTGCTGTATCATCCAGTGGTGAGGATGGTTGTAGGGATTGCCCCTTAAATCTGAAGGGTTTGGTATTTCTTTTTTCAAGCAATCAAAAGATGACTTAACATTCTGTTCTGGGAACAGAGCCGCTGGAATTCTGGCTCCTGAGGTGTGCATGGACACTTTTCTCTAAAAAAGACTCCCTTTTAGTTTTTCTTCTTGAGATTGAAATCATCTTGGAAGGTTTCACTTTTGAGTTCTTTTTACTGGAGGTGTTCTGGCTTTTCAAGCTGTATTACATATCATGCAGGTAAAAATCCAGATTTGGTAAACCATGGGGAGATGCAAGTGGAATACAAGCTCAGTGAAAGCTTTGCATTGTTGGTTTAGTGTCCTGTTGTTACTGATTACTTTGCTATCGTTTTTGGGTCTTTCTAGACAATTGGTTTGAGTAACCATCTTGTAGTCATTCACTTGTTTCAAAGGATTGATGTGTTTCCCTCAAGAATGACTTCTGTTTCCATTGCATTTTCCCATATGCATTGCATTTTCCCATTATTGCTGGGAAAACACAATTTTCTCCTGACTACTAGGGCCATAGCAACTTCTATGCTATGTTCTATCTGGAATGTGGTTACCTGAATTTCACAGGCATCTATTTGGTAGTGTCTTTGGCATCAGTGAACAGCATCAGTTCCTTTCTATCTCCTTATCTTGTTGTATCTCTACTGCTCAACCTGGATAAAGAAGCTTGAGTGGGAAGCTTGAGACCCTTCGGTCTCAAGGCAAAGTATGGAGGTGCTCCTTGTCAATCTCATCCCCTCCAATAGACTTTACAGACTTTACCTTGGCTAGACAGTTGGTCTCCTCTTGTGATTCCCTTCTTTGCAGGCTGAGTGCATTGCCTCTGATTTGCTGCAATTCACATTATGCCTTGCAGCTTACTTTTTAAAAACTATACAATGCGGCAGGTTCATGCTTTTAAACAGATTGGCTGGATAAGCCCTTAGTAGCCCTGTTTTCAGGGCATGGAGATCAAGATAGTCAAGTTGGTTTCTGAGAGAAGTTTATTGTGAGACACACCTTCTCATGCAAACAGGAGAAATACATTACTTGCCCATTAACAATGAATATATTTTTGGTATATATGTGTCATATATGGACACTATATACCAACTAATGCTCACTTGTCTTGCTAATCATGAACCCCATTCTTTTAGCTGCACAGGTTCAACCTGAAATTATACCTCCTAAGCCAGAAACTATTTGTGCAATACACTGTCTCAAAGTTCCTTCACAGTATTCTATGCAAGTGTACTCAGAATTAAGCCTCACTGCCTTCAATAAGTGTCGTATACACACTTACGCTTCCAGGTGTGTCTTGGATTGCAGCCTTCATTCCCCCTCATAACAAAACTGAGCTGGCTGTTCCTGTCTGCTCATGGCCCTTAACCCTTAACCCTTTCTGTTCTGCATATATCTTTTTGTCTGCACTGAGCCTTTCCACATCTCTTTTTCTTCAGGCCATTTCAATCATTGCCTGGCAGCTCCTTCCCACCAGCTATTTTAATTATGCAAAAGTGGTCTCCCTTTTTTTTCACCATCAAGCCTTTGTGGGCCTTCATTGGGTTATGCTGGGAAAAGGAATCTCAATTCTCAATGCACACACCATCTTTCCTGCTGTAGGTTACAACATACCCAAATCATTTAGGCAAAGTAGGTACCTACACTGGAGAAATGTTTTCAATATGGGTAGAAAAAGGAACCTTTATGGAATGCAATTGACGTTCACGTGCTTCTAACAGATCTGTAAAGAACCTGCACTGAGTTTCATCAAACGATCTTGGAAAACCAAGTGCTTTGGATTCTGTATGGGGTTTCCCAGGTCAATGCTCAATTGAAGTTGAATTACCCAGTGGCAGACTTGCTAGATCTCTACTGACAACAAGTAGAAATGCCCCAAGAATTGTATCTGTGTAGTACAAGTTTCCGGAAGCTAGTGGAGGACAGGGAGGCCTGGCGTGCTGTGGTCCATGGGGTCGCAAAGAGTCGGACATGACTTAGCGACTGAACAACAACAAGTAGAAGTTTCACTCAGTTGGAGAGGAGTAAATGTACTTTGTAAAAGATAACAAGTACAAGGAAATCAAGGGAGCCGCAGAATCAATCAGCATCATTGTTGCTGTTTGTTGGTCAATGTGATGAGTCCTTGTGCTTTTCCTTGCCTTTCATGTTGCTGGCTGTGTCTTTTCTGGCTGACATGGAAAGTGATCAATGTTGCTGGCTTGCTCTTGAAGGTCATAGTTTGATGGAGGGTGTATATTCTCTGTTTGCTGTTTCCATATCCTTTATACAATTAAGTAATTCTCAATTAAAAACAAAACTCCATGATCTATTGGATATCCAGTAGGGGAAAAAACTAAAGTAGCTGAAGGGTGCTGCAGTCAGGCTTGGAAGAGTGTGAGTGCGCCTACGCACATGCCTGTGTGGTATGCATGGGGTATGTGTTTTCTTTAACAAAAACTCTGTAACTGAACTGCTTTTTATCCCTTGTGATAAAAGGTGAAATTATCAGCCTAGCACCTGAATTCAACTTTTGCTTATCCCTCTACTAGTGGAAACGAGGTGTATTGCAGGTGGAAAGTCTAGAAAGACTAGGCAAACTTTATTCAGAAGCGTATGGAGTTTTTCACAACTCTTACAGTGGTTTGCACCATGGCAAGAGTATATAACTAGGTTTGCCTTGTGAGTGCACTTTCATGAGCTGTGAGTGCATCCTGGAACTACGTTCCTCCTGGAACTAAGTGCCTCGGGACCAGCATGGCTTCTGTAAGGGTAAGTCTTACCTCACAAACCTTTTGGAATTTTTCGAAAAGGTCAACAGGCATGTGGATGTTGGTGAACCAGTAGATATTATGTATCTAGATTTTCAGAAAGCATTTGACACAGTCCCTTATCAAAGGCTGCTGAAAAAACTTCACAGTCAGGGAATAAGAGGTCAGTTCCTCTTGTGGGTTGAGGATTAGGAAGCAGAGAGTGGGGATTAAACGGGCAACTTTCACAGTGGAGAGAGGTGAAGAGCGTTGTGCCCCAGGGATCTGTCCTGGGACCAGTGCTTTTTAACTTATTCATAAATGACCTGGAGACAGGCATAAGCAGTGACGGGGCCAAATTTGCAGATGACACTAAACTCTTCTGGGTGGTAAAGACTAGAAAGGATTGTGAAGAGCTCCAGAAGGCTCTCTCACAACTGGGAGAATGGGCAATAAAATGGCAAATGCGTTTCAATGTAAATAAGTGCAAAGTAATGCACATTGGGGCAAAAAATCAAAAATTCATATATAGGTTAATGGGTTCTAAGCTGTCAGTTACAGACCAGGAGAGAGATCTTGGAGTGTTAGTGGACAGCTTGATGAAAATGTCGACCCGGTGTGCAGCGGCAGTGAAGACGGCAAATTCCATGTTAAGGATAATTAGAAAAGGGATTGAGAATAAAACAGCCAATATTGTATTGCGATTGTACAAGGTGATGGTAAGGCCACACCTAGAGTATTGCATACAGTTTTGGTTTCCACATCTCAAAAAGGACATCGTGGAATTAGAAAAAGTACAGAAAAGAGTAACTAAAATGATTACTGGGTTGGGGCACCTCCCTTACGAGGAAAGGTTACAGCGTTTGGGGCTCTTCAGTCTAGAAAGAAGGCGCCTGAGCGGGGACATGACTGAGACATACAAAATTATATACAGAGTAGACAAAGGGAATCTCTTTTCCCTCTCACACAATACCAGAACCAGGGGACATCCTCTAAAACTGAGTGTTAGGAGAGTTAGAACAAACAAAAGAAAGTATTTCTTTACCCAGCGTGTAATTAGAACATGGAACTCCTTGCCGCAAGATGTGGTGATGGCATTGAGTCTGGATGCCTTTAAAAGAGGATTGGATAAATTTATGGAGGAAAACCCCATTACAGGTTACAAGCTATGATGGGTATGTCCAGTCTGAGATTAGCTGGTTGTTCATCATGAGGGCCGGGTAGGAATTTTTTTCTGTCATCCAAATTGGCCAAGTATGGATGGCAGTTTTTTTGCCTACCCCAGACTGGTGAGGGAGGGATGGGTGTTCAGTAGGTTACATGATTTACATTGTGCTTAATAACATTAAACCCCAACCTCAGTCTGGTGTTTTCCTTGGGGGTGGTGCAAGGGTAATAATAATCTACTTTAAAATGCCAGATGCAGGGGACACAGCAGGACACAAGTATTTGGTTATCTTGCGTGCTCCCTGAGGCATCTAGTGGGCCGCTGTGAGATACAGGAAGCTGGACTAGATAGGCCTTTGGCCTGATCCAGCAAGGCTTCTTCTTATGTTCTTGCGTTCTTAGGAAGGTGTGTATGCTTTTCAAGGCCAAGGTCAGTTCATTGTGTACCTATTTGCGAGTTGTGCAAGGCAGAGTGTGTGGGAGGAAGGAAACACAAAGCCAGCAGCCACACTTGTGCCTGGGCTTCCACATCCTAGAGCAAGACCTCTGCCATTTTATGACTGCCAAGAGCAATATTGATTGCTGTTCTGTGTCTTTTCACTCTTTTTTAGATTCATGCTTTGTAGAATCCTGTCCACCTCATCTTATAAGTACAATTTTGGATATTTCTTTATATATATAAAAGTCTTATGAATGTCCATGAAAATGGCTAAATGTTCTAGGACTTGGAAAAGTAAATGCATCTAGCTTTGTTCAGTGTGGTAATCTTAGAGCTATGCTGTGGATGTAAGTGAAACATCCAGGTTCTAGATAGATAGAGGGAGAGGGGTATATAATCCTGTTCATGATCCAGTTGACTGCTCTTTTAACACCTATTTAGTGCCAAGTGTGATAACATATTTTCTTCCCTGTACATGCAGTGCCCTTCCCCATGCCTGGCAATCACTTATCACATCTGGATTTGAATTTCTTACATTCCCATTGTAATTTGGGGTGGGAAAGCATAGTAGTTTATTTTCAACTTGTCTTTTTATTACCTAGCATTTAAACTGTGTTCCTGAAGTATTGATAGCGCAAACTGGCATGGAATAATACTTTGTGTGTCTTCTTAAAGTGGATTGTAGTCCATTAAAATTTGTACTTCAATGCACGTATTACTTTTTGAGGTGTCATCTCTCTCTCTCTCTCTCTCTCTCTCTCTCTCTCTCTCT
>JAJKFI010000005.1:14560089-14612349 GCA_029204185.1 Lerista edwardsae
CCCCCCCCCTTTGTTTTTGCTGCAACAAGATTACCCTTCTGGAAGTATTTGGATCTGACTTTCTGTAGTTTGAAGCTAATTTGCTGGATAAAGTCCTTGTGCATCTCTTATCCTTTCACAGACTTATGCTAAAAAGGTTGCTCTGATGTGCAGTCTGTGAATATTGTACTTGGTTTGCAGTACAAGTACTTCAAGATCTCTAAAATACTGTTGGGAATGATACAGAAACAAAGAATAACGACGGCAAAACTCCTAGCTTAGGCGACTTGGCCTCACCTAGAACTAAAGTTTCTGAGCATATGCAGAGTGCTGAAACTTTCTCCATCAGCATAACTGGCTGCCATGCCAGGTCATCCCAAAGAAGGGCAATTTAGACCCTCCCAAGCCTCATCTTTATACCTAGGAAGGCGTCTTCTCAAATATACAGTACTGGCCATGTCGGAGCCCAAAACTCCCCAAAAAATACCAGAAGGAAGAGTAGCTTTCCCTCCTACCGTTGGGTAATTCACAGCAGTAGTCTGTTTTTTAATTGCCTAGCCTTATGGGCTTGAAGGCCCTGGACAGCCTAGATAAGGCAGGCGTCTTACCTGAGAACATTTCCAATTAGTAACTATTTTCATTACACTGGGCGATGCAGACCTTTTCCTTGATTGTTCAATATGGAGTTTGGTGTTTTGGACTCAAGATGGAGTTTGCCGTGTTCTTCACAATGGTTGCTACAATTTGAAAGTTTTGCGTATTGCTGATGTTAAAAAACAACACATTAGTCTGGAACGTCCTTGGAGAGAAAGGTGGATAGCATCATCTGAACTCATAAAATCACTTCGTTGCATAATGCAGGAAAGACTGTGTGGGAATGCCTCCATTCTTTTGTACTAGCTGAGAGCGCCATTGTGTGTAAACGACCTGTGGTCTCTTAGCAGTTCTCATGGACTAGTGATTCAGACCTTGAAACTAAGAGGATAGCAAGGGTGAATTTCATAGCGTTCTCCTATGTGCGGGCAGGAAAGCATTCTGAAGGGAGGAAAGCATTCTGAAGGTTCAATCCCTGGTGTCTCCAGGTAGAGCTGGGAATGATTCTCATCTGAAACCTGGAGAGCTGCTGTCAGGCTGTGTCCTCAGCACTGAGCTAGACAAACCAATGGCCTGACCTAAGTCAGGCAGCTATAAAGCAGCTTTCTTTGTACCTGTGTTAGCATTAAACAATGCTAATATAGCAGTTTGGGAAACACTCTAAGTATTTGTGGAAGGCAACAGCAGCGAAGGTTGTGATCGCAAAACCAGAAGTGGGTTGCAATAGCTTTTTTTAAAGTCCTGCAGATGTTTGGGGAGCCCTGCGAAGGCTTCCGTAGGGCTCCCCACACCACTCGGAGCCCAGCACAGCGGCAGTTGAAGCACTTGCAGCCCCTGTCATCCTGGGGATTGTGTTGCTGACTTTGCCCTGCCCCCGCCCCTTAAAGCCAGAGGGGAAGAGGCTTTTCAGACTGGAGCATCGCAACGCCCCGGTTTGAAAATCTCTGGTTTAAGGTGAAGACAGATATTGAGTAGTTTGCCGCTTGATCTGCATCAGTAATTCATAAGCAGTGGCTCGGGTCTCTCAGGAGGACTTTGGCCAAGTACTCAAAAAGTTCTAGACTGTTGGCATAGGAAGTTTTGACATCTTTTGGACGATGGTGTCCTCCATAGGGCATCTTGAACAACAACCAGATTCCATTAGTAAATCGCCCAAAAATGCACTCTCCAATCACAAGCCAGGTACGAACAACACCGCACGTCTGCCCTAGTTTAATCTCAAGCTACAGCACATACCCTGAGTTCACTCCCATTATGATGCAGCAGTGCCATAGTTTGAAAGGGCATAGTTTAATTAATGAAATAGTTTGAAAAGGCAATAGTTCGGCAATGACAATGTCGTAGTTTGAGAAGGCAAATGCCTTCCTCTCTGCACCCAGGTATCCAGTGTCCTGAATCCTTGCACACAGCCTACTCCACCCAAAAGTGCTCTGGTTTCAAAGCAGCCACAGCCCAATCATCCAGTGCCAGACTGTGGACTGTGCAAGAGGAAGGCACTGCTGATGGGAAACAAAGCTGGGCTCTTGAGGGCTCGTTCATTTGTTGGAAGACAGCTTGCAATAAAGGGTGGATAGATTGGCCTGCAAAGATCATGGTAACAAGCACACCCTGATGTGACCATGCTAAGCTGGGGTTTCTACAAAGTAATCTTCCCATCCTGCTGCCTCGTCCTGCAGCATCCATTGAGCAAATGAAGCGTCTTTGTCTCCTACCACATCGGTGCAACTCAGTGACTGGAGAATCGTTCGGTGCTGGAAGCCTGAAGAGCCATGATTAGGGACCTCGCAAAGTGGCTTTATAGACATGCAAATTATACAGGCCACGTTTTTGTGTGCTTGAGGGCGCAATCCTAACTTGGAGTTAGGCCGGCACAGTTGGGCTTTAAGACATGAAATTGAGTATCTGATAGATCTTCGCCCAGCAATGGTTGTGTGGTGTGCATTTGTTCAGTATGTGTGCTTGTCACTCCACTTCTCTCCCACCCACCCCCCAATTTCTCAAACTTGCCTTCTCCCCCTGGCTTTTTTGTCTGATTCTTCTTGGCCCACTGCAGAAGGCTGTGCCAGCAGCCCAGGGGACGAAGCAGAGAAAAGGTGGGCTTGTGTAGGTTACCTTGCGGTTTCGTTTTGCACTCTGCAAGTCTACAGATGCCGTCCATGACTTCAGCGTGAGGGGGTGTTTTGCTTCCTGAGAGCAGCCGTGTCTGTCTCTTTCAAATGGTATCTTTAATTTTTTTTCTTCAAATTTTGAGTTAAGGCTACTCACCAAAGTGGCCTTGATAAAGTGGCCTTCAAAGTGGCTCACCCAGGCCATAAGAATTTGGGAGAGGGGCTGGAACAAGGGCACAACTTAAACCCTCCGAACCAAATGGAGCCATTCTGAATATGTATCCTCCTGTCTGGCTCCATTCACATATGGAGTGGGAATGTATGTGGGTGGGATCTATCTTTACTTGAGAAGGCAGGTGGGGGGGGGGAGGGAATGAAACCCGCCTCCTCCCACACCTAGCTGCAATCCACTCAGGTGCTATACAGCCCAAGCCTATGCATGTCCACTCAGGAGTAAATCCTATCCTGTTTAGTGGTACTTACTCGTGGAAAAGTGCAAATAGGTTTGCAGTCCTAAGCAATTACCTCCCACCCTGATTCATATCCCGCTTAAAGCAACAAACTGTAGCAGGTCAGTTTTGCTTCTGTCCCCCAAGTGTTCCTTTTTAGGCATAGGATAGATTCCACCTCCACCACCCTGCCTCTGCTTTATATTTGAATGTACGTCCTGGAGGGTACCCCAAACCTCCTTCTGAGTAAGTATGCATAGGATTGTTCTGTAAGAATTCTATAACCAGGCAAACCCTAGGTTTAAGTTTATTGTATTACAAATGTATACCTAACACTTTTTTCCCCAAAGCAACTTGCAGTACTGAGTAGAACACGGTTATAGAATACAAAGAACTGACAGCAGCATATAAAAGAGCTGTAGAGCTGGGAAGAGCGCAGAAGGCGCACAGGGCTGGAGTGCCTTCCTAATGAGAAAAGACTACAGCATTTGAGGAGAAATGAGGCTATCAGCAGGGAGAAAGACAAAGGTTTATAAACTTTTGCATGATCTGGAGCGCAGCTTTTCTCCCTCTCTCACAGTACAGGATACATCCATTGATACAGATTGTCGGGAAATCTAGGGCAGGAAAAAGGAGGTACTTCTCCAAGTGCACAAGTGGGCTGTGGTTAGCCTTTCCTGTAAGCCACGTGGATGCACAACTCAAACCGGAGCCCCACACAGCTCCCAACTCCCTGGCTGCAGAGTTCAGCAGTGGCAATGCCATCGCCAAGAACTCTGGATGCTGACAGCTGCGTCTGCACAGCCACCATTGATCTCCGCTCAGTTACCAGCAGCAACAAAAAGAGAAAGAACGTTGGCTTCAGTCCTATACACACTTACCTGGGAGTATGTTCCAGAGAGCTCAGTCGTTCCTACTTCTGCATAGGCGTGTACAGGATTGTGCTGTCAATCTGTGGAATTTATTACTGCACAATGCAGTGACGATCACTAATGTTGATTGCTTTGAAGGGGAATTGGACTAAGCCACGGAGGACAGATCTAGCAGTGGCTACTAGTCATAATGGCAGTGCACTATTTCCAGACTCGGTGGAAGTGTGCCTCTGAATATGAGCAGACAGAGGTTGGGCCTTTCTCTCCTGCTTATGAATTTCCCAGGGACAGCTGGTGGGCTATTATGTCAAGCAAGATATTAAATTCTTATACAAAAAGCATAATTGGCAGAAAGCAAATAAACATGGGAATGCACTTATTATAGGCCAGTGGTTCTCAAACCTTTTAGCACCAGGACCCACTTTTTAGAATGACAATCTGTCTGGGACCCACCAGAAGTGCTGTCATGGCCGGAAGTGCCATCATTGTGATGCCGGAGCCTGCTGCTCTCCTGAGAATGCAGCAATAAGTGGGGTTATTTCTCAGCCTTTTTCCAAAAGCAAAGTGAATCAGAAAGACAAAAGCCTATTTGCAACCTTGCCACTAGCAAAACAACCACACAGCCCTCCCCCTTTCCAACATCTGATTTTCCCATATTTTCAACATGGCTGCTTTAGGCGCTTTGCAACCCCCCTGAAATTGGCTTGTGATCCACGGCTGAGTCCCAACCCACAGTTTGGGAACCACTGTTATAGGCCAACGTGCCTGCTGAAACAAAAGACGGTTGAGAGGGCGCATAAAACAAAAGCATCCACCATAACCTGGTGGAGTGCACAGAACCAGTGGGATACTGCCATCCCAGGCTATAAACTCTATAGGAGGGACAGGGAAGGGCGTGTTGGCGGAGGGGTGGCCATCTATATCAAAGAAGGGATTGAATCCAGCAGAGTAGAAACTGAAGGTGGGCCAGACTCCACCATGGAGTCACTGTGGGTTAAACTGCCGGGCCGTAAGAGCAATGTAATAGTGGGGGTGTGCTATCGTCCTCCCGATCAAAAACTTGAAGGTGACCTTGAAATGAGGAAACAAATCAGAGCAGTGACCAAGAGAGGCAGGATTGTAATCATGGGGGACTTCAATTATCCTCATATTGACTGGGTCAACTGCTGCTCTGGTCAAGAAAGAGAGACTGGATTCCTTGACGAGCTGAATGACTGTGCCTTAGAGCAACTAGTCATGGAGCCGACCAGAGGACAGGCGACTCTGGATTTAATATTGTGTGGTACTCGGGACCTAGTTAGGGATGTAAGTGTTACTGAGCCATTGGGGAACAGTGACCATGCTGCGATTGGTTTTGCCATGCATGTCCAGGATAGAGTGCAGAGCAAATCTGACACAAGAACCCTTGACTTTCGAAGGGCAGATTTCCCTCAGATGAGGAGACTAGTTAGACAGAAATTGAAAGGGAAGGTAAAAAGAGTCCAATCCCTCCAGGCTGCATGGAGGCTGTTTAAAAAAACAGTAGTAGAGGCCCAGCGGAAGTGTATACCGCAAAGAAAGAAGGGTTCGACAAGGTCCAGGAGGGTGCCTGCATGGCTGACAAACAAAGTTAGATAAGCTGTAAAGAGCAAAGAAGCTTCTTTCCGTAAATGGAAGTCTTGCCCCAGTGAGGAGAATAAAAAGGAACATAAACTCTGGCAAAAGACAAGTAAGAAGGTGATACGGGAGGCCAAGAAAGCGTTTGAGGAACGCATGGCTAGCAACATAAAAGGGAATAATAAAAGCTTCTTCAAATATGTTAGAAGCAGAAAACCTGCCAGAGAGGCGGTTGGCCCGCTGGATGGTGAGGGAGGGAAAGATGAGATAAAAGGGGACTTGGAGATTGCAGAGAAATTGAATGAATTCTTTGCATCTGTCTTCACAGCAGAAGAACTTGGGCAGATACCACAGCCCGAACAGCCCTTCCTAATGAAGGAATTAAATCAGATACTGGTTAATAAAGAAGATGTTTTAGATCAAATTGATAAACTACATTTAAATAAGTCACCAGGTCCAGATGGTATACACCCAAGAGTAATTAAGGAACTAAAGAACGAAGTTGCTGACCTCTTAACTAGAGTATGCAACTTGTCCCTTCAAACGGCCACGGTGCCAGAGGATTGGAGGATAGCCAATGTCACGCCAATCTTTAAAAAAGGGAGAAGGGGGGACCCTGGAAACTACAGGCCGGTCAGCCTAACGTCTGTTCCGGGTAAGATGGTGGAAAGCCTCATCAAAGATAAAATCCTAAAACACGTAGAGGAACAAGTACTGCTAAAGGAAAGTCAGCATGGCTTCTGTAAGAGTAGGTCTTGCCTCACAAACCTTTTGGAATTCTTTGAAAAGGTCAACAGGCACGTGGATGTGGGTGAACCTGTGGATATCATATACCTAGATTTTCAGAAGGCATTTGACAAGGTCCCCCACCAAAGACTGCTGAAGAAACTTCACAGTCAGGGAATAAGCGGGCAGGTCCTCTTATGGATCCAGAATTGGTTGAGGGCCAGGAAACAGAGAGTGGGGGTCAATGGGCAATTTTCAGAATGGAGAGAGGTGAAAAGTGGAGTGCCCCAGGGATCTGTCTTGGGGCCCGTGCTTTTCAACTTATTCATATATGACCTGGAGACAGGGATAAGCAGCGAGGTGGCTAAGTTTGCAGATGATACAAAACTTTTCCGGGTGGTAAAAACCAGAAAGGATTGTGAAGAGCTCCAGAATGATCTCTCGAAGTTGGAGGAATGGGCAGCCAAATGGCAGATGCGTTTTAACGTAGACAAATGTAAAGTGATGCACGTTGGGGCCAAAAACCAAAACTTTACCTATAGGCTAATGGGTTCTGAGCTGTCTGTGACAGCTCAGGAGAGAGATCTTGGGGTGCTGGTGGACAATTCAATGAAGGTATCGACCCAGTGTGCGTCAGCAATTAAGAAGGCCAATTCCATGCTTGGGGTCATTAAAAAAGGGGTTGAGAATAAAACAGCCAATATTATCATGCCATTGTACAAATCGATGGTAAGGCCACACCTGGAATATTGTGTCCAGTTCTGGTCGCCGCATCTTAAAAAGGACATAGTGGAGTTGGAAAAGGTGCAGAAGAGAGCGACAAAAATGATTACGGGGCTGGGGCACCTCCCTTATGAAGAGAGACTGCAGCGTTTGGGGCTCTTCAGTCTAGAAAAAAGGCGCCTGAGGGGGGACATGATTGAGACATACAAAATTATGCATGGAAGGGATAGAGTCGATAGAGGGATGTTCTTTTCCCTCTCTCAAAACACCAGAACCAGGGGGCATCCGCTAAAACTGAGGGTTGGGAGAGTTAAAACAGATAAAAGGAAGTACTTTTTTACCCAGCGGGTAGTTAATCTGTGGAACTCCTTGCCACAGGAGGTGGTGATGGCATCTGGTCTTGATGCCTTCAAGAGGGGATTGGACAAATATCTGGAGGAAAGGTCCATCGTGGGCTATAGGCAATGATGGATTGTGCAACCTCCTTACAAAGGTGATGGGCTACTGGTACCGGGTGCAAGGGAGTGGCAACAGGATGCAAGCATCTTGTAGTCTCATGCCTTCCTGGGGCACCTGGTGGGCCGCTGTGAGACACAGGAAGCTGGACTAGATGGGCCTTTGGGCTCTTCCAGCAGGGCTCTTCTTATGTTCTTATGTTCTTATGTTCACCTCATGTGGTAGAGAATTCCATAAAGTTTGCAAGTTTGACTGAATTTTGTTAGCTTTCCTTAATGCCACTGTGTCCCAAGCAGTGTTTATTTGAAGGCATGCTATAATTAGGTGAGTGAGCCCGCTCCATGGGTTTCCATTTTTTCTATTAGCAAAAAAGTCTTGACTAAACTTGCAGGTATTCCTACAAAACTGATGAATATGAACATGAACAATAGTTGTTATTGTGCAGCCTTCGGGTTTCTTAAAAGGAGGAAGGGTGGGGATGCTAAGGTCTCTATGTGGAGAGTCCTCCATTCTGAAGAACAGCGTAAGCAAGTTCTATTGGTCCTCCAAAGTGAGAAACATATCCTTGAGAATCACCTACTGGCCTACTATGTTATATAAAGATATCCTTCCTAACTGTGGGAGAAGACGCGCGATAAATTTAGCCCCAGAGGAATCTGGAATAGCGAGACAGATGTTGGGTGACAAAAAGATCTTTGCTCCATGAGCCCAGCTCATGCTGCATGGGGAGTGATCTCTTGTTCTGTGCAGTTGCAACCCATTGAAAGCATTTGGCCTCTAGTGTATGACTAATAGGATGACTCCTGTAGTTCTATCTGTAAGGTCAAGGTGGTTTTGCCGCCCTCCTCTCTGCTACTTTCAAGACCTTGTGAAGCAGCAAGTTTGAGATGGAATAATTGAGCATGTCAGGTGGGTTAATCCTCAGAGTCCTTGGTGCCAAGAAGTGAACCAGAATTGAATGGTTGTACTAACTGCGACCAAACAGCTTCAAGAATGTCACTGGCTCAGGCATACATCCATTTATTTTCCTTTCTGTAAACAGCATGCCTAGGGGTTGGCCTCAATCTGGATAGCACATGTTATTTGCCCTGCAAAATAAGCTTCTGTGGATTCCAAAGGGAGCTTTTTTGTCCAGGTCAAAATATATGTGTGCATGAGCTTGTGTGTGTGTGCATGCATGCATGGACTGGGGGGGGATGTAGGTCAAGAACATGGTAAAGGTTAAAGCACTCCCAGCCCCTGCTATGGTTCAGGTTGTGCCCCTTTCTCATGTGGATGGTACTTAGAAGGAACACACACATACATGTCAGGACACATGACATAATTTAAAGTGGGATTGGTATGGTCTGTCTTTGTAAAGTATTTCCATTACATTATAGTGTTTCAAATTTGAGAAATGCCTGATTAGACACCTTACACCTTTTGGAATTATTCAGGAATGAGGGGTAGGGTCATTATTTGTTGTTGAAGGTGCACGTTTGTGACTGGATCTATGTTCTGTTCACTCTCTTTTTGGGTGGGGCACTCTGGGTTTATGATTAAAGGTGGGCTCTCCTGGTCTTAAGATGGCTCCTAAAATAATCTGAAGCTACTGGGCCTAACTTATGTAGGAAGATTTCTGTTTTGAACATACCTTGCCTCTGCAGGATGGTTGTGTGACTGAAAGGTGTGGGAGGAGTCACGTACACCATGCTGAGATCCTGGGGGGGGATCTCTTCCCTGATGCAGGGAAGAGCAGGATGAAAATGGAATATGTAGTAATATAGAACCTGCTGATGAGGGTGAAAGAGGAAAGTGCCAAAATTGGCTTGAAGCTCAACATTAAAAAAACTAAGATCATGGCCACCACTCCCATCACTTCCTGGCAAATAGAAGGGGAAGAAATGGAAGCAGTGACAGACTTTATTTTCCTGGGCTCCAAGATCACCGCAGATGGTGACTGCAGCCATGAAATTAAAAGACGTTTACTTCTTGGGAGGAAAGCTATGGCGAACTTAGACAACTTAATAAAAAGCTGAAACATCACCCTGCCAACAAAGGTTCGCATAGTCAAAGCTATGGTTTTCCCAGTAGCTATGTATGGCTGTGAGAGCTGGACCATAAGAAAGGCAGAGCGCCGAAGAATAGATGCTTTCGAATTATGGTGCTGGAGAAGACTCTTGAGAGTCCCCTGGACTGCAAGGAGATCCAATCAGTCCATCCTACAGGAAGTCAAGCCTGATTGCTCCCTGGAAGGACAAATCCTGAAGCTGAAGCTCCAATACTTTGGCCACCTCATGAGAAGAGAGGACTCCTTAGAAAAGACCCTCATGCTGGGAAAGATGGAAGGCAAAAGGAGAAGGGGGCGGCAGAGGATGAGATGGTTAGACAGTGTCACCGAAGCGACGAACATGAAGTTGGGCGAACTCCGGAAGCTAGTGGAGGACAGGGAGGCCTGGCGTGCTGTGGTCCGTGGGGTCGCGAAGAGTCGGACACGACTTAGCGACTGAACAACAACAACAAAGATTATATATCCTCCTTTAAAACTTCAGGTAGCAATCCTAGCTGGAGCCATGCCGAGGCCTTCTGTCTGGGATGCTGTCTTTGTGCAGATTCATTTCACTTTGAGTTGGTTATTCTGCCACTAATTTTCTGGGCTCCCCTAATCTTATCACTATCTTTTTTTTCCCCTGTGGGCTATAGTGATATTTCAGATCCGGCAGAGATTGGTGTTTCCTCCTGCGGAGGATGACGCTTGTGCTGTATGAGATTAGTGTGCATGGAGATCGGCACACACAGACACACATGCAAGTGCCATTTCTTTATCAGTTTCCTGTCAGCTGCTCGCCTGCTCCAGAAATAGGCACTTTACTCATGTGTCACCTGGTGAGCCAGTGACTCTGCCTGACCAATTTGAGATGCTTTCTGCTTCACTGTCTGCTGGATCTAAATTTGCTGATTTGTCCTTGATCTGCTTTTGCAGTGGGCTGTGCTGAAATAAATATGTCACATCCCAAGATGGAGATGCGGGCAAATTGAGAGTTTGGCTGTTCTGGTGCCATTTTAAACCCTGAAAAATGCATCTTGTTGCAGGAGCTGTGTGCAGGTCACACTGCCTACCACACTAGCTGCCAGTCGCCTGGATGGAGTGGCATGCAGAATGTGAAGGAGTTTAATTGCCAAATGGCTTTTCTTGTAGGAACTAGGATTGGCCCTTCCATGGATTTACTAACAGAACTTCAGGCCGCAAATTGATGAGCGGTTCCTACTGCTCCTTCCACTCCCTAGATTCAGAAAGGGAAGGAGCAGAAGAGGAGATCGATAGATTGGCAACTAGGAGGCTAGAGTAGAGACTCTCAAACTCCTTGGGAATTTGAGACTAGGTAAGTGTTTGCGCGGGCAGGGGAAAGCAGCAGCACAATTGGGCGGATTGTGCTGCTGCTGGCAAGAGGGTTTTAAAAAATTTATCCCATTCAGCAACAGCATCCTGGAAGGTCTGGGGAGCCTGCAGACTCCTTGTCAGGGCTCCCTGCAGTTCCAAACAGCTAACAAAAAGTAAAAAATGGCCACTTCCTGTTCTCGTTGTGAAACCGGAAGTGCCTTTACTTTGTTTTCCTTTTTTTAACTGTTTTTTAAGTGCAGGGAGCCCTGCAGAGGAGTCTGCAGGCTCCCCAGACTCTCCAGGAAGCCAACGCAGCATGGGGTACATAAAAAAACCTTTAACCCCTAGCAGCAACATGAACCTCCTGAGACAGGGCTTCTCAGGCTGGGGTGTCACGACACCTCAGTTTGAGAATGCATAGGCTAGAGTGTCACTGCGCTAGCCCATCGCCTACTCTCACACACTTCTTGTATTCCTCTCCCCTCTTTCTTAATATAGGGAACAGGATAAAGTGGAGCAGTACAGGTGGTGATGGTACACTACTGAGTAAGAAAGAAGGCAGTATTTGGCATGCTGCGGCATAAGAATGGTGGCAGTATTTGGCACACCACCTTGGGTACCAGGGGAGTTTAGACAGCCCTGGTAGAACGTAAGGCCTGCTGGATTAGACCAAAATGAAATTTAATTTAGCATTCTGTTTCCCAAATGTTAGAGAGGTTACAAGCAGGAAATGAAGGCAATAGCATCTGGAATTCAGAGGATGTTTCTTCTGTGAGAGGAAGTTGCCTTTAACTATCATGGTTCATAGCCACTGGCCTTTCCTTGAAGGTGCATCCAGTCTAGTTATCTACCATACAGTCTGTGACTGGTAATTGTGTGTGAAGAGATGGTGCAGTCTGCACCACATCCTGTGATCTGTCACCTATTGTACCTGCTTAGCCTGTGACTTCCTGGACGTGCACTGTGTGTGAGAACGAGCAAGCTTGTACCTAAATGGGAGACAGTACAATCCATCCTATGATAGGTCAGGTATATGTACCAAGGCACTTGGACACCCAATCGCTGCCTAGACATCTTGCTACCTACTTCATTAACCTATCATGAACTGTCCTTCCCCGACTTCTTGGCATTTTCCATCTAATGAACCAGTATGTATGGAAGCATAAGTGTTATTTTTTGGGGGGGAGCATACGTATTATTTTGTGTGTGGGGGGGGGAGGAATAAAGAACCCCAGACTGCAATTCCAGAAGGAGGAGCAAAGATTAGCACCAGAAAGTGAGGGAGAAAAATGAAATGCATGCACTTTACAAGACTGTTCTGGAAACACCCTTATTCTGTGTGTGCACCAGCACTTCTCATTTGAGTTCTTCATCTTGGGTTATGTAATAAGCATAATAAAAATACTCATTAAAACTGAGCGCAGTACAAAAAGGTGCTTTGTCCCTTGTTAGCTTGGCTGGATGCACCAGGATTGGGAACACTGGTCCACTAGCTGTGTTTTGCAGCCTGCCAGATTCCTAAACATCTTCCCTGGGTTTTCTCCTTGCAGAAACAGTGGAGTTGTCAAGCACGCTGTAGGTAAATGGAAGTTCAGCATGGGAGATTCCAAGTTGTGTGGGCCTGGTCTAAGGAGAGCCTTTGCTATCCATCTCTTATTTCCTAGGGATCCTTCTGGGCCTTCTGTTTCACTGGAGGGAAGGAAGGGATCACCACAAGCGCCACTCTGTTACATTGTAAGCGGAGGGTGAGCTTGAGAAGACGTACTGGAAGATGAATTCTTCTTTGCTAGTTGTTTTCAAAACGTTCCCTTAGAAATCTTCCTGACAAAGATGCGGTAGTTTCCTTCAAGGGAAACCCCCTCCATTAAATCATGGCAGATGAGAAGTTTGGATCCCAGATGCATAACAGCAGCCTGAAGCCATGAATCTCTCCCCCCCCCCACGCGATGTGCTGCTTTTATGCTGAATCTTCTGATCTCTTTGGCTTTTAGGGTCACGTCAAGCTTGTATTTTCACAGCTTTTTTTTCCTTACAACAACAAAAGTTGGAAACATATATATGGAGGCTGCAAGCATATTGTTATGGCCAGAAATGATATTTTCTGTAAGCTTTTTTTTAGAGCTAATAGGTACAGATGCTTCCTTAATGGACACTCCATGGTTTGCTTAAATGATCGCTGATGACTAGAGAGTCTTGGTTTAACAGGCTGGTGGGGGAACAGGGCATCAGTGCCCAAAGCCTGTCAAATCCAAATGCTTTTATGGCAGTGCACGCGCAGTATGCCAGACATATGACTCGTTTTTAAAGAAGCAGACAATGCCCCTCATTTCGGAAGTAGTTTAGATCAAGGTCAGTTAAATCAAGGGTTCTCTGTAACTACTATTAGCTACTGCGGTCGCACCCAACCTTCTTAGCTGGAGAGAAACAGTTTGGGAATCGGACTCTGCTCAATGCATATGGAGAAATGAGTTTTGCTCCTGGTTGACAAAGAGTAAAGGGGGGGAGGGGTAGATTCTCGCTTTGCGAAACCTGACATTTCTTTGAAAGCTAGCACATATTTGATTTCCCCCCCCCCCCGACACTTCCCAGCTCAAACATGTATATTTGAAAAGATAAAAGGGGAGAAGGTGAAGGGTACAGGGATAGAGGACTGGAAGCCTTGGAAGGTGTTTAAGGAACTGTGTAAACTGAATACACAGTGTATGTGTATGTATGCCTGCTATGAAACAAACCTCACTGAAGTAATTGGCACTTCATTGGAGCAAGTACAAGTCTATAATCGTATATTGGAGGCTTAAAATAATAGGATTTTCTCATAGATTTTTTTTAACGGCTAGTTAAGAATACCTCGAAAAATATAGTTTGAAGATCTCATTTCAGCATGACTATAACGTCAGTGCTCTCAGCTATAGAGAGAGCATCTGCATCTTATTGATAGGGAGGGAATCCCCCTCTCTCTCTTAAGCCACCAGAAATCTAATTGCTATTCTGATCCTGCCAGGTTCCAACAGTTAGCTGGAAAACCCCCAGTGTTCCTGACAGGCTGATTGTGTAAACTGGGAAACGCCTCTGCAGAATAGATCTTGGATGTGTTCACATTGTGGCAGAGGTCAGCTGTTCTCTTGCTTTCTTGTACTTGGAGTCTTCTGAGAGTCCTGTCTGTCTATTCAGACTTTGACATCTGCAATTGTTCCTCTTATATCAAAGCATTTACTGCTGTTTTGTTGCCCCCCTTATGCTCTGTGCTGGAATTTGTCTTTCTTCCACTGTCACACACTAACTTGATACTTCCATTGGCTACCCACTATGAGCTCATCGGTTGCATATGTGAGGTTGGGCTTTTTTGCTCTCGTGTGCATAACTTCAGTTGTACAGGACTTTCATTGAACCTCCTTTGTCACTTTATTGCTTGTTCACTCAGTTTGGACATCTTCTTTTGATGCTCTTTTGCTATCTTCAGTAATTTGGTGTTCTACAAACGTAGGTATCTCATTGCTCATCCAGGACTTCATAAATAGCCCAGGAATGCATAAATAGCCCAGTGTGCATTATACACTGCTTAGCTCCATTGTGGGAGCTGTCTGTTTGCTCCTACCCATCCTCCCTTATTCTTTATTTTCTGTACTTTCTTTCTTACTGGTCTGTATGAAGATCTGTCATCTTTCCATGTGACTGCTAAAGTTACTCAGGAGCCTTTGGTGATAGGCTTTGAAAACATGTTGAAAGTTCAAGTGAATAATATCTACCATATCACACCATCTACATATTCCTGATGGGCAAACAATTCTAAAAGGTTAGTGAGCCAAAACTCTTTCAGAAGCTGTGCTTTTTCTTCCTCTGCCAGGCTTGTTCTAGGTGCTTGATCATTGTAGTTTTAATCCTGCTTTCTAGGAATTTATTGGATTGGGTCTGCAACCCCAAGATCTAATTTGGTTTTTAAAAAATGAACCCAGAGACTCTTAGGAACCAATCTATGCTCTGGATTGCTGAAAACATCCCTGCCAGCACTGAGTGAGCATTTGGATCACCAAAACAAAGTATATCGACTGATATAATTAATGCTAAAGAAATTTGGCCTGTAGCAAAAGGCTGTATGCAGTTTAAAATTTTAAAATGTAGCCTTTTCTGTATTCATAAAAGCTATCTTTTAGATTATAAGTCATAAGACTCAAAATGACGCAACCCCACTGTAACTGGCGAAGTGATATTGTCGCCCTCCTGTGCTTGCCCACAACTTTAGCTGCATCAAGTGGGCTTTCTGGAAACAACCTATGCAGACACATCAGCTGACAGATGCTTTTAAAAACATTCAACAAGGTAACTAACTCCTCTAAAGACAATTTGTAACAAGTCACTGCATAGGTAGTATTTATGATTTTGTGTCATTTTTTCCCCCTAATTGGGGGCATTCCCAGCACAAACCGCAATCTGCATTAGAGAGCACACCTTCAAAGCCGAAACGTTATAACTTTAATCGTGTTGAGTCCATAACCTGAAACATGAATGAAGTTTACAATTACTCTTGAACGATGTGAAATGAGTTTACAAATTACTTTTAGAGATTTTTTACAATAGAAATCAGTTATGTACCTGTACTTTTGCATTTATATAGTTTTCAGATTGTTCAACCTCTTTGTTGTCAAGCCTCACAGCTACATCTTTTACTTGCCAAAATCAAAAGGCTTCAGACTTGAATCCTTTCTTGATAGGAAAAATGTCTACAAGTTCCTTGATCATTTTTGTTGTCCTTTTTGTGTGCATTATTCAGCTCTGTGATATCTTGCAAAAATAATGAAATGGATGGAAATGGTCACAATATTCTAAAGCTGTCCTGTGTATATTATGCAGGAGACTGAACACAATTGCCAGACCAGTATCTGTTGCTGTAGCAGGACATAATGCAGCCAAACCGAAGCTCTTTTAAGGCTCCTTGATTCAAACAGCAGAGTTAAATGTGTTCCTAAATCTTTCCTGTTGACATCCTAGAACGCAAGTTGTGAGCCCTGCAGCTCTTCCTCTTCTCATACACACCCAAAGAAGTAAAACCTTATGAACTCATATTTACACTTCTTGCCACTTTGCTTTTCAAAACTCATGGAAGTGGTGACTGGATCTTCCCTTCTGTGTAATTTAAAGGAGTGAATGGACAATATGACAGGCAGGTATTTTGTGCTTGAATTGTTGTGCATATGAAACTAGCCTAAATAGGAGTACGGTAGGTTTCGTTTGCGGTGTGGACATGATTGCAGGTCTGAAGCTTGCATTCTGTGCTGCCAGCAGATGCTGGTGTCAGGCTGCAGTTCAGCTTGTTTGGGAGAAGATCATGCTGAAAGCAGTGACCTTTAATTCTGAGTCCACGTGGCTATAAGAATGTCTCCCCCCCCACACACACACACTTTTCTCTCTTGCTTCCTGAGATCAACATAGCAATCTTCTTTGGTTTTGGACTGGGTTCGTTAGCCTCTCTCAGGGCATCTCTGCATCTCACTTGTTATGACATTGCAGCATTTTCAATGAGTTCCTCTAGTAGTCCAGTCCACATGCGCATCTGTCTTTGCCCAGGTGCCCACACTGGGAAGACAAGCTTAATAAAGTTGCCTTGCAGGCTGTGTCACCTTCACACCCCGCTTTGTTGTGTCAGCACAGGGCCGCTTAAAAGGCGTTCATGATGGTTCACAAGACTGTCAAAACCACAGCATGGAATGCTGCTGTGCAGTGGACCTTAACCAGGCATTGCCTTGGCTGCTTGCACCTGTAGAATGATGAATTAGATTGGGTTGTCTGAACCCTGTGGACTGCTTAGGAGGAGTTCCTTTGCTATTTTCAATGTCACAGGTAGCAGGAAGGCTGCCTTCTTTCATCTGGAGACTATGTCTGGGTTGGGCTATGGAATACTTTCCTAGGAGCAAGTGAGAGCAAGAATTTTATTCAAACTTTTCTAAACTTGCTCTTAATGCATGCCTGTGTGATGAGTGATTCCTTTACTGCAGCATCCAGTAATGCCTAATAAAGTTTAGCCTTGTGATGTGGTGCAATTACATCAACATGGTTCTTATTAGAAATTGTCAGGTTGCCTTGTTTTCTGAAATAATTTTAAAAAAATATTTCCTGCACTCCCCCAGTTCTTCAATTTGAAATGTTTTTTGCATTTTTTTTATTAACGATTGTCAATAGATTTGTCAGTGATCACTCCCCAAATCTTTAGTTTTGTGGCTTATCGCAGTCTCTGACCAAACCAAGGCTGAAGGTTTTTTAAGAACTTTAGGGTGCAATGCTAGCCTGGATTTACACTAGCACAGTTAGGCCAGCATAGTTTGGACGGCACAAGGGCCACTGTAAAGCACATTTGGACCATTCTCGGAGTCAAGGAGGATGGTGCACATCTGTGTGCTGGCTTCTCTGCCTCAGAGAGTGGTCCAAACATATTTTATGGTGTCCCTTTTGCCAGCCAAACTTTGCTGGTCTAACAGTGCCAGCTTAACTCCAGGTTAGGATTGCACCCTCAGTTTCTGAAAAAACGACAATAAGTCTCCAGGAATATGAACAGAGTTTCTGTAGTAGGTGGGTTGGGAACATCCATTGGATAGTATCCTTAATGATTCAATACACTGCCCTATGTTCATAACCTAAACAGTTTTGCAATTAAAAACACAAGCTCACAGCTATTCCCCACCATTTCTGGGAAATCTGAATTTTTAAACTAACCGTTTCTTTAGATGGCACATGGTATCTATCCTCTTCAGCATGGCAGTAATCTCTCTTTCTCTCTCTTTCTCCATCTCCCCCACCCCCTCCCACCAGCCCCCCCCCCCCCCCCCCCCCCCCCAGGCTCTTTGATACAAAAAAAACTAAAAAAAAAATTAAAAAGTCAGGATTAGGTGTTTTTCAACCAGCCTACTCAACATCACAATTCATCAACCAGGCATTAGGGAGACATTAGCCTCATGGTTTCCAGGGTTAAGGTCAGTGCAGACACAGTCCTTCACCATAGTTCAGGTTGTTAACCACAGGAACAGGTGAATTCATACCAAAAAGGAAAGTCCATAGTCATGCAATTTACTTCTGATAGCTTAGGCATGACTAAGGAATGAGAAGTGTTGTGTCTATGTCAGACAAGCGTAAACAGTCATGGATGCTGCAGCCTGTGACCTAAGGACATCCTACCTGGGAAATTCCTGAGGTTTCAGGTGCTGATGAGAACTGTGATCTCTTCTCGGTTTACTGCTTCTTGCAGCCCCAGCATTCTTAAAGGATTTGCTCCAGGACTGCTAACTTTCTGCTCTGTCATTTCAGGTGCGGTTATCTGGGAGCTGAATCATTAAGCTGCATGCATGGAAGGCAAGGGGCCGTATCGTATCTATGACCCTGGCGGGGGGACGCAAGAGGAAGCTGCTGCTGCCTTTGAACGGCTGGTGGAGGAAAATAACAAGCTAAAGGAGAAGATGCAGGGGATTAAATCTCTAGGTAACGGTGAGGATGGCATGGAATCGGAACAGTGCACATTATTAATTACTGTTGCTTTGGTGACAGCTTTGCAGAAAAGTGGCGCTGTAGCGATCTAACTCCACAGGTGTTGTGGCATTGTAGGAACGGACTTTTCAACAGTTTTAAAAACATTTGCTTTCCATCTAATCTATGCAGAAAGTTGCTATTAAGTTTCGATACCTTCATACATGACATATTTCCTGTGCAGAGATCTGTGTCTCTATACTTGCATTGACAGTGCTCACAGCCAGTTTTGTGCAACCTTTATTTGTTGCATTTATGTGCTGCCTTTTTGCCTCCTCAAAGACACCCAATATATACACAAACATGTTACAGAATAAGTAAATAATAATTTTTGTCTTGGGTCTTTGATAGTTTCCTAGGAGCTGGTAGAAGAGCTTTATGGCCTGTGTTTCTGCTGTCTGTCCTTCCTGTGCCTACTGAGTCTGGGGACCATGGGGCTGTCCTCAGCATTTTGCTTGAGGCCCTTGATGGGTTATCATGCCTGATAGCATACATGGCTGTGATGATTTCCTCCACCCCTCCCCAGAACAGAGATTATATCTACAGGGAAAGAAAATTATGTAGTATTGTTGTTAAAATTGAAATGCAGCGGAATATGGCTAGAATGTACACATCTTGTGGATTGCAACCACTGTTCTGAATATGCTGCTGGCAAAGAGGAAAATGTGAATATAAGGAAGTGGTAACATTATGCCTTTGCTATTTTGCCAGGTGAACTATTGGAAGAGTCTCAGTTGGAAGCTTCCAGACTGCGGCAAAAGGTGGAGGATCTAGTGAAAGACAATGAAATACTGAGGTCTACCTCCTCCCTCGGCAAACTTGCTGAAATGGCAGGTATGATTGACTTGCAGAAAGGATTGACTTGTAAGCCTTCGCTGGTATACATGCTTGGGAAGGACTGGGTGGGTGGGTAGATTATATGTGGGATGGGGGCTCCAGACGATGAGTAGAGAAGAAGCCTCTGGCAATGTTAAATCAAACAGTGGTTGAACAAACACACTTTTGTTCAGGTTTACTAGTAGGAAAACGTAAGCAGACAGTCTCAGTTCGTGTCTTTCACAAACTTTTATAGCAATGGTATCAAACGAAGGTGGTTCTGAGGACCAAGTGCACCACTCAGCAGTGCTCAGGAGCCACCTGCATACTTGACCAGTTTTGATAGCCTGGAAGAGGACAAATGCTTAGTGTCTAAAAGTAACCCTCCAACTCTCACCTGCCATCCGTCTCCTACACTGACATCCTCCACCTTCAGTCCCCTCCGGGTAGTCCCACATCTTCTGCATCCCACCACAGTGTCCAGCTACCCATTCGCTTCAGGCCCTTTTCCAAGTGCCACTGCTTGTCCTCCAGAATCCTCACATACCAAAGGGCTATTTCCCACCCCACAATCCTGTCAGCCTAAACATCCCTATTATTGCAGTTCCTGATGCCTGTGCTGCTTATTTGAATGGAATGTGGGAGAGGCTGACGTTGAGTCATGCTGTGGCAGCCATTGTAGGTTATCCGGTGTGCCCTATTAAAGACGTCACTTCTCAGCTTTGAGAACATAGACATTCATGTGAAGTGCGATAAGGACATCTGGGGTTGTATTGGGTCACCTGATAAAGCCCTCAGACATTATGTTCAACAGGCTTATCATTTAATCAAACCAGATGTTTGTTCATTTTTTTATTTTGAAATAGCAACCATGGGGGGGGGGAGAGACAAAGGAGAACAATCTGGATTAGGATTGCACTGCAGGAAGAGGATTTGTGTGTGCGTGCATGCGTGCCCTTTCTCCATACCCTTCCTGTTAAAGATCCTTTGTCTTGAAGCTATTATTTGCTCCCGAAGGTGCTGTTGCAGCAAATGGTCCTCTTGGAGGGGGGAGGAAGGGAAGGAAGCTTGGGGGTGATTTTTAGTAGGAAGATGGTGGGGCAGGTGGAGAGAGAAGGCGCATCTTCTCCCAGCCACACTGTGATATCGGGATCTCTACCCCTTGCAGATGCTTGCTTTTTCTTTCCTTTTTAAAAAAAACAAAATGTTACTGAAATGCCACAGGATACGTAAGGTAATTAAAAGCAATACATTTCAGGAGTTTGCTTTATATGCATATTCACAACAAATACGACTTTGCCAATGAGGTCTCAACTGGATGGGAGAGAGAGCCAGATGAAAATTACCCAGTCATTGTTTCCAAATGGACTGTTGAGGCCTGACTGGAGTAGATCATCTGAATTTCTGTTAACATAAGAAGCAAAATAATGCTGCATTGCATAAATTGCCTCCGGTTTAGTCCTTTCCCCTTGAAAAATGAATCTCATGCATTTTTTCTCTCCAATAAGATAATGTTCTAAACTCTTGTATTGTTTGGTCCAGACCAATCTTCTGATGACGCACTGTTTCTTGTCTTGCTAGAGTCAATTATAGAATAAGCTTATCTTAATGTGAATGTTCATTGTTATCAGAGTCATTGAATTTGAATATAATATGTGTGTGGATGCACCAAGCGTATGACCCATGCAGGTCGGAGTAGACCATTGCATGGGCCAGGGCTTTCCCCAGGGCAATATTCGCTTACCTTGTGAAGACTCAAACTCCCTGCAAACTCCCCTGCAGAATGCAGCACCATCCACACTGGCCCCACTGCACTGCTGTATGGGAATTCGTCTTGGATTGGATTGTACAAGTTCAAAATTAAAACGAAACAAAACGGGAGGGGGGGAGAGAAAAGGTGGGTAGAAAAAAGTACAAAAAGCCTTCAGCTGGCACACAGGCTTGGCCATTTCTGATGGGGGTGAGGGAAGCTGAGCTCCTTTGGATATGCCCAAAGAAAAGGTTTGATCACATGGGTGCAATAACCACTAATGCTCAGCAGATGGAGCAGGGATGTTGCTGCAGAGCAATGCTCACTGCATAAACTCTGGGAAGTTGGTGTGCTGGCTCAGGATAAAAAGCAAAATAAATTCTCTGATTGCCCATATAATAACTAGAAAAAGTCGATAGCACTAGCAGCAAATGTTTGTCCAAGGAATCCTGGTCCCCTATACTTACTGGTGAGAAAGTGGACATGCTTCCTTGTACCAGCACAGAATCTTAGTGGCAGAACACATCCTGCTTCCTGTGCGCTTGGGGTTGTGCTTGGTTCCTGTGGCTTGTTGTCACCAAGCTACCTGATTGGAGGAGTGGGGCTCCTTTGGTTTCTCTATCCCTTTATCTGGATAGCCTTCACCTGCTTTGGGCAGCCGAACCTCTCTACAAATGTAGGTGGAATAACTTCTGCTTACAGGCAAATCCATCTACACGTGGCTGTGGGGGGGGTAGTGGACTTTCAAACAGACGAAGGATGAAGGCTGTTTGGCAGCAACTTTTTAGGCTTCTGACCCTGCACAGATGCCTCTGGGAAGTTACAAGTGTCCAAAAATGGGGGGGGGGGAACGTGCATTCATCACACAATGCCCTATGATTTTATTTCATTCTCATTTATTTTTAATTAGCTCATGTTTAAGTGATCACCAAATTTAATGAAAATGTTCCTTAAAAGAATACTTTCATTTCCCAAGAATAGTAAATGTTCATCAAATTTTAGACCACCTAAAGTGATAGCCACATATTGAGTTCTCGTCATTTTGTTAAAAGTATTTGTCAATTAAAGAAATGTTTTTCTCTCCCCAAAATAGTAAATTTTCACAATATAACCCTAACCCCGCATTTGGGACGTATAATTCTGCTAGCTAAATAATAGTATTGTTGCGTAAATGTTGTGTTATACATTTGGTGAACATTTACTAAATTAGATATAACCATGGTTTGTTTTTGGACCACAGTGCTAGGGGCTCACAATTTAATTTGGTAAACATTTAATTTGTTCCCTTTTTAAAATTTATTGTAAGCCACCTTGAGTGCCTCTCTCAAGGTAGAAGGAGGAATAGACGGGGTAAAAATATCTTAAATAGATCAATAAATCTTGCTCAGGCAGCAGAAACATTGAGCCATCCCTCTGAAATAGTATAGAATAGTATGAGGCTAGAATGCAGTTTCGGACATAGATGACGGATCTACTCAGAAAAGCTCTGTGAGAGCTAAATGGGCTCTGAAGGGCAATTTGATCTCTCAGAATTACGATTTGCTGAGCCCAAAAGGAAAGGGGGAAATTCCATCTGACACTGATCAAAGGCCATTCATAGATATTTGCATTGCCTTCCACAGAAGACTTGAACCATTTCCCCAAAGACCAGTTGCTGGTTTTCTGCATGGGGAGAGATGCAGGGTATGTGTGCCTGTTTTAGTCTGTGTGTGCTGCTGGGACTGGGGGGGGGGGGAAGAGGAATGTTGCAACTTTAGCCCTTGATCAAACTGTGCATCTTGTTTGTACCTTCAGTGCATTTGTTGGAACCATACCTGTTGCCAGTAATGGGTTGAGTTTTTTCCCAGAAGATACATAGTCTGTTTTGTGTTATTGTAGAGGCTGGATCCCCTCTCTCCCAGCTTAACTACCTGTGTATCTATTTTCATTACTTCTTTTCTTCTCTTACTTCTTTTCTTACTTCTTTTCTTTTCGTTCTCTTACTTCTTTTGTCTTCCTCTTTTCTGCAACCCTTCACTGCTATTTCTTCTGCTGACAAAGTTGGGTCTGTGAGATTGGAACTGTGCATGTCAATGAAGTATTTCTCTTTCCTTCCAGGAGACCTTTGTGCTTCCCCAGAAGTTCCAGATGAAGACCAGAAGGAGCCGAAAAATGATGCTCAGAAGCTGTCGTCCAGTGTAAGAAATCAGTCTAAGCCTGAGGTGGGGTGGGGGACGGGACAATTGTGACCCAATGCACACTTAAAGGGAAACAGGTTTCAAAGAGCCAATGGGGCTTATTTCTGAGCAAGCATGCAAGGAGTTGGAGGGCAAGATTGCTAAGTGGAATAAAAAAGGTGGGATACATTTTGCTCTTGGAAAAACAACTGGGATTGCTTTCAGCATAGTCATTTATTTGGAAGAAAGTCTGTGACCTGCAGAATTTTTACTGACTTCCATTGCACTTTTAATGCTCTACTACAGTTCTTTTTTTCTTCTTTAAATTTTGGGTCTAGAACCATTAGGGGGGTTGCAAGCCAATTTCAAGCAAGCCCCATTTCAGTATGTATTTTATTTTTAATGTATTATACTTAACATGGTATGTGACTGCATTTGGGGAAATGTTACAAATCTGTACTTTTAACAGACTACTGTGTATATGCTTTTAATAATGATAGTCAATGCGGTTTACTCCCGGGTAAGTGTGGCTAGGGTTGCAGCCCTTGGGTTGCATGGGGAATGTGTTTTTTTTTTAAGGGTTAAAAGGATTCTTTATTTTAAATATAATTTTAAACTTATTGTAAACTTTTAATTTACTTAATTTGATTTGATTTTGTCATATGGGGGCGTTAAAAATGTTCCTGCTTGATTATGTCACTTCTGGCCATGACATCACTATCAGATTAATGATATCACTTCGGTGGGTCCCAACAGATTGTCATTCTATAAAAGTGCATCCCTGTGCTAAAAAGTGTGAGAACCACTGCTCTACAGTCTTCTGAGATGCTCCACCGCTACATGTGTAGAGGTGTGCCATTTATAGTTCCCATTTTACTGATGAAAAGCCAGAGCTGAAAGAGTGAGTTGTCCTGATCCACCCAGTGATCATCACTGAGGTGCAAGTCTTATCCCTTAAGCCTTGGGGCTTTGCTGCCATATTTAGGTGTGGTGTCTGATAGGATGTCTCCAAACTTCTTGTATGTCACCTACAAAAGGATACCACTTATCCCATAATTTTGCACTTGAAGATAATTGTTGTACTTCACAATAATACTTTGGAAATACTATAGCACCATTTCAGTCCATAGCACAGAGATCAGTTTTCTGATCATTATTAGGTGGATATTGGTATTTACACTCTTCTAGTTTGATAGATAAAATCTTTTCTGTTCTACAGGGGTCATCTTCGGAGTTTGAAATTGTTGGTGCAGAAGATAAGAGATCTTCCTCGGATACCAGCAGGAAATCTGTAAGTTTGTTTGCACTGAAATGTTAACCACTTTAATAGATTTCTGTTCAGTGGTTCTTGTGTAATCTGAATAGCAAGGTGGGAGTGGGGAATTAGTCAGTAGGCATTATTTATATTATTTCTGCACCATTTGGCATTTTACAGAATAACACAAGCCAGAAATAAGAGCAATTACTGCCCTAAGAACCTTACAGTCTAATTTTGACCATGCGGAGACAACATGTGGAAAGGAGGAAGAATTGCATCTCAACAAAAGCATCTGCATGTCCATAGTCATCTTTCAGTTGAGGGACTAACTAGGCCTGACATTTGGTCTCTGGAATATTTTCCTTCATGTTTTCCTTCAAATCTTTTTATCCCAAAGATTTGGAATAGAAGGTCATGTGGGGAAGTGACGGCATTTAACTCTTTCTCTGTGTGCCATTTTTTGTGGACCAGAGAATCTTTCTCTTAGCTGTTTTTTTGTCCTATAGGAGGAAATAGATATAGTTCCTCCTGCAAGGGTGGGGGAGACCAATTTTGATAGGAAAATGACCCCTGGGGAAGGCAAAGCATCTCTTCCTCTCTGCAGGATCCTCCATTCCAGTTTGCAGCTTCTTCCTGCAGTGGCACTGAGCATCAACAGCAAAAGGATTTCAAGGAAAGCATTCCTGTGACTGGGCGTTGCAAACAGGATGCCTTCTGGGGATGAAGTTTCCGGGGAATGTCGCCAAGCCACCAGCTCCACTCTGCTCTTCGCTGGTGCCCGGCCACCCCAAGAGGGTGTAGCAACACAAACCACGCACGTGCGACACAATTTCTTCACTTGGCCCTTTTCCCAGAACAAGCTGATGGGAACTTTCAGACCGTTGATGTGAGAAAAGTAGTCTCAAAGTGCTTCTGTCAAGCGGTTTTGTTTTTTGCTTCCTCACATATGCAAAGCTGCTTGTGTTGGCTTGTTACTTCCTCCTGAGCCTGGGCAGTTGGCCAGCAGATGGCAGTGACCACTGCATGCATCAGGTCAGGATGCAAAGGCATTGCTGAGAAGAGGGGCTATAAAAAACCTCAGGGGAGGAAATTGAAACCAACAAGCCAGCATTAACTCCTGGTCCTTTTAAGCAAGAGATATTTTACGACCCTTTGCCTGAAGGGTCACAGGTGTTTAGCGTCTGCTTCCGCTACTGCCCCTGCCTCTCATTTGGCGCCGTCTGAAAATTCCACAGTCTTTAGTGCACTGACTGAGGTAGAGAACCGCTGTTATTTTCAATTTTTATAGGCAAGGAATCAGGCTTCAAGGAAGGAATCGTCCATCAGACTTGAACTTCCTACTCATTTGTTGAACCTACCTCTCTACCAATTTAAGTTGGTACCTCAGAGCGTAAAAGCAAATCAGTGGGCAAACAGTCTATATCCCAAAGCAAATCAGCCCTGTGGCTTCACCTCCATCTCAAGGGCTCTGGCACATTGATGAGAATTGCATTGAAATTGCCCCTCAGTCAATTTTCAATGCCTCTACCAGGGTTGGCCCACTTGATTCCACCAGTGCCACCCCCAGACCCAGAAAGGCCAGTTACCTCACTCCTTCCTGCTCAATCCTTTTCTACAAAACTCATTTTTCAATGTGTTTCACACTCCGTTTCATTTGAAGCAGCAATTTTTCAACCTTTTTCATCTCAAGGCACATTGACAAGGTGCTAAAGTAGTCAAGGTGCTCCATCAGTTTTTTGACACTTGACAGGGCATACTGCACTGCCCGTGGATGGCTCACATCCCCTGTGACCCTTCCCAAAATTCTCACAGCACACCTGCAGATCATTTGCGGCACACCGGTTGAAAATTGCTGATTTGAAGGGACCACAAGGAAGGAGCAAGTTGTGGTGCTTTGTATGTTTGCTTGCTTCTGAGGATTTTTTTTTGGGGGGGGGGTTGAAGAAATTGCCACGGCCCATGCCTGAAAAACCCTGGGTGGGCAGTGGCAATCCACTTTCCTATCCCTCTCCTTGCTCCTTCCTTGTTCCTTGCTCCTTAAAATTTCAGGAGACCACCCTAGGCAGGAGTGAAGTGAAGGAGGTGGGGAAACAGGTGCTCTGCTTTGGGCGGCACATTGATGCCACGCCATCTGTAGTGAACTGGAGGGAAGCAGCAGCGACTACTCTGGGTGCTGGGGCACCATGAGATTGTGGCTTCCCCAATACCCACCACTGAACCACTTCGTTTGCACTGTGGATGGGCCAGCCTTGGTCTCCATAATGCCACTGCTTTCTCAATCTCCTTTTAAAATCTCTTTTGTGTGAAATCGCCCAGCCCTACATACTGGACTGTAGCTAGGCTTAAGCACAGGTAGATGAAATATCTGTCATTTTTGCCAGATAAACTTTTGCCAGATCTGCCTTCCCCTTCTTCTGTGGTCTCCCTTTTGTTTGTTTTAGATGGTGGACCCGGGACTTTTGGACCCGGGACTGCCTTCTCACTCATTGTAAAACATGTTGTGCTTGGGAGGTGTGCACGTGCTCTCTGTCTTGTACACACAAACACTTAACCTCCTCCTCTTCCTTCTTATATATTATCTCATCATTAATATGACAGAACAAGAAATTAAGCTTAAATCTTTCAGGGTGCAATCCTAACCTGGAGTTAGGCCAGCACAGTTAGGCCAGCCAAGTTTGGCTGGCACAAGGGCCACCAGAAAGCATGTTTGGACCACTCTTGGAGTCAGGGAGGATGGTGTACACCTGTGTGCTGGCCTCTCTGACTCCCAGAGTGGTCCAAACATACTTTGTGGTGTCCCTTGTGCTGGCCAAATTTTGCTGGCCTAACTGTGCTGACCTAACTCTAGGTTAGGATTGCGCTCTTACAGCGCAATCCTATGCATGTCTACTCAGAAGTAAGTCTCATTGTGTTCAATGCCACTTACTCCCATGAAAGTGAGTATAGGATTGCAGCCTTAATGTCCAAAGCAGAATCTTCTCTCCCCTCCCCTCAAGAAACTTGTAATTTAGCTACTTCTGGCAAGGAGCAATTCCTCCGAACCTAGCCAGAGTCATCTCTTTGGTATTCCCCACACCTTCCCCAGGGCTGTACACAGGCAGGGGGAATCCTAATTGAGTTACTCTAAAGCAGTGTCGGAACAAGTCTGTTCATGCATCTGCTATTCAGCCGGCATGGGTGAGGTCAGCCGATCAGGAGGTTAAAGGAAACAATGGTGGTTGCATAAAAGTAAAATGTGTCCACTTGAGAGTTGGGGAAGGTGTGGACGAGGTCGTGCGTCAATGCTTGAGGAACTGGGTAGAGCAAATAGCTGTGTTTATGTCCGGCTCATCCGTGTGGGTGTTGCTCTGTTGAAAGCTCGGCATGCAGCTCTTGATTGGAAGAAATGGAGTTCGCTGGAGTAAAGGCAAATGAGTGTTCACTCACTCACTCACACTCATGTGGTGTGTCAACCATGGAAGCTCAGGTGGGCACACTTGGTGACAGTGGGTGGTTCTCCATCCAGAGGCAACAAGTTATAAAGGTTGTTTCTCCTATCTTTTCAAGAGTTCCAGTCTAGTACACCACAGGTTTTTATTAATTGCACTGCCAATGCACACAGTTTTCAGTGCCTCAAAAGTTCTTAAGGTGAGCCTCAGGCTGCACAATTTCCTACAGGCAGGAGGGATTTTTCTTTCCTAGCATAATGTCATTTTGATTGGGGACTTGTTGTCAGGGCCTTCTTGCAATGAAGAGTTTTCTTCATCAGGTATTCTGGGCATTCCACTGTTCTGAGATTGGAGGAATCCAAGGCTTTGTTTTTCGTTCTGACGCCCATGAGCTTCTTTTTATTCAAGAAATCCATTTTGGAGTAGTGTCCTGTCTGATATCATTGTCAAAATGGGGAGGATTTTAGCAGCCATGAGATTTGGCATTTGCAGGCTGTTGCAGTGGCTGAAAAATACCCTGATGGCTGCACTGGAAGAATACATCTCTGCACTGATTCTTTCCTTCTATGGGGCATTTGCTGCCTATTTGGTCTTCCATGCGTGGAAGTGGTGGTGCGCACATTCTGGCAGCAGGCAAATTCAGAGGCTGTGGGGTTGTATAAGAACTAGACAGGGCCCGCCCAGAGTAGCGTTTTCTTCTTTGTGATGACTTACTGTATGTTGGGACTCAAAACAGATGAGGCAATAAAGGTCTGGCACTGAAGAACTCCAGTTTTCTCTGTGTGTTTCCCTTATGAGTCAGCAGCAAAAAAGATGTGAGAGAGGGATAAAATATCTTGCAAGACTGGGATTTTTTTTCTGGACCAAGTTCATTGGGGCAGATCATGGAGGGGAAGAGAGAATGAGTCAGCTAGTAAGCCTGGGGTAAAGGTGGTACTTCCCCACCTTTCGTCTTCAAGCATTCCTCCCCAATGGGCTGCGCGTGAGACGATGCTCTTCGTTGACATACAGCCTGATCTGGATGTACTCACTTTGCCTAGGCAGGTTGGTCACTGTAACCTGCTGGGAACTCTTGGTTTTGAATGGCGGCTTGCGTCTCCCAGACAACCAAGCAATCAGCCATAATAATCCAGGCTAGCTGGTGAGCAAAAGGCTTGGCAGTGTGTACGCAAGTAAGAGGGTGTGGTGAAGTGTCTCTTCAGGGCAGTGACAGGTGTTCCTTGCACCAGGGGCTATTGGGCCTTTATAAAGGCCTTGCATTTCAGCAGAGTATCTCCACCAGAGGAGCCTATCTGCTTAAATACAGAAAGATCTACTGAGGTAAGTATTCAAAGTGGGGGTGGGAATTATGCAACAGAGGTGGCAATAGGATCGCCAACTCTGATTGAAGATTCAATCAGAATCCTGGAGATTTCTCCCTCCCTCCCCAGCATGAGATAATGCTGGAAATTCCAGCCCTGTTTAAATCCCCAGGATTACATTGTGCTCACCTGGAGATCAATGCTGATTCTTCAAGAATTGGGGTCAATCCTGGAGGGTTGGCAGCTCTATGTAGGAAAGGGCAAAGATTGGTCCATGTTGCAGAACTATCTTCCATTACTGGTGTACAAATGAGAGTGAAACAACAACAACAGAATTGACTCTTCATCCAGAAGCTCAGCCCAGAGTGGATTGTTTACACTTTATTGGTTGGTCAATCATTAGGCAAAAGCTTATCTTGATGCCTCCCTTTGAGGTGGGGAAAAGGCTAGTGTTGCTTCCCTCATGGGTTTAATTTTTAAAAGGAGCAAATTGCCATACTTGATGGCCTTGAAATCCTGTGTCTTAAACATAAAAGTCTGGGAGCATGTTGCTGTTCAGTCGTGATAGAGAGGCACTCTGTACATGATCAGAGGCACTGAATGTCATTTTATTTTCTTCACCTATTTGTAACATTCAGGCACTGGTACAGAAAGCAGGTTCTGGAACTGAGCCCTGGAGAGCCTAGTTGCAAATTATGACCAAGTATATAAATAAACATATAAGAGCTAAGATGAAGTTGAAAGTACCAAATTAGTTCTAGAAATAACAACAAAACGGCGTTTCTTGAGTCTCTGATCTTTGGTGTCTTTTTCAGGACATAGAGCCACTTCAAAACGAGGACGGCAATCTTGCACACTACCTTCAGCGCTTGGAGAACACCATCAGCCTCTTTGCTGAAGAGTCGGATAAAAACCAGCTCTTTGCCCACCTGGGGCGCATGGCATTGGAGTTCAACCGTCTGTCCTCCAAGGTGCACAAGAATGAACAGAGGACATCCATTCTTCAGGTCCGAGGGCTGCTGGTAGATGTGCACAGTTCATTTGTTTCTTGCTTCCTCAACGCTGTCCTTGTCTCTTCTCTCTCCCTTTTTCCCTACTCCTCAAAGAAATCCCAAAATGGATTTCGGCCAAAATGGGTGTGACGTGGAGTGCATTTACCATATTAAATGTCCCATTATATTGATAATGTTTATAAATGTATTTGTATTTATTATTTATACCATATGCATTGGCCCATAGTCCTACTATGCCAGTAGTATGCCTGCCTCGATCACATTTGTCTCGGCCCTTTGTTTCCCTGCTCATCTCTTTCTTTGACATCTCACTTGTACTCCCTCTCTTCATTTATCGTTAAATTGAAAATTGGTGGCTCAGTATTATGTTATCCCCATGTTGTTGTTGTCCTTGGAATTATATGATATATAATGCTTTAGATTATAGCTTTTATATTTGTATTTTTTATTTATTTTATAAATATTTTTTATTATTTATAAAAGCATGATATAATGCTTTTCAATGAAAAGTTCACAGCCTGGTTTACATAACAAAATAAATAAATAAATGATTTCCTGTCCCAAAAGGGCTCAAAATCTTAAAGACGAAGATGCAAAGAAGACACCGGCAACCAGCCTCTGGCCAAAGGCTAAGCTGGGGGTCTGTCCATGAGGCCCATTTCTCTTGATTGAAAGGGATCTCTTAGCCCAGTGAGCAGGAGCTGAGAGATGCCCTTGACAGATGCAGGGCCAAGGCTGAGAGGCAGTGGTTTGCCAAAGCGAGTTTGTGGCAGACTGCCTATTTCTAATGGGGCAGCTGGTGTGGGGAGAGGAGGGCTTTAATCCTCCCCTCTTTTGGAGCTCTGGTCTGGCTACATTGGAGCTCCCCTGCAGCTTTTGTTTGCCTGGGGTGTGTGTGTTCCCACTGGCATCAGTGTTGGGCAGAGAGTTAAAGCTAGGGTTACCAGATACAAACTGAGCCAGAGTGCCTCTACCTTTAGCCATTGTACAGAAAGAGCATTTGGGCAGATGCAGCTCATCACGGAAGGGTTTCAAAAGCCGCACCTGCCCAAATTCCCTCTTCTATACAATGGTTAAAGGTAGAGGCGCTCTGTCCCCATTAGTATCGGGTAACCGTATAGTAGTTAAAGCCCCTTTCTCTTTACTCTGCCTTTCCAAGTTGTTCCAAGTGCTAGTTAGGTTTTTGTAAGAAGCATGCCCACTGGCAATGAGGTAAGGTGGAGTTTTACCAGGCTTCAGCCAGGGGCCTCTGGATCACAGCTCATTCTCTTAACCACCTTGGCACACCAGCTCTGGTAGCCCCATTGAATGTGTAACCGTTCACAGCAACAGTCCATTGCCACTCTTGCTGTTCATGCCTCTGTTTCCAGAAACACTCCCTTGTGCACTCACAGTCATCATGGCCATGGGCAGTTGTTGGTCTTGGAAAGGCTCTTGATGATTATTGATGCACTCAGTGTTATATTAGTAGCGTTAGAGATGTTTATACATGAGGCTTGTCAATCCATGGCCTTGGTTGGCTTTTGGGTAACCCTTCTCTGTTTGCAGTGAGGATGTAAAACTTTCAGGGGATGTGACGCATACCCCCAGTGAAGCAAATATCTAATGCATCAGAAGCATCCTTCAGGGCATGAGTTAACCACCGAAAGGCCTAATAAGGAAAAAAGGCACTTTTCCTAGGACAAGCTGTTCTGTAACTGTCCAATCTGAGGAAGATTTGTGCTTTTTGACAGTAAACTCAACCAGGGAAATAAACCCACAAAAATAATTGTGTCACTCTTTGGTAATCATACCCATCCTTTTTTTCTGAAAGATGCATTGCTCTGTTTAGCTAATGAACTTAAGAGGCCAAAGTACCTGTTAGGGAAGAAGAAATCCAATGTTGGCTTTTGTCAGAATCTGAAGGGAATGTTAGTGCAGTTCTGGATTAGGAAATTGAGCTTCCCACCAAGTGAAACATGATTGCCCACTAGTGCAGACCTATTTTTGGAAGCTCACTGGCAAATGTGTGATATCCTTCTTACTATAGTGTGGCAGCTGAGAGACTGAACTGTGAGTCAGGACTTCCCCACTCTGAATCCTTCCTCTGCCATAAACTCAGTATGTGACTTGAGGCAAATAGCTTCTTCTCAACCTTGGCTGCAATATGGGGATGATACCTTATGGGGTTGTGTAAGGATTGTATCGGGAGAATGTCAGCAAAGGGCCTATTGGTACTATGCAAATGCCTAGTTGTTGTTGATGATGATGATGATGATGATGATGATGATGATTAGTGGTAGTGGTAGCGGTTGTCGTTGCTGATTGCTTGCTTGTTTTTTAAATAGTCACTGTGTGAGCAGTTGAGGCAGGAGAATGAGGAGCTGCGGGCAAAGTTGGAGAAGGAACTAGAGCAAAGGAACCAGACTTCAGAGAAGCTGAGGTGAGTGTCTGGTGGTGGGAAAGGAGTTCTCAGGCAAATATGTATGCTGGCTAGAACAGCAGTTTGGGGGGGGGGGGTTCTGCTGGATGACGTCAATCCTGAAGCCTGCAACTTGGTTCCACTGGCTGTAAAGGCTGTAAAGGAGAGACGTGAGGTTCCACTGGCTTGGTTCCACTGGCTGTAAAGGAGAGAAGTGAGGGGAGAGAATCCTGGGGATTGAATTTACCCTGTTCAGAAAGGGCAGAGTCACTTGCTTGAAATGGCCAGGTGGTGGGTATCCTCAGATGATGATGATTATAGAAAAGGACATTTCCATGATTATAGAAAGGACATTTCCATGATTATAGAAAGGACATTTCCAGAGCTTCCCAACAGGGAAACCGTGCTGTGGATAGAGGCCCACAATTGGACCATTTTGGTTGTCCCTTGACATTTTGATTTACTGGTTCCCATAACATTTTTGAAGGGTCCCAACCTCCCCACGCCTCCCAGAAGAGGCACCAAGATCAATGGCAGCCCACTTTGATTCAGAGAGCCCTCCGCCCTGGCCCCAATCGCTCAGTAGCAATGTCAAACCCATTTTCTGCCTTTCCTTGGCAAAGGTTCTATGCCAAGGTATTCTCTTTGCCCACCCCTCTCAAAAGACTTCCTTCTGCACTGCAGTAAATGCCTAGAAAGCTGCAGCCAGACAGCTATGTGCTGCCCACATCTGATGCAGGCTGGGAAGTTTTTTTTTGGCCAGCCCTTCAGCTATTAAGACACACACAAACAATGGTGAAGCTAATAATGTGTGTCATGATTGTTTCAGCTGGGAAAGCCCAAGCTTCTCTCGATAGCCAAACTTCAGCTTCCTGATAGTCTCTAGTCATGTTGCTTGCATTCCCTTATCTAGGTTGGTGGACAGAACCTATCAAAAGCACCAACTTGAGATAATTGTTTTGGTAAGCTGCTGCCCCCTGCAGGAAACATAGCTCCAAACTTGATTGCATGCAGAATTTATAGGAAATTGGGCTGTAAAATTGACACAGTGGGATAACCAGCTTTAGGAACGATCTCCTGGCTTAGGATATACAGCCAGGCATGTCTGGGCTTGTCCTAACCACTGCATATTCAGCACTGGGAAATGAAACTAATTATAACTATATGCTCCTTTCGAGGTTGACCTATTGATATACTGTACAACTGATAGAAGATTAGGTCTGTCACTTCAGAGAATACAGTCCTAATTCTTACCAACAGCTTCCTAGGGAAAAGTACTGATAGCATGTAGGCCTATTTAGAGTAAACTTAGCAGGGGCAGTAAACAGTATCTTTTTCCATACTAACGTACGTTGACAATGTGGCATGCAGACAGAAAATGTAAAGTTATTCAGGGCCCAATCCTATAGAGCCCAACCTGGGAGGTGCCCTTGTACCGCCCGTGTTTGTCGCAAATGGTGCCATAAAGTGCATCCAACACCAGCGATAAACTGTTACAGTGCTGGGGTGGCACCATGGTGATAACTGCCAAGGGTAACCCGGAGGGAGCTCTGCTTGCGAGTCTGCCACTCACCAGCAATGCAGCCGTTCTGGGCAGGGCAGGAGGGCATTCCAGGGAGGAGTGGCGTGTGGGTGGGACTGGCAGCAGCTCTCCCCTCCACTTCCTGACCTTGGAGGAAGGCCACGCAGTCTTTCTCGGAGGCCCTTGCTTCTTTGCAAACTGAATAGCCAATGCAGAAGCGAGTAGACCTGTCACCCGCTCTGTGCCCTCGGTAGCCACCTGGCTATCGCTGCGCACCCAGTTAGTCAGGGAGCATAGGATTGAGCCCTCAGTTGTCTGACGTCCTTGATCTATCCCAATGACAGACTAGAAAAGAGCAGAATCTCCTTGCATTACAAAGTTATTTGAAGAAAGGATGTTCTGTTGGAAATTCTCTGGTACCTTGAACAATTCTGTGCTAACAGGGTTACAGTGTACAGTAAACTAACAAGCATTTCATGCTGCAAACCCAGGAGAATGCTTTTCTCTTTCTAATACCATGTTTCTGATACTGTTTGCTTTCTCTCTCTTCCCTTCAACCCCTGACCCTGGCAATTTAGGTGTGAGAATCTGGAGCTGAGGAAGATGGTGACAGGGAGCAATGAAGGACTGAAAGGGGAAAGTACAGAAAGTGCCGGGCAGCAACAGGTCAGAGCCTTTCTCCGTTAATCCACCAGACCCATTTCCAATAGTGGCAAGGAGTGTGGAAGCCATGTTCAAGAGCAGAGCAAGAAACGAGAGGGATGCTTCTACTCAGTGGCATAGCTAATAGGGTGCAGGGGATAACAATTACACCGGGCAACAAGCTGAGCTTGATACTAGTGGCCAAAATTGTGAAAACCTTGTTAAGTACAAATAATACCATCATGTTATCTACCACTGGAAAAGGAATTAATGCTGAATGCAATGAAACCAACCAGGTTGGAATAGCTATATTCTATCAAATGACCAATTAAAACCTTTTATTAATACATTTTGATTTTTGTTGTGGGGGAGGGGCTACAAAATCTTCTTGCCCCGGATAGCAGATGCATTAGCTATGCCACTGCTTCCAGCGTAGATTTTGTGCTCTTAGTATTGTAACTAGTATTGTAAAAATTGTAAAAAAATTTATGGTAAAACTAACTAAATTTTAACATCACCTGCATGCTCCTGGAGCCTATAGCCTGGGGTGTACTTTTTCCACAGAGAAGCTACTTCCATCTGCTACAGCCCCGAAGGATTCGCCCTCTCCCCTTCCACGCCCAGGGCAGATCCTCCTTCCAGGTCTCTCCTCTTCCCTCCGTCACATGCCAACAGCTTTCCCATGATCCGAGATTGCTGTGCCGTGGTCTGCTCTCGGTCTTCAGCTGCCTGCTGTTTTTAGGGGTTGCAGTAACGGTTTCAGTGGAGGTTTTGAAACGATCTACCCTTAAGGGTTATTTAAAGCAGAAAAGCAGTATATAAAAATAGTTCAAGCACACAAACAACATTCACTGGGGGGAATGAAGGTTAAATTCTCAGTGGATTAAAAAAAATTAAATTTTTAAATTTAAAAAAACCTTTAAAAAAATTCTAATTAGCCACTGAACTATTTGTCTTCCAGTAGCCTTCAGTACAAGCAATTAAGGGAGAGAGTATATCCATATTGCATAGCACTTGGAATTATAGGTTTGAGAGCGGAGACAGAAATAGCTGCTGTCACCTTGAAAGTCCAAGCTCAAGGCCTTTTGTATATCTCTCTTTTAGAAAGGAGCCACAGTGGAGAAAGCAATAGGGAGAATCCCCTTGGGGACAAGTGAGAAGAAAGTGAAGATACTGGAGCATCAACGTAATGAGGTAGGCTGGCCATTCTGCCTTGACTGGCTTCGGCTAGAAAAGAAATTACCTTGGGTTGGGACCTGTAGCAGCCTTTCCTTGAAAATGCCCAGCTGTGTGTTAGATCAGTGTTAAGTTTACATGTGTTAGATCTAAATAAATTGGGTAAACTAGTCCACAGCAATATCATCAACATCTTCCATGTGATGCTTTTTGGCAACCTGCATCCACAAGAGGCCCAAGATGGAGTCACTTTTGGCTGCAAATATTCAGGTTTGTCACTGTGTACAAATGCGGATAACCGGATATTATGGAAAGCTGCTGGTCTGACGGGAAGCCACTGGCAAGAATGGTGTTTGGCTCACAGGGTAGATCAGCAGGGAATTCAGGTTTTGCAGACCACCATAACTCTGTGTATTTATTTCTAGCTGCTAGACGTGAACAAGCAGTGGGACCATCATTTCCGGTCCATGAAGCAACAATATGAGCAGAAGGTAATGGCAGAGTACCAAGGTACACAGAGTACACAATGGCCATTTTATGGATGGCAGTTATACATATTTGTTCCATGAAGCACAATGAAAGGAGAACGTGTCTAGGTCCTGGTTCTCAAACTTTATAGACCATGATCCACTTTTTAGAATTTCACTTGTCTTGGGACCCCCAGAAGTGATGTCAATAACCTGGAAGTTATGTTATAACCGGAAATGACATCATCAAGCAGGAAGTGCCATCATTGTGACGTAATAAAATGACATGAATGCAAATTGGCATTCTTGGACTGCAGCAATTGCAGAACCATAAAACATCCCTGACAGAAAGCAAGATCAAGACAAAATATTATATAAAAGCACCACACTGAAAACATTTTTTTTAAACCCTCGCTTGAAAATCCAAACTGTTAATACTCACAAACGGAATATAGCAAGAGTAAGGTCTGCAGTTTCCAAAATGGTAGCTCCCAACTTTCCACAACCCACCTGACATCAAGTCGCGACCCTCCAAGTGGGTCCTAACCCACAGTTGGAGAAACATTGGTCTAGGTTTTATAGTCAAGGGGAAGGGGAGGTTTGCTGGGCTTGCCTTGCAAGACAAAACTGGGTCTCTCAGTTGTCCTTTGTTATCTAGCTGTAATGTTTCATATTTGCCATTTGTCCTCATCTTTCATCTTCAAGCTAAGCATCTTCAATCTCTGGACACCACTGTAATGCATAGTTCAGCCCTCACTAGTGGACATAAAAACTGGGAGCCTATGGTTTGCACCATGTTTCATTTTGTCACGGCCAAGAAGCTGAGATGGGTTGCCTTTCCTGACAGATAACAGACCTACGACAGAAGCTTGCTGACTCCCAGAAGGCACAAGGAGAGTTGGAGGCCGAGCGGGAACAGAAGCAGAGGGATTTTGACCGCAAGCTTCTCCTGGCAAAATCTAAGATTGAAGAGGAGGAGGTGAGTGTCATACAAACCATGTTCCAGAAGTCCGAAACTATTAAAAAGCAATAACGTTCAGACTTAATGGGTTGCATCCAGAATAATGTTTCTCGGAGGAAGCTTGTGTTACAGAGGGCAATTCTTTTTATGGAAGTCTTACTCTGGATGAAGCACTATGTAAATGCTACAACAGTTTGTAAGAACATTATGATGGCAGTGAACGTTTATATGCTGTTTTTCAACAAAAAGGGTCACACGGTAGTTTACAGGAAAATTGAATAGTTTCCTGTCCCCCAAAGAGCTCACAAGCTAAAAAGAAGGATCAGCAAACAGCTGCTGGAAAAGACACTACACCCCAGTGGTTCCTAAAGTTTTTTGAATTGGGACCTACCCCCCAAAAAGTTTCTCTTTACCAGCCACTCAGGCTTCTGCAGCTACAATGGTGATTGGGCAGCAATGCTCCCCCCACACCCAGTAGTGGGTTGTTTAACCTTTGATGCACATAGCTTAATGTGCCCTGTCACTTTTGCAACCTGACAAAAATGGAGTCATGTCCCACTGGTGGGCCTCGGACCCACAGGTTGGGAACTGCTGCACTGTTCCATGTTGCTCTCCCCTGCTAAATATGAGGGGGGCATCACTGTGGAAAGTACCTCTTTTCCCATTTAGTAGCACAGTAGAAGACAGCTTCTTCTACAGCCAATCCTACAGGAAGTCAAGCCTGATTGCTCCCTGGAAGGACAAATCCTGAAGCTGAAGCTCAGATACTTTGGCCACCTCATGAGAAGAGAGGACTCTTTAGAAAAGACCCTCGTGCTGGGCAGGATTGAAGGCAAAAGGAGAAGGGGGTGACAGAGGATGAGATGGTTAGATAGTGTCACCGAAGCAATGAACATGAAATTGGGCGAACTCAGGAAGGTAGTGGAGGACAGGGAGGCCTGGCGTGCTGTGGTCTGTGGGGTTGCGAAGAGTCGGACATGACTTATCGACTGAACAACAAAGAAGACAGCTTAATCATTCCAAATGCATGGCTTGAATACCAGGGTGTTCCCATGCCTTCAGAAAGCAAAATTAGAGGTAGCTAAATGGGTATCGCAGGGAAAATCATTCTACAAAGAAGGTGCCACAACAGGAAAGGCCCAGCTCCTCATCGGGATTGTTGTAGCTGTTGGTGTCTGGCAACTGTTTTGGCTTCATTAGGCTTTCTGCATGGGTACCATTAATCTGTGGGAATGTGTTCTTGTAATATAATGAAAATCTATAAGGCAGAAAATCTATAAGGCTGAATTATGGAGGGAAAGCTTCTCTCCCACCCCATGTTCGTCTTCCTCCCAGTTTTTCTCATTTTGGGGCAGAGAGGACCATAGAACCAGGGCCAGTGACACTTGTGTCAGGCTTCTACCTCGTGACTTTTATGCCTCTTGTCTCTGTCAGGCAGAAAAGGAGAGATTGAGTGGAGAGGTGAAGGAGCTAAAGCAGAGAGTGAAGTTCCTGCAGGACCAGCTGACTCCAGTCACCAGGCAAAGGGAGTACCAAGAGAAGGAGATTCTCCGACTAAACAAGGTGGGTGGCCTTTCAGGAACAGGTCCCTGCTACCTCTGCATCTCTGTAGCAGCCTCTGGTTTAGGGCTGTTTTCCTGATTACAGGATTTGCTAGACGTTCAGAATGTCTCTTGCGAGCTCTACGACTGGCAAATATTTTGTCTGCTATGGATTCTTTTCTAACTATCTCCTCCCCTCCAGGCCCTAGAAGAGGCCCTGAACTTTCAAGCCTCTGCTCCTTCCCCTTCTGCCTTCAACAACCCTGCTGAGCCCAGCCTAAGCATCCGACATCAGGAGGTGATGACCCAAAACGAGCTCCTGAAGCAGCAGGTATGGGATGTTCCCCTTCAAGCAGGACTTGCCTCCATTTGGGCCCATCTGTGAAGCCCAAGTAATTACCAGGAACACCAGAAAGCATTCAGAATTCTGGAGTATATGCTGGTGTTACTATGGGGCAGCACTTCCAGTTCCCTTCATGTGGCCCATCTCAGGGGAAGCTGACACGCCAGAGACGTTTTGAGGAGTGTTCCTTTGTGGTTACTCAACAGCATAGTGTACCTGTGGGCTATTTTTTCCCCCTTTGGGCATCTCAAAAGGGGTGAACGCTACATATGGATCCTTTATTGTACCTGTACATATTGTACACTTGACATACTTGCTTCAAGCACTTGCTTGCATTTGCAGGTTTTGATGGGAAAGGACAAACTGCCATACATTTCTATGGCTGTTGTCTAGTACACAGGGCAGAGCATGCTGCCCCTTCTTGCCCTCTGTCTTGGAACACTGGGACACGTAAGACACTTTGGGGTACATCTGAGTGACTTCAGGACCTCCTGTTCTCCATCAGGTGAAAATCTTTGAGGAGGACTTCCAGCGAGAACGGAGCGACCGGGAGAGGATGAACGAGGAGAAGGAGGAGCTGAAGCAGCAGCTGGAGAAGATTCAGAAGCAGTTGATGCTCACCAGTAACCAGGTGAGAGGATACAGGCATCAAGGATGGTCTTGCTCATTGCTGTTTGACTCCATGGAAGAGAATATTTGCCCATCGCACCAAGCAGTTGATGGACTTCCAGTGCAGCCTCTGCCAGTGTGGTGTGCTCACCAGAATCCCCAAGTGATTGAGACATGGCCTCTATCACCCCCTTCTGCAATGTCTCCCTCCCTCTGCTTAGCCCGCTGCTCTTTTTTTTCTTCTTGCTCTCGGGATCCCTGACCATTTATGTTGCTGCAACAGTGACATTGCTGGCGTAGCTACGTCATTTGACATCCAGGGCCCATAAATTTTTGACACCACCATCCACAGCAAAATTATTTATTTGTTCACATTTTTTACCACCCTTCAAGAAGCTAAGGGTGGTGTGCATGGTTCCTCCACTTCTTTTGTCCTCACGACAACCCTGTAGGAAAAGTGAGGCTGAGATACTAAGTGTCATGACATGAATGAATAATAATAATGGCCAGAAAATAAATGGAGTGAATATTTCCCAATGGATGAACATCTGTATCCTCCCTTGCTATTGCTCCCCTGCACAATAGTACTCAGTGACATACTGCTCCTGCATCTGGAAGTTCAATGTAGCTATCATGGTTAATAACCACTGATGGACTATAGTCCACCATGAATATTTAGAATCCACTATAAAAGTCATCTAAGCCAATTGCCAACACCACCCAGTTCCCACCAGTGAGATAACATATGGTGTAAACACCCCCCTTAACTTTTTCTTTCTTTCTTTCTTTCTTTCTTTCTTTCTTTCTTTCTTTCTTTCTTTCTTTCTTTCTTTCTTTCTTTCTTTCTTTCTTTCTTTCTTTCTTTCTTTCTTTCACTATTTGAACAGTGCAGGTCATCCAGCAAATCAGTAACCAACAAAAAAACAGTGGCCAACTTGACGACACAGAACAGAATAAGAGTTCTAGAATAAGCTCTGATAACATGGAAAAGGGAGCTGATATAACAACTTATTGGTTCCATGCTGTATCATAATAACACTTGGTTAGCTCTCAGAACACAGTTTCATTGGTCAGTTTTAGAAAATTCACTCAAACTCATTTCATACAGAGGGCCAGTTAGCATTCATTGTGGCTGCTTGAATGAAGATATTACACTGTGGTTTGTTACAGTAAATTCCTCATGAAATTCTGCCGTAAACGGTATATAACATGATAGTATTATTCCATAAAACCGTTACTTTAAAGAACTGTGATTTTTATATAGAAGTGTGTCTTTTTTAAAGTTTTTTGCTCATAACTTTTGATAGAATAAAGATATTACATTCCATTTTTTTCATTGAATTCCTGGTGAAATTCCACATCGAATGGTATATAGCATGATGGTATTATTCCGTAAAACCGCAATTTTAAAAATTTGGGGTTCAGTGGTGACACAGGCACCCTGAGGATGGCACCTGGGGTGCTCTGCCCCACAGGTAGCTACACCACTGATTGCTGCACAGAGGAAAAAGAAACAAGACATTCCTCATTTGCAAATTAAGTGTCTTGATGCCCCAAGTCTTCTGCAGCTTTCTTAAGTTTTCCAGAAGCTGAAGATACTTCACAAGCCAGTTTGCTCTCTCATACTACATTCCCCCCACCCCAGTTTAGCAGCATTGAGCAGAATGCTATACCAAGTCTGCTTTCATTTGTGCATAGCATAGATGGGAGTCGTAATTCCTTTCTTACCTGTTGCCTCCTCTTTTCTTATCTATACCAGCTGCGGATCTTTAAAGAGGACTACCAGAAAGAGAGAGAGGAGAAAGACAAATTCAAGAAAATGTACAAGCAGCAAAAACAGGTACTGGAATGAAAGCACCAGCTTTTTTAATAGATTGGTGTGGAATTGGTAGTACTGGGCTTATGGTTTTTTTTAATTGAAATTTTATTCATATCTATATCTACAGTTTGGAGTTAGGAAGGGAAAATACATAGGTAAAGGGTACATAGGATGATACATGAGGAATCCGTCGGCTAACAGCCAATTCATTTTCTAAGCTACACATCTGGTTATCATATCTTTAAAAAATCATATATTTGATTTTTCTAATCATTTAAGCTTTAAACTAACCATTCCTTTTATCTTCACATTACTGCTACCTATCCATCTAGCCAAGCATAAAATATTTTCCATATATTTTTAATTCTATCTACTTCACCATTTCTAACTCTTTTGGTTAATATATCCATCTCAACTATTTCGTATATTTTCTGTATTAACATTTCTACTGAAGGTATATCTACATTTTTCCACATTCGTGCATAAATAAGCCTTGCTGCAGTGTTTACATGTATCATAATACGTTTTTCTTCTTTAACTATTTGGTATAATATTTAAGAGAAACAATTCCGGTTCCAATGGGATAACACATCTCAACATCTCTTGTAACAGTGTACACACTTTCTCCCAATATCTTTTTGCCTTCTTACAGGTCCACCACATATGATAGAAAGTCCCTATCGATTCTTGATATTTCCAACAACTATTATTTGTTCCAGGGTACATCTTAGCTAGTTTATCTGGCAATATATGCCACCTATAGAACATCAGATACATATTTTCTTTAAGTGATACTGCTTTAGTCAGTTTAATATTTATTTTCCAAATTTGTTCCCAACTGTCCATTGATATGTTATGTCCCACATTTCTTGCCCACTGGACCATCGTATCCTTCACTAACACATCTTCCATGTTCATATCTAATTAGAATCTATACATTTTCTTAATATATTGACATTTATCCACTAAAAACAATTCATCAAAATCTGTATATTGTACATAAAATCCCACTTTCTTATCTTCATTCCATCTAGATCTTATCTGTACTTCAGAGAACCAATCTAACTTAATCCCTTTTTCTAAGAATTCCTTTTTCGAGTATATTTCCAGTCTCTCATTTAGGAGTTTGTCGTATGTTCTATTTTGGTTCTCAGCCAACCGATCTATTTTAGATGCAATTTCCAGTGCTTTCACCCATCTTGGTATCTTTGTATAGATCTTATATCTAATTTGTTCTCATACTCGTAATAAGGCAATATAATATGTTGCCTAAAGTATCCAAAATACTTTGCTTTGTCATATATAAGAAAGGCATGGCATCCAACTTGTAATTCATGTGTCTCTAATTTTATCAGTCTTTTATTCTGTGGGTTTACCCATTCCTTAATCCAGTTTAATGCAGCTGCTTGATAATAGACTTTCCAGTTTGGAAAACCTAATCCTGCTCTGTCTTTACGTTCTTGTAATAATTTCAACTTAATTCTTGGTTTTTCCCCCTGCCATACATATTTTACTCTAATCTCATGTTGGAGTTTTGATAACCTTTGTTTAATCTCCTGATTGGGTGGATTCTCTTGTGCTTCTTTTTCCTTTTTTCCCAGACTTTGGATTATCTCCTTAACAACTAAATTTTGTTTTCTTCTCTTTCTAGCGATATATCTTATCGCTAGTCCCCTAAAATATGCTTTGCTGGTATCCCAGATTATTTGTGGTTTCATTGTTGGTTGGGTATTTATTTTAAAAAACCAAGTCATTTCTTCTTTTATATAATCTACAAATTCTTTTTCAAATAATTTGCATCTAGTCACCGAATGCCTCTTTTATTTTGTTTATTAATTTTTAAAGTAATTAGGTTATGATCTGCGTAGGTATTTGGTAAAATCTCCACTTCAATATTCCTATATGTGGTTGAAATCCAAAACATATCAATTCTAGACAAAGTTTTGTGTCTATTAGAGTAATGAGTATATTGTTTCTTCTGAGGGTTTTGTAATCTCCATGGATCTATCAGACTATATTCTTCAATCATTTGCAGGAAGGTTCTTGGTAAATTACCTGCTTTCTTCCCTTTTTCCCCAGAGTTAACTGTCAGTCTTCCTATCAAATGTTCCATTGAAATCTTCTGTCAAAATAAAGTCCAAGTTATTCCATTCATCCAATTTATTATGTAATTTCTTGAAGAACATATCCTGTGCAGAGTTTGGCGCATAGGTATTGGCTAACAGGGATTTCTTACCATTAAAAAATATCTGTCAACAAGATTCTACCATCCTCCAAAGCCCACAAGAGTCTTGGATTCAACCATGATTTTATATATGTTGCCACACCTCTTTTTTTTTCTTTCTTTCGTCTGCTGCATTGGGCTTACGTTGTTGGCAGATGATATGGGCCCAGGCAGTGATGCTGGAACACCCCCCACTTTCTGTACACAGCCCAAAGCTAAAGTCCATGTTGAAATGGAAGCCACTTGGCTGGTCACAGTGAACTCAAGTCACCGGCACGCCATCTCGCTCTGCAGTGTCCCCTGGGTTGAATTCTGTGCAGATGGTCTTTACTTTGTTCGGCCTAAATTAATGGGGAATTGACTATCCCTGGCATTGCCCTCTGGTTACAGCTCTTTACTGTCTGTCTTTACTTTATGTGACACGGGGCCCCTGCAGTCTAATGGCTTATGCTTAAGGGACAGTGAATGGAAAAGGAAGCAATGCAGCCTTTGAAACTGAAGAGCTATTCTAAACATGCTCAGCAGAGCCTGCTTGGTGCTGTCCTAGTGTTCTGCAAGGACAGGATTTCAGCCTCACTTCAATACTGACCAAGGAACCCAGGTCTCGTTAGATCCGCAGCTTTGTACCTTCAGATGCAGGGGGGCAGTATGTCACTTCAGTGGCCTGTTTCCATATTCGGGGTGACTAAAATTGTTCCTGTGCACAGAGGCAGATCTGAGGGAGGGCAAAGCTCTAAGTTTTGCAAGAAGCCTTACCTTGCAGTGGAAATCACTCCTCTCCTGCACCGTTTTAGCCAATCCTCACAGGGAACAGCAACATCTTGGCGTTGCTTACTGGCTACAGCAGCAAGGGAGAGGAGGGATTTACATGACAGGGTAAGGCTTCTTGCAACACTTAGAGCTTTGCCCTCCCTGTAGATCCGCCTCTGCCTGTGCGTCATGCCAGAGAGTGTCTGAATTCTGCCTCTCTTGCCTCAAACAAAGCAGTAGCAAGTAACTCATTGTTCCTAAACTTGTCCACCTTCCTCTTCCTCCTGGCAACAGTAGTTTCAGAACAGTGTGCTGGGACCATGGTGTTCTCTTGGCCAGTTGAAAATTGCATGCAAGGTACAGATCAGCCAGGACATAATGATTTGAATCCAAGTGCCCAGATAGTCCAGGAATGGTCTCTGTAAATCATTATCCTGTATGTATGTACTAGGGTTAATGAGTGCTTGCACTATGTTTGAACCGTTTGCTTTTTCTCTCTTGTATCAGTCCGGGGACAGATTGCACCCAGAGCCGCAGCCAGGACCAGTGGCCCCAGTCTGCCCCATGTATCAGTTCCAGTATAGCCCTCCAGTTCAACCACACGTATATCACGGTTATGAAGATTGGCAGCAGATCCGCTACCCGCCTCCTCCTGCTCAGAATTACCACCGTTTCCCTCCAGTGAGTTCACTTAAACGAGAAAGCATCAGTGTCCTGGGGCGAGCAATGGGAACAGGCGACAAAAAAATACCATGCCCTCTGTTGCTCTTATTTTAAAAGGAAAGGGAAGCTGAGATTCTCATGATAGATTAGGAACATGTGAAGTTGCCTTTACCAAGTGAGACCTGGTTCACTATGATTGACACTGACTGATACCAACTCTGAAGATAGGGAGAGTCTTTCCCAGCAGAAATACAGTCCCAGGATTTGAAACTGGGACCTTCCGCATGCAAAGCATGTGCTGTTCCATTGAACTGTAACCCCGTCTCCAAATTCAAGAAGGTCTTGGGAACGTGCCATGTTCTGTTTCTGCACACACATTCTGTGTCAGGGGACCCCACAGAACCAGCAGCTCTGGTTATACCTTTGCCAGCGCTCTTTCCACTTAGCTGCCATTCAGTATGGCGTAGCGAAGGCTTCACGTTTGAGGCACGTAGTAACGCAGCGCCTTTATTTTCTTGCTCCTTTTAGCCAGAGTACACCTGTCCACCATGCGTTATGTCACCAAATCATAATTCTCAAGCAGTGGAAGGTGCGAAACCACTCACCAAAGAATCTGGTAAGAGAAACATTTCAACCATCTTTGTTAGTTACCAAGGGCCACTTTTGATGCTACCTTTCTTTGCTTGTAAATGAAGTGTAATCTGATCGACTGAAAAAATGCGTGGAAGCGCTTGGCGCTCCAGCACGATGGCCTTAATGGGTGGAGAGGCTCACTGTGTGGGTAATTTCCTTTGCATGGAGAGTCGCCAGACATTGACAGGATGTCAGCCTGCCACACAAAAGGGACGGTCTGATCTGTGTTTCACAACACCATCTGTGTTTCTCAAGTGGCCTATTCATGGCTATAATAGCATATAAACAGGCCTTGGGCAAAAACAAAAGCAGCAAGGTGGAAGGGCTACCTGAACATACACATTTTTGTCATGTCCATTTGGTCCTGGGAGTTTCTGATGTATAGAATTTGCAGAAATCTAACTGGTCTACAGTTTCCATGCAAGGCTGTATTGTCAATGACGCAGTGTGAGACCAATCACATACAGCGACAAAGTTGGAGGGGCAGTGTACTGACGATCCCCCAGCCTGCCTTTCTGCCACCCTCCCCAGCCTCACTCTAGTCAGTACCCCCATCTTCTTCTGGCTCACGGATAGCAAATTGGAAGAGGATTGCCACGGCTCCCTTCTCCCTCCAGTGCTTAGCACCTCTTTCCACCACCTGCTCAGCTGCTAATGAAGCATCAAGTGGACTGGTAGTCTGGAGCCTGTCCCTCTACTCTTGACTCACCTGGACTTTGGCACACAGACTCCCTCCTCCATGCCACTCCTGCTTCAAATGAACAAGGGCAAAGCATGCTGGGTTCTGGCTATGTTCCTGTTCAATTGAAATGGGAGAGGCACAATCAAGGGAGTCTGTGTAAGTGTAAATGAAGGGAAGGGTACAGGGGCACTTTTCATCCTCCCCATAAGCAAGGGGGAACTGGCCACTATGCGTAGGAGTGGCCTATGGGGGATTTGGTCAACTGGAAGGCATGGACCACCCATGGGACACTTGTGTTCCCAAGGGATTTGTGTCTCAGTGTTCCTTTTTATCTTTGGGCATTTCTCCTACCCACCCTTGCTTTTCTCTTCCATGTCTATAAGACAGAAGAACCTTTCCATGAGAAATGAGTACAGATTTGTTAGTCCATCTTGCCGGGCTAGCAGTTTGGGATCAATCCAAAACTGTAGGAGAAGGGAAAAAAATGCCTCTCCATTTGAATACCCTTTCTTGGCTGCCTGACTTTGAAACATTGTAAACCCTCTTTGGTCAAAGTTCAATATAATTGAACAGGTATATTCAGGTATTCACAGTGTCTATTATTTTTAGGGGTAAGGTTTTTTTGATGAAAAATGTTTTTTGACAGTTAAAATATCTGAATAAAAACACAAAACATTGCATTTTGGTGTTTATTTTAATTTCTGGAAAATACCCTGGACTACTTTTCCAACTAGAAATAATACTGTGGCTGCATCTGGTGCCGCTATATCACCTATATCTTCTACCTAGTATACTTTTAAAGCATTTAAAATTAATAAAAATTAGAACTTGGAATGAGAATGTAGAATGAAAACACCTATCACCACAATTTGCTATTTTAATCAAGAAATGGTGGAAAAAATGTCACAAAAAAAACCACACCCCTAATATTTTCTTGTTGAAATGGAAATTTGAAAAAAATCTTTACAAAATTGTTAGTATTAAAATTTTGAAAGCACAGTATGCATGCTGAAAAATTTTAAAAATACTGAATGACAAATATTGAACATGAAAACCACCTGCTAAATCTCTAGCAGCACCTGACTCTGAAATCCATCACAGTGGATGGTGTAGATCAACACTTCAAATTTCAACTCAGTCCCAGACAAGCTGAATGGATGTGGTGTTGGGCTTAGAATGCAATCCTAAACTATCTTTCGTAACTGTCTTTCGTAACTTCTGTGCGTTCTGCTTTTCAGACTCTGCAGGTCTCGGGTTACCCAAAAACCAAAGGCCTGCTTAACTCTTTGGCAGTGTGTGGTGGTGTCAAAAGCAGAGTTGCAGAATGCATGTGAAACCTGCATGTACAGCTAATCTCCTTGGGCTTCTGGACAAAATTGTTGACTATATATACCTGGATGGACTGTATATACCTGGAGTCCTTGAGATCACAGCATCTTCAGCAGGTTTTTCTGAAGACATACAATGTGTGCTACGAAGGAGGGACTGATGGTCTAGTGCTTTGGGGAAATACCCAGTTGAGAAATCTACCTGAGTCTATTCCAGGATTTGGGAATGATGTATTTTTCCCACCCTGCATCAAGACTTTGTCTACATGGGAGCAGCTAGCAGACTCCAAGAGCAAATGGTGGAAGCTGCCAACGGATCCTACATTTAGCTAATGTTCTATTCCTGCAATATGACAGCTTTGCATTTATGATGTGGCATTTGCATTTGTTGGTAGCAGAAAGATTCTGTGTGCAAAAAAGCTTTTGCAGGAGAACTATCCTTTTGATTGTGGCTAATGCCTAGCCTGACTAAGGACTCTGGTTTTTTTTTTCTTTGGCAAGGAAAAAAAATGAAATGTAATTCCTTTTTTGTTTTCATTTCATTGAATGTCTATAGTGTATAGGAATACAAGTGAAAGGTACTTTTCCCACCTGAAATATTTTTGTTTAGAACTCGCAATTGTAGTTCTTTCCCCAAGGGAAAATTTACCTGATTCTTCACTGAACAGTACTGTGTATCTTGGTTTCAACCATGGTTTATTCATGCATTGCACCACCTCTCTCTTCCTACTGATACGTTATCTTAAATGCTTTGCTCTTAAGATGTGACAATTCTGTTTCTTTTAGCTGAGATTCTGTTATAAACTCTTACCAAATCCACAGCATGAGACACCCATGAAATTGCACCTGTTTATCTAAATAAACAGGTTGTATTTATTTATCTGTTTTGTTTATCTAAATTGCACCTGTGTGCGAATAGCCTAGCGAGTTCTACTCCACAGTTTTTCTCTCCTATCTGACTGGTCATTGTTGGAAAACAGATTGCTGGCTTAGACCAATCTGGTCTGCCTGTATGTAAGAACAGGGGTGAGTTAATGGGAATAGTTCAACTTTTGATTCCAATTCAGTTCAATATGGAAGATCGCAAGAATAAAAAGTCGCACTGATGGTGACTGGGAGAATAACCAATCTCTGTGGCATTATGAAGGGTAAAATCAGTAAGAATTTGGAATGCAGAACATTTTGACTGCAACCAGGTAATTAAATGGTATTTATCGGTGGTGTTACTTGTGTTACCACTACTGGTCACATTCTGGGTTTCAACAACTTTGGTCTTAACTGTTCTGATAGTAATGAAATAGCTTGGATGTGATCTTGGCTCTCTATTGGTTTCTTACATGGTTTCCAGTCACATTTTAAAGCAGGCTGGTTAATCCAGGAAACAGCAGCCGGTGGAAACAAAGAGGATTTGTCTTGGGTAAGAGATAACCTGTAGTGCGGAGTGAGAAGAAACACAGGAAAGTAATGGGAAGAGAGAAGACAAAGCTATAAGGAAGCACCAAGATCACAGCTGATGAATACTGTAGCTGGAATCATAGATTTAGAAGGTGGTTGCATTGTCCAATGCCCTGTTCTGGGCACTCCTACCTAATGGCTATCCAGCCCCTGCTTGCTAGGTAAGGATGTGAGAGGACATAAAGTAAGTAGCTAGTTGGAAAACAGGTGGCTAATTTAATGTAAGAGCTGTAGAGGGGTAAGAAGCAATACTAGATAGAAATGGAGGCTGGATAAAGGTCTAGTGGAGCTTGCAAAAAGCCAGGGTAATAAGATTGCAGAATACTTCTCATTCCATAACAACATCATGGAAATGTTCTTTCCATCATCCGTTAGGAAACAATGATGTCCTCTTTTATAGCTTTTTTTTTGGAAAACATAGGGAGTGACTTGTTTCAAGTGTGTTTGGTCCAAGCAAGTACCACTTTAAAATTTCATTAATATTGAAATGCTGGTCCGGCTAACCAAGCAGCTTGTGGGCAATTTTCAAAGTATGTCATGCCACAGCTAGCTTAAAATGGTGGGCCTGAGCTGCTGTAATAATTGAAATGATTAGAAATGAAAAGCTAGGCTCTCATTTAATTAGAATGGATGCTCACAAATAAGCAGCTGAGAAACTTCTTGGAGAAAGTAGTTCTCTCAGTCACATAACCCTAGAAAATGTTCCTTTTTTTCTTAAAACAAAAGGAAAAAAATCATTTTCCAAATGTGTACAATCCGACAAATGCATACTGTCTGGAAAATGTGTGTGGTATGGTGGAGTACTGAATAGCAATTGGCTCTTTTTTTTACCTCAGATGTACTTGTGCACTGAATTGATGTTCTCTTGTAGGAAAATACGTGAATTATTAACACAGAAAGAAGCGGAGGAAAGACGGAAGAGAATTACCTTTGGTTTGTCTGCATCTCTGCTTTTGCATCTCCTCTTCCATACATTGATAGAAACTCTTGCTCCACATTGCCACAATATTAGATATGCAGATTTGTTTTTCTAGCTAATCTCACGCTGTGCCATGTGTAGAAATGCAGAGAAATGGATAGCTGGACTTTTCAGCCAAGCCACTTTGCTACTTTGTAAATTTTTTTAGGTCGTTTTGTCTGTACAAAATGGTCGTAATTATAAATATTCATTTGATTTTATCCTTTAATAAAGTACATGTTTTCTGTGCTGTACAGTGCCTGGAATGTCATGTCAAAGTTGCATTTGCTGAAGAAATGGGTTTTGTGAGTTCCATGCACTTTTGTTAGGTGTCCCACAGGAAGAAAATGTAGTAAACACCAGGGCATAATGGCATGTTTATTACATGCATGTCTCCTATGAACCTTGAACCCACATATAGAGAGCATGAACCAGACCAGTAGCATGTCTGTTTACTGGTCTGATAGCAAGAAGCCTCAAATCCACAGGCCGAAAAGGCTACATTTCTTATTAAACGAGTGATCACACATCACTTTCCTATGAGTTGGGATCATGGAGCAGCAGATTTTGTCTTCTTACACGACCATCTCCTAAGAACTCCTGACTTTAGGAAACATTCTGGCATCTTTCAGTCTCGAAAGACTATGGTGAAGTGCTCTGAATAGAGGTCCTGGAACAGCGTCTGGTATGGCTAAAAAGGCCAATTCAAGAGTGACAATCCCTTCCACACCGAGGACAAATACGGTCTGTCCCCTGTTCAGCTCCCTGATTTTGTTGGTCTCGGGGCAGCCTCCTTTCCGCAGCCTGTTGAGCAAGTGTCTCTTCAAATTGGGAGAGGCCATGCTGCACTGCCTGCCTCCAAGCTGAACGCTCAAAAGTCAAGGTTTCTCATTTGTTGAGGTCCATTCCTAAGGCCTTCAGATCCCTCTTGCAGATATCCTTGTATCACAGCTGAAGTCTCCCTCTAGGGGCTTTCCCTGCACTAATTCTCCATACAGGAGATCTTTTGGAATCCAACCATCAGCCATTCTCACTACATGCCCAAGCCAGCATAGATGTTTCAGTAGTGTATTGGTTCGCAGCTTGGGGGTTCTCCTGGATCCACAGCTACACCTGGAGTCCCAGGTGGCGGCAGTGGCCAGGGGAGCCTTTGCTCAGCTGCAGCTGATTCGCCAGCTGCGGCCGTACCTGAGCTGTGCGGACCTGGCCACAGTGACCCACGCCCTAGTGACATCTAGATTATTGCAATGCGCTCTACGTGGGGCTGCCTTTGAAGACGGTCCGGAAATTACAACTAGTACAGAACGTGGCGGCTCGGGTGGTTGCTGGGGCACGTCGGTTTGACTCTGTCGAGCCATTGCTTCGGCAACTACACTGGCTGCCGGTTCTGTTCCGGGCCCAATTCAAGGTGCTAGTTTTGACTTTTAAAGCCCTTTACGGCTCGGGTCCGGGGTATTTGAGGGATCGCCTCCTTCCATATAATCCTACCCGTACTCTTAGATCATCTGGAGGGGCCCTTTTGACTGTGCCGCCTCCAGGAGAAGTGAGGGGGGGCGGCCAGGAAGAGGGCCTTCTCGGTAGTGGCCCCCCAACTTTGGAATACCCTCCCCTTAGAATTGAGAACTGCTCCCTCTTTGTTAACATTTCGGCGGGGGCTGAAGACCTTTTTATTTCAAAAAGCTTTTAATTGTTGACAGGCTGTCTGGCTGGTGTGTTATATTTTATATCTTATGATCCACAGGGCTTGTTTTTTAAATTCTATTGTTTTGTTTTTATTTTGTTTTATTGTATTGTTTTAATATTTTTTTATATTGTCTTTTAATGTTAAATTTTATATTTTCATGTAATTTTATATTTTCACCAAGGCGGCAGCCTTGGGTGCCTTCGGGCATAAAGGCGGGATAAAAATCTAATTATTATTATTATTATTATTATTATTATTATTAATAATAATAATAATAATAATAATAATAATAATAATAATAATAATA
>JAJKFI010000005.1:14612359-14638954 GCA_029204185.1 Lerista edwardsae
TAATAATAATAATAATAATAATAATAATAATAATAATAATAATAATAATAATAATAGTGTATACATGCTAAAAATTCCAGCTTGTTCCAGGACTATGCTATTTGGAACTTTGTCATGCCAGGTGTAACTGGGTATGGGTAACTGAAACAGTGGATACCAGGGCACGCTTGTATTTCATTATGCTAACACGAGAGCTTAAGCGGAGAACTAGGCAAACCTTCTACAGTAGTCAAATCCCACCTTTGTCACAAGCACACTAGCTGGCTTTTGGCAAACCATCATCTCACCTCAGTCTCCAACTATAATATGGAATGAATAATACTGACCAACCTCTCAGTCCGAAGAATTGCCACAATAATGTAAATGAATTACTTTGCTTACTCAAATAGCATTCAGCAAGTATATAGTGGAGTATGAAGAAAGGGTACGAACAAGCCCTATAAACTAGTTGCGGTGATGCTAAGGTGAAGAAGATCGGAATTTGGTTGCCAAATTTGCAGACTGGATTACAAAAGATCAGGGGTATGGACAAACATGAGCAGAGAGCAAGTGGAGCATCAGAACATCTACAGCAAGAGTAGTGATGCCATCTGCAAAAGCATGCTCCTGGACCTGAGCCAAGAAGCAGAAGGCTCAGCGAGAGGAAAAACTGAGAAATTTACCTAGAGCCAGATGTTAATATCAAGGCCATTGTCTTTTCCCAAGGGCTAGCTGAGAGACAGAATGTGGTTCATTTTATATTAAGGTTGCAATTCTGTTCACATTTATATGGGATTAAGTCCTACTGAACTTGGTGGGAATTATTTCTAAGTAAAAATGCCTTGGTGGGATGTGGTAGTGCTGTGGGTTAAACCGCTGAGCTGAACTTGTTGACCAGAAGGTTGGCAGTTCAAGACTGCGTGATGGAGTGTTGCTTGTGCCAGCTCCTGCCAACATAGCAGTTCAAAAGCATGTAAAAATGTGAATAGATAAGTAGGTACCACTTCGGTGGGAAGGTAACGGCATTCCGTGCGCCTCTGAGTATAATCATGCTGGCCACATGAACATGGAAACTTGTCCTTGGACAAATGCCGACTCTTCAGCTTAGAAACGGAGATGAGCACCGCCCCCTAGAGTCGGTCACAGTGGTGTCATTCAAATGATTTAGAAACAGGAACTCACTTTTGATTGGCACTTGTCGGGAACCTGGAACCAGCCACGGAGCCTGTTAGGATCCGGAACGCCTGTTCTGGTCCGTTCCCCCTGAATGACATCACTGGTCGGTCACGACTAGACCATTCAGTCATGGGCGAACCTTTACCTTTTTTTTTTTTTTTTTTTTTTTTAACCTAAAAAGGCCTAGGCTAGTGCTTCAAAATACTGTTTAAATTTATCTGGGATTTTTAAAAATTTTCAATTGTGATTTTTCTTTTAAACTATTGCAACTCATTCCGACAATCTGGAATGAAATGAGTTAGAGATCTTTAAAGTGTAACAAATTTCAAAGCAGAACTAAGAGGCAAGAGAAAGAAGTACTCTAATGAAGAAGTTGGTTTTCTTTTTCTTGCATAACTTACCAGACAAGCCGATGTATGCTTACTTGGAAGTCAGTCCCATTAAGTTCAGTGGCGCTTAATCAGATAAGTAGGCCTAGGATTGCAGGCTAAATAGGGTGAGGCTGTTTTGGAGGGTGTCACAAGGAGCATTTGCATTTCACCATTTACCACTGCACTACTGAAGAAGAGACCAGACAAATCAAGCTGCACTGAGTGTTTGCTGTCTTTATTGTGTGATGTTCATACAGGGCAGGGGGTGGTGGAGGCAGAAGAGTCTGGGATCTTGGAGTTGAGGAGGAATGCATCTCTGCAAAGGGGAAGGAGCCTGAATGCACTAGAAGGGCTACTCCACTCCTTTGCAGGCTTAGGCTGGGTCCACTCTTTGGGAGCTTTCAGACCAAACCTTCATACTGATGCATCTTCCCTGGCCCCAGAACCCTTTCTCATCACATCCACTCTTGGAGGAGACAAAACTGCTTGAGAAACTCTGGCCCATCAAACATCTTGAGGGGGTCTCATTTTCTGAGGAAGGGAAGTAGACTCTGCTTCAGCCAGAAAGGCCTGATGTGGGAACTCTATTCAGTCCTGATGGATCTGCTTGACCTCAACAACTGCAGTATGACAAGTTGTTAACATAGGATTATAAGTGAAGGGCATTGTATGAATGCGGGAGTCCTGATATTCTCTCCAGTGCATGAATATTTCATCCCCACGATAAATCTGTTAAAGTGTAAGTTAATACAAGTCTTCCTTTTGGAAGGAAGAGAGTGATGATTAAACACTGTGGAGTAAAAACACTTTTTTTTGCATAAAACTGTTAAAGGGGAAGTCGTTGCTGTCTCAACCTGTCTACGGGGAGCACAGCAAGAGGAGGAACTTTTTCCCTTTTTCTACAGATTTCCTATAAAATGCAATAAGCTTCTCAGGAGTATCTCCAGTTGGAGAGATGGCAAGGTCAGATTCTCTTCTGCTAAATATGGAAGCAGGCTGGATAATCAGAGTAGGGTGAAGTCAAGTTTCTCTCCCAGTAGGTGTTTGGAAACATGTTTGTTAAAAGGGGGGGTGTTCTTTATACACTATGAGTATGTAAACAATCGCATACTCTTTTCAGATCATTCTGTCATCTAAGAACTCCTTTGGTTTTGATCAAAAGAAGTTCAGGTTTCTGTTCAATTTAAAGCCAAATGAACCAATTCTGGATCAAGCAGCAGGCTTCCCTCCCTCCTTCCTCTACATCTTTTTGGACTTTAACCATACAGTAGCTTCTTCTCCCTCATGTAGTTGATGATGTCATTCTTCACAGTGGCAACATTCGTCGCCGGAGTCCATCTCATCACAGGCTTCCCATCTGGACCAATCAGAAACTTCTCAAAGTTCCACTTGATATCATGAATCCTCAGAGGCTCCCAGAACAGTTTCTTGGCAGCCCCAAAACTTTCTGAAACAGGTGGGCAGGAGTTCTACCAGGCAAAAGACAGAAACCTTTTACGTTTGCTGTTAAGTGTCCATAAACATGGCCAATTCCTCCAAAACTGTAAATATCTCAGATGTGCTAGTATGGCTTTGCATCTTTGTTTATTAAACAATATAGTGGATAGGCAGTCATGTTGGAACAAGACCCATGCCAAAAAGGAAGGCTAGAAAGTACATTTCATTGTGGCATTTGAGCAAGTCACCTAACTCTGCCGCCGCCCCCTTACCTGGCTCCTTCCATGAAGACTCTTGTATCAAAACAGCAAATTAGAACACACCAGGACCATTCCCACCATGCTCAGTGTGTCTTCCTCTGTTTAAAGAGCGCTTGCAGCAGAAAGAGCGATATGGCTCTTTTCCCCACAGGAGCCTTTCAAAACACCTGATGGAGAACAGTGAGAGAGCCAGATTGCTGCACTCTGAAAATCACCATGCAAATGATTCACTTCTTCCTCCACATTGGCTCTTCACACAGAGCAGGTAATGCAGTGCATGCTGGGATTGTAACTTGCATTTTCTGCTTTGATTAAAGAGTAGAATGGAGAAAAGGGGCTAGGTAGGGATGCTGGCCCCATCCACAGTGCCAAAGTGAGGCAGGTATCTGTTTTCCACCCCTCTAGGTAGGCCCCAATCCACTTCCAGATGCAAATGGGGTTGTTTGCATCATGAACGTATTGTGCATTTGGGTCTTCTAAGGAGCAAAAGGCATGTTATGCGCAAGAGCATGTAATAAAGTTGGAATGTTTGCATTTAAATTGTTGCATTAAAAAGAGCCTTAGGATGCTGTCAATTTTGAACAGAAAAGCAGATAGAATGTAGTACTTAAATCTTTTCTAGCCAGCTGTTGCTGCTAAAAAAAAGAAGCATCCCAAACTGCTTTCCCAATCCTTTGAAGTGCCAGGTGGGTGTTGATTCATCTAATAACCCCAAATAGGCAATAGAACTCCCATGTTTCTTGCTCTGTATCTTCCAGCACTTGGAGATATACTACCCTTGACGGGTCTCGTTTGCTAGCTATTGATATAGCTAAAAATGACATTAAGGTAGAGTAGCACGTTCAAGATTCTTTACATAAAAAGTGGCATTTGGCGTGCTGTGGGTTGGTCATACGTGTTCGAGATCCTGTAGCTAAGAAGCTAGAAAGAGAGGTTGAGAAATCAAAGTAGACCATACAAACCTTCAGAAAAGAGTAGATTTTCTGTTCATTCTCTCCATTTACATCTCCTTTCTGGAAAATTTGGAAATTTGGAACAAAACCTCCTCCAGGTCTGACATATCTGGAACAGAAGAAGAAGGTGAACCATCTCCTCCATGGTTGCAATAAGAAACCTGCTGTTCTTGTTAGGGGGCATCCACCTCAACCCAGAACAAGGCCAGTCACCCTCACCACTGGCCATTTAGGTCCAGGACAAGCACATGTCTATTTCACCATTACTGCCAGGGAAGTACCAAGCTGAAGGTGTGATGGGAGGTGTAATGGCAGGTGCAGCCCCACCAGAACAGTTTGCACTGCATCCAGCAAGGGACAATCCCGCAGGTCTCCTCTGAGTAAGGAAACATTTGTTACCTTACCTTGGGGGTAAACCTTCATGGCACAGAGGGGTCTACTTGGATCTGCACTGGCGAAATTACTGGCACAGGTCTGCGTGGACCTGGGCAGCAGGATCAGGGATTTGGTGGCTGCCCCAGACCCAATCTGTTCCATCCCCCAGCCCCATGTTCTTCTATTCCCTTGCTGACTCACCTGAGCCAGTGGACCTCCAGGGAGCCACTGCCATACGTAGGCCCACTCCGGCCTCCCTGCCAGCATTCTGGCAGCACACAGCTTTGCGCATTGCTGGAGTTGCATTTACAACTGCTATAAGGCAGTCGCCACTGGCAGAACACTCCAGAGGCAAATCTAGGGTATGGCACCAGAGGGCACGAGCCCTGGGGCGCCATAAGGTGGGGGGTGCTGTTGGCATGGTGCCCTGCCCCCCCTGCAAATTTGCGCCCCCCATGCCCCGAGCCGGGAGGTGCGCTGGCGGCTCCCCTCCTGCCATTGGGGCGCTTTAAGCACTCGAGCGGCAGCCCAGGGAAGGAAGCTGCTGCTGCGCCCCCCAAAGCCGGGAGGTGTCCCGGTGGCTCCCCTCCCGGGCTGCCGCTGGGGCGCTTTAAGCACTCGCTTTAAACATGCCGGCGGCTCCCCTCCATTCCGGCAGAACAAGGAGGCGGGGCTTGGCTTCTGTCCGCCATGGCGGATAGAAGCCACACCCCGCAACGGCATGACATCACGACATCATGATGTCGCATGCCCTGGGTGCAGTTTCACCCAGGTACGCGCCTGGAACACTCAGTCTACCAGTGGAAGGGCCCAGTAGGATTGGGCAGTTAGTATGCTCTGATGAGCTCCAATGAGCCAAAGCATCACACAGAGGCTATCCAGACTTCTCAGAATCTCCAGCATCACCCAACTGGCATACTCACTTCAGGCCTGGAAGGATTTCGGAGTTGTCGCCCGGTTCTTGCAGACCAAATTGATTGCATGGGAAACCCAGGATGACAAATCCATAAGGTTTTAATTCGGTTTGTAGTGCATTCAGTTCTGCAAAAATTGCATGAACATAGCCATCAACAGAAGTCTTGAAATGGGCTCCAGGCCCTTGAATTGACCTACCGCCCCTCCCTCAAGAGCCAGTGTTGCCTTCACAGTTTTACATTGACTTGTAAAGATAGATCTCTCTAATTCCTCAAGACAAGGATCTTCTATGTCCTGGGACCTGTTTACATTGTGTAATTATGTCTCTCCTACCAGTTCCCTCCCACCACCCTGAGCCCTGGGAGCTGGCATTTGGTGCAGAGACTGTGACTTTTCTATCATCCTGTATCTCCTCATAGAATCTAAGTGCCCGGCATTTATAAGAGACTGGGAATTACAAAGAAAGCAATTTCACCTTCTAGCCCAACTATCTTAGGTCAGAATCCTGGATCTCAAGTTTTATGCCAGATTTCATGCCTGGACTATTTGAGGCAATTAGAGCGTCCAGAAACATGCAAACGAATGATGAAACCACAGAGACATATTGGTATGACCCCTGCTTATACATACAGAGTTCAATGTCATGTCTGAACACTGTACAAATAAAGAAGCAAGGATCTCAGAACATGAGCAGAACTCATTTCTGTCCCCACTACTGCCCAATCCTAAGTAAGCCTACTTGGAAGTAAATTCAAAGCTTACTCCCAGATAAGTGTGGATGGAGCTTACTCCCAGATAAGTGTGGATAGGATTGCATCCTACGTAATCCCAGCTAGGCTGCATATTTTATACAAAAGGCTGGGTTTCTGTCCACTTCCTGGCTGGCTCCCGTTCGAGCACTGTTGTGCCATGTGCTTGTGAGCTTTTCTCCCTCTCTGGAGATCTTACCAAGATACTGCATTGTGAGTCCTCAGTAGGTGGCCACATTCACAAAAAGAATCAACTTCCCTGCGTACTTCTGGAAAGGGACGTACTCATCCCCATTTATGGTGAGGGCTCCATAGTTATAGACTGAGCCTCTTACTGAGTCGTAGCAGTCCACCTGGAAAACAACAGCAAGCCGGACACCGTGGGAAGGAGTATATAGCACATTGCATAAAAGTTTGGGGAAAAAAGTATTGTTCTATATAGATTTCATCAGATACACCTCGAAGTCCACACCACAGGTCAGATCAATTCTGCCACTGGCTACACAGTTTGCACACATGATCCACTTTTGCCCATCAGGATCAGCTTATTATCCTGAAGAAATTCTAACCCTGTCAGCCTTGCCCACCTATACCAATACTCAGTCTGCACAATAAAGCCCCAGAGGTTCAATGCAGTTATCATGACTTGTCACCCATGATGACCTTGTGACAGATGATGAGGAACTGCAGAATGCAAGAGCACTGCCACTGTTCAAAACATTGATGCCCATTCATCCATCCCCTGAGATGTACACTCCATCCTAGTTCAGGGAAAGAGCTCCAAGAAGGCTAAAGGGCAAGAAGTCCTTCAGAAGCTGAAAAACTCTATGATAAGGAAAAAACAGGCAACATTATATTTTGATGCTTTCCTCTGCTTGCCTGGGTGCTGCATTATTTTAATCTGCTGGTATTATACCTGCTGCAGTTGAAACAGCCTCCCCTGCGACATAAGAACATAAGAACATAAGAAGAGCCCTGCTGGATCAGGCCAAAGGCCATCTAGTCCAGCTTCCTGTATCTCACAGCGGCCCACCAGGTGCCCCAGGGAGGCATGAAACAACAAGATGCTTGCATCCTGTTGCCACTCCCTTGCACCCGGTACCAGTAGCCCACCACCTTTGTAAGGAGGTTGCACAATTCATCATTGCCTATAGCCCACGATGGACCTTTCCTCCAGAAATCCATCCAATCCCCTCTTAAAGGCATCAAGACCAGATGCCATCACCACCTCCTGTGGCAAAGAGTTCCACAGATTAACTATCTGCTTGGTAAAAAAGTATTTCCTTTTATTTGTTTTAACTCTCCCAACCCTCAGTTTTAGCGGATGCCCCCTGGTTCTGGTGTTTTGAGAGAGGGAAAAGAACATCCCTTTATCGACTCTATACCTTCCATGCATAATTTTGTATGTCTCAATCATGTCCCCCCTCAGGCGCAACAAGGGAAGGTCTTCAACAAGGGATGCCTTCATCAGCAGATTTGGCAGTGCTTACCATGGACATTGTCATCAGGGGGCCACAAAGAACATCCAGGGAGACCATGGAAATTCTCCATGGTAAGCACTGGGGCAGGGAACTTCATGGGTTGAGGTGGGGTATTGTGTGCAGCAGCAAATATAACATGCAGCAATGACTACAACATGCAGCAGCTCTATACCCTCATGAACAGTGGCAAAGCTACAGCATCTTCTACTGTACCTGGCGTCAAAGAAAATTTTTTAGGCCCCCCCCCAACTCCACAACAAAATCAAATTTAATTAATAGATAAGTAAAAGGTTTTCTGGTTAATTGGACATAACTAACATGACCCCTGCTAACTGGACAAGAGGCACTTTTTCCAGTGGTGTTCCTCTTGTATTTAGCAGGGGGAGAGTAACTGTCCCTCTTCACCCCTGCGCAGTCTTTCTAGTGGCTGTTTGGTCTGCCTTTTTAAAGATTGTGAGCCCTTTTGGGACAGGGAGCCATTTAACTTTATTATTACTATTTGCCTGTAAACCGCTTTGTGAACTTTGTGTTGAAAACCGGTATATAAATACCTGTTGATTGATTGATTGATAACATTTGATAGAACAGATATTCCAAGCCTGTTTGTTTCATTGCATTCTGCTTGAAATTACCTTTCCAATGATCTATAACATGATGGGATTATTCATACTTACCAATGTTTTCACAATTTTGGCCATTAAAGCTGAGCCTGTTGCCTGTGCAATTGCCCTATCTGCACGCCCCCCGCCCCCCAGCTATGGCACTGCTTATGAATAAGATAGCCATGATGAGATGCAGAGTACAATTTGAGTGAACGAGTCAGACTGGCAACTCTTCTCTTACTCTTATACCTTTAACATGATGGGGAGAAATTTGGGAGTTTCTTCCATCAGGACAATGCAGTGATGGAAGGAGTCACCTCTGCTGAACCTCAGCCTTCTGCACAGTTAATTAAAGGACATGCCTCCTCTAAGGTCAGATGCTAGAAGATGGAAACAGATGAAATACAAATGCACAGTGTGCATACATATGTGGAAAATGTATTCTTTTGTGATTGGTCTATGACTAACAGTGTGTAATCAGTTTCTAGAGAGTTACCTCCATTAGCTGGCTCTTGATGGTCACCTAGAAACACATGGTTACAAAGACCTGACTATTGCATTCAATCACTCATTCTGCCTCTCGCCTGGAGGATCCCAGAAGTTCAACCTATTTGTGTCAGAAGCAGGCGCTGGTCACAAACTGAGTCATCAAGACCTACCAAGCCATTGCTAAATCAGTTTGGCTTTCCTGTTTGCAGGGAGTGCTCCAGAATGATAAGAGATGGGCCCTCTTTACCCTTGACATTTATTCTTCCTGGTAGATATTTAATCAAGAGAATAAACAACACACTCTGACAGCGCAATCCCAGCTGCCCTGCAGCGCCGATGCAATGTCATTGCATCGATGCTACGCCATTAGCGCCAACACAGGGGTGCTGCTCAGCACCCCTGCATCAGCGCTAAAGCACTCAAGCTGACACTACGAGTAGTGCCAGTTTGAGAGCGCCGAAGGGGAGCCTCCCTTGTGCTGATCAAAGCTGGTCAGCATGAGGGAGGTTCCATCCCATTCCAGGATGGGGTTTGGCAAGGGGGAGGGGGATTGTGGGCGAGGAGAGGGCGGGCCCCAAATTCAGCCATAAGGTTGAATCTGAAGACTGTCCGGGAGGCCATGCGGCCCTGATTCGGGCATAGATCCAAGGAGCGAATTGGGGAGCCGGATGCCTCCCCAATGGTAGGGGTGCGAACATACCCTTGCCGTTGGGAGGCTCCAGCCTCCCCAAAGCAGAGTTGTTCGGAGCTGGCCGGCTGGCCATGCCAATCCAACGCTGCTTAGGATTGTGCCCTCATTTAAGGGCATGCGGCAGCTGCCCAGGGACTTCAGATGTGGTCCACAAGGACACATCTCTCCTAGCACAGTCTTAAGGCAACAAAACCAGAAACCTTCTATTTGGAGCTATCAGCTGGATGTAGACAGAGACTCAGCTTCTATAGAATAGCTACATTTCTTAATTCTTCTCAAGCCCGGCCAGAACGTGTTCCCTTTAGACATTTAGATCTGAGAGAATTTACTCTCTCTGCTGGAATAGGTAGGGAATAGTGGGGTGGGAGAAACGTTGTGTTAGGGGTTTTGAGTGGAAATCTGTTTAGAAACAAATGCATTTGACAGCAATTAAGCATTGGCAGAGCTCTATTAAGTGATTCCATGCTGGGGGGTGGTGAGGTGTTTTTGTTTGTTTGTTGGCAGTACCTCTGGGGGACAAAGGTGTATAGGATTAGTCTGCTTTGTCTAGTCCATACTGTATCCATCCAGCTGCATATTTCATCTCCCTTCCACTTTCTCATCTGGCATTAATAATGGAACAAGGGAGCAGGGGGAGTATAGTAGCCCACTTCTCCTTCCTCCTATGCTTTTAGCAGCAGCTGCTTGATCTGCAGATATGGGCTGGCAACTGAGGATAATTTCAAGCACTAGTTTCCACAGATCAAGCTGCTGTAAAAGACACTGGAGCACGTTTTTTAATGTTCTAATATAGGGGTCTCCAAAAATTTCAGTTCAAGGGCCACACTGTATATTTTACAGTTTCATGGGCCAAAAATACCAGTTTTAGAAATGAATGAATGAAATTGAAATGAATCAATAAGTTTTACATGGATCTTTTTTGTGATCGCCATGGTATGATTCAGAGCACAATCATAACCTGAAGTTAGGCCGGCACAAGTTAGGCCAGCAAAGTGGCACAAGGGACACCATAAAGTACATTTGGACCACTCTCCAAGTCGGAGAGGCTAACACACACACATGCACCATCCCCCCTGACTTCAAGAGTGGTTCAAACGCGCTTTATGGTGGCCCTTGTGCCAACCAAACTTTGCCAGCCTAACTCTAGGTTAGGATTGCACCCTCAGAACAAAAGATAAATGTGACATTTACAAAGAAACAATGTCATGTTTAAACTGAGAAATGATATATAATGAGTAAAAATGTCAAATATTTTAAGTTGGTGTGGACAGGATAAAATCTTGTGGCAGGGCAAATTTGGCCCCCAGACTGTAGTTGGGAGACCTCTGTTCTAGTAGATGAATTAAGAGAGGGGGAACATTCCAGAAAACTGCAAGAAAAGCAACAAAAACTGCTTCCAAAAGGAAGAGGAACATGCTATATTCCCCAAACTAAGGAATGGGAACTCCCCCCTCCAATTTGCACAGTTTATTTAAATCAAATTTACATGTTTGAAGAATAAATGCTCTATGCACAGGGGCGGACCTAGTGAAAATGGTGCCCGGGGCACCCAATAGAAGTGCGCCCCCACGGGAGCCCAGGTCTACCCACCAGAAGCAGCCGTGGGTAGACCTGGGCTACACAGAGCCCAGATCTACCCATTAGAAACAGCCGCGGGTAGACCTGGGCTACACAGAGCCCAGATCTACCCATTAGAAACGGCTGCAGGTAGACTACCTGCGGCTGTTCGTAATGGGTAGATCTGGGCTCCGGAGCCCAGGTCCACCCATGCACTGTTGCGGGGGCCACTGGCACCCCCCTAGACAGCCCCAAGATGGCGCCCAGGGCTCATGCCCCCCCTGCCCCCCTAGATCCGCCACTGTCTATGCAATCCTTCCTTAGGATTGTTTCTTAAAGGGGGCATATCAACGATACATACATTAGTGCTGCTTCTTTAAACATACATGAATTACCCGATTCCATTCATAAACAGGGAGATAGAACTGAGCTGCTTCCCTATAACATTTTGTGGACTATATTTGCCACAACGGAGTGGCGTATCAAATCCCTGTTGGTGATCTTGAGAAATGGGGATGGGAAAAGTCTGCATTTCATTTCCAGAATATGAGTGATCCTATTTAGATACTTTTGCAGCTCAGTCCTTTACTTAGAGGCAATTCCCCTTAAAGTCTTATCTCCTAGTAAATACTGTATGTTTAGGATTGCAGTCAGAATCACATTGCAGTGGTGGTACCATATAAACATGCTTTATAGCATTGCTATTCTTTGAGCAAAGAGGTCAAAATAACCTCCTTATTTGTGTACTTTGCCAGCCTGTTGCAGTGACTCATACTAAGCTGTTTCCCTGCTGATCTCTCAAAGAAGGAGTCTTCTGCACCAGACTAATTCCATTTCCCTTTCTACAGGAAGCAGGTCTGGGCAGAAAAATGCAGCTAGGCAGAAAACCAAGTGGCGAGTCCGTTTTCCCTTTCAAGCATCTGTGGTTTTCTCAGTCATGCTTGAGGCTTCTGACACCACACACAGTTTGCCCTTGGAACAGACAGGTCAGAAGGCCCATCCTATCTTGCCTAATCATGTCCTTTGGACAGAGAACATCCGTATGTAAAAAGAATGAACTGTAGATCAGCAGTAACACATCACATGCAGTTCCCCCCTTTCCTGTCCATAGTTGAGATTCTGTGCAACAGGAGTACCTACCTTGTCTGGGGCTCCACAGAACTCAGTTCTCCTCCTCCTACCACTACCATAGCTTATACTTCTGTTAGGTCATCTGCAGTTGGGAGAAAGCCTTAGAATTTGAGAGGAACCCCCTGTGTTTTCTTTATAAAACCACATGTGCCATTTTCAAGTTCCACCCTGTCCTTTTTTCAAAAACAATCTTATTAATATCTGCTCCTGTAGATATTAACCATGTGGTTGCTATGCTGTGCTGCTTAGGAGTTTTAAATGTGAAACTCATTCATCTTTGCTGCCAACCTGTGAGGCAGGAATGTGTTTCACTTCACACACATGACGAAGTGAGCGAAGGGGTTTTATCTGGTGTTCTATAAATTGCTGCAGTCATAACTGGCCTTTCACTTAGGAAGACAGAGCAACTAACAGGTCAGGAATGGATGCGGAGAAGTGACAGACAGATAAGAAAACATACCTTTTGCTGCTCATCAGCCCCCCAAAAGCACCTGCCAAAATACCCACTTCATCCTTTAGTACAGCAGTCACAAAAACATAGGCTCACATATACATCTTGATCTATATAATTTTCACCACTACAACAGAGGGTGGTAAACATGAACAGCGATCTGTCTGCCATTCTGTTTCAAAATGCCTTGTTTTAGGGGCTCAGCCGAACAGGTTGGTTGCTAAACACTGCAGTTTTATATGGTGTCCTGGCTATTGCAGTTCAGTCTTTGAGTACTGTGTCACATTTAACCACTCGGTTGCTGTGCTGCTCACTGATCCCTGTGATCAAATATTGTCAGGTATCAGATCCCAGAATATCCTTCTACAAGACACCCACTCCCACTGAACAGAGACATCATTTCTTACCTTTTGCTCTTGCTGCCCACGATTTGGCTGAATTAAGCCAGCTAAGAATAAGGGAAAGATCCAGGAACCCTTAGCCCTCATGACAGTGACAGGAGTAAAGGTGCAAGCACCTTTTCCTTGCCCCTGTGGGTAGCTACTGTTTGCTGTAAGTGTCCCTCTATCACTCACACAGGCTACCACCTTCCAGCACAACGGCTGGGATAAATAAAAGGACAACGCTTGAGTGCCTGTAGCCAATCAAGGCTCAGCAGGCTAAGGGGCTGCTCCTGTAGATATTAACCATGTGGGTTCTGGGCTCAAAGAAAGGTTGCTATGCTGTGCTGCTTAGGAGTTAAGTGTTAAATGTGAATTCTCATAAAAACCTTCTGGGAGATACATTCAAGGAGCAGAATTTAGACTAGAGGGACATTTGTGGTTATATATATTTTTATTTTCCAGCAAATTAGAAATAAAAACAAAAATCATAAAATATAACAAAAAGAAAAAGAAATCTAACATACAATTTCTAAATAAAGATGTCAGTGCATATCCTTTACCATATTTCTATATTTATTACTTTTACTTCTCCAAGCTCTTGAACATCTTGAATAATCTGAAATTCAGGGTTTTTTTTATTTTTTCGTCTATTCCATTATTCATTGCTCTGAAATTCCATTTTCACACAGAAAGTCAATGAGTGGTTTCCAGTTCTCCATAAATGCCTTTACTGACTAATCAAAATCGTGAGGTTGAAGAGGGTTACGAATTGACATCTTTTTGGATATTTGGAAATATTTTTAGATGTGTCTGCATAGCGTATTTATTCTTTAAGATTTATAGTGTAATCCAGTGGTCCCCAAACATTCTCATTTCCTGGTACCCCAGGCTAACTGTAATTTTTTCATGGTGCCCCTTACTGTTTTCTTTTATGTATCCTGCAGTGCCTGTTTGAACCATCCCACAGAGCCATTGCTGATGTGCCCTGGAGAACGGAGATGCATAGTTTGAGAACTGTAATCTGATATGCCAGCTCATAAGGCATTTATGATCCACTGGTAGTTCCTTCACTGCTATGTGGAGTTCACATCTATTTCATGCCACTTTCCCCCCAGCACCTTTCCTCTACCAATCAAAAGGTGCTGATTGAGCTACAAAACTCACTTGCCATTTAAAACTACCCAGCCTCACTTAGAGCACAATCCTAGGCATGCCTACTCAAAAGTAAGTCCCACTGTGTCCAATGGGGCTTACTCCCAGAAAAGTGTGTATAGGATTGCAGCCTTAGTATGGAAGAAAAGAGGCACAAGTCTATCCAGATTCATCTGTGGCTCTCAATATGCTCCCACCTTTCAGTGGCATACCATGGAGGCAACCGATGTTTCAAGATGATGCAAACTTAAGACAGACTTTTGACTGGTGCAGGCTTCTGAACTAGTATTGTCTATATTTCTAACACGTGGCAAAGGGACTACACACACACACACCTTTCTCTTTCTTTTTAACTGGTGAGCCTGGGTGCTGTCTTCTTCCTGCTCAGAGTCCATATCACCAAACAAAATTAATCAAAAAATCAAATCAATTAATTCCTCTATGGATGGCTGAGCTAACTCTGTCAGACACTGAGGGTGCAATCCTAACCAACTTTCCAGCATTGATATAGCTATGTTACTGGTGCAGTTCTGCATCCTGCAGTGGAGTAATAGTCACAGAGGCCTCCTCAAGGTAAGGGAATGCTTGTTCCCTTACCTGGGAGCTGCAGGCCATGGTCCTACAGAGTACCTTCGCCTGACATGTCACCTCCATCTGTGGAGGGCACTCTCAAAGGTTCCAGGACCCAAAGTTCCACCACCACCTGCAGTGTTCCATTCCCCCTCCCTGGAAGGAAGCAGAGTGGTCAGTCCTGCTAGTGGCGAGGCAGGTATTTTCAAGGAAAATGTATTGGGCCCTATGGAGAGGGGAACTGACTCCGACTCTCACATGTGCGCGCTTACTAGGAGCAGGTGACAGTGCCTGGGCGCTATGATCAAAGCCCAGCAAAGGGGACCGCAAGACCAGAACAGTCCCGATCTGATGAACACAGCACACACTTCACAAGGCTCCCTCCCCACCCTCTGGTGACATACGAGGAATGTCTATTAAATAACGAGACTGATTAAATAACTTGCCTTTATTTATTGGTATTACAAATTTAATGTTTGCCCCCTTCAATATACTCCCCATTTGCACTAATACATCGCTGTATTCTTGTTTTCCACTGGTCGAAGGCATGGAGCAAATCAATTTCTGTCAGTTGTTTCAACATATCTGCCGTTTTCTTCTTTACAGCATCAACTGACTCAAAATGTATCCCTTTAAGCACTGATTTAACTTTTGGGAAAAGATAAAAGTAGCTAGGTGCTAAATCAGGCGAATATGGAGGATGTTCAAGTGTAGTAATGTGATTGTCAGTCAAAAACTGCTTTACAGAAAGTGCTGTATGAGCAGGCGCATTGTCCTGGTGAAGAATGAAACCATTTTTCCACAGTTGCGGCCGTTTCTTTCTGACTTTTTCTCTCAGCTTTTTCAAAACTTCCTTATAATAATGCTGGTTAACTGTTGTGCCTTCTGGAACCCATTCTTCCAAAATTACACCCTTGATATCGAAAAAAACAATGAGCATTGCTTCGAATTTTGACTTGCTTTGACGAGCTTTTTTCATTCTTGGTGATGACAGTGTTTTCCAGTGCATTGACTGTCTTTTGGTTTCAGGATCGTGCTGGAAGATCCAGGCCTCATCACAAGTGATTACTTTATGAAACAGGTTTGGATCTGCGTCAAGTTGCTGCAGAATGTCAACACAACATTCCTTGCGACGTTCTTTTTGCTCTGGTGTGAGAACCCTTGGGACCATCTTTGCACAAACTTTTGTCATGTTAAGATCCTCACGCAAAATTTTCCATGCGGTGTCTTTGTCAATGTTCACGGATTCAGCTATCATTCGAACACTGAGTCGGCAGTCTTTTCGAACAATCTGACTGATTTTTTCTACATTTTCTTCAGTTCTTGAAGTGCAAGGTCGTCCAGGACGTTCATCATCTTCGACATTCTCACGTCCCTCGCTGAATCTTTTGTGCCACTCAAACACACGCGCACGAGACAGACAGTCATTCCCATAGGCCGTAGTAAGCATTTGAAAACATTCTGTTGGTGTTTTGTGCAATTTTACTAAAAATTTCAAATTGACACGTTGTTCAACTTTTAAACTTAGCATTTTTTTCCGGCACTCTACAAAAAACACAACCAAACTAACTGGCGACTCACACTCAACTGAATGTCATAGAGTGTTGCTGCTTGTCATGCAGGTTCAGACAAGTTCAAGGTTACTACGTATGTAGTTATAACCGGTTCTGACTGCTTTGTTTACCAGGTGGCATCACAGTCTCGTTATTTAATAGACATACCTCGTAGACAAAAACAAACACTCCAGCGGCTGGTCGGGTGAACCGCTGTTTAACCGCTCCATGGTTTGCAGAGGGGGAGAGTTGGGGGTCCGGCATCGCCGCCTCGAAGCAGCCGCCCTCTCCGTCCCATTCCCGACAAGCCGCCGCCGCCTCTCCAGCAGCCAGGCTGGAGAGGGTTGGAGGGCCTTTGCTCTTTCCCTCTCGGCGCCCTCTCCGCGGGGCTTTCCCTGGCCACCCTCGGGGGCGGCGACGGCGGCTCGGCGGCCTTCGGAACGACCCTTTCCGTCCTCTCCCAGTGCCCGCAGCCACCGTGCGAGCGGGACCACCTTTCCCGGCGGCTGCAACCAGCCAGCCCCGCCCACCCGGTCCCGGCGGCTACGGGCACCAGAAGAGGACAAAAAGGGTCGAGGGAAGCGGCGGAAGAAGCCGATGCCGCGGCCATAGAGGTAAGATAACAGGAGGGGACATGCCTTAAGAAGAAATAGCAGCAAAATGAGGCCAGGGGGCGGGCTTAGCAGCCATGTTGGTACGACCAAAACAATCCTTATTCCAAGCATTTCAGATTGCTTTGCTCGTAATGTTTAGGACTGAATAGTTTACTCCTGAAATAAAAACTTACGAAAATAAAAACGTGTGATGTGTAGAAACATTATTGGTAACCTTATTATGATGTAATATGCAATTACAAGGTTAAATTCCTCATAATTATATTACTGAACATACCCGACGAAATGCTACTTGCTGTCTATTTAACCTCAGATTACACTATTTTGACAGACTTATTTTTTGAAATCTACACAAGCAAAAATAAAAAGGCCATGCCCCATTAAAAAAATGTATGTTAATGTTCAGAATTTCATAAGTATTACAGTAGGAAAATTACATTAAAATCTCTTCATGACACAAGTAGTTGTCAATATGAGAATAATTCTTTTTTACTTCTAGACTATTAAGAGTATTTTTTAAAACTTCAACACTCACACACACCCCAAAGAAAAAAAACAAATTCTGTTAATGTTCAGAATTTCGAAAATATTACAGTAGAAAATGGAAGGTGGGAAAAAAGTGTAAACGGGAAGGGGGGAAAAAGGAGGGGGGGAAATATATTTTTTTTCCTTCTAGACCATTAACAGTGGGTGTCAGAAAATGGTGAATAAGACTGCTAGGAACAACAAGAAATTACACAGCTTAAAAAATAATGCACTCACTGAACTGTAGTTTTATTGAACCGATGTAATGAGAATACATGAATCTTTCCGTGGAAATTAAGTCCCATTTTTCGTACAGCGATTCGCACACCCGTATGCAGAACACGCAGGCATGCTTAAAGACGTTGAGATTAACTTTTACACGGGTGCAGGGAGATTTTTATTTGTGAATTCGCGGCAATTCTCCTCCTTGGCGGCAATGATCTGAGTCAGCCATATTTGTAAGTCCACGGTTTCAAGAAAATGATGTCATGTCCCCTCCTGTTATCTTACCTTCATGGCCGCGGCACAGTGGGCAGGTGTCCAGAAGAAGCTTCGAGGAGGAGCCTACCCAGACCCCTCCAATGCACGGGGGGGGGGGGTTGCGACGCCCTCCCCGCCACAGCTGACACCGATGACCCAAGCAGCACCCCCTCACCTACCCCCCCTCAGGGTAGGAATGGCCTGACCTATTATTAGGCTGAATCGTTTACTCCTGAAGTAAAAACTTACCAAAATAACAACGTGTGATCGTGTAGAAACATCACTGGTAACCTTATTATGAGTTAATATGCAATATTGTGCCTTCGGGCACAATAAGGCGGGGTACAAATCTAATAATAAATAAATAAATTCCAAGGTTTAGTTCCGCGTAATTATATTACTGAACACACTGGACGAAATGCCACTTGCTGTCTATTTAAACTTGGATTGTGCTGTTTTGACAGACTTATTTTTTGAAATCTACACAAGCAGAAATAACGTGTGAACGGGAAGGAAATAAAAGAAAAAAGGGGAGGATGGGCAAAAATCAGATAAATATATAGGAAAATTTCATTAAAATCTCTCAATGTATAACACAAGTAGTTGTCAATATGAGAGTAATTCTTTTTTTACTTCTAGACTATTAAGAGTATTTTTTTTAAACTTCTACACTCACCCCCCCCCCATAAAACAAATTCTGTTAATGTTCAGAATTTCGAAAATATTACAGTAGAAAATGGAAGGCGGGAAAAAACGTGTAAATGGGAAGGGGGGGTAAAGGAGGGGGGAAATATTACATACCGATGTAATGTGAATACATGAACCTTTCCGTGGAAATTAAATCCCATTTTTTGTAAAGTGATTCGCACACCCGTATGCAGAACACGCAGGCATGATTTAAAAAGTTGATATTAACTTTTACACACGTGCAGGGAGGTTTTTATTCGTGAATTCGTGGCAATCCTCATTGGCGGGAAAGATCTGAGTCAGCCATATTTGTGTGCCCCGGAAGCTTCAATGACGTCATGCCTACTCCAGTCAATCTAACCTTTTTGATTGAACTCAATGGGCAGGGCCGGGGTTGGTCGGCCCCGGTCGCGCCAGAGGAGTGTATGAATTCGCCTCAGCGCCATATGCCCTCCCTTAGCCCAGTTTGCAAAGAGGAAACTTGTGTAGGCGCTGATGCTGTCAGCTTGTAATTTCCTTGGGGCAGGGAATCTGCTTTTTTGTTTCTTTGCACTTTGTGCATTGATGAGGCTGTACAAAATAAACAAAAGTGCAAGCCGAACTTGGTGCTCTTTTTCGAGTTCTTAACTTATAATTTATAATTAATTCAACTTAGCTTTTGACTTTATCTCTCCATTTGTTCCTAAGCCCAGGCCTAGACAAAAGGATAAGAGAAACCTGTGCTTACATCGTGCCTGCTGAAATGGTCAGTGTTAGACCAACATGTCAGCTAAGTCAGTGTTCTTCAACCTTGGGGTCATAACCACAGTGGGGTTACAAAGCCTCAGCTATGTGGTTGTGGCAACTTATGGGAATGAAAAAGGTTGAAGACCACTGGACTGGAACATCCCCAGGTAAAGGGAGAGGCATCTGGAGTACCCCTTCAGGTATCAGGAAATTTGCCCCAATCCTGCACAGGTGCTTAGCAATTGTGCTAAAATAGCTTTCGCTACTGCCATGCTTCAGGGTAGCCTTTTCTATTCTCTTCAGTAAGAATGCTTAGTTAACAGTGCTGGGAGCAGGTGATGGGGTGGGCAGACAGGGTCCTGGGAGGGGGTGTAATGATTTAATTACATATTGGGGTCATGGCATGAAAAAGGTTGAAGACCACTGATCTAAGTGCTCTCTCCGTCTGTCTGTGTGTCATCTTTTGAAATACCCATCATGTTCTCTTGGAAAACAAATCCGCACCAGCTAATCATTCCATGGCAATTGGAAAATGCCCATGCACTCTCACTTGTTAATAATAAAATGATACATATTTATGCTCTGCTGTAGGTCCTCTAAAGCAGTGGTTCTCAAACGTTTTAGCACTCGGACCTGCTTCTTAGAATGACAAACTGTATAGGACCCTCCAGAAGTGATGTCATGACCGGAAGTTCCATCATTGTGACACCACAGCTTGCTGCTGAGAATGCAGCAATAAGTTGGGTTATTTCTCAGCCATCATCCAACAGCAAAGTGAATCAGAAAGAAAAAAGCCTGTTTACAACGTTGACACAAGCAAAAGAACCACACAGCCCTCCCCCTTTCCAGTGTCCCATCTTCCCATATTTTCAATGATGGCTGCTCCATGTGCTATGTGACCCACCTGAAATTGGTTTACAGCCCACCTAGTGGGTCCTAGCCCACAGTTTAAGAAACACTGCTCTAAAGTATCTGCTCTCCTCTTTTTACTCCAGTTGACTGCTCTTTGTGGTTTCCCAGTTCTGTTTGACCTAGGAAAGCGGTTTCATACTTCCTTTCTCACTGCCCTTTGGTTAGGTTACTTCTCTCCACCAATTACCTTCATTGAATCCTTTTTAATCTCTTATTGAATTTGGATCCAAAGAAAGGTAAATAATTTCTTTGGAGCCAATGATTTGTTTGGAAAGGTAAACAATTTGTTCCAAGTTTGGAACCCTAGGAGGTGAAACATGTTCAGTCCTTAGCTGAATGAACAACAGTGATGTCCCACAGGCACTTGGCAAGAGAATTTAGAATAGAATAGAATTTTATTGGCCATACATGGAATTTCACCATACATGGAATTTTACTTGGGCCCAAAAGCTCTCACATATACCTTAAACTAATAAATAATACCATCACATTAACAAGCCCCCACTAACTCTAAACTTATCCAAATCAAGACCAAAACATCAACATAATCAGCTATTCTGTAGCCCAATAGCATGGGGGGGGGAAGCTGTTCTTGTGCCTGGTTGTTCTAATATACCATGTCCTATAACGATGTCCAGAGGGAAGAAGTTCAAACAGATTACGGGTAGGGTGAGAGTGATCAGCCACAATCCTCTCTGCTCTTTTCCTCATCCAAGCAATATATAAATTGTCCATAGAGGGCAAACTGACTCCTATAATTCTTCCTGCAGTTTTGACTGTCCTTTGGAGTCTATTCTTATCCTGTTTAGTCACTGAACCAAACCAGACCATTATAGAGTTAGAAAGAACAGATTCAATGATTCCTCTATAAAACTGAATCAACAGCTCTTGAGGCAGGCAACTCAAGTGCTGTTGGCTATTTCTGCCAACATGATTAGAAAACAGATCATTGTAATGAAATGTGCAGGCAGTTGCCGTTGCCTCTAGCAAATCTCAGCCCTTACAAAATGTGTAATCTTTTCCTGAAATTCCATTATCCTCAAGATATTCCTTGTCATTTAACAGCCCCTAATATTGCCTTTCATCCTAGTCAGACTTCTTGAGTCTGAACAGGGACCATGTAATTCCTATGTATACAGTGCCTGGCCCACTGTCAGTGCTATGCCTTCCAAAATGCCTTCCAGTGAAAACCAATCAATTTATTATATATTAGATCAGTGGTTCCCAAACTGTGGGTCATGAGCCAATTTCAGCTGATTCGTGAAGCACCTAGAGCAGCCATATTGAAAATATGGGAAGATGGGATGCTGGAAAGGAGGAGGGCTGTGTAGTTGTTTTGCTTGTGTCAAATAGGCTTTTCTTTTCTTTCTTTTTTCCTTTCTGATTCACTTTGCTATTGGAAGATGACTGAGAAGTAACCCAACATTGCTGCATTCTCAGGAAAGCAGCAGGCTCTGGCGTCACAATGATGGTATTTCCGGCTATGACATCACTTCCTGTGGGTCCCAGGCAGATTTTTATTCTAAAAAGTGGGTCCCGGTGCCAAAATTTGAGAACCACTGTGATAGATCCTTCTGGTTGGCGCATTACCCAAACTCTGTTTCCCTTCAACTTCCATATCAGCCTCACTGTGGGGAAGCTGCCTGGAGCAATGGACCAAGGATGTAAGGGAGTGTTACAATCTACTTACTCTCAACCCCTGGTGGTGATAATGTTAGGTGCCCCTAATCCCCATCTACATTGTGTATGAATGGTGCGCAATCAGACAAATGTGGCTGCTGCTCTCTCAGTTTTGGCCCAAGATAACAGCTTTTCAGGGCCATTTTCCCATGGAGAAACGAGAGAGCATTGGAGTGTTTGAATGTCATAGTGAAAAATCTGGTTGATATAAATTGGAAGTGATGGATGTGTCACAGACGGCACATTACACATTTTAAGACTGTTGGTCTCTCTGCCATCAGCACTTGAGACAGTCTGTTCTAAGCTACAGCCTTTTCCTCCAGACTTTGTGGGTGTCCCTGTGCTTTTTCTCCCAAAAGTACTTTTGTACTTGCACGTTTCACATAGGTAGCCCAGCCCTCAGGAATGCCTTGGCTTTATGGACACTTTAATTGTTTATCAGTAAACTTACCTAAGTTCATGACAGAACAAGCCAGGCTAGTACAGAAGACACAATCAAAACCCAACTTGCCATTCTGTTTCAGATGTGAGTATGGACGGAAAAAGCCACAAATAACATGTGCAAGAAACAATTGAACAAATTGTCACAGAGAGAAGATACTCATCAAACAAGATGCTGACTTAGTTGGACATTCTGATCATGTAGTTTTCAGAAATCTAAAAACTTATGCCGAGAAAGGGATATGCATTAAAAACCTTTGTAGTTCTACAAAGCAGCTGACTTCATAGTTCACATTGTTTCACAGCAATCAAGATACATATTAGAATGGATCTTTTTATTCCCAAAATTGCACATGTGCCTACCTAGCAACCAGCTGAATGTGTAAGTCAAGAACTTCAGAAATCAAAGTTTACATTCTGAGCAGGAGACAAACTCTTGGGTGAACTGGTCTGTGGTTTGTAATACAGCCAAACATTACATCCTGATTTGTATTCTAAACCAGGTAATTATGAACTCCTCCAGAAACTTTTTTTTTTTTTTTACAATTTTTTGTCTGCTGTTTGCACCACATATATTATTATTATGGTGACCAGACCAGTAAGAGATGGGCAGCCCAATCTAAAGCTTCACCACACCCGAAGGAACAATGGCACTGAAACTGGACTGAGGGCTAGCACTCTCCTCAAGATAAAGGAGCATTGGTTCCCTGTGTCGAACAATGTGGCTCCAATGGGTCTACTTGGATCTGCGCCCGCTATTTAGCAGAATTGAGGAGACCCGGGTTGGTCTCCACGGCTTGGAAGGGAGTTCTGCGTCAGTCTGGATTCTCCCCATGGGCCACCCTCCCTCGCCCAGTTCTACCCTCCACCACTTTCCTCTTGCCCTGGGAAGCCTCACTACCAGCCAGCGGTAACACCACTGTTCACTCCAGTGACAAGTCCTCCTTGCGCTGAGGCCCAGCGCCCAGAGTAGATCTCCTGTGTTAGGCCTGGAGTGGAGGCAGACTTCACAGTGCTCCCAGTGTTTTTGTCATGCCCTGGCAGTGTCATAGCAAAACACTATAGACAGCTATAGACTCAGGCTTCTGGGAGTGAGGGGAGAAATTTGTTGGTGATACAAAACCCTCTCCCCAGTGGTGTCTCTATAGGGAGGGCAGAGCTCTAAGTTTTGCAAGAAGCCTTACCTTGCAGTGGAAATCACTCCTTTCCTGCACCGTTTTAGCCAATCCTCACAGGGAAAAGCAACATCTTGGCGTTGCTTACTGGATACAGCAGCAAGGGAGAGGAGGGATTTACATGACAGGGTAAGGCTCCTTGCAAAACTTAGAGCTCTGCCCTCCCTGTAGAGACGCCACTGCCTCTCCCCCTTCTTGAAGCCAGTGACTGCCCAAAAAAACATAACTAGGATTGAAGCCAGCCCCGACATGCCATTTCCCACCCCCTCACCTGTTGTACTTGGGAGCACTGACTGAAGGGAGAGCAAGGCCAATGAGAAGGAGGGCTTGATGCTGTCAGTAGAATGGGAGCAGGGTTGGGAAAGAAGGGTGCAATAGGGTAAGGGCTCAGCATCAGGAGGATGAAAGAAAGAATGGGACAAGCTAGGAAAGAAGGCCTGCACGGTCTAGAAAAAAGAAAAGTCAGAGGAAGTATTAATTACACTGTTGAAGAAACCGGAGAATACATTTTAGTTCAGAGATTCAGCTGGCACTTTAATATTTGTAGATGTTTAATTGTATTACCAGGCTAGTTAGAAAGAAATTGAAAGGGAAGGTAAAAAGAGTTCAATCCCTCCAGGCTGCATGGAGGCTGTTTAAAATAACAGTAGTAGAGGCCCAGCGGAAGTATATACCGCAAAGAAAGAAGGGTTCGACAAGGTCCAGGAGGGTGCCTGCATGGCTGACAAACAAAGTTAGAGAAGCTGTAAAGAGCAAGGAAGCTTCTTTCCGTAAATGGAAGTCTTGCCCCAGTGAGGAGAATAAAAAAGAACATAAACTCTGGCAAAAGACAAGTAAGAAGGTGATACGGGAGGCCAAGAAACAGTTTGAGGAACACATGGCTAGCAACATAAAGGAAAATAATAAAAGCTTCTTCAAATATGTTAGAAGTAGGAAACCTGCCAGAGAGGCGGTTGGCCCGCTGGATGGTGAGGGAGGGAAAGAGGAGATAAAAGGGGACTTGGAGATTGCAGAGAAATTAAATGAATTCTTTGCGTCCTTCTTCACAGCAGAAGAACTTGGGCAGATACCACAGCCCGAACAGCCCTTCCTAACGAAGGAATTAAAGCAGATAATTAAAGCATTAAAGCAGATCGGATTGCGCCAATAACCATCCCAATAATAGGATTATCAAATTTGCGGACGATACTACATTAGTAGGACTTATTTCCGGGGATGATGAGTCTGCGTATCGGGATGAGGTATTACAGCTATCCCGCTGGTGCAAAGAAAATAATCTTCTATTTAATATCCGAAAAACCAAGGAGTTTATAGTGGACTATAGGAAAAAAAGAGCAGACATTCAGCCACTGTATATAGATGGAGTTTGTGTGGAACAGGTGGTTGAATGTAAGTTTCTTGGGACCATCATAACTAATGACCTGACTTGGAGTGCGAACACCACTGCTTTAATTAGGAAGGCACAACAACGGTTGTATTTTCTAAGGATTCTTAGAAAGCAACAATTGGCTGAGAGTTTGCTAATCACCTTCTATTGGAGTTCAATTGAGAGCATATTATCCTACTGTCTCTGTGTATGGTACACGAGCTGCACAGTGGCAGAGAAAAAGGCAATTCAAAGGGTGATCAAGACGGCCCAAAACATCATTGGCTGTTTACTCCCCTCTTTGGAAGAACTGTATAAAAATAGATGCAAGAGGAAGATATCTAATATATTGAAAGACTCCTCTCATCCGGGACATCAGCTCTTTGAACTATTACCATCGAGAAGGAGATTTAGGGTATTGAAAGCAAGGACGAGCAGATTCAGAAACAGTTTTTACCCAAGTGCAGTATTGAGTTTAAATGCGGGGTCATAAGTTTTTGTGGAATTTAAATTGCTGGGAGCAATGGGGTATTTATATTTGTATAAGTGATTGTTGTATGGTTGATTGTGCATATTTTAGTTTTGGTGTTGTCCAGTTTTACCTTGGGGAAGAGCACCTCATTTCGTTGCACCCAGTTGTGAGTGTAATGACAAATAAATTTCTTATAATGGCTAATAAAGAAGATGTTTTAGATCAAATTGATAAACTACATATAAATAAGTCACCAGGCCCAGATGGTATACACCCAAGAGTTATTAAGGAACTAAAGAACGAAGTTGCTGACCTCTTAACTAGAGTATGCAACTTGTCCCTTCAAACGGCCACGGTGCCAGAGGATTGGAGGATAGCCAATGTCATACCAATCTTTAAAAAAGGGAGAAGGGGGGACCCTGGAAACTACAGGCCGGTCAGCCTAACGTCTATTCCGGGTAAGATGGTGGAAAGCCTCATCAAAGATAAAATCCTAAAACACGTAGAGGAACAAGTACTGCTAAAGGAAAGTCAGCGTGGCTTCTGTAAGAGTAAGTCTTGCCCCACGAACCTTTTGGAATTCTTTGAAAAGGTCAACGGGCACGTGGATGTGGGTGAACCTGTGGATATCATATACCTGAATTTTCAGAAGGCGTTTGACACAGTCCCCCACCAAAGGCTGCTGAAGAAACTTCACAGTCAGGGAATAAGAGGGCAGGTCCTCTTATGGATCCAGAATTGGTTGAGGGCCAGGAAACAGAGAGTGGGGTCAATGGGCAATTTTCATAATGGAGAGAGGTGAAAAGTGGAGTGCCCCAGGGATCTGTCTTGGGGCCTGTGCTTTTCAACTTATTCATAAATGACCTGGAGACAGGGATAAGCAGCGAGGTGGCCAAGTTTGCAGATGACACCAAACTTTTCCGGGTGGTGAAAACCAGAAAGGATTGTGAAGAGCTCCAGAAGGATCTCTCCAAGTTGGGGGAATGGGCAGCCAAATGGGAGATGCCTTTCAACACAGACAAATGTAAACTGATGCACACTGGGGCAAAAAAACCAAAACTTTACCTATAGGCTAATGGGTTCTGAGGTGTCTGTGACAGCTCAGGAGAGAGATCTCGGGGTGTTGGTGGACAATTCAATGAAGGTATTGACCCAGTGTGCGGCAGCAATTAAGAAGGCCAATTCCATGCTTGGGGTCATTAAAAAAGGGGTTGAGAATAAAACAGCCAATATTATCATGCC
>JAJKFI010000005.1:14638964-14866641 GCA_029204185.1 Lerista edwardsae
GGCATGATAATATTGGCTGTTTTATTCTCAACCCCTTTTTTAATGACCCCAAGCATGGAATTGGCCTTCTTAATTGCTGCCGCACACTGGGTCGATACCTTCATTGAATTGTCCACCAACACCCCGAGATCTCTCTCCTGAGTTGTCACAGACACCTCAGAACCCATTAGCCTATAGGTGAAGTTTTGGTTTTTTGCCCCAGTGTGCATCACTTTACACTTGTCTATGTTGAAACGCATCTGCCATTTGGCTGCCCATTCCCCCAACTTGGAGAGATCCTTCTGGAGCTCTTCACAATCCTTTCTGGTTTTCACCACCCGGAAAAGTTTGGTGTCATCTGCAAACTTGGCCACCTCGCTGCTTATCCCTGTCTCCAGGTCATATATGAATAAGTTGAAAACCATGGGCCCCAAAACAGATCCCTGGGGCACTCCACTTTTCACCTCTCTCCATTGTGAAAATTGCCAATTTGACCCCCACTCTCTGTTTCCTGGCCCTCAACCAATTCTGGATCCATAAGAGGACCTGCCCTCTTATTCCCTGACTGTGAAGTTTCTTCAGCAGCCTTTGGTGGGGGACAGTGTCAAACGCCTTCTGAAAATCCAGGTATATGATATCCACAGGTTCACCCACATCCACGTGCCTGTTAACCTTTTCAAAGAATTCCAAAAGGTTCATGAGGCAAGACCTACCCTTACAGAAGCCATGCTGACTTTCCTTTAGCAGTACTTGTTCCTCTACGTGTTTTAGGATTTTATCTTTGATGAGGCTTTCCACCATCTTACCCGGAATAGACGTTAGGCTGACCGGCCTGTAGTTTCCAGGGTCCCCCCTTCTCCCTTTTTTAAAGATTGGTATGACATTGGCTATCCTCCAATCCTCTGGCACCGTGGCCGTTCGAAGGGACAAGTTGCATACTCTAGTTAAGAGGTCAGCAACTTCGTTCTTTAGTTCCTTAATAATTCTTGGGTGTATACCATCTGGGCCTGGTGACTTATTTATATATAGTTTATCAATTTGATCTAAAACATCTTCTTTATTAACCATTATCTACTTTAAATCCTTAGTTAGGAAGGGCTGTTCAGGCTGTGGTATCTGCCCAAGTTCTTCTGCTGTGAAGACGGACGCAAAGAATTCATTTAATTTCTCTGCAATCTCCAAGTCCCCTTTTATCTCCTCTTCCCCCCCCCCTCACCATCGAGCAGGCCAACCGCCTCTCTGGCAGGTTTCCTGCTTCTAACATATTTGAAGAAGCTTTTATTATTCCCCTTTATGTTGCTAGCCATGCGTTCCTCAAACTCTTTCATGCATTCCTCAAACTCTTTCATGTTGCTAGCCATGCGTTCCTGAAACTCCCTGGGGCAGGGAGAGGGGAGGGCAGAGGAAGGGAGGGATGCTGGCAGCAGCAACTTTCTCCATGATCCTATCCCCTCTTTTCAAACCTGTCCCGACTCTTTTTGCTCCTTGGATATGACTCTTTTGTCAGATATGTAACTGGTACAGGTCCAAGGAGAAACATAAGCTACTAGGAGGCCCACAGAGAGAGAGAAGGGGGAAATATATTTCCTTATTTCCTTCTTGGAGGGGCGGCCCTTTGGAGCAGCGTGAGGCTGTGGGAGGTGGGGTGGCACCTTTTGGGGTGGTGCTGACCCCCCCCTCAGGATTGCCCCTGTATTCAAGAATTAAAGCATTCTGCTATGGCCACTCTCGTTTGGCATTAACTTTCAGCTCAGTCTTAACTGGGGCTTACGCCAGCACAAATGGCCAGAGGCCCCATGCGTGCGACAGGAGTAGGCAGTCCAGGGGCGGTTCAGGAGAGGACCATGAGCAGTTCAGGGTCAGGAGAGGGATGTTTGGTGGCAGCCACATGCGCCAAGATCCTCGGCCCCTTTCCCTGCCCTGAACAACCCCCCCCCCAAGTCTCCTCAGATATATGCCAGCTAATTACGCTCAAGGTTTTGTTGTTGTTCAGTCGCTAAGTCGTGTCCGACTCTTCGCGACCCCATGGACCACAGCACGCCAGGCCTCCCTGTCCTCCACTAGCTTCCTGAGTTCGCCCAATTTCATATTCATTGCTTCGGTGACACTATCTAACCATCTCATCCTCTGTCGCCCCCTTCTCCTTTTGCCTTCAATTTTTCCCAGCATGAGGGTCTTTTCTAAAGAGTCCTCTCTTCTCATCAGGTGGCCAAAGTATTGGAGCTTCAGCTTCAGCATTTGTCCTTCCAGGGAGCAATCAGGCTTGACTTCCTGGAGAATTGACCGATTGGATCTCTTTGCAGTCCAGGGGACTCTCAAGAGTCTTCTCCAACACCATAATTCAAAAGCATCGATTCTTCGACGCTCTGCCTTTCTTATGGTCCAGCTCTCACAGCCATACATGGCTACTGGGAAAACCATCGCTTTGACTATGCGAACCTTGGTTGGCAGGGTGATGTCTCGGCTTTTGATTAAGCTATCTAGGTTCACCATAGCTTTCTTCCCAAGAAGTAAACGTCTTTTAATTTCATGGCTGCAGTCACCATCTGCATGGGAAATGCTTTGTAACAGTTGCAGGGGCCAAGGTTTCCACCAAGATCTACTGTAGTTGGTATAACTTGTTGGTTGTGTGTGGAAAAAAATGTTGTATGATTTGGACTTCAGCAGCGCAAATATAAATACACCTTTGTTTGCACTGCAGTCTAACATCAATAGACTGTAGCCACTATTAAGTCACTCCCAGTTTTGTATATACATTTCAAAGGTTTTTTTTTTGCCTACCCAAACCCCAACCCTTTCTTACAATCAAACATTCCAGAGATTGGAGTGAATTTGATGGGCAGCCCAATCCTAACCTGGGCAGAAGCAGGCAGTCCTGCTACCCTGCACTGCATCCTACTCCGGGTAAGAGGCAACTGGAGCTCCCCCCCAGGGCAAGGGGATATTTGTCCCAGTGATGTCATCCGGGCGTGCCAGGAACCGGAACGCCCGGATGATTGGCAGCCCTCCGCCCCTATGGCGGAGGCCAGCCACGCCTTCCTGAGCCTCCCTGCGCCTCGAATCGCTCCATTTCAGAGCGATTCAGATGCGCGGGAGGGCGGGAGGGCCCAGGAGCAGCTCACCCGTCCTCGGGAGAGGCGGCGTGGCCCAGGCCCGTCCGCGGAACTAGCGGAATGGTGTACCGGGCCGTTCCACCAGGATGACACCACTGATTTGTCCCCCTATCCCAGGTCAAGCCCCAGGCAGCCTGAAGGGGGTGCTTGGCCCTGTACATGTTAAATAGCAGGCGCAGGTCTGAGTGGCCCACAGCGGCCCAGATCAGGTCCATGCAGCCCAGGGACAGGGGTTAGGATCTGGCCGAAGCCACCCCATCACAAGACTGCCCTCCTTTGGCCCATTTTCTGCCTCCCTTTGAGTTAAATCCAAACTTTCCATTTTCACAGCAGCACCCCTGCTCACATTGACTCATATTCTCAATAAAATTTTCTCAGTCCTTTTAACCACAACTGTACAAGTTATCTTCCACAGATAAAGACTGATGGACTTTCTACTGCCATCTGCAGTAGAAAGTGTGGTTTTCTACTGCCACCTGCAGGACATGAGGCTTAATCACTTGAAATAAGAAAAGTACAAAATCATGTGAATGAGATTTGCAATTTATGTATCCATATGCCTCATGTAGCATGTGGACATAAATTGAATCAACAAAGAATGGCTGCAATTGTTGAAATGACAACATATACAAAGGTGCCTATCTCATATCGATCAGCAAATGTTTGTGTTGTGTTGAAAGAATGACTCATGATCCATGAACTTGTCTTTGATGGTGGGTCTTAGGGACTCTTGTTTCTTTCCAGCATTTGGACAGAGCCCAAATGCTCCTGGGTTCTGTTCTTACAATGTGGATAGAAGTGATCCACCTTTAGCTCTATGTAGCCAATGCATCTAATAAAAATATGCATTGCAGTTAATGTCTTTGAACCATTAATGAGAACTGCTGAGAACAGCATGAATATAAAGGATAGGGAAAATACCTACTGAAGATGTGTTATGGTTTCGGTTTTATTTTCCATTAGCATTTTAACATCCTTACCAACCTTTGCTGCCCACCTCATTTTTGTCCTTTTGTTAGTTGATCAGAGCCTTGTTTTCATCCCACGTATGTTTCCCTCCACTGTTTTGATTTTTTTTTTCAAGCTTTTAATACATTTCTTGTATTTTTACTGTTTACTTGATCCTTGTTAGGGGCCCAGTCTTACTCCCATGAGTCCACGCATGCAAGATGATGCTAGAGTGTATACTGCATGGTATGGTGGGAGGGTGATCAGACTTTTTTGCAACTAAAAACTTTTCTACTTACCTCCCTGTAGGTCACCTGGCATCTAGCTCTCTTTGTTATGCTAAAGACATGCTAGCTCTTTAGAATCCTGGGAGTGGGTCTGGGCTGGGGGGGATAGGAGCATGTGTGACTGCCACCAAGATCCTCCCTCCCTCCCTCCCTCCCTTCTTCCCCCTGGCCTGACCCAATCCCCACTCCAAATCACCATTATCTTCCCCCAAACTGCCCCCTCTGCCAACCTACCTCTTCCAGTGGAGGACTAGGGAGGGGAGGTTTTGTGGACTTGTGGTCCTTGCATGCAGCCTCCAGCCATTTACACTGGCGTGCCCAGCCCACAGAACAATGGGGCGACTGTTGCTCCAGGCCCTATGGTCATGAATTGTGAAATCTGCCATCATAAGGTCCTGATAGAATTGAGTTGTAAGAATAGCAATCTGCATCCCAAAAGGAGTTTACTGAAACATAAGATGGAAAGCCCTCACTACACATTCAGCTGGTTAGTTTAGTCACTTCCTTGCCATCTTCAGGTGCAGGATGCTTGTGCAGTACTGTTGCACCTTTCTCCACCTCCAGTGTGTAAAAAGTGCCCCGTTGCCTAGTTAGCAGGGATAGCTAACTTGTTTTCTCCTCCGTTTTCCTTTGCTACCTTTCAAATGAAGAGTTATTGCCTCTGCTTGAATGCCATCAGTTGCTTGCGCTTTTGTAAAGGTTTAAGAATCCATTTTGTTACTCCAATCATTGTTTAGCCTTGGAAAAGTGGAATCCAAATATTTCCAATATTTATTAAGCAGTAATCAATGTAAAACCCACTTTAGTGATGTGCAGTGGGGTGAACCATTCTCTTAAATTACCCTGAAGGGCGAACTTGGCTCAGTGTGAGCTGATATCTTTGACCAAGAAGATCACGAGTTGTTGCTTTCACCATGAGAAGGTAAAAGGATATTATTTAAATATGAATGGCCTCAATACACTGAAAATTACTAGGCAGCCTATAAAACAAAACCCTGCCAAGGAATGCATCATTGCAGTTGTGAGATTAATCCTTGCATTAATCCCTTCCAGCCCATGCTGGGGGAGTGTTTGTATCAACAGATGATTCCTTCCAACTCCAAAGTGAAACACAGGCCAGACCTGATTTGTCTCATTCTGCCTAAAACTAGGTATTGATAGATACAATCTATCCACTGTACTGCCGAAAGCCTGGCCACTGTCATTTACGGTTGGGCCATTGCCCCAAATGACAAATGGTGCCGCACCTGTAGCTGCAGCTCCTCTGGCTCCCTCGGCAGCGATGTTGGCGTGAGGTAGGCAGTGGGTGGGGGTAGGCAGAGTGCCTCTTCATAGGCAGGATCAGGTGGAAAGGAGGGAGGAATAGGGGATTGGGGCCAATGGGTCAGGATGAGCAGGGGCAGACAGCAGCAGCAGTGGTGCTGCCAATACCTTATGCCACCCACCCAGCCTTGCCATGCCCTCTTGGCTCCACTCAGACTAGTGTCAGCAAAGAGCTAGAGTAGACCCATCAGAGACTATCAGGGTGCTATGGTCCCCAACCAGCCTGCATTAGCACTGCCGTCTTCCATAACAGGATGAGGATAGGGTTAGGGCCACAATTGTGTTAGCCTAAAATTCCTCCTATAAATTATTTCAGAGCTCCATCTAAGTATTTAAATATGTGAGGGGAGGTTTTGTTCGTTTTTCATCCGTATTTGGAACCACATTTACATGTGTTGAGGAAGAAAGAAGAAAGAAAGAAAAATCACTACAATCCCAAATAGTTAGTTGCCTTGCCAACAAGAGCACGGTATATGGAACAGAATCTGCTGTATTGATGTTTTCTCTGCAAACAGCTCTCATTTCTCAGACATGCCCCTTTTAACACAGGCTTCCACAGTAAGGCCACAATCCAAAATGCATTTGCTAGGGAGTAACCCTTACTGAATTCAGTAGGACTTCTGATTAAACGGGCCTAGAACGGAGTTTCTTCACTTTACACTTCCAGTCATTTCCCCATCCTGTCCCCCGACCCAGTACTCTGGGGAAAATCACATTTTTTGCCTGCCTGCCTGCCTGCCTGCCTGCCTGCCTGCCTGCCTACCTATCTAGGAATATAGGATTCCAAGTATAATTCACAACTTATCACAGCACATCATCCCCAGTACTTAAACCTCTGCTAGGGAGATCACAATTTAGATAATAGAGTGCACAGCATGGGGCCAGGGGCATAAGATACTGTCCCAGCGCCTGAGGCAATGACATCATGATGTCACGTGACATTGTGATGTCACTTTTGGATTTTCTCTCCAGCAGCATCCTGCCCTCTGGGGATCACCCTGAGGTGACTGGGAGGAGAAGGAAGTACTAATGTCTACAGTATTACAGATAGAACCTTGAACCTAATCTGCCTTTTATTTGCTAAACAGAAGGTGCAAATTGGGTTGTAGCAATTAAACAATTTTCTGGTGTTTTTTCCTTCCCCACAGATTTCTCCCATTACATGAGTTTCCCCCTTGCTACATCAGCTCTGTCATTTTTCTGAAAAATGTGTCGCATTTTTCTGGCATTGGGGGCACAGCCATTGTCTGAAAGCATTTAGGATATGGCGTACTTCAACCCTTTTTTGCTCTGCCCACATCCTGAACCCATTTTTGCCTGCCTGCCAGTGTGGGCTGCACTAGGATTTGGGGCTGATCTGCAGGCAGGCCAGCGGCTGTGCCAGTGGAACAGGCACAGTTGAGCTGTTGAGCATTGGCACCTGAGGACATGCACTATGGTGTATGCCACTCAGACCAGTGCGGCTTCAGTATAGGATTGAGCTGTATGTCTCACGGGATAGTATTGAAAGGGAAAACGCTATATCTAAATTCAATTGACAGACTAAAATGGTCACTGGCAGGCATTCACAAAGGCTGATGCTTAATTTAATGTGCCATTCCCTATGTGGGGAATGGCCGCATGTCTGTATAATGCAAACTTGCCAAATTAATAGATTTTTGAACGTCAAAGGATGGTACTTAATCTGTAAAATGACAGGCAATATGTTTTGCTTCAGTGGACCAGGTCTGCTATAGGCTGTGCCTACTTTCTATTGATTCCTCCTGTTCTAGTTGCACAACCAGAGATGCAAGACGGGTTAAGGGCCATCAGCTACTATTTCTGTCTCTTGTCTGACACTTGTAAGTACAATCTATTATTTAGACAGTGCCCTTAGATGCCTCCCTGATACACTTTCTGACTGTTAAGAACAGAATTACCAGACAGTGATGTACAGCTCTCAGGTTTTCTCTAAAAATTCAGGTTTTCTCTAATGCTTTCCCAAGTATGCCACCCTTTTACTGGTAGAAGAAATTAAGGGTGCAATCCCAGGCGCCCCATTGTGTCAACGCAACATCAGTAGCACCGACATGGGGGCACCGAGCAGCACCCCTGCGTTGGCGCTAAGGCTCCCAGGCCGACGGTAGCTGGAGCACTGGCCTGGGAGCAGTGGCGGATCTAGGGGGCAGGGGGGCATGAGCCCTGGGCGCTGTCTTGGGGCCATCTAGGGGGGCACCAGTGACCCCCGCAACATTGCACGGGTAGACCTGGGCTCCGGAGCTCTCCCCCAGGACTACCCGCGGCCAGGTCTACCCGTGGCTGGTCCGTGGAGCCCAGGTCTACCTGGGGCTGCTTCTGGTGGGGAGACCTGGGCTCCCATGGGGGTGCACTTCTATTGGGTGCCCCGGGCGCCATTTTGACTAGGTCCGCCCTTGCCTGGGAATGCAGGTAGAGAGCTGCCCTTGTGCCAGCTGAACTCATCTGGCACAGGGGCGGTTCTGGGAGGAGAAAGGGCAGGCGGGAGGTGCAACTGGGCAGTGGTGGGCGGGGATGGGTGGGAAGGTCAGCCTGGGGAGGGGGTGAAGATGGGATGTGGCCGTTAGGCTGCATCCAAGGCCTTGTCCCCGGGCTGTGCAGCCCTGATTCCGTCACAGATCCAAGGAAGCCACTGGGGCGGCAGGCGTGCCCTTGTGCCTAGGAGGCTCCTATGCGCTCCAGTGCTGCGTTGGATGCAGCAGAGGCCCCCTGCCTACCTGCTCCAGCGCAGCATAGGATTACGCTGCCCAACAAGGAGGATTGAGTTTCCTTGTTCTTCTGATATTTGAAGCCCCAGCAGAAAACTGCATTGATTTACACTTTGTTTTTTCGCGAACCCACCAGTTATTACAAAGTTTTGTCCGCTATTATTGAGCCAAACATTCATATTTCCACCATGCTGTCCCTGGGACTTTGAACTCAACGATGTGTTCTCTTAATCCCCAAAGGCAGGTGTCCCACAGGTGAAGACACCATGCAATTCCCAAGGAGGTCTGGGGTGGGAGGAGTGCTGGGTTTGTTGTCGGGGTCCATATGGATGACCTCGAGAGGTCCCCTAGCTGAGAGTCCCTGCTCAGCGTGCAACTTGGAGAGAAAGACCCCATGGAAAATTCCTAGCTGAAAGAAGGCTAAAACAACATCAAAAACCTAAGATGACAGAGACCAGCGCTGGATTTTGATGTAACTGAAGCTTCAAAAATATGGACTTTAATATATTAAAGGACACAAGCAGCAAAAAGCACAGCCTCGAAGGACTGGCTTGTGTCAAGATCTTACATTTGGCATGGCATTTTATATGTTTTTAACAATGTAATCTGTTGCTATCAATCCTTCCTCCCTACAAAGGGACAATTTCATGTTACAAGAAGTCTACAGAAATGCAAAAAGAGCAAACACTTAATTTCATCAAGGAATACAGATATAATGGGGTGTAGCAGTGTGTGTGTTGCTTCAGATTCAGGGTGGGAGGCTTCTTAGCAGAGTCTGAAAAGAGTCTGAAAAGCCAGGTGAACCTAGCTCAAGGACAGATAAGAACTTGATTTAATTTCAGGCAGGACTTGTTCTTCCATACGTCTTTTGTCAGAGACCCAGATTTGCATTTCAAGACCTTGAGGGGAAAGGAGACTTGCAGATGTCTCTGGCACCAATTCTTAATGGTCTGCAATGTTTTGTGCTATCTCCGAGGATCACCTGTGTGACCTCCTCTTTGCAGGATAGCAACTCATGACTCCCAGGATTAAGTCCAAAATCCAAATCCAAGAGAAGGAGGTCAGGTGTTCTCAACACAGCCCCCCCCCTCGATGGTTCCATACCTGTTCCCATCACATCCTGGTCTGACCTTCCCCTTTCCAAGTCCTGTATTATGTGCATCTGGTTATACCTCCATCCAGCGTTGTCATTCAGTTGGAACGCTGGACGGGAGAAACAGGTGAGCGGCAGCCCGCCCGTTGCGTTCTGGTCTGTTTCGCCGTCTTCCCCACCCCCGGACCGGAACGCAATGGGCGGGCTGCCGCTCACCCGTTCCTACCTCCCAGCGTTCCAACTGAATGACAACGCTGCCTCCATCTGACCATTGAGCATAGCAATGCAAGTGTTACCTGGAGGGCCACAATAACCACAATGGGGTACAGAGCCACACTTGAGAGGCTGCCAACAGTTGGACTCCAGCCAAGAAATGCTTCCCACCAAGAATTGCTGCTGGCTGCTTTTTTTACTGTGGCCAAAACCTTCACTACTTGCTGGTTATTGTGCTACACTGCAAAGGTGGTGTTCCTGCCCAAAGCTTGCAGCTTCTGAAGCTCATATAGTCCATTAAACAAGACAGGTTCATACTTGAACACCCTCTACATTTGCCCCTATCAGTGGCAGTATCAATGGTTGGAGCCCCTGTCATTTGCCAGAAGAAAGCAGATAGTCCCTGCTCTTAGCTTTTTCAAGAGGAAGGGATGGTTGGTTAGCATCCCTCCCAGTCAATAGCAGAGTCCCATATGATCATTTTGAAAGGAGGAGGTAGAGACATGAGAGGGAGATGCAGGCTCAGGCTCAGGTCATTACGCCGTGGGATTTCTTCCCCATCTCCTTACCTGTGAGGGGAAATTGTGTACAGGAGCACCATTCAAAAAAAGTGAGTCCCAGTCTAAAAAGTTTGAGAACTACTGCATCAGTGTATCTCAAGAATTTGATTGGACCATGTTTCACCATTCGAGAGCTATTTCCATTTATTGTTTGATTCACAGTTTCCTTGAATTGGTTTAACTCACTGTATTTACTCACCAGTGGAGAATGCCCTATGGCCTGTGGTACAGCCTTGGAATGCTGAGAATTCCCTGAGCTCTGCTCTGGCTGAAATGGAAAGTGTGTTTTCCTTTCACAACAGTCAGATGGTATTTTATTTGTTTATTGCTCACATTATTATACTGCCCTTCCTCCAAGGGGCTCAGGATGGTGTAATTTTCCCTTCCCTTCCAAGGTCACCCGGGAAGCTTTTTGGCTGAGTTAAGATTTGAATATAAATACTATTTGAATGAATGAACCTGGATCTTCCACTATATGGCCAGCTCCAGAACTGCGACACCATCCTGGCTCTCTCCATTTAGCTATGATGCAATAGCTCAAAACACCTTCCATGCCTTAAAAATGCTCCTGAGCATTAATTGCTGCAGGCGAAAAGAAGAAGTTCATCATTTGTACTGATAGTCTTTTGTATGGAGCCTGCTGTCTTCTTAATGATTTAAACCTTTCTAGATCCGTTTTATTTACTTATTCTCTTTCCTTCTTGAAGGAAAGCCTTTTTAAACAATGTGTTTGTTGCAGAAGAGAGTCCCGCCCACCCAGAAGTTTAGGAGTGCCTTCTATTTGTTTGCCTTCCTCCATCTGTCAACCACACACGGATGTTCTTGGAGAGCATTATAAAAAAAAAAAAAGGCTGATTCACAGTGAGTCAGTTGGATTGTACCATGGGGGGAGTCATCTGATCCTTGTGGCCAGCAACTTCTTCGTTATTGTGTGTTTCTTCATTCCTCAGAACAGGAAGTTGTCGGAGTTTTTTAAAAAAAGCTTCGTTTTGCAAGATCAGTGTGAAAAACATGTGGAGTTAGAAGGGGAATGGAGATACTAGTACACTTCAGCATTTCACAGAGGAAAATGAAGACACACATGTAGTTCTGTCATCCTTATTCTCACATTAGGGATCACTGTTTGACCCCACCCGCAACACACATTGCTGCCTTTTTCCACTAACCGTACACTGCGTTATAACCTCTCACGTGCTGTTCCAAGAGCAAGATATGTTTCTCATAAATATTTCCTTTTAAAAAGTGTGGGGTTTTTTTACTTCCGTGGTGGACCTGGTGCAGTTTATTATAATGCAAGCAAATTCAGCAACATTTATTATCCAATTATTGAAAGAGTGGCACATTTCCCCAGAAGGCAAAATTAGCAGCACAATCCTAGCCAGGTATACACAGAAGACTACACTTATTTCTGGGTCCTAAGTCCTATTCTTTTCCAAAGGGCTTACTCCCAGGGAAGTAGGCATTGGATTGCAGTCTTCCTGCCCAATGGGCTCTTTATGTCCTCTGGGCATGCTGGTGGAACATGTATTCTGCCAACACCACTGAAGCGCATGGCCAGAAGGGAGGTCAGACCTTACCTGCCTTGTACTTACCTCTTCTTCTTGTACTTCTCAGAGTGGTTGGTGCATTCCTGTGACCGGCTGCAGGACAATGACAAGCTTCGGCTGTGGGATTTGCGCTGCTTGGGGGACATGTACTTGTACCCCTTGGCCTTGTCATAGCTTCTCATCTTGGAGCCCTTGTAACTGGAGCTGCTGTGGTTGAACTGGCGATAGGTCAGAAGGGAGGCGACACAAGAGGTGAAATAGGTGGAACAAGGAGTAGATGGAATGGTGGAGGGTGGATCAGGCCTGGGAATGGGGGTTTGGCAGCAGCAGCATCCACCGAATCCTAACCCCCTTCCTGGACCTGATCCACCTTCCCGGGTCAATGTGGACTTGAGCCATGGCAGTAGCTGGGGCTGACACCAGCTGGGCCAGGGAATTGTGGTAAACAAGGTAAAACCACTGGCTAAGCTAGACTAAGAAGGCTAGATTAAGAAGAGGTGGCAAGAATACACAGAGGAACTATATAAGGCAGATCTTTTTACACACACACACACACACACACACACACACACACACACACACTGTGTATATATATTATAAATATATAATATAAAATATATATTATTTTATATATTTAGTATATAATATAAATATTTTATTATAGATGTGGGTATAGGAAAAAGGGAAATAAACATAGAGTAAGGGATACATAGGTATACACAAAAGGTACACATTGATTGAGGCTATTACATCATCCTCTTATTCGTTATTGTTTGTATACGATCTAAAATAATCTCAAATTTTCACACAGCTATGCATACAAAACTTAATATTTCTAAATCTTCAGTCTCTTTTATATAATATTTACTACCTGAGTATATGTCTCTTTATAACTCTTCTTAAATTTTCTGTTTTGTATCTATCCAGTTATTTAAAAAATCTCCAGTATTCTTGTATCTTTGTTACAGCTCCATCCTTCAGTCTTTTAGTCAATACATCCATCTCAACAATATCATATATTTTCTCTATAAACTGATCTACATTAGGAATCTCTTCATTTTTTCAATTTTGAGCATACAATAATCTTGCTGCAGTGTTGACATGTGTTATAATATACTCCATCCCCTTATCTTGTATACTGCTCACCATATTTAACAGAAATAATTCTGGTCTAAAATCTATTTTGTCAGAATCTAAAATTCATTTGGATCAGAATATAACAATGGAAGAAATAGTGACAGCAATAAAAAACAAGAAGCAAAAAGCACCTGGACCAGATGGTTTATCATAAAAAAATTATCAAATGATGGATGAAGTATTGTTGACTCCTTATAAAAAATTGATAGAAGACATATGGCAAACAGGTCAGATACCAGAAACATAGAAGCAAGCCACAATAACACTAATACATAAAACAGGAACATTGAAGGACATTAAAAATTATAGACGCATATCATTGCTCAATGTTGATTATAAAATATTTGTTTTGATATTAGCTACAAGGTTGTAAAAGGCAGATCTGAATGTTCCTATAACCATAATTGTGCGGTCACTGAACTTGAACCTGACATCCTGGAGTGTGAAGTCAAGTGGGCTTTAGGAAACATCACTAATAACAGAGCTAGTGGAGGTGACAGCGTTCCAGCTGAGTTACTCAAAATCTTAAAAGATGATGCTGTCAAAGTACTGCACTCCATATGCCAGCAAATTTGGAAAACTCAGCAGTGGCCACAAGACTGGAAAAGATCAGTTTACATTCCAATCCCAAAGAAGGGCAATGCCAAAGATTGTTCGAACTACCACACCACTGCACTCATTTCACATGCTCGCAAGGTCATGCTCAAAATCCTACAAGCTAGGCTTCAGCAGTATGTGAATCGAGAACTACCAGAAGTGCAAGCTGGTTTTCGAAAAGGCAGAGGAACTAGAGATAAAATTGCCAACATTCGCTGGATCATGGAGAAAGCAAGAGTTCCAGAAAAACATCTACTTCTGCTTCATTGACTACGCTAAAACCTTTGATTGTTTGGATCACAATAAATTGTGGCAAGTTCTTGAAGAGATGGAAGTACCAGACCACTTTATCTGTCTTCTGAGAAACCTGTATGTGGGTCAGGAAGAAACAGTTAGAACCAGACATGGAACAAATGATTGGTTTCAAATAGGAAAAAGAGTATGACAAGGCTTATTTACCGTGCTTATTTAACTTATATGCATCATGAGGAAGGCAGGGCTGGATGTTTCAGAAGCTGGAATCAGGATTGCTGGGAGAAACCTCAGATATGCACATGATACCACTCTAATGGCAGAAAGTGAGGAAGACCACTGGGCTGCCTGACAGTGATTTATCAGGAGCAGGTCCAGAAAAGTGGAACTGTCCTTGACCAAAAGGGTCAAATGGAGCATATGGCATCATGGACTGCCTCTCAGAGCGATAGTTGCTGTGTGGTTAAAGTGGAAAGAGCTGTTGAAGCCTGATTGCACTCTGGTATCTAAGAGGCATGTGCTCAGGGTTTCTCCAGATAACCATGCATTTATTATGCAAAAAATGATTACTATTCAGTGACTCAAACTGAGTGACTCATAACGTCTTTCTCAGCAAAGCTTTTTCTGTAATCAATCAATCAATCAATCAATCAATCAACAGGTACTTATATACCGCTTTTCAACACGAAGTTCACAAAGCGGTTTACAGGCAAATAGTAATAATAAAGTTAAATGGCTCCCTGTCCCAAAAGGGCTCACAATCTAAAAAAAGGCAGACCGCCAGCAACAGCCACTAGAAAGACTGCGCAGGGGTGAAGAGGGACAGTTACTCTCCCCCTGCTAAATATAAGAGGAACACCACTGGAAAAAGTGCCTCTTGTCCAGTTAGCAGGGGTAATGCTGTTTCATTTCCCGAACACTCAGTTGATGATATTCTTTCAAGGGAAAAATGTGGTTTTCCCTCCATCTTGGCCCACTGTGTCACATGGCACTTCATGAACAGTGCTGCTCACTCCTCCTATCCCACCCCCCAATACAGCAGCCATTTAAACGCTCAGTTTTACTATACAGTACTTCTCTGGAGGCTGAATTTTCTTCTACAGTAGCACTTATGCCCAGGAGTATATGTGACCCTTAAAACAACTGAACAACAGCCACAACTAATGCCTTGCCATTTCATAAATGGTTTGACCTCCCTTCACATTTTTTTTAATTTAGTGCTTTAAAGGTTGTGCTCTCCTTTCCCCTGCCCCAGTACCTGAGCTCAAAGCATGCAACAAAATGCAGTACACATTCAATAGTACAAGGCAGGAAAGTGGTGGTTGTGCTCTGAGTTGGAATAATAAACTGTACCACTGCACACAACCACCTTGAGCACCCTATATTATAGGCATGTTATGTTTTAAATACACATACAGGCTGGAGATGCAATTTTGTGACACTTTTCTACTTAAAATCAAAAGCAACCAACCTGCATAGAGAAAATATTCCTCAGAGAGAAAGCTTCTAGCTTAGTCCTTTCACACACACACACACACACACGAAAAACGTTTGTTTCCTTAAGATGCTGACGAGGACTCATGACCTAGGAAGGCATCAACTGCAAAAGGTTATGGTGAATTGGAAAAAGAACTACAGTAACACCTTTTTTTAAAAAGAATAACTGGTCAAACAGAAAAGTCTGAAACAATACAAATCAGTTAACAAGGGCTAGCCTTTTTTTTCAGTCACTGACAAAATGACGCTATTGGAGCTTTAAATAATTATTTTAACAAAACATGTATATGTATTGCAACAAAAAATGCCAAAAGTCAACACATATCTCTCTATTCTCCTCAGAGGAAAATTTCATAAGCTTTGTGTTTCTTGACCACGTTGTGAAATTTGAATTCTAGGTTGCTTGCCTTTTCATGTCTGGGAGCTTGGAGTTTTCCCCAGAATAATTTATGCATCAATGGTTCCATTTCTCCAGCAAGGACTTTTATAAGACAACTAGCTGTTTGTGACCCGGCGTTGCCCGGGGGCAGAAATTATCCCCAGGCTCTATTAGGAGGAGGAATGAGTTTGTTCTGCAGTGCACCCCCACCTCTGGGGGCGTATGGGGGGCCCTACCCCCACAGTATATCTGTCCAGATCGTAAGGAAGGAGTGTACCACGTGTGGTGCACATCGTTCCAGGCGTTCCAGAGTAATGGTGGAACATACACACAAATATGCAAACCTCCCTCAAAAGCATGACATAGTGAGATCCATATATAGACATATAGAACCCGTCCCTGAAATAAAACAGTATTGATGACCAGGAAGCCACAATGCACACTATCACTGTGAAATGAATGAGGAAACAGGGACACCATCAACTAAGAGAGCAACATGAAGGTCCCACTTACTGTCTGCAGGTCCTGTGGCAGGAATCCGCCCTGATGTATGAGAAACAGGCAGAGGTGGCCTGTTAGCTCCCTGGACATAGGCCCCTCTCAGATCTGAGTGGCTGCTGGAACTCTCTGGATCCTGCTCTTTCCACCCTGGCCCACTCAGGCCACGCAGGCCAAGCACTTTAGTTTCACTTTCTGTTCTGCTCAGTTTCAGCTGAGCTGCTGCAGAATCGTCTGTGACCACAGGGTGGCAGCAGACCTGTAGCCCCATGCAATCCCCTTGGTTCCTGACGATCTGGGCCCCCTCCCCGAAAACCGGGGGGCCGTAGGGGGGTCTGACCCCCGCAGTGATTCCTTCCAGGCTGCAAGGAACGTGTGTGCCAAGTTTCGTGGCCGTGGGTCAAGGGACGGAGATTTGTATAAGGAACATACATACCCGCATACATACACACCCACGTCCATTTTTATATATATAGATTTCAAATATGGTTATGGTTTCAGAGGATGATTTAGGTTGCAATTATGAAATGGGATTGTGAGGAAGGCTAAAAGAAAATCCAATAAGGAAAAATTATAGCAAACTGCATAGTTATTCCCCATAAAAATCAGTCTTCAGTGCTACTAGATAGCAAAAGAGCAATGGTTTGTTTAGCCTTATGTATGTGACAGCTCTGATGTAGTCAAGCATTGTGTGTAGGGAAACATGGATTTAAGTGACTTTCAAACATCTGGGGAAAATTATCTGGAGATTTTCCACATGCTTTGGGCATCGCACCTTAACATGACAAAGAAACAGGGCAGTCATGTTGACAGCCCAAGTAAAACAAAAAACTGGAAATGTGGTCCACAGTATGCCAGTGGCAGTAATAAATGGACAAGGGGAAATGTTGGGACTTGATCTATTATTTGAGAGGGAAATGTAGACCCCAAATCTCCAAACACCTCTGATTACTTGATAAAAAAATCATCCTTGTCGATCTTCCAGCCAAAGGTGACAGTTCAAAAAAATGCATTCAGATGTCACCTTACTTCAACTGAGGGTTCCAAGACGTGTCACATGTGATTCATGCTGTTCAAGAATGTGTTGCCATGGATCCTTCCAAACAACTAGAAACATGTTTGCCAATACCATACTGAGATTTTATTAGGAAGGGCGAGAGACAGAAGAAATTAGATATAAGCAGAGGAAATGGGGTTTTTGAATGAGAAAAACCATGGTCAGCCTGCAATAGCAAATTACTCCAGGAAGTGCAAAGCACTCAGTGAAATGAGTAAATCAAGCATCTAAGCCCTGTTCCCGACAATTCACAATAAACCTGTGGGGTTTCTTTCCACAAGCCTTTTCATAACCAGAGATATATCTACAGATAAGTCACATGCCTCCTTAGAAGTTAGGCTCACCTATTATCAGGCCCAGCTGAAGTTTGGCCACTGCCAGATGTAGCAGCCCAATACTACCACCTGCTCCTCCTGAAAAACCATTGCATGTGCCCACTGCCACCGTCTTAGGCAACTGGGTGTGGCGAGGAGAAGGTGCCATTGCAACCTGGAGCCTGATCCCTACCCCTAATGCGGCCTGATGCCTCTGTGCCTGAACACACACACGTATATACGAAGCTATTCCTGGAAGGGTTTGTACATATGTGTGTGTGTGTGTGCGCGCGGCACAAAGAAATGTCTCAAAGAAATGTACACACACATTTTAATGGATTCTAAATCATACATGAAGTGTTGTATGTTTTCTAAGATGAACATTCAAAGCAGTGTTTCCCCGTGTGTGCATTGCTACCCCTGGGGTGTAGCAAGGCACTCCCAGGGGTGTCATGGGAGGCCTGTCATTCAACAGTGGGCCCACTGCCTAAACCTAAAAATAGCAGGAGGCTCAGCATGGTGGGCCGAGCTGCTGCATGTGAAAACCACAAGCTTGAAAAAGCCCTCCTGCCCACCCTGGCCTCATTACAGCTATTTTTAGGCTCTGTTCAGCCTTCCAATCCAGAAATAAGTGGCCAGTAATGTAAGCACGTACATTTAATAATAAATTTTGCACTATATTTGTACATTTTCTTGAGACCCTCTCTCATTCTCTCTCCTCCTCTGTCTGTGCATGCGTGTGTTTGTGTGTGTGTCCATCCATGTCCAGAAATAGCTTCAGTCAGAGTTTGCAATCTTGAAGGCAGGACACAAAAAGGAAACTACTATAAATAAATATTTAGAGGTTGCTAATAAAAGCCCGCCCCCCCCGCCAGAGAGCTTTAACAAAGAAGTGTGTCAGACACATGAAAATGACTGCTATATTGATAGTTTGATTACAAACAGTTGAGACCAGCTGGGATTTAAATACACAATTTGCCTTTAATCTCAAGTGAGCCTACTAAAGTTACAGACAAGAAACCTTTCATTTATATCTGACTGGAACATACTCAAGCATCTGAATCCAGGAACATCAGCTTAGGACTGGAACAATGTGTTGTAGGTACTCTGTATTAGAAAACACTGAAAAAATCCTGACATTTATTTACACAGATTATATTCATAACTTTACCAAGATGGTAATTTAACTCAAGCAAACCAACCCTAAGCAGTTCAACTAGGTTATGCAATTGTAAGGATCATTTTCTGTTTCAGTGCAAATGTAGAATTGTTGTATTATAAAAAAGAAAATGATTCATTGCTAGGTTCACTCCTTTGCAATGTCACAACCTAAGGCTGGAGCACCTGAAAGTGGCTATCTTAGGAAGTTAGCTGGATCATTAACAAGGCAATACCAGACATCTCTTTTTAGGAGTAAGTCCCATTGTGTTCAATGAGATTTACTCCTAATTAGCGTATATGAATTGCAGCCACAGTCTGTCATGTATATTGAATATTGACTCTTCAGTTAGGTTTCATTTAGTAGGTGGTTATGTTGAATCTGCCCTTCTACTGTATAATACATACTGTGTTTGTTACTCTAGAATGCCAAGTTATGAACCCAGACTTCACATGTGCGTACATGTTCCCACTGGATTAATTGGAAAATTTCCAGCAAATCATACAAAGCCCTGCATGATAGAGCAGCAGCATGAACTGAATGCTTGTAGGTATTTTATCAGAGCAAGCACAATCAAACATAGTCTTATTTGTTTTACAGATATGCTTTATGGATAATCAGCTAAGTAAATGGTGAGGCTGGCACAGAAGGCACAGCCAGTATCATTTTATGCTGTAGAGGAAATAGAACAAACAATATTGTGCAATGGCATTTTATCAAAGAAGAGCTTCTACAGAAATTTCCAATCTTGTTACAACTAAAAACTCATTTTGTGGATGTGCTGTGTGGGTGGTATTGTGGAAATTATTTATTGGGGAAATCATTTTCCTTAGAATTGGAAAAGAAGCATGTTCAATTCTTTGGAATGGCTCTGGAGTTTGGATTGCCCCAAAGTCAGCAGAGTTGGATTGCCAAATCAACATTTCACCAGTGCAAGAAATCACAGTTTTGTTGCACTCTCTAGAACAGTGGTTCCCAGTGAAGAATGGCTCCAAAGTCCTCAGGGGTGTTACAGGATGTCTCCAGCATCCTCTTCCCAGGTGCTGCCATCTTGAATTGTACAAGATCTTGTGCTTTTTTCACAAGATCTCACACTGCCGTAGGCCAGCAGTCTCCAAACATGAAACTGCTGCCACTGGCAAAAGCTTCCTGGCACAATCAGTGCTTACCATTCCATTGGGAAGCCACAGGAAAGCCCCCTTCAAATGCCCCTGATAGTCAGGCCAGCCAAAATCTGGGTGCAAGGCCTGCTTGGGTGGTGGAACTATCAGGAGTTCCTGAGGGCTTTTCTGCAGCTCCCTGGTGGAACAGTAACTGCCAGTCACCTGGGAAGGGAAACAACAGGTGCTGGATCTGTCCGATGGCCTGGAGTCTAAAGCACCCTGCCCTAGACTTATGGGTGCAGAGAAAGTATCGTCATATGCATTTGTTGCCAAAGTAGATGTTGATGCATCCACCAGCAAAAATAGAAGATGAACATCAGAATATGCACTAAATATTCATACATCAATAAGAGCGCTCTGGAGACTGGAATAGATATCTGTAAGATATCACTACTCATCACAAATGTGCTCCTAAGGTAATATTGCATAGTCAAACAGTGACAGGTAGGGCCCATTGTGTTAAGAGTACAGGAGAAAATAAAATGTATGCTACTGAACATCTTCCAACTATCTAGGAAGAAGTTAGCTTGGGATGGTGATAACAGCCAGATAAACTCCACAGAGATCTGTGTGGAAAATAAAAACACACACCAATGTTAAAAAAGGATTCTTCCATGGAGGGGGGAGTACATACATCAGATGCAAAATTAACATTGCCCATTCTTGTCTAAGAACATTCACATTGTGGGATTTGAAATGGAAAACATAATGTAATCCTTAAATTATCAGCTACAGCAGAAGGCAAATTATCTCTTGCAGCTAGTGGCTTGACTAACCTGAATAAACCACAGGACAGGTGGGGAGGATTTTTAGTCTGAAACCCCTCCATTGCCTATACTACCCCTTCCTCATCAGCCATTTTAAAACAAGAATCAGGACAGCAGAGGAGGCAGGACTGAAGTGGTGGCAAACTTCAGGGGCACTGCTGGAGAAGGAGGAGAAAGTACCTACACCCCATCCTCCTCGCTCTTGCTCTCCAGGGCGGGCACACTAGGAAAGGATGGGGTTGCATCCTCATGGAGCGGTCAGGCAGGCAGTGGACCAGGGCAGGTACAGAGTACAGGTCACCCCTCCACCGGCTGTCACTTCCTGCAGCCCACCACTCACAGCAGCCGCTTCAGCCATCCAGTCTTATAGATTGTACATAAATGTTTCACACGGATGCATCAAGCAAGCCATCTAACAGATCCATCTAGGCTGTTTCACAACCAGATCTCTGTGACTCTGGAATAAGTTGAATGTGTACTATAGAGACAGTACCATTTACTTAACGGGTCTGTCTGTTTATTGTAGGAAGCCACCATTGGCCAAAGCTTCACAACGTGGTATGCGGACTCTGTGCCTACACAAGATACATGTCATGAATTAATCCCACGTGCATGTTTTACATAAGAACATAAGAAGAACCCTGCTGGATCAGGCCAAAGGCCCATCTAGTCCAGCTTCCTGTATCTCACAGCGGCCCCACCAGGTGCCCCAGGGAGGCACGAGACAACAAGATGCTTGTATCCTGTTGCCATTCCCTTGTACCCGGTACTCTGAAGTAGCCCACCACCTTTGTAAGGAGGTTGCACAGTCCATCATTGCCTATAGCCCACAATGGACCTTTCCTCCAGAAATCCGTCCAATCCCCTCTTAAAGGCATCAAGACCAGATGCCATCACCACCTCCTGTGGCAAAGTTCCACAGATTAACTACCCACTGGGTAAAAAAGTACTTCCTTTTATCTGTTTTGACTCTCCCAACCCTCAGTTTTAGCGGATACCCCCTGGTTCTGGTGTTTTGAGAGAGGGAAAAGAACATCCCTCTATCGACTCTGTCCCTTCCATAACTATTCAGCTATTTGGTTTTTGCCACCAAAGCCGAAGTATTTATGTAAAATACTGTAAAAGCTCTAAGAGCCTTTAAGTAGACAAGAAAATATAAATCGGAAGAGATCAACAATAATTGCCCCGTTGCTTGCTCTTGCCTACTCAGTACGATTCACCGTATGCTTCCACATTAGTACTCCAAGAGAAGGCTTCCTTCTCCCCTTTCGTCCTCGATCTGCCTTCACTTCGTACCAGTGCTCGGGGTCAGGAAGGGGGCGGGGCGCAGCGCTAACAACACACAACAGCTAGGCGACTCCCTTTCAGCTCAGTCCCGGGCTGTTCTCCTGTGCAGACACTTGCGCGTAGCTGAGGACTTCAGGGGGAAACGCATGGCGTTCTCCTCGGAGATCGCCTAGTTGAATGGCACTTACACCCGCGTGAAAGGAACACAGGACGCCGCCGGCTCTGAATCAGACAGACCGGTTGGCCATGAGAAGGGTTTCCGAAGGCAGCGCTCTCCATCTGCCCAGGGTTCGGCCACGTCCCCCACAGAAGCAAAGAGCCTTGCACAACCAGAAAGCCCAAAGGGAGACCTCCTCTGCCTGGGCGCCTCTTCTGCTGAGGTTGTCCCCTCCTCGCACGTGAAGAGAAACAAAAGAGACACAACGTGGACTTCATTTCCCTAACTTTCCTTCATCACCCACCTACCTACAACCCTTACAGGGCTCCCAGGCCCGGGGGAAATCAAAACCCAGGCACGTGACCGCTCGTGCGCCCGCATTGCACGCGCGCCCCAGGAGAGGGCGCGAGCTGTGCACGTCATGCGGCCGGGTGCGCGCGCATGGTTTGTTCCCACAAGGGGTCCGCTTAGGCAGTGAAACCATTCGGAGGGGCAAGGGGAGGGTGTGTGGGGAAAACCTGGGTCCCCGTCGCCTGGCAGCCGTAGGGGCACCGGCGGAAATGCGACAGGCGGGAAATTTAAGACTGCGCCCCGTTTGCTCCTGTGCACTCGCAGCCGGAAAGAGCGTATATGACCCCCCTTCTCTTCGCGAAACCTCGGGCTTCTGTTGGGCGGCAGTGAGCGAGGACGACGTTCACATCCGCTATGAGGCCGGACGAAGTCCCGAATTGGCTGTGGGAGGGAGTGAGACCGTCGACTGCAAGGCCCGGCTTGGTGCCCGCTTGGTGGCACGGGTGGCTTCCTTTACCTCCTCCTCTGTGCGAGCGTTGGGTGCTTGAATAGTTGGAACAGTAGCTAAGGTAAGCGAGGCGTTGGAGGTGCAGGGTCCCGGGTACCATGCCCGACGGGGTAGGCCTTATAAATGCACTTCCGGTTTTCAGTGAAAAGTAGGATTACCTTTTCTAAGGCCTCCAAGAGGCACGGGGTGGCTGAGCAAGGCCTCCCTGGGCCTCAGGCGGCCTCCGAAAGGTACTTCCGGTTTCCCTGAAAACCGGAAGTGCCTTTCGGAGGCCCCCCAGAAGGCTTTCTGAGGTCCAGGGGGACCGTAGTCGCCTCCCCGAGCCTTAGAAAATTTCTTGTAAGCCTCCGAAAAGTACTTCCGTTTTTTAGTGAAAACCGGAAATACTTTTCAGAGGCCTTTTGAAGTCGGGGATGTCACAGGTGGCACGTCCGTTCGGGTGTTTGAATAGTTATTGGGGTGCAAACTTTGAAATGTGGTACCTGCGTGAGTATTCTGCTGAACTGTGAATAACAGTATTCAAGTGACCTGTTAGCAGTCTTTGGTGGCAAGAGGGGTATATCCCCAATACAACAGAGGTTTTGTTGCGCGATCAAGGATCATTGTATGTGAGCTGCCTTATGGACTCTCCTGGATATACATTTATTCCCAATGGATGTTAGTAGTTCAAGGGAACTGCTCTAATGTAGCTTGTTTTTTTAATAATTTTGAAATATTCATCTGCTTTATCTGCTTTTTAATCTGCTTTTTAATCTTTAAAACAAAATCTTACTTTCTCTGGGCTGGAAGAAGCACCTGTTCTTCACCTAATATAAATCCATCGTAGTGAAAGACAGCTTTTGAGAAGAAATTGATTTATGCCTCAATACCCAAAGCACCGAGTTGCTAATCATTGGAAAGATGGCGTTATTCTGATATGCTCAAGTGAACAGGGTAATATTTTATTACTTAACTGATGAAAACAAGCATTTTGCTGTTACTTGAAGATTTGTTGACTCTCATTGAACACTGTACAGTGGTTTCTTGGAAGAAAAAAGCAGGCTCTAAATATGAAATATTTTACTATGGGTTCCTCTTTCCCCCAACGTGTATGATCTGTAGTGAGGAGCACATACAATGTGCTTATCTCAAAAGTAACACAAGCCCAATAATTAAAGACTGGATTAATTTCCTTCCCCATCACATGCCCCAATTTCAGTTCCTACAATGTTAACTTTTGTTATCTGTTGTTGAGCTGCCACACTTGTTGCGCTCTAGAAAAGCTTTACAGAATAAGAACGTGATTAATTCTATTGCTTATGTGCAATAGTTGTGTCTATTCTATGACTTCCTACTTTCGAACATGACATCCTATTTGAATTGCAAGATAAGGTTAGATTTGAACTGAGTGGTCATTAGCTATGCATACTTGGGTTTTAGATAATTGATATGAGAATTAAATTCCTCACATGTATTATTATTATTAATTATTATTATGTAATAATAATAATAATAATAATAATAATAATAATAATAGTAGTAGTCAAATTTTCATCCCACCATACATCATCCCCAATACAGGGAACAATGCTTTAACAATAATACGGGGAACAATACTTTAACAATATTAAAATTGGATACAACAAAATAAAACTATACAAGATAAAAGATACAGCTAAAAAGTTAAAACAATAACATAAAACAATTTAAAAATGAGCAGAGCCCAATGGATCCCCCAAGCTATAATGCCAGCCCAGCATGTCAGCAGCTAAATACCTATCTAAATGAAAAAAGTCTTAAAGGAATGGTTGTACAATTTATTTATTTATTTTTCTGTGCATAACTAACTCATAAATGCCACTGTATTTTTAGTGCAAAACAAGTCTTTTCTATAGTGTAGGTATTTTGGATTTGGTGGACACCACTGCAGCTAAACCTACCCCCTTCCCATCCCAGTTCGCCCCTGTTACCAACCTATTCTGCCCAGATAGGAATAATTCACAGACAATTGAAGCTTATAAGTGAAAATGTGTTATGAATTTACAGTTTATCCAAGGACTTGTGACTTAGAAAAAGGTGTGCACTGTCACAGATAACTTCAGGGCTGTTTCAAGAATGGTTAATTATTATGCAATTGAGACACTTCCAAGCTATGAATGGGATCTACCAAAACTAATTATTTTTCATTTAATTATCTACAAATATGTAACATGAATATTTAAATGGCACTCAAAACAGGATATCTCTATTACTTCATTTTAGTTTAGCTTTTTCTTATCTTTTTTTCTGTCCAGTAGGTAATCCTTGTGAAAATGACTCCCATCTGAAATTCTCTCAATTCAAATGGAGGCACCAGTATTTTCATTGAAGATGAGCTAGTAGATGACTGAGTGCCAAATGTGTGGGCAGAAAGAATACTTGTAAAGCAGGAAAAAAGTTAGAGGCACAGCAATATTTCTGTAGGGATGATGACCCCATACTGAAGAAGCAATTGAAGAAACAGTGACGTGAGAAGAAAGGGAAGGGAAATGGAATCCCACAAGTGACCCCAGAAAAGGCTGTTAAGTGTTTCCAAAGCAAAAATATTAAATTAGAATTTCTAGCCCACCTGCAGTTATGGAGACAGATGTTGAAAAAAAAATTTCTCCAGGCAAAAAGCAGAAGTGTTCTTTAGTCAAAGATGTGCCATGGGGAAATTCTGACACCAATAGCAACTATGCCATAATGAAAAACACATCTAATTCTAATCTTGCATCCTCAGCCAAATTGATCTTTGGAGGAAAAAAGACAAATGCAGTCCTATACTATCCTATGCAGTCAACAAAGAATCCTATGTTGGACAATGATATTGATAGTAGTCCAAATGCTGCATTATCAGTGCCAGTTAGAAGAGGAAGGCCACAGAAACTGAAGTTTTCAGAGATTGGACAACACCTAAAAAACATCAGAAGATCTGTTAGGACAAGCCAGCAAGTCCCTTTGGAAACAGATTTTACATGCTCAGAGGTTGTGTTTGATATTGAGGATGTAGATGGGGTTTTCTTTGCATCTTTCCCCTCAAAGGTAAATCTGCAAATCTTTAGTGTAGGCAGATGTAACAAACAATACATAGATTTTTGTTCCTTCTGTAACTAAAAACTGATAGTGTATTTTTTCAGTTATGAAATGTGGGGTTCTGGTTATAGAAAGAAAAAATGCTTAAATTCCGACATTCCCTGTGTGCTCTAGCTTGCTGCAGTTTTAATTCTCACTATTTCTGAATATTATGGTTTGGACCTTGAATTTTGCAAACATTTATGTAAAGACCCATCTACTTCAGCTGGTTTGTGTGACATTGCATATTATAAGCATTTCTATAGCCCTTTTTGGGATGTAAAAACTTGTAATATGTATTAGTTTTATTTAGTTGTAGGTGGATAATAATCTTTACCTTAAACATGTTGCTGTTAAGAGTGAGAGAGTGGCTTGCTTAAGTCTATCTAATGGATTTCCTGATTCAAAATGAGGAAGTCCTAATTCATAGCTTAGAGCCCAATACAATCCAAACTGCCCATCCTGCAATGTAGCGGTGCCAAAGTGCTCACCATTATATCTAGTATGGACAACAAAGCTGCTGGAGGTGGCTTTTGTCCCCTTGCCCTGGGGAAAGCTCCAGCAGCTGTATGGTACTACTCTGTCCTGCATCAACTGGTACAGACACGTGCAGTTCCATATCAGTCGTTTGGGCCCACGAGGGGGACAGGATCTAGCAGCAGCCTCTGCTGCCATTCCTGCCCTCTCCCAGGCCTGGTCTGCCTACTCCACCCCTGTTGCCACCCTCCTTGTGCCTTGCTTTGCCCTGTTCCCACTTTCCCCCCTCTGTCCAGGAGTGCCTCCATTCCACTTGATGGTGAACTTACCACTGTCAACACCCAGAGTCTTTCTCACCAGCACAAAGGCTCACCACCTGCCCCTTCTGGCCTCCACATCAGCACCTTCTTCTGCTTGGCTACTGCAAAGTGCTTCTCAGCACTTTTGTGATGGTTTTTGCCAGGACAGTGCACCAGAAACTGGTGCTGCAGCCTTGGTGAATTGGACTGTCAGTCTCTTACATTGCTGTGCTATGCATGTGTCCTCAGAAGTAAGTCTCACTGTATTCAGTGGGGCTTGCTCCTGGGTTAATGTGTATAGGATTGCAGCCTTAGCTGCTATACCACTCCATGCCACTGTACAGCTCCAGCTGTTATGCAACTGGAAGATTCTCATGTGAGCATTGACTACTGTTTTACATAAAATATTTATGTTCTGTTTTACATAGGAAGTTCTTGATAGTTACACTGTTGACGACTGTGGAGAAAAAGGAGAAATGCAAAGTGTACAAGTTTCCTTACCAACCCCATATGATTCAGGTACCCTTGGCATAATATAATTAAAATGGGTCTGTAAAGGAGAGGTCTCAGTGCACTCCTGTGTATGTGTACTTGGAGTTCAATGAACTTTATTCCCACATAATTGTGCATAAGATTGCAGCCTAAGAATTCTAAGGGGAATTTTTTTTATGATATTTGCATTATAAACATTTGATGTATGTTTAGTTATGTTTTTCTTCTCTGGCAGACTTTCAAGTAAGGCTACATCTGCTAGAAACAAAGCTCTTAGAAGACTTGAAGTACTTCAGGCACAGACAAGTGATACATCCCAGTCTTCAGGAAGGTGTGTCTAAAACAATAGATACCATAGTTATCATGATGGCTACCTAAAACATATTATCCAGCATTCTTAAAAATGTCTGTGAAGCTCATGCTAATGACCATTTTTATGGTAGTCAGGATGTGTGATATAGTCAGATAAGTATCTTTCTTTTATTAATAATTTGTGGTGTTAATGTTAACGTGCATTCACATTGTCCTTTAGATTAACCTCAGTTAAATTAATTTAGTTGCACCCAGCTTGTCTCACTAATTTTAGTGGTGTTTCGTAATGATGAACATTCTTTGGATTCATCCCTGATACTTCATACTTTTTTCATTCATACTTTTTTTTTCTTTTGGCATCTAAGGTACTTAAGGTGCATTGCCTTGTGTGCTCCCTGAGGCATCTGGTGGGCAACTGTGAGATACAGGAAGCTGGACTAGATGGGCCTTTAGCCTGATCCAGCAGGGCTCTTCTTAGAGCAGGGCTCATGTTCTTAAGTTTCTTTTTGTAGTGGGACTGAAGCTGGGTTCTGTGGATCCAGGACGTAGCATTGACCTGAAATATTTAGGAGTGCACCTACCACTGAACCTTTCAAAGGATTATGAATTTGGGGCATCAAGTACCGGTTCTCAAGGTGAATATAATTTAAAATATAATTCTAGAATGGTAAGGTTAGTTGTTCTCTAGATATGGTCAAGAAAACATGAATGTTTCTTTAATTTCCCCCCCAGAATGTGTCCTTGAAAGCTAACTTTGTTTTATTCACGTGTTTGCATTGTGCTGTATTGTTGTATAATCTTGTAACCTAATGGGTACTCTTTCCAGTACATGTATGTCTTTACTACTAGTATAATAGAGTGGTTCCCAAACCTTTTAGCATTGGGACCCACTTTTTAGAATGGCGGTTGGGTCTAGACCCACCAGAAGCCATGTCATTAACCTGGAGGTGATGTCATGGCCAGAAGCGGCATCATCAAGCTGGAAGTGCCATCACTGTGACATAATAAAATGACAATTCTGGAATGCAAATTGGCATTTTTGGACTGTAGCAATTGTACAACCATGAAACATCTGTGACAGAAAGCAAGATTAGGACAAAATATTATGTAAAAACATTGAACTAAAAACAAAATTTTAAAAACCTCATTGAAAATTCAAACTGTTAACACTTACAAAAGAAATACAGGAAGGTCTGAAACTTCCAAGATGGCAGCTCCCAGCTTTCTGCAACCCACCTGACATTGGGTTGAGACCTACTTGGTGGGTCCTGACCCACAGTTTGAGAAACACTGGTCTAATAACTAGTTTTCAGTTCAAAATAGAATTAACATTCATATTATTATTTTGTGATTGGTTAATACTTTGTTGCCTTCACTTCTAGATACTGGCTTTTCCTTTATTTCCAGAACTGGAAAAACAGATGATTTTAGAAAAATAAAGGGTTGGCAGGGAAAATTTCACAATGCTTCTGGGCAGGAAGGTAAGAGTTCAGTACTGCGGGTATTCGTTGTTTGGTGTGGCAAAAAGGGAGAGATTCTGAAATCACTAGTAACTAGTTTTCAGGTAAAATATAATTGTTATTCATATATGATTATTGTTTTTTAATTGGTTTATAAATTGACTTTGTTGCCTTCACTTTTAGATACTGGCCTTTCCTTTATTTCCAGAACTGGAAAAACAGATGATTTTAGGAAGATAAAGGGCTGGCAAGGAAAATTTCACAGTGCTTCTTGGCAGGAAGGTAAGCATTCAGTACTGTATATATTTGGTGTAACAGAAAGCGAAAGATTCTGCAAAAAGAAAAATCATTATTTTGTCTGGATAAAATGAAAGTTTTTTAATGTTATAATTGTTGGTTGATTGTAAAATTGGGAAGTTTGAAGATCTGTATATCAGTTACAGCGGGGCCCCCTTATATGTGGGTTTGGCACCTACCTATTTAAAACAATGTGGGTGCTGACCCGCGCTGGAGAGCCTCACATGGCCTCCTGGATGCAAATACAAGCACCTTCCAGTCGTGTCTGTGAGGTATTCTGAGACTTGGGGAATGCGCCTTCCCAGGACTCAGAAAGCCTCCAGAGGCATCCAAAAGGCACTTCTGATTGCATCCGGGAGGCAATTGAAGGGCTTTCTGTGGATTTAATTACTGGGGTGGGGGGGGAAGGCTGTTCTGGAATGGGTCTCCTGCAATATTGAAGACCCACTTACACTGGATGATGGAAAGAATGGAGGACCTTACACGCACACACAATTATTGGGGGTGGGTAGTGAGGAAGTTTTAACTGAACGCACAATCCAAAAGTGGTGCTGGGCCAATGCAAGGCATTTGTGTTGGCCCAGCACTGTTGTAAAGGTGCCGTAAGGTGCGTTGGCAGGATGGGTGCTGGGCCGACGCAGGCAGCATTGTTGGCCTAGCAGTACCACAGATGGGCTCCAATAAGTTGCTGAGTTCGGCCAGTGCAGGGGCTTTTCAGTGCGGGGGGTGGGAGCAGAGGGAGAAGCCAGCCAGATCCTGTCCCTGGGTTGCATGGCCCCAGATCCGAGCAGCCGTTTAGGGCTGGAGCTTACCCTGGGATAAGGGGACAAATGTCCCCTTGCCCTGCAGTGAGGTCCATTACCCAAACCTGTGTTGGATGCACTACAGGCCTGCCTGCCTGCTCCAACACATGTTAGGATTGGGCTGTGAGCAGAATAAGACTGTCGACATAGGGAAGAAGGTTAATAAATGGGTAGTGTCCAGTTCCTTTGTCAGTGGAAGTACTTTTGACTCCTGTTGATGTTAGCTTAGGGCTCAGAAGCCACCTTCATGTGTTCAAGAATTTTTCCATAGCCATTCAAAGCTACAAACTTTTTCCTTTTTAAAAAATGCCGAAGACGTTGGTTTCCAGTAAAACCATCAGATTCTGTATTAACAAGGCAGTTCTACTAAAAGAAGGCACTGAATTTTATAGTGTATTTTCAATGTTCTTAGTTTTTTATGTGAATTTTGCCAAGTGGACAAGATGACAAGTTTTTATCCCTCTTAATGATTACTCCTTTACTTCCCTTTCCCAAAATTGTGCTGTTAAGAGTAAGGACACATTTTGTTGGTAGATTGTAGGTGCTGGCTGTTTTTGCTAGTGGCTAAATATAATCAAATTCCTGATTAAAATATTTCTAATGTGCCCATATTCCCGGAAAACAAACTTTAAGCACTTACAGGGGCTTGTTGTATAAAGAAAAACTGGAAAATGATGCAGATAAGAGCTCTCCAAATTACGGCCACAGGCCAGATCAGGTGTACAGAAAACGCCTTCCCCATTGTGAGTAGAGTGGATTGTCCTGTCGCTGTTAATGCCACTCGCACTCCCTTGAGAGAGACACGAGGCAGTTGCATCTACCAAGAAATCTGGGTGAACAGCCTGCTGGGTGAGTGATGATAGATGAACTGCCCAGAGCATCTCTCTGGGAAGTACGATGGCATTAGCAGCAGCAGTGCAATGGAACAATCTGTGCTGCTCACAACAGGGAAGGCTTTCCCCATACACAGAGGCCCATGGTTTGGAGACCACTGGTGTAAACTGGGTTGAGACCTGATTTTTGTGGATCGTGAAGCAGTACAGCTTTCATTGTAAACACAGGTGATGGCAAGATCAGATAACTAATTGCTAGGCTGTTCAAATATCAGATAGCTACTAAATACCTTGAAAAGAGTTCAAGTGCTGATCTCTTTTATGTTTATTTTTCTGGGAAGAAGAGTGGTTTTAAAAGTGGGTCCTGGGGCTAAAAGGTTTGGGCACCTCTGGTGTACAGTAGACAATGCCTTTCATGCTGTTCTTCAGGGAAACATCTTTTTAAACTAAAATGGGAACCCCTATCCTTTCGGAGGTTGTGTTTGACAACTTTGCAAATGTCATATTTTGTATTTATTCAGATATCATTTCAAAGGGCTCCTTGAAGAACCAGTCTGCCTTCTACAGTGATAAGCTGGATGAGTATTTAGAAAATGAAGGGAAACTGATAGAAACAAGTTTGGAGTTACCTACTAGTGCATCTGATTCTTCTGTGGTCTGCCAACTTCCTTCCAAAAACACCAGCTGTATAGAAACAAATCAGGTTCTTCTACACAAGACGTCCTCCATTACTCCACCCAGTTCATATACTTTCAAGCCATTTTCTATGCCTTCTGTTTTTAGAAAGATGAAAAGAAAAACTAAGAATAGAAAAACTAAGAGAAAACGAGCAACATCTAGAGGTAGAGCAAAATCCTTCAATAAGCTTGCAGTACCCTCTTCCGTTCTGTCAAAAGAGAAATATGCTTTCCCAGATGACAAAATCAGTAAATTACAGTCAGAATTGGGGGAAAATGTGTGGGAAAGACAGAGAACAGAGCAGCAAACACAGCAGAGTACTCATGTGCGGAATTTATCGAAGGAGAAGTTGATGGACCTGGTCCTAGAGTATTGTATGTTGAGAAATCGAAAGCAACCAACCCATGTTACTGAAGAACATGGTAAACCATCTCTGGCAACTCACTTCGTTTCTCAGGTAAGCTGTGGTAATGGTTACCATTTATCAACACTCTTGAACTCCCCCAAACTCCACTCTTACCCTGAGCACTTTTGAATCTAGTTTTGTAGACTCAACAGGCACGCATGTATTCTGTCCATTTAATCTTTGGAGTGGAAAAAAAATGAAATCTTGTGCTCAAATATGCAAGAGCAAAATTCAGAAGAAAAAGCCACAGCAGCAAAATTATGAGATCTCATTCAAGTAGCACCAAAAAGGTTAATGAACAACGCATTTCTTTTCTCCATTTCATGCTGCACACTGTCTAAATTCAAATCAAATTATCTGTAGTTTTGAGACTAGTAAGACACTTGAAAAACGTGGTTTTCCTTTTTTTTGTACTTTCTCTTAACTTCTTATCTGCCTTTTATTTTTCTTAGGAATATGATATTGAACTTCCTGAAAAGCCTTGTGGTCCAGTGAGCAACATTGGAGGTGAAATTTAAAAACTAAGTTTCTCTTAACAATTCTGTAAATATTCTTTTGTTGCTACTAGGGACTAGCAAAATAGGAACAAACTTCCTTACAACTGTCTGCTTCCTGCTTAATTATTGTTTGTAGCTTCTGCAGGATTTGCAATATAATAATTACATGATTTGTAATTTTTAGCACGGCAGTTCTTTACTTGTGATCTTTCACCTACAAAATTGCATCTACACATGATGCTGTATCAGAGGCAAACAGACAACATTTTCATTTCTTCTCTTTGGGTGATAAAGTCATTATGTAGCCAAAGTCTACCCATGGTACCTCTATTTAGCAGGATCCTTTTTTTAGCAACGGGCTGCGTAAATATTGAGTTTCAGTGGATAAGTGAACTCAAATATTTTGCATTTATTTCCAATATATCTAGTTTTCACTATGCAAAGTATTTTATTCTGCTAAGAAGAGTTCTTGATGTATTTGTTCCTAACATAATTGGCAACCCAGTTCTACCCAGCATAAGAATAGTAGCGCTAAACGCCCACTGCTGGTTCCTATGCTGGATTTGAGCAGGCTGGAGGTCTTCCTGAATAAAGCCCAGCCTGTTCAATGGGGCTTCTTGAGTCTGCACCAGCTATTTCTCTGGCACAGACTCAAGAAGCCCCGTGTCAAGCTTGTGAGCACAGGAGGGGGCTGGGATTCAGTGGAGGAGAACTCTGCTGGTCCCACCACCTGTCCCAGGCCTGTCCCTCCCCTGTTTTCTCCTCACTATGCCCAGGAATGCCTTTCCCGCCATGCCCCCGTGCTGCTTGGTGCTTACCTGTGCTCCACTGGAGGCTGGGGTTCCTACCATGGCATCAGTGGGGCCTTCTCCCAGCTCCATTTACTTTCAGGGTCGTGCAAAGGCTTCCAGCTTTACAGTTTGCGATGCCCAATGCCAATCATGAGGCTCCATAGGATCTGGCTGCCCAACTACAGTAGCTTTAAGGACTAATCTCCTGATATGAAAAGAATCCATGGAACCTCTGCTTTCTGTGTATCCAGCTAAATCAACTTTCTAGTCTTTGCAATTTTGCATGACAGGAAATAGAAATTGCCTTCTTTTTGCTACAGGGTCTAATGCAGACATCCCATCACCAGGAATGTCAGTGAATCTAGTGAAATCTGAAGGTTGTTCACATTCTCCTTCTGTGTATCCTGTTGCAAAACTGACATCACAGATCCTTGGATCCCAGACTAAATTGCCTATTCCAGATACTCAGGCAGCCACCATCTTTCCACCAGAACTTATTTCTATGTCACAAGCTCTTGATTGGTTTCCAAAAGTCTGTCCTGCAGGACTGCGTCTTGCACAAATGGCAGGTTCTGAACCTAATCTTACCTACTGCTCCAGCCAACAACTGAATAGTCCAACTAGTTTATCCCCCCTTCAGTCTGGCAGTTTTGCCTTGCATCAGCTTCCAAAACAGCAGATTGCTCACCACACATTTCAGCATATTGCATCCCTCCAAGCAGCTAGCAATTTAGTCAGTGTTAACCATACAGAGGGATTGGGCACCATAATGCCTGAGGAAGGAAAACTGTCTCATCTTCAAAAGGTGGTTGTTGTGAAGTCAGAAGTCCCAGAGTCGGATACAATGCCAGAAGAAAGTGAACTGATGGTAAATACCACAGATAATTTTGAGGCGTTAACGGATATGGTGAGGCATGGTAAAAGTATGGTTGCCACAGCGACACCTCTACAGCAAACATATGCTTTAGATTTATCCAGTGAGGCTCTGTGCATGTATCCTTACATTCCTTCAGCTGTTCCATTGTCAGACCATTCATATGTTAGCAGGAAACTAAACAGTGAGATGTTTGAGAAGAAACAGCATGCATGGTACTTTGAAGATGCATTGGATAAGGTTTCTGAAGTTTCCTGGCAGACAAAATACCTTGAAAGTAATATGTTCCTGGAAAGTCTTCCGTATCAGAAAGAAGCAGCACAACTGAAAAGTTTAGGTGTGGGTCAGGCAATCAGTACCCAAACACAAAGGCCTGGTTTTGATTTAGAAGGACCAGAACAGCCACAGATCAGGAGCAAGTCATTTCCGACTCGGTGGGAAGTCCAAGATAACTTTGAACTGCTGGTCAAGCACAAAAATGAAAGGGATGGCCCCCTGAAACTAGAGGGGGACAGAGAGGACAAGAGAAGAGAAGCAAAAGCCACCTGTGCAAAAGACCAAAATTGTGCTACAGGAATGGAATATGTGTACAGTGCTCAAGAGTGCTTATATAAAATGAATACAGGTTTTCAGAAGAACTGTAATGCTTCTAGCTATAATGAAATTATTGCTGGTATTCAGGGAGAGAAACAAACTGTTAAGGACAATCTTGCTCCAGGCGGCAGATTTTGGAGCAAAATACCCAATCGGTCGGTTGCTATGCGCTTAGAGGAAAAGTCATCTAAAACCACCCATTGCAAAAATGGTTTTATGCCCATTACTGACGTGATCATGGATGATAACAAAATGGATGATTCCGCCAAGGAACTGATCAGTAGAATATGTAGCTATCGGATTGAAAACGTTGAAACACTGGTGAGTACCCAGCTCTCTTAAATTGAATCACTTTGAGAGGAAAATGTTTTTTAGAGTATAGTTGGCCTTTGGTATCCACGGGGGGATTCATTCCCAGGGCCCCTCGTACAGAATTAAATCTGAAGCATATGGGATGCCTTCTGAGGCACAGGGGGCTGCACGCAACTTCCCTGCGCATCAGAACACCTGCACATGACCAGAAATCACTTCCAGTTGTGTCTGGGAGGTCTATGAGATCCTCCAGACGCGGGCTTGGCACCCATGTTGAGTGAAATCTGCAGGTGCCGAATCTGTGGATAAGGAGGCCCACTCTAATCTAGTCTCATCTTAGAGGTCTATAAAAACTATTGTGGCTATTTAAGATTTCTGCTGCCATGTGCTTAGAAGCTGAAGATCCCCTCCTAGGTGAACAAATTGACATCCGTAAATATCTTCTGCAATGTGACTGTGTCCTTTTTACCACCCAAATTGGATTTTTTTGGGAGTTAAATTTTATTCATAATTAGACGCTGTACAAAGTGTTATGAATATGATGTTACAATGGCTTAGCTCAGGGGCTCAACAAATTTGGTTTGGCATTGAGAGCCAACCCATAGTCTGTTTAGGAACCAGTTGAGTTTTTCAGATTTCAAGATTTTGTTTGAATTTTGCCCACTGTCTTGTGCCACTGGTGAGTTATTTTGTGTATAAACGAGCATTAAAAAGTGCATTGCCAGCTACTGTTGTGGTAAGAAAACATGGCAAAAAGTTTTAAAGATTTGGTTCAAAAACGGCTTAAAAGTTTCTTTTTTTAAAGAAGAAACGTCTTTAACATTAAAATTCTTGATCTTGAGGCTGTGATCCCACATGCACTTTCCTGTAAGTCCCGTTGAACTTAATTGGCTTACTTCCAAGTATATATTGCTGCAAAATGTGGAGTGCAAACCTCCCTCCATATGAATGGAAAAAGATCCTGTTTCCCCTTCTGGAAGCAGCTCTTCCTGCGCCTTTCCCAGCCTGGAGTTTTGCTGTTGCCTCCCCCTCCAGGCCTCCCTGAGGAGGCCCAAACGCTCTTGCAGCTGAAGTAGCAGCTACAATGGCTGGCTCATACCTAACTAAGCAATGGATGGCCTTCACCTTTGCAGGCAGTTCACAAAGTGGTATACATGCGCAAAAAAAAAATAAAAAAAAATTAAATGGCTCCCTGTCCCAAAAGGCTCACAATTAAAAAAATAAAAATTAAAAAAATGCAGACCACCACCAGCAACAGCCACTAGAAAAGACACTGTGCTGGGGTGAAGAGGGACAACTACTCTCCCCCTGCTGAATGTAAGAGGAACACCACTTGAAAAAGTGCCTCTTGTCCAATTAGCAATGCTGCTGGAGTGGGTCCATGCGCAGCCTCAGGATGAGGAAGTCAGATAGGAGGATGGAATGGGGCAGGGGGTAGAACTGGGAGTGGGTGGGAGATGTTGGGGGCAGTACCCAGTGCGGTGACTTGTGCAGGATGCTGTCCCCTTCCTTGTCTTCTGACACGTTCCTTTGTCGTCTCTGACTTGTGCCCGCTAAAGAGCTGGTGTAAGTCCGAGGAAATCCATTGGCAATCAGGAGGCTTACAGGAGGGAGGGGTGTAAGGGAAAATACAGCACAACCTGTTTTGGCATGGCTGCATGCTACACAGAAAAATGGGTAGGATAGGGCTCTAAATGACCTTCCATCAATGGCTGTCTCTCAACTAACCTGTTGAGGATGTTCCACATGTCTACTGTAAACCTGTCTTATGGGGAGGAAGTTAGGCCAGAATGGTAAAGACAGGGAATAGAAAAAAAAACCACTCAGACCTCATTGGAAGAAATCAGATTATAAACAAATACATTCCCTTGTTGAACATGTTTTATTCCAGGTAAAGGATCCCGATCAGAAAGCTGAGCTCATTGCACTTGGGACAGATGAAAAGACATCACCCCTGCATGAGGCAGAGGCCATGTTGTTGGAGGTCCCAATGACTTGTTCGGAATCAGAAAAAATTGAACAAAAATTCCATTCTGGAGCAGTCCCATGCATCAGAGATGCTGCTACTTTGGAGATGGATGAAAAGAATGCTGAAACCATGGAGAAATTGTCAAGTGATGCTCCCATATTCTATCCTGAGGGTGTATTATCAGACCACACCTATGTTACCAAAGTGAAGGCTGAGAAAGAACAGCACATGATATTTCCTGAAGACATCCCAGATAGTATTTCTCTATTGGTAAGCCCTGTAGACCATACAGAATAGTTTAGCACTCGGAAACAAAATACATATGTTAAACGCATACAGCAATGCTTTGTCACCCACAGGGGTTCTGTTCACAGAATCCCTGCAGATGCCAAATCTCACAGATAATGAAATCTGTGGGTCAGGGCACGCCAGGCCTCTGAACATGGCCAGGGCTATGCTCCAGTTGCGTCTAGAGGGTTTTCTGAGGCCAGGGTGGCTGCATGCAGGCTCCATGAGCCTCAGAACACACTCCAGATGGGACTGGAGCACAGCTCCAGACCCATTTGGAGGGTATCAATACAGCCTCCACCGTGGGTTCGGAATCCATGATTGGGGTTCCTGGATCCGTAGGTACAGAGATGGGATCTGCTTTTCATATGTGTTATGTGTGTTTGTCACTCAGTGGGAAAGGTCTAATTGTCACCCCAATTAGGTTGCCCAACCTGCTTTTGCTTTGAATTCCTAATTCTGCCCTGCCACCCTTCTATTGGCTGACAGAGCTGCAACAGACATTGATAATTTAAAACCTCCTTTTTAGTTACCACTTCTGTGCAGAGGTCTCTAATCCTCAACTCTTCTCCTGGCAAGTACAGTCATGCTCCGGCATCTGTTGGTGGCCCATTCTGCCCCCCCCCCCGATACCTGGAACCAGGGATACTGGGGGCAACTTTGTAGAGATAGGGAACATCAGTGGATTTGCTGCAACAAGGTAAAAAAAGACTTGTTTAACGTTCCCCTATCTTTTTAATAGGCATCCTGGTATCTATGGATAATGGAAACTGTGGATACTGAATCAGGAGTACAGTCATGTCCTGGTATCCACTAACTGACCTCTTTCCCTCACACTTAACAACCTAGAAAAAAATGAAACAAAAACTCAGCCACTCTGCAGCCATCTAGTTGCCAGAGACTGGAAGGGGAGAGAGGAAGACTCTGAAGGGAGCTGCCAGGTGGACAAAAAGATTATCCCAGACAACTTCAGTTCTGTGGACAGAAAGATTGTTCTCCCAGGGCTGATGAAATGGAAATGTAGACGGAGGGAATAGCAGGAAAACTTTGAGTGGATGTTTTCTTTACTTTATCCTGCCTTTCCAGTCCTGATAGGAAATCTAGGGCCCAATCCTATCTAATTTTCCAGCCAACAACACAACAGCTAACTCATCAACTAAATATTTGAACCCTCCCTCCTCTGGGAATGTCAACTGTAAAGGAGTAATTCTAATCTCCAGTGAAAGGAAGTTACACAAACTGGCTTCCTAGAAGGCGTCATGTAGAGGAAGGCTATTCATTAACTTGGTTTTCAGTGCTCAGATTTAAAAGGTTTTCTTCTGTGTCCTCTCACAAATAAAGCCCCTTTTTGGTGGAATGTGTACCCAGAGTGAAGAGTCTGCCTTTGGCAAGAGAAGTGTCTGTCTGAGTAGTGGTGGTGTTCTAATTGTGAGAGCAGCTGAGTGGAGGTTCCTAGAAGGAACCAGTAAGAGAGTCTATATTTTTGAATCATGCATGCTTGCTATTGAACTGGTGTGGGTAGCATTTGAGTTTTATAAAGATTTACAGGAACTTGGATATATGGAGGAGCAACATTTTCTATTCTGGGGAGTGACAACTTAGGAGTATGTTATGGCCAGTTTGCTGGCTAGTTTACGGATAAAATAACTCAGGTTATCATGAGAGGCACCAGATTTACAGGTATGGTCAGTGTCCTCTTTGCATCTCTTGGTCTTAAAGGTGTGGGTTGCCAGGCAATGTTAATCTCCCTCTCCCCACTTCCATCCCAAAAATGTGTGCACCAAAGAAAAGGCATAAATGCAAAGGAAGATTGTAAAATGCCTTCCTAGTAAGCCCCAAATAGCAAGATTCAAGTAGCAAGATTTTCTTGTAGATGGAATGAAGTGAACTCTAATGGAGTCTGTGTAACAAGATGGGGGAAATGGCAGAGAGCAGGAAAATTCCAGTTTTTTTAAATCAACTCCCTCCAAGTCATCTTTCCAAGACTGATGAGCAAAAAGTGGGGGGAGGTGTCTCCTAGAACTTAGACTTAGACTGGCACAAAAAACTTAGAGTGAACTTCTTTGCAAACAGAAAGATTGTGTTCACTGCTCTTTTAAGTCCTGGTTATTATTGATGGATTGTGCTGTGGGCAAATATTTGAGTGGGTGCAAAAAATATAGAGCCTTTTATGGCAAGAGAGTTGGGAGGGGGATGAATAATACCATGCTTTAATTCTGAATTGATGCTAGATGAGACCTGGGAGAATCAGGAGTATATTGTGCAGGGGCTCAAGCTTCAGGACTCCTGTCACTTGTTCTATACTCTGCTCTTGAGTGTGGAGGGGCTGGATGCACTCGCTCATTGGAAAGGGCATGGTACTCTTCATGGACCTAGAGGCATTTTTAGTACATTTCCACCAGAATGAATCGGGAATTGCAAATTACTGGACCTTGGGGCAGTCAGTTGGGTTGAGAATGTGCTTTGGGGATTATGGTGCAAGCTTGGTGCATATCTGAAGGTGAATATTTGAACTTAAGTGGGAGGCATTTGGAGAGCCTTATTTGGAGGGTGTGTGTATGTAGAATGGAGACAAGCCTGGTGGAAGTGAAAACAAGGTTAGCAAAGCATATCTGTAGGGCTGAAGTACCATTCTCTTACTTGAGGTCCCTCCCCCTAGTTTATCACTTATTCCTTTTGGGAGGAAGGGGCGTATGTGGGAATTCTCATCCCATTGACCCATCTATCACATGTGACTAGAGAATATTTCAGGAGGAATTCCAATCTCTAAGTAACAATTATTTAGACTCTTTTCATTTTCTTTGCCCAGTTAGGAGTAAATTGTGTGTGTGTGTGGGTCCCCTGCTGAACCTCATTCCAAAAGCCCCAAGTATGTTTTCACAACCTGTAGAAGTTGTCATGCTATAAACAAGAGTGAGTTTATAAGGGCGAGTTCTGTATTGGGGCAAAAATCCATTCTTGTTCAGCATTCTGTTTATAAGACAGGACAGTTAGATGTTTTCTTGAAGTTTACAGATCACAGAGGCAGCAGCCCATCTCTGTTGCTTCTGCTAAGTACAGATACACTACTTTTAAATCTAATTTGATTTTTGTATTTCTTTTTTGAGACATCAAAGCCATATGGATCGACGACGGGATCTCTTGAGAACATTCAGCAAGCACCTATAAGCTCCGACAAGTTCCCCGTATTTAGTGTGGACACGATGAAGAGGCTTTTAATACTAAATTCAAGTTCGTCAGAGCAAAGTGAAGTCCCATGTTCTTCTGAGAAAAAAGGGGGCATGAAGCGAAAAGTCAAATGCAGAAAGTATGACGAGAGCTATCTAGATTATGGCTTCACGTGTGTAGAGGTTAATAATGAAGAACGTCCTCAGTGTGTGATCTGTTTAAAGGTTTTAGCTGCAGAATCAATGCGTCCAAACAAACTAAAGCGGCACCTTGAAAGTCTTCACCCAAATGGGGTTGGAAAGCCAAGGGAATTTTTTATAAGTAAACTTAAAGAAGCCAAACCACAGCAGTCCACTGTCACAAAGCAAACCAAAGTTAATGCTAATGCCCTCCTGTCATCTTATAAAATGGCCTATCATATTACACAGTGCAGAAAACCTCACACAACTGCAGAAGAGCTGGTTTTGCCTGCTGCTGTTGATATGGTGACAACCATGCTTGGCGAAGAGGCAGGTAAACAGCTGCTTAAAGTTCCTCTTTCTAATAATACAATAAGCCGGAGGATAGATGATATGGCTGAAGATATCCATGACCAGCTCATTTGTAGTTTAAGAGGCAAGGAGTTTGCACTCCAGTTGGGTGAGGCAACAGATAACCACAAAGACACCCATCTGATTTGCTACGTTAGGTTTGTTAATGAAAAGAAATTTGTTGAGGATTTGCTGTTTTGTAAAGAAATGAAGAGTGGAACGACAGGTGAACATGTGTTTGAGATTGTGGATGATTTTATGGCTCAGAATCAGATTGATTGGGAGAAATGTGTTGGAGTTTGTATTGATGGGGGTCGTTCAGTGGCGGGATGCTACCAAGGACTTCAGACTTGCATACAGTCCAGAGCACCTCATGTTATTTGGACACACTGTATAATACACAGGGCAGCACTGGCAGCAGAAAACCTCAGTGGAGAACTGCACGAGATTCTGAAAACAGTAATTAAAGTGGTAAATTTTATTAAAGCAAAACCAATGAAAACTATTCTTTTTGCAAAAATGTGCGATGGCATGGGTGCTGAACGCTCATGCCTCTTATTCTACAGCAGTTCTCATTGGCTGTCTCTTGGTAACTCCCTGCTTAAACTGTATGAGCTGAGGAATGAAATATACTCCTATCTACATGAGGAAGAACATTGTTTGGCTGACAAATTTATTGACTCAGACTTTGTAATAAAATTGGCTTTTCTTTCTGACCTTTTTGAAAAACTGAATGCACTAAACAAGTCCTTGCAAGGCAGTAATACCAACATCTTGCAGCTTTTAGACAAAGTCACTGCGTTGAAGAAGAAAGTGATCCTTTGGAAAAGCAGTGTAAGCAAAGGCGACTATAAATGTTTTCCTTCATTGGACCAGTTTCTGCAAACAAATGAGATGGCATTAAAGGAGGAACTGAGGATAGTTTTTGTTCAGTATTTGTCACAGCTTCATCTTTACCTACAAAACTATTTCCCAAAGGATGAAGTGGAGCCAATGAAATGGGTGAGGGACCCCTTCAATTCTGAGATACCTCCACATTTCAACATCAAGGAAGCAGAACAGCTAATTGACGTGTCAACTGACTCCATATTGAGAATGAGGTTCCAGTCTCAGTCACTGCCTGAGTTTTGGTGCCAAACTGAAGATGAATATCCAGTGATAAGTAGGAGAGCCTTGTGTATTTTTATCCCATTTGCCACTACTTACCTTTGTGAAACTGGTTTCTCAGCAGTTGCTGAAATTAAGTCCAAATATAGGTCAAAAATTAACCTTGAAAAAGAAATGCGTGTTGCTATCTCAAAAATAACTCCAAGATTTAAGGAACTGTGCAGAGAAAAGCAAGCACAGCCATCTCACTAGGATTTTGTGTGATTCATTTTATTTGCATTAGAAAAGGCTGTTCAGAAACATATTTGTAAATAAAACAGTACAGTTTCTTAACCAATTAAACAGCTATATTTTTATTTTCTTATAAGTATAAAACCTTCATCCTAATTATTGGGGTAATTGAGGTGGGTTGATGTAATAGGGAGCCATAGCCACTGGCAACAGGGGGAGGGGGGAAGGGAGTCATAGGCCAGAAAGGTTTGGGAACCACTTCTATAGTTGCAGTGCTGCTTTTTAGAAATTGAAAAGAACAAAACAGGACTAGAGCTGGGCTGTAGGTGGCTACCAAGCAAAAACTGGGAATCACGAACTACAAATCATAAGTCGAAGTCCCAGTGTTCGATATCTCTGTCTTGGCAGACTTCTAGTCTGAACAGGATTTTAGGATTTTTCCTGAGCAGGAAGAGCCACTGGGCAGCCTAACCAGGCAGAGTCTCTCTCAGACGTCCTTCACTGCCTAGGTAGGAGCAGGACTCTGACTTTGGAATTCTGTCCCGACAGTGAAGAACTGACCCTCAGGCAGGGGCTGAAGGTCTTTCTGCTTGAGTTAGCTTTCTCCCTTGGGTGTTTTGTTCCTGCTGCCTAACAGTTGCGTGTCCATTTTTAGTCTGCTCTTTTAGGTAGTCTCCATTTTTATTATTTGTATTTAAATATTTTGTATTTGTGGATTTATTGTATTTCATTTATTGTGAGCTGCCTTGGGATCTTAGCTCTTCAGAAGAAAGATGGAGTATACACCTTTTAAATCAACAACATGTAGCTGCTGTGGCTCACCACAGGGCAATATGACATGCTCTGTCAATTCAGGCCCCTGCCAGTAGTTATTATCCCCACCTCTGTAGCTCATTCCTATGCTAAAATAATTGTGTGGCTATTCATAGAGTTAGGCTGGATTTTACTTTCCAAGTAAGTAGGTTTAGTATTGGAAATCATAGAAAGGTATTTGTTGCCAATGAATAAAAGCCCAATGGCTGGCGGGTGAGTTTAACTGTCCTTCTTAAAGCAGCTCTTATTCCAGTATAGCTGGAGGGCCGAGGCCCAATTTGAGCTGATGGTGGTAGACCTGTGGGGCGCTAGTGAGTCCTTAAAGAGCCAATGTGAAGCAAAATACAAAATGAAGGAAAGAAGGAGCAATGTTGAGCTGTTTCCCCACATCTGCTGGCCCTCCAAACCTACACCTTCCCAGCTTTTTTTCCCCCTGTGAGACTGTGAGGGAGAACGCACACCCAGCAAGCCCACCTTTAACTCTGTGCTCTATCAATTTATTTTTCACATTTTTATACTGCCCTTCCTCCAAGGAACGCACGGTGGTAGACTTAAGTCCACCCCTCCTTTTGTCCTTGCAACCCTGTGAGGTAGGTGAGGCTGGCCCTGGGGGACCCACGAAGCTTCCTGGCTGAGTGGGGACTTGAATCTGGATCGACCAGGTCTAAGTCCAACTCCCAAACCACCACCATCCTGGTACTACAGTATGTTAGTTTTGGCCCTACGGGAAAGCAAAATGAGTGTACAAGCCCCACTTCCAAACCTGCTAGAGGCGTGAGGGGTATAAATAGGCCTTTTCACCAGCGACAGCGTGCTGGGTATGTGGATGTTAATGTTTTGGCAGTAGGCCGGGATGGAAAATAGGCCATGGAGCAGCTTCCACATAAGGCTAATGGCTTCCAGATGTGTGGCAGGCCTGCTGGAATCACTCAGAGGGGCCATAAACACAGAGCAAAGCCAGCGTCGAAAACACATCCATATGCCTGAAAGCCAAAGGCAGCGTGTTGCCAGCTTCCAGGGAGCAGACATACCAGAGCCCTCGCGACTGCAAGGGAGGGACACTCATTGATGTAGAGGACATGGGAACAGCTTCTACCCAGCCAGCCACTGTGACACTCCTGTGACACTAGTTCCAATCCAGCATTCATCCTTTCCCTAACGGTATACACATCGTCAGAATGTCTATACGTACATGCTTTCTGCAGGGAGGAAAGTCAGCAATTTCTCCCTAATTACATTTTCTAATTCCAACCCTAAGAATAAAATGAAGTGATATGATACAGGCCTTCTAGAACTGAATCATTCAAAAGCGGGGGGGGGGGCAGCGGCTCATAATTGAAAAAACCCTATATTAAAAGAAAAAGGTTTCCTGCTTTATGGAAAGCTAGCATGTCAGGGAAAAGCAGTGATGTCACTCAGGAGGAACGGACTAGAACGGGCGTTCCGGATCCTAACGGGCTCCGTGGCTGGTTCCGGGTTCCCGACAAGTGCCAATCAAAAGTGAGTTCCTGTTCCTAAATCATTTGAATGACACTACTGGGCCTAGCCTTCTTGCCATGCCTGCTTTCTATGTATAACAGCCCAATTCTCTTTAGACCTTCCCCATCCCGCCAATGCAGCCGCACCACAGGAGGGCATGTTGCATCCTGCAGGGAGGCACTCTTGGGGGTGTCCAGGTAAGGGAACATTTGTTCCCTTGCTCCACTGCTGCGATGGCTCTGCTCAGACCTGTGCCAGCAATGACTGGTGCAAGTCTGAATAGACCTGAAAAAGTGGATTGAGGCTGGAAAGGGGGATAGAATATCGATGGAACTTATCCTGCCACTATTGATCCCTTTCCTGCCTTGCCCCTCTCCACCCTGGTCTCCTACCTGTTCTAGCCACTTGCCCGCCCACCCCATGCCAATGTCCTGGTACCAGGACTTCGCTGGAGGCTGCTAGCAAATGGCTGCAACCGTTCACCACTTCCCCCTGCAGCCTTGTTGCCTGGAAGGATGGGTTGTGCTGTAAGGAAGGTTTAAGGGAGATAGATGGGGGGGGGCACTGGAAAGAATTCAGACAGGTAACTCCCCACCTGTATTTTGAATGAGTACAATCCTAGTCACCTACTCTGCCTATTTTCTGTAAATGCTGGAGTTCAAGGACCACAATTACTAAAAAGGAAAAATAGACAATCTCAAACCAAAAATAAATAGAGCTGAAGATAGATTTTGGTTTATGAGAACTAACGAGGAAGAAAAAACCAAACAGAAACACAGGCTGGCTGTTTCAATGTAGAACACTCTCTTTCCCCCCAAACAAAGAAACAAAGAAACAAACCCTACCATTTAGTAGACAGTTTGGCCGGGACCAAAAGATGCTAACAAACTAATAAGCAACATATTATCTGCATCATTCTCCGTACTGGATACGATACTGTTATTTCCAAGAAAAATAGGCCATGTACCTTCCAGCTCAAGATGCATTTCATTTCCTGACTTTTGTTTCCTTGGTGAAAAATAAACAAGTATTTCCTGGAAAATGAGTATGCTATTAGCTATATAAATGGCTGGGCAAGATGAATTTCCTGAGCAAGATTTGCTCCAAGCTGCCAGCAGAGGCAGATCTGAGGGAGGGCAAAGCTCTAAGTTTTGCAAGAAGCCTTACCTTGCAGTGGAAATCACTCTTCTCCTGCACCGTTTTAGCCAATCCTCAAAGGGAAAAGCAACATCTTGGCGTTGCTTACTGGCTACAGCAGCAAGGGAGAGGCGGGATTTACATGACAGGGTAAGGCTTCTTGCAACACTTACAAGTGAGCGATGGGAGCTCACTCGGTCACACCGTCTTGAACTCTCAACCTTCCGGTCGGAAAGCCCAGCAGCAGCGGTTTAATCCACTGCGCCACGACATCCCTGTGAACACCATGTTATGTGAATACTAGATGGTAAATTGCTCACACTGGGTGCAATCCCTCCCACCTCTGACAAGTCTTTGGCCTTCCCTTCTATTCTGCCTCAATCCAATCCACCCACTTCCAATACTGATCCATCGACCCTGCTGATGGTGGGCTCGACTGGGCTTTGATGGGGCTCTTGTTTGCTGCTGCCATATGCAGAGTCCTCCCCACTATCTGTGGCAATAGCCCAGATGCTCATGGCTCAGGATGCTTTTGGGATGTGTAAAGCCTGTACCGCTGCCAAAATGCTGCATAGCCGTAAGTCTATAGTTAATATGTTTTGATAATCACAAAACATTAGGATAACTCTAAATTCCCTATAAAATAGGATCTCAGAAGATGTTATCAGGCATTGCACAGTCTCAACGCTGTCTTTTAGAAAATGGTGGCATTCGACTCACACTCTGATACCATGAACCTTATATAGTTGATTGTAAGATAGCAAAGTATCTTCCGTCCGTCCGTCTGTCCGTCCGTCTGTTTGATATGAGCTAGAAAACAACAGAGTTGAGCCTCAGGGACTTTTTTTCAATGCAGTGCTTCAGCCCTGGAACATGTGAAATGCTAACAACAACAACAACAACAACAACAACAAAGAGTCTCTCTCCTTAACCACAGAAAACCACAGCCCACCTCTTCCTCTCTCAGATGCTGAGGCTGCATTTCTGAATTGGAATTTGTTCAAGTCTCAGCGTCTCTTTCCAGAACTTGACTTCTGAGGAAAAAATGGCTGAGTGTCCCTAACCAACTTTCATTTTTTAATTTCTCCTATTTGTCTCCTTAGCTAAAAGGAATAGGATGTAAGCTCAGAAAACAACTTCCTCACCTCCGATTCTACCACTTTTCCAAGCAACAGCCTGACTCATCATTATTCACAATTGCCCTCCATTTGCTTAGCCTCCAATAACAAACCACACAAGAAAATGCAGCAAAAAACTCTCTCAAGAATGACATTTTACGTAGCCAATGAAAACCTCATCCTGTTTACTACCCACTTCCCATGAAAGAAAACATGTACTCAGTGTAGTGTGGCTTCCTTTCAAATGTTGCTGGACTAGTGGGATTTTGTTTGCTGTTCTTATCACTTCTGGCTCCTAATCTAGTTACTCTTATTTATTTCTGTTTTAAATGAATTGATGCTGTTAAAAGCTGGTATTGATAGACTGGAGAAGACACACTTGAGCTCTAGATCGGCGGATTTTCTGCCCAATCCTCTGCCACGTTATAACATGCAGCTGTACCAATGGAGGCTGCATTGCACGCTATAGTGTGTGGGCGTGTGATTGTGTGGGGACAATTTGCCACAGATAGGCTGCCCAATCACCTATGTGAACCCTTGGGAGGATGGCCAGGTACAGTGGAGGACAAAGTGCCAATACCTTTAACTGTTTTATAGAAGATTGACAAGTGCAGCTCCACATGGGTTTAAAAAGCTGCACCTGCCAAAATGCCCATTTCCATACAATGGTTAATGGTTTATGGGCACTCTGTCCTTCGTTGTACAAGGACTCCTCAGACATACACCAGCCAGTCTGCTGACATATGTCTGACGAGAGAAAAAGAGTAGGGAAGCCTGGGAAGGAGGAGCTAGGATCCTGGTGCAAGTCACTGCCACCAAGGTCCACCCCCTTCCCCCTGCGTTCCCTCTCCCTGCCACAAAACTCCCTCTGCCCTCCCTCTCCCTGCCCACGACACACCTCTGCTACCAAGTTACCAGTACCAACAGAGTCCTCTAGGGCTGCTACTGCATATGCCATGCTGCTGCCTATTTGCAACAGCAACCCATAAACACGCAAAAGGAGCCTGGCTTTCATGCCGCCAGAAAGTGCCCTGGGCTGGGCTGCTGGAACACGAGCTCTGGCAGCACACGGCAACCATAAGATTAGGCCCTAAAAATCTCACCGAGTCCTCCACCAAATAGAAAGGGTTCTCCTCCATGCCATGTGATTTTTGTTTCTTTTATTTCTTTATAAAATAGGTGAACTCTACCTTTTGGTCTTGAAAAGGATCCCTTAAGGCAATTTGTAAAAGCATCATTATAAATAATCAAACATCAAAAACTAAGCACATGAAAACCACAAAAAGCATATTAAAAATTTTTTTTAAGCAGCTGCAGATCACAGGGCGAGAAATTCAACAATCCCAAAGTGCAGTAAAAAATAAAAAATAAAATTCTTTACAATTTGTCAAAACCCGGGCAGCGCAATCCAGGTGCACCTGTCTTGCTGACGCTACTTCATAGCGTCTGCGCGATGTCGGTAGTGCTGATGCGGGGCCGCCGATCGGCACCCTTGTTTCGGCGCTACAGCAACAGGACCGGCGCTGCAGGCACTGTGCCTCTCTTGTATTGGCCGAAGCAGGAAGGCACAAGGGAGGCGTCGTTTTGGGACGGGAGGGAGTGGGCAGGGTAGGGCGTTTCTGGGTGGGCGGGTGGTGGGCTGGTCAGCAAGCGTGCCAGCCCGGGAGGGAGGCGGGCCCAGGATTCGGCCATAAGGCTGAATCGTAAACCCGTCTGGGAGGGCGTGCGGCCCTGATTCAGGATGCGCGGTCTTCTCGGATCTGCGCCTGCTGTTTAGGGCTGGAGCCTCCACTACGGTAAGGGCACGAATGTTTCCTTGCTGTGGGGAGGCTGCAGCCTCCCTTATACTGCGATGGATATATGGCGCAGGCCCGTCAGCCTTGCCATTCCAGCACAGTATAGGATTGTGCTCTGAGGGGAGGGGCAGTAGGGAGGAGAGGAACGGAGGGCTACAACTTGGGAACCACAATTGAAAAAGACCTTCCTATGTTTTCATCATCCACACGTCTGATGATAGTAATCCTTCCATTCATTCATGTTCATTCAAAGTCATGTTCGCTTTATGCTTTGTTGAAAGCAATTATATGTACTATAGTTATAAGTTAATTAAAAAAGAGAGAGAGATTTGGTTTTTCATGTGATTCCGTTTCCCAAAGGAAGCAGGAGGAATTGGATAGTGGGTGGAGCTAAAACTACAGTCTGGCTGAATTGAATTTTTTTAATGCACTTTATTTTGATTTATTTTTAAAACATATGCTACTTTGTGGCCTCAAATTAATTTTGTTCCTTTTCAGCCTCATAAATGTTAAGTGACTGAAAACATACAGTATATGCATTTAGTTGAATTTATTAGCATATGCAAATTGTCTCATCACCATTTCATTCCCTCAGGTAATCATTTTGGAGAATGGGGCTGTTCACCAAGGCTGGGTACCACCAACGTGGCTTCATTTCTAGGTTGTCAGGAAGAACCAAACAAATACTGGCAGGACTAGTAAGATGCAGAATCACTGCATAGTATTAAAGTTTTAAAAAGCAGGCCGAAACAAGTATAATGAATCTTAGGATGCGCAAAATTAAAGTACTTAGAGATATGCACCAAACAAAATTAGTTTATTCTATGGGTTTGCAGAATAATCACAGTTTAACAAAGTGTTTTCAGTTTATAGCATTATCTAAAAATGCATTCACTTCCCTTTTATGTACTACAGAAACAGTTTCTTATTGACATTCCTTAAACATCATTAATTATTTTTCCTGGGCTAAAGATTTCCTGTCCACAAGCACAAAAGAATTCTAAACTGCACTCCCGTTGAGCTAAGAATAGGCAACATCTGCTAACACCTTGGCCTTCAGTACCATTTGTAGCTGAGTAAAAGGGACATGAGCCTCAGAAAATGTATCATGTCGTGCAGGATAAGAATGGCTGCTGAACATTTTCCAGTCATGGAAAGGGCACAAAACCCCGCTTTGAGCCAGGAAATAGCAACTTTGCTAGGTAAAAGTGTAGACCAGGATTGGCCAACCCAGGGCACATGTAACACACACAGATAAGATCTAAATGGCACACACAAAGTCTCCATATATGTTTGAAAAAGACTTGATGGCATGCAGCCAAAGGAGAGAACAACACTGTGAAGGCTACATCTGGGACTGAGGATTGGCGGATCATAAGAGTACTGTATATTTGTAAAAACCCCATTGAAAAATGGTGGTTTAGACTAGCCTGCTCATGTAAGCCGCCTTGGGCATTTGCTTCGGCATGGGAAAGGCGGGGTATAAATTCTTCAAATAAATAATAATAATAATAATAATAAGGAAAGCACTGCAACAGTTGGGCTGTGTAAAAGGGCAATGACTACATCATTATATGGAACTCAGAACAAGTCCTGCTAGGCTCGGCAGGGCTAAAAGTCCAGGCAGGCCACCTTTGAGCCTCATCAGCAGTCAGTGGAGTTGAAAAACTCCAAATTGGCAACAGCACTCCTATGTTTCTTGCTGTGCAGCTTCTGGCACTCGGGGCTACACTGCCCTTGGATGTGGAGGCTCTATTTAGCTATTGTGGTAAATGCTAAAGGTGATGTTCAAGTGGTAAATGTGGTAAATGCTAAAGGCACATTCAAGAAGCTCTACATAAACATGACAAGTGGTGTGCTGCGGGTTGGCCACCCCTGGTGTAGAGGGATACTGAAACTGGAGATGGTCTTCTCTCGTAGTAGAAAAAGTCAGCATTACCTATGGGAGAAAGAAGTGGAATCATGCCAGGTGCTGAAGCAGCCAATGCATATCAATGCAAGCTTTGATGTGTTTAATATTTTCAGACAAAATAAAATGTCTACTGCTTTTAATGCCTCCCCCCTTACTAAAAAGGGGATTCATTTGAATGAACAGTTGGCAGGGGATTAAAGTAGTGGATGTGGCTACAACACTACTTATGTCATGCCCTGAAGCTCTCATAGCTGTAAAGATTGTCCAGCCATACCCACAAAAGTTTATTTTCTTTATAATCACAACATGTGGTATCAGCACATTATGCTTAATTGAAGCTCGCTTTCATTAAGTACAATTAAGGCTGGTTCTCCAGTTCAGTTCATAATACTATTCTACACACAGCATTTCAACAAAATCAGCCACAAAATAAGATCGACTTTCTCTTTTCCCATTGCTACATCCTAACCTCCTTCCTTGGAGCACATTATTTGGATCAAATTGCATTCCTTTTTTTGCAGTCCTTGATTCCTTTTCAGTTCCTGCCATTTGTATTACAGAGATCCCGCGGGAAGAACAAAAAGGTCATTCAAGCAAAGAACAGCCAAAGTTTCCTCTACCTCAACTAATCCTTACAAGGAAAAAAACATATAGCTATTTGACTGGAATTGCTAAAGCAGATTGCTCTTATACAACGACACCCTCTGAAAAGTATTTGAAGAGGTTTTTTTTAATTAGACATTGCACATTTTCTAGCATCTGTTTCCACCATCTTCTTAGTCCTTTGGATTAGTTTGCTCAGTAAACATGAGGAACAAACAAAAGATACAAAATAGGAACATTCTGGAATCCTGGGCCAGCAGAGCATTCCACAACTTGGATAAAGTCCTGAATTTAGAGTCACAATTTAATGGAAAAGCAGACTTCCAGGGTGCATTTTGTGTCACGTCGCTTTCTTCACTCACGATTGCAGTCTATAGGTTCTTGCTGGAGCTCTTCCATCTGAGCTCTGCCTAATATCAGAGGCAGCCTGATAATCAGGCCATTTTCTCTGTTGATCTTTAGCCCACGTTCCTCAAAAACAAAGTCACATAGTGGCAAAAGCTCACACGACTCCATTATGCATAGGGTGTGTCCGGACTCTGTAAATGATCACAACCGTCGCCGGGCACAGCACTAGGGATGTCATGACAATGATGGTGGCAAGGATGATCAGGACAATAACCCAGACGTCCAAGATGTGCTTCGGAAGGGGAAACGGTGTGGGTGCGGCATCGCCCACAACATCCATCCCACTCTCCTGCAGCAAAGAAGAAAACGTTATTAGAGAATCAGAACACCAAGCAAATGCAAACTATACAGCATATTGCCTACCGATGCATATTTTCTCCAATGCAGATAAAAAAAAAGCTCTTCTTAACTGCATTGCATAGAACTTTGACTTGACTTTGATTTTCATTAGGGTCCACATTTTCAGAAATAGTCTCAGGGCACAATCCTAACTAACTTGCCCGCACCATGGTAAGGGCAACGCAGCTCTGAGGTCAGGGGACAAACATTCCCCTATCTTGAGGAGTCCTCCATGACTGCCTCCCAAATGCAGGATGCAGCACATGCCCCATGGGCACAGCTTTGTCAGACCTGGAAAGTTGGTTAGGACTGCACCCTCAGAGCGCAATCCTTACATGGTGATGGGCCAGCATAGGTCCCTTGTGCCAGCCCACGAGTGTCACAAACGTCCTGTAATGCCTCGTCCCACTTCCAGACCAGCGCCGTAAGTTTTCCCCAGTCAAGGAAGGCCGCCAGGCCGGTGTGGGGTGGATGGATGGGCAGGGCGGATCAAAGGTGGATTGGGCGGGGGGAGGGTGGACCGTGGGTGGACCTGCCAGGGAAGGGCGGGTGGGACTGGCCAGGTCAGCATAGAGTCTGGATCCAAACCTCCCTGCCCCAGCCTCATTGGCCTAACACTGGGCACTTGGATTTGCATCAACAATTTTGCTGGCACAGATCTATTGGGAGGGCTGCCTTGCGACACAAGGTAAGGATAAATTAATTCCCCTTACTCTGAGCTGTGCAACATCCAGCCCCAGCCCTGTGCTGGATATGAGGCAGGCCAACTGGCCTCCCTGTTCCAGCATGGGTGAGGACTGGACTGTCAGAACCCAATCCCAACTATTCCTCCCCCTTTCCCCCCTCCTTGTGGTGATGCAGCAATGCCAAAATGGCCTGGTGGGTGGCCAACGATCCCCCGACACATGGGGAAAGGCTCTGGCCCTCCCGCCAGCACTATGGCAGCGTGTTTCTTTGTGTGCTGCTGGAGGTGCTTTTACTCTGGCTGTAAGGCAGGTAGTGCTGGTGGAACACCTGTTCCGCCAGCACTATGAGCCCATGGGCTAGGGCTGTCAGGGGCCCAAGTCTTAAGAATAACACCAATTGCAATGCAAACTGGGCTGTGCTTGAATGTTACCTACCAATTTTCTTCACAACTGAAATTCTATTGGGGGATAGTAAACATAGATACAGTGCAAGCACAATTATGATGTTCAGTTGGGGTGGACCATTCTCGTGACAAACATCCAGCCAGGCATTATACCAATCTTCTTAGCATCTTGATCTAGTGCAATTCTGCTGGACGGTAATAAAACTACACATGCTTATGACATGAAACAGTGCATGATGGAATGACGGTCAGGCACAGTGGACACAGCCTGCTCATCACACCTTTGTTTTTTAAGCTGCACAGCTACCTAATCAGAGTGTGATAAGATATACTGTATTAGAGAAAAATAAGCAGTAGCTAGAAAACTGTGTACTTTGTTCCCCTCAAAAAAAAGGAGCTATAAAACGATGGCTATTCATTAGCATTTATTACATGTCATTATTATTTTAATTACACCATTATTGTATCTGATGGGGAAAAAACTGAACAGTCCTGCTATTCTGCTTCTCAATTAAAGAGCAACATATTGATATAACAGAGGTTAGGAAAGCTTTGGAGTCAAAGTTTAATAGTCAGTAAGGGTGCCACATGCCTCTTATTTCTAAGACTTATTTGTAAGATTTCGTAAGTCATAGAATATAACAAACACATTAGGCTGCTGTGTACTGAGCCCAGCTATTCATTTTATAGCTGTAGAGCAGTGGTTTCCAACCTGGGGGCCCATGACCCCCAGGGAAATCAGAACCATGGTATACCCCTTTAAGGGGAGTGGTTGTAGCAGTGACAGCAGCAACAACCTCACAGGGATTGCGCTGCTGCTGCTGCTGCTGCTGCTGCTGCTACAAAGAGCTCTGTTAAGATACCTGGGGGGGTAGCGTGGCCATCCTGAGGGGGTGGGGCAGCAATCCCCTCTACGGGCCACCCCACTGCCCTAAACAGCTACCTGCAGCAATCTGACTCATGTCGGGGCTTGTGCAAACCTTGAAGTGAGTGTGATCGTCACAGAGAGCTATTTGGGGCAGTAGTGCGGCCCGCAGAGAGGATTGCCGCCCCCTGCCCCATCTGGATGGCTGCGCTACCCCCCAGGTACCTTAACAGAGCTCTTTGTGGCAGCAGCGGTGCAATCCTTGTGAGGCTGTCCCTGCTGTCACCGCCCTCCCCTGCAAGGACTTACAGGGTTCCCTTATTTCAGGTAAAGGTTGGGAACCATCTGCTCTTGAGATGTCTTTTCCATTCCTGTCTGGAATGGCCTTGTTGTTGTTCAGTCGCTAAGTCGTGTCTGACTCTTCGCGACCCCATGGACCACAGCATGCCAGGCCTCCCTGTCCTCCACTAGCTTCCTGAGTTCGCCCAATTTCATGTTCATTGCTTCAGTGACACTATCTAACCATCTCATCCTCTGCCGCCCCCTTCTCAGTGGTGTCGCCCTACCGGTTCGCTGGGCGTAATGGCGAAAGCCCGCCCGCTGCAGCATGAGGGTCTTTTCTAAAGAGTCCTCTCTTCTCATGAGGTGGCCAGAGTATTTGAGTTTCAGCTTCAGGATTTGTCCTTCCAGGGAGCAATCAGGCTTGACTTCCTGGAGGATTGACTGATTGGATCTCCTTGCAGTCCAGGGGACTCTCAAGAGTCTTCTCCAACACCGTAATTCAAAAGCATCTATTCTTCGGCGCTCCACCTTCCTTATGGTCCAGCTCTCACAGCCATACATGACTACTGGAAAAACCATAGCTTTGACCAGGCGAACCTTTGTTGGCAGGGTGATGACTCGGCTTTTTATTAAGTTGTCTAGGTTCGCCAAAGCTTTCCTGCCAAGAAGTAAACGTCTTTTAATTTCATGGCTGCAGTCACCATCTGCGGTGATCTTGGCGCCCAGGAAAATAAACTCTGACACTGCTTCCATGTCTTCCCCTTCTATTTGCCAGAAAGTGATGGGAGTGGTGGCCATGATTTAGTTTTTTTTAATGTTGAGCTTCAAGCCAATTTTGGCACTTTCCTCTTTCACCCTCATCAGAAGGTTCTTTAGGTCTTCCTCACTTTCTGCCATTAGAGTGGTATCATCTGCATCTCTGAGGTTGTTGATATTTCTCCCAGCAATCTTGATTAGTGAGTGATAATCTTTCTTTTGCCTGATGGGTTGTTTTTTTTAATTTCAGAACACTAAACTCCACAGACTTTCACAAAAGTAACATCACAGACTCTGTATAGGCTGGAAGTTCTGCAACGAATGTTCATGATATCTAATGTCAAAGTGTGCATGAGAGAATTGGGAGCAGTTATTTTCAACCTCTGTGCCATGGCATATTGGTGTGTCGTGAATGTTCCAGAGATGTGCCACGGGAATGTCAGGGAAAGTAATAAGGCTTCTGGGGGACTGAACCCCCTGCTAACAGCATGGTGTGCTTTGTTAATTCTCTAAAAACTGATAGTGTGCCTTAACCATTTTAGGGCCCAATCCTATTCATGTTTCCGGTGCTGATGCAGCCACAATGCGGCCTTGAGTTAGTTCCCTTACTTCGAGGAGGCTTCCATGACTGCCCCTCCACCACACCACACCACACACACACACACACACACACACACACACACACACGGCACAGCTGCATCAGCACTAGAAACATAAATAGGATTGGGCCCTTCGTACTTTGTCTGTGTGCTGTTAGTTGAAAAAGGTTGAAAAATCGCTGGAATAGAGGGAGCCGTTCTCAACTGAAGTTCATGTCCACCTATCTGTGCTGTCTTCCACTTGGAGCAACCTCCAGTTCTTGTTCTCTCTTCACAGGCCCTAGCATCACAGAGGTTCAGAAGCACCGTTCTGTCTCCTGGGAAAAGATATACTGTACAGTACATTTCATAAATAAAGAAACTCTGGAAAGAATCAGCTCTGAAGCAAGCAATCAGTCCTGTTAACGACTGTTGTCTAGTCAGTTATAGTTAGTTTGAATCAAAAGTCTCCAATTGTTTGCCAACATCTAAATGCAGAATGTTGAGCTGCAGGTCCAGATCCAACAGCCACTCTGATTGTCTTGCTGCCCTCACTAATAACCCAAATCCTATTACCGCCCCCATGCAGACACACACCCCACACTGCATTGTGCAGTGGGGGGCAGTCCTGGAGGTCTCCTCTAGGTAAAGGAATATTTGTTTCCTTGCCTGGAGGGAAGTATCTGCTGCTCAAATGGGTCTACTCAGACTTGTTCCAGCAATTTTGCTAGTGCAAGTCTAAGTAGACCCAGGAAGGCAGATTGAGGTGAGGAGGTGGAATAAGATTATCGGCAGTGCAGCTGCTGCCAATGCTGTAGCTGAAACAAGATTCCCAAGTGTTTTATAGTTTTTCTCTACATCCTTGTTTTGTAAGAAAATTAACAGTGAGGTTCATGCAGCCTAATTGTATGCCTGTTTACTCTAAAGTAAGTTCCCATGTAATGTGTTCAATGCACAAAACCACAGCCTTTGTTTGCACAGTATGTTTGCACATAACAAAGAACATTTTTGTTGCAAAATATGTCGTGTGTGAAAGCTGCAAATGCAATTGCTAACAGCTGTTAACAATTCCAGAAAGTGGAAGAGAATAATCTTAAAATGCAATATGGGTCTAAATTTGTACACACAGGAAATGGAAAACTTATTTAAATGTCACTTGGACAAATGGTCTTAGGTGTCTATAAAAAAAACAATTCAGTGCATCATTTGATCAGTTAAGACAATTTGCAGACTTCCTGGCTAAACGGAGATAGCCATAAATGTAAAAGTTAATGAGAAATCATGGTGTTTTGGGTGATGAAGCTACTAGCAACCTAATTAATGGGAAGAGGTAGGCTGTTTTTAATTTGGGATTCCATTTCAAAATTCACCACAATTGCTGTTTTATGGGTTTCCGTGACAGTTTTACATAGAAAAAGCCCTCCTGACGTCACAGGCAGGTTGAAGCATGTTTTAGTGGAAGAATGTGCTGGCAAACTCTTGCTGAAGTTGAATACTACTTTTCTATTGTACCAGAGCCTGCACATAGCCCTGATAATATCTCCCAGGAAAATAACTTCCTGGAAAAGAGGAATCTTATTTGCTCAGACTGAAACTTTGTGATTCCTATAGGAATGACACAGGATGCGTTGTCATGTCGTGAGCAATCTTAGTAAACTAATTGGTTTCATTCTCAAATCCCCATTTACAAATAAATGGGAAGCCCAATTCTGAGCTGCCTGACCGCCCAGGAGCGCAGCAGTAGCCAGGGAGCTACGGTGGCATCCTGCAGCAGCCAGGCAGCCCCAGGAAGCTCCTTGGGGAAAGGGGACGTTCATCCCCTTTCTCCGTGGTAAGGGCACAGGGTGAGCAATTGGTCTCCTCGCTCCTGCACTGGCTTTTTAGCTGGAGCAGAAGCAATGGCCTCCAAGTAAGGCTGTGTGCCTTACTCAGAGGTCGGGAACCAGTGGAAAGAGTTGCTGCCAGTCCCAGTTCCCCTCCCCCGCCCAGGAATGCCCTCCTGCCCTGAAAGGCTGCACTGCTGGCAAGTGGTGAACTCACTGCTTGCCAGCAACCAGTGCTCCCTCCCTGTGGTGAGGGCTTACTGCTGCCATTGGAGGTGCTTTACAGTACCATGCACGACACTTGCCGGGTGGTACGAGTGCACTGTCTGTGGTAACGGGCTCTGGATTGGGCCCTAAATCAGAACGCTTCTGTGTAAACTTGATTAGTTCCATTAATTCAATACAAATAACCCAGTGTTGCACATGAGCCAGTCTCTGCTCAGTTATGAAACTTGCTGGGTTACCTTGGACCAGTGACTGTCACTCACCCTAACTTCCTCTCAGGATGGTTGTGAAGATAAAATTAGACTGCACCATGTATGCTGCCCTGACATCCTTGGCAGAAAGGCGGGATACAAATCAGGCAAACAGAAACCAACTGATCACAAGTTACAGCATTTGGGAATTACCATGTTTTGAATTTGAAAGGGCTTTTGAAGTGTCCAATAACATAGCATGTAATGGAAAACCAAGAATTTCACAACATCTGTCTGCTCTCTAAACATGCATTACAAATTGGAATGTGGAGATTTTCATAAGGAAATAGCCCTTAGAAACAGAATACAGGAAATAGGGCTTTCTGATGAAGTAATCACAGGTTGCTGAATTGCGTGAATGTCTCAAGTATGCATTAGTTCCTTTCCCTTCCCTCCAGTTATAAACAATGGACCTGACGTATAGCCTGTCATGCAAAAGAGCCTAATGCAATTTGTCCCTGGCACTTCAAGTTTGTCAGTTTGTTGTAACTCATGTCAACAAAACCAGATTGAACTGCAGCCAGTGTCAATTTTCTTAAACATGACGTCAAGGCTTGAGTAGATTCAAAAGCCAGGCATACCCAGATCAATGCCTTCAAGGAATGGCTTGTTAAAACAGGATCTTTCCAAATAAACCGCATGTCCATTCATTACTATCCCATAGCAGGGGATGGGGGCTTTACATCTCTACTAGCTTGTCTGCAGACCAAACATTCAAAAACTCATAAGCATTGTGCCTGAAATAACTATGTTTAATGAGATGCAATGAGGTCATTCGTCACAAATTAGAAAACTGTCACCAACACAGTAACAATGCCAAAATTTAGACAGATATGTACTGTTTATTTCATAGAATATACTTGGGATAGGATGGTAACCCCAGAGAAACTAACAAAACTAGATTTGGGAGTGAAAAAAGAAACTACCCCAGTTTATTTTCAAATGCTACTACATTTTTCTTTCTGCTCAGGAGGACTTTGCCAATGCCTAATCAGTGCTATCAGAACTTTAAATGGACTCAGCTTCTTGTGTTCAAAGGTCAGAAAACTAGCAGCCAGCCTTGGAAACTGATGAAATCTAAATTTATAATAAAGTAAGAGGCAGGCTGTCTCTGCAGATGGAGAAAACAAGGTTCCTCGCCTCTCTCACATTGCCCGGGTTAGCTACCTCACTATAGGGCCAGACAGGCCCTTTAATTTAGGGTTACCTAAAACTAGGACAGAGTACCTCTAACCATTGTGTAGAAGAGGGAATTGTGACAGGTGCAGCTTTTTAAACCATGTTGAGCTGCACCTATCAAAATTTCCTCTTCTATGCAGTGGTTAAAGGTATAGGCACCTTGTCTCAGTTCGTATCTGATAACCCTACTGTAATTCCTGTTTACATAAGAATGAAGGTGACAGAAGGCAGTTGTTCTAAATCAAGATGACAGTGATTTCAACATCACTCCCCACTGAAGAGGCCCCCCGAGGCTTGTTTTCAGGCAGGGCAAAGGAAATGCACCTGCGAACAACTTTCACCAAACTTTAGGATGTCAGTCTTTGCTCCGGATTCCCAAAGCCGAGCTTAACCTTCCCTGGCACTACATACAGAGACCCATTCTTGGAAGAAAGGCCACTGGAACATAACGGGACTTACTTCTGAACAAACATGCCTAGGATTGGACTCAGTGGCCTAGGCCTAGGTTGAGAGAGAGAGAGAGAGAGGGAGACTTCGCCTCTCTGGACCCGCCAAGGAGAGCCAAGCCCGGCCGCCTCCCCGGGCGCTTGCTAAGGAGCGGGGCGCTGTGGGAGGCGGTTCAGTCTCCGCCGCTCGGGTCTCGGCTTTGCAGCCGGCGGCGGCCACCCACAGCCTGGGCTCCGAAGCAGAGCTCAGCTTTGCACGCAGTCTTCCCACTCCCAGGCAGGAGCTCCACTCCACGGGGCCTCGCAGCGCCAACGCAGCCGCCCCGCCCAGCACCGCGCCGCGGAGAGTTACTGGGCGGCCTTCCAGCGCCGCAAAGCTGACACCAGCGGGAATTCCCGCAGTGCCTGGCGTGACGTCTTTTCTCTCCTTGCTGCGGGCGTGGCAGGCCCAGGGCCTTCAGCACAGTGGCGTGGGAGGGGCACCCCTGGAGAGGGAACGCTTCTCAGTTGTCCTGCGCAGGACGACCGAGGTCGAGGCCCTCTGCCTTTCGTCACTGTTCACGCCGTTTCTTATAAGCGGCGCATGAGGAAAAAGGAGCAGTCAGCTACCGCTGGCGCTCCCAGGAGCAAGTAGTAGATGCTAGGCTGCTGCAGGTCAAATACGAAGCTAACAACCCTCTGGAGGAGCCTGTCCAGTTAGAGGTCCCAAGAGTAAAGTGCAACACACTGCCAGTAACGAGAACGGCGGCAGCTGAGTGGCATATCGCTCTCATAATCACACACACACACACACCTCAGCCTGTAATAACCAGCACAGCATGCAATGCCAGTGCCAAGTTCGGAGAGCCTGGAGCAACATAGTGCCCTGCCTCCCCCATAGGGACTCTATCCTTCTGCTCATGATCCATTAGGCACTGCTCCTGCCACCAGTACTGAGGGTGCAGGAATCAGCCTGCACCAGTGAGTCCTCTCATGGCGGCAGAACCTCCCCAAATGTCCTACCTGCCCAATTTCTGAGGCCACCAGGGGCGCCAACTCCATGGGTGCTGGTATGCTGTCAGCACCCCCAATAATTTTGCAATGGGTGCTCAGCACCCACAATGCTGGGTACCCCCAAATTGCATGGCACCCCCATGTTTGGCACTGGGCCGGGAACGTGCCTGGCCCAGTGACAAACAGGCCAAGCCGAGGGCAGCGCAATCCAGTCAATGAGCTCCTTCCCAAGGCGGGAAGAAACTCATTGGCTCGCCTGCCCTGGGCGGGTGCCACAAACAGCCACTTCCGAGGCAGGGGCAGCACCCCTGTGAGCAGCACCCCCATCTGAAGCCGGGGGCAGCATTGCAAACCAGCCCCTTGAAGAGCCTTGCCGCAGTGCGAACGGATTGCGCTGCGGCCCGGGTCTCCGAGGGGTTGCGGGCAGTGGTGGGATTCAAATAAATTAACAACCGGTTCTATGACATCATAGCCGGAGCCAAAAAAAACCCCGAAGCCAGCCGAGGTAAGCAAGTGGGCGGGGCCCGGCCATTTAACAACCAGTTCTATAGAACCTGGGCGAACCCCCTGAATCCCACCACTGGTTGCGGGTTCCAAGACCTGCAGCGATGACGGGGGCGTGGTCAGGCAAGAGCTGCCTGTCATCGCCTGATCACACCTCCTGTCATCAAGAACTGGTCAGGGGGCGTGGTCACTCCAGAGGGTGTGGCCATGCCAATGTCAGGGGTGTGGCCACATCAATGTCAGGGTGTATGGCTATGGGCACTCCCAATGTTCCCAGCAAGTCAGCGCTCCTGGAGGCCACTCTTGACAGCATATGCAATAGACCAGTGGTTCTCAAACATTTTAGCACCAGGACCCATTTTTTAGAATGACAATTAGCCTGGGACCCACCAGAAGTGATGTCATGGCCGGAAGTGCCGTCAGTGTGACGCCAGAACCTGCTGCTTTTCTGATAATGCAGCAGTATTTCTCAGCCATTATTTCTCAGGCATTTTCCAATACCAAAGTGAATCAGAAAGAAACAAAGCCTATTTACAACTGTGACACAAGCAAGACAACCACACAGCCCTCCCCCCTTCCAGCATCCCATCTTCCCATATTTTCAATATGCCTGCTCCAGATGCTTCGCAACCCACTTGAAATTGGCTCACAACCCACTGGTGGGTCCTGACTCACACTGTGCAATCCTATGCATGTCTACTCAGAAGTAAGTCCCATTGTATTCAATGGAGCTTACTTCCAGGAAAATGTGTATAGGATTGTAGCCACAGTTTGGGAACCACTGCAATAGACAGTATGGCAGGAGACTGCCAAGTGGCACATAACAGCACAGAAGTGGGATGGACCCAATGAGAGTTGCTATATAACACAAATATTTGCACCATGCTTTATGCTCTATTTCATGCTTACCTGCACGGTCACAACAGTCGTGTGAGGTGGGTGGCTATTCTTACCATTTTGCAGATGGGCAACTCAGGTTTAAGTGATTTATCAAAGACAAAGGGCCCAATCCTATCTAAGTTCCTGGTGCTGATACAGCAGCCCCAAGGTAAGCGAACAAATGTTCCCTTACCTTGAGGAGACCTCCCTGAATGCAGCACACACCCCTTTGGGACAACTACATTAGGGCTGAAAAACTGGAAAAGATTTGACCCACAGTCTGGCAGAAGGGAAGATTTGAACACAAGTCCAAATCCATCTTGTTCACTCCCCTAACCTAATTAAGATTCTTGATACCTAAACCAACCCTGTCCATCCATCCCCCTTAAAACTAGCCAGCGATACTTCGAAACCTTGTGCTTTGGAAGTTTGCAGACTGTTTTAGGGGCAGAAGAGGAGCGCACAGGAGGAAGAATCTCTCAAGAGTCTGTGCAGGTATAAAATAATTCCAACTTCATCTGATAGCTGCCTTTATATCAAAACTGAAAGAACAGTGCGCTATACATGATACATTAACAATAAAATAAGTTAAAAAATAAGCAAGCGAGAAAATAATATTTAAGCAATTTAGATGCAATGTAAAAACTTCTTAAACCGGTATTCTTGTCTTTAAGCCAAGTAAACTAAGGGCCCAATCCTATCCAACTTTCCAGCGCTGGTGCTGACTTGCCAATGAGGCATGCGCTGCACCCTGCAGCGGGGGGAGGGGGGGCAGTCGCAGAGTCCTCCTTCAGGTAAGGGAACATCTGTTCCCTTTCCTGAGAGCTGCATTGCGGCTGCACCTGCACTAGAAAGTTGGATAGGATTGGGCCCTAAGGCTGCAATCCTATCACACTCACTGGGAGTAAGCCCCAGTAACTACAATAGGATTTACTTCTGAGTAGATATGCATAGGATTGGGCTCTGAATTGGGAATTGTCACCGGTTAAATGGGTTTTGAATCAGAATTGTGGGGGTCAATGGGCAATTTTCACAGTGGAGAGAGGTGAAAAGCGGAGTGCCCCAGGGATCTGTCTTGGGGCCGGTGCTTTTTAACTTATTCATAAATGACCTGGAGACAGGGATAAGCAGCAAGGTGGCCAAGTTTGCAGATGACACAAAACTTTTCCGGGTGGTAAAAACCAGAAACGATTGTGAAGAGCTCCAGAAGGATCTCTCCAAGTTGGGGGAATGGGCAGCCAAATGGCAGATGCCTTTCAACATAGACAAATGTAAAGTGATGCACGTTGGGGCAAAAAACCAAAACTTTACCTATAGGCTAATGGGTTCTGAGCTGTCTGTGACAACTCAGGAGAGAGATCTCGGGGTGCTGGTGGACAATTCAATGAAGGTATCGACCCAGTGTGCGTCAGCAATGAAGAAGGCCAATTCCATGCTTGGGGTCATTAAAAAAGGGGTTGAGAATAAAACAGCCAATATTATCATGCCATTGTACAAATCGATGGTAAGGCCACGCCTGGAATATTGTGTCCAGTTCTGGTCGCCGCACCTCAAAAAGGACATAGTGGAGCTGGAAAAGGTGCAGAAGAGAGCGACAAAAATGATTACGGGGCTGGGGCACCTCCCTTATGAGGAAAGACTGCAGCGTTTGGGGCTCTTCAGCCTAGAAAAAAGGCGCCTGAGGCGGGACATGATTGAGACATACAGAATTATGCATGGAAAGGATAGAGTCAATAGAGGGATGTTCTTTTCCCTCTCTCAAAACACCAGAACCAGGGGACATCCTCTAAAACTGAGGGTTGGGAGAGTTAAAACAGATAAAAGGAAGTACTTTTTTACTCGGCGGGTAGTTAATCTGTGGACCTCTTTGCCACAGGAGGTGGTGATGGCATCTGGTCTTGATGCCTTTAAGAGGGGATTGGATGGATTTCTGGAGGAAAGGTCCATCGTGGGCTATAGGCAATGATGGATTGTGCAACCTCCTTACAAAGGTGGTGGGGTACTGGTACCGGGTGCAAGGGAGTGGCAACAGGATGCAAGCATCTTGTTGTCTCATGCCTCCCTGGGGCACCTGGTGGGCCGCTGTGAGATACAGGAAGCTGGACTAGATGGGCCTTTGGCCTGATCCAGCAGGGCTCTTCTTATGTTCTTATGTTCTTAATTGCCACCTGTTTCAAAGTGGTTTAGAGGAAGCCACAAAGCACCCCCCCCCAAGATCGTTTCTTAAATGAAGCTCAGAGTGGGAAAGGATTCTGAATCCAATGTATTTCTCCAGTACAATAATCTTAAAAATTACTGATCTCCAATAATAATAATGACCAAAACCAAGGGAATGTAAAATAAAGAAATAAAAAGAAATAACTTCGTCTTACTGCTAGCTTCACATGCAAAAGCTCACTCTCTGACACAAGTCACTAGTCCATATTGTGTGTATTAGCGGGAAGAAAGAGAAGCGTGAGAGATCAGGAAATGAGTGCTGAGTCAGCCCGGTAAACGCTTAAGGAAGGAATAGGTGGTAGACGGTAAGCCCAAGACACCGACCTACATACGTTTCTTGAGATCGTCTCTTAAGAGTACCCATTGCTGTTGTAAAAACCTGCTGAACGTACTGCTTAAACGAAGGATTACCTGCTCGATCCTTGAGCTCTGGTCTAAAGGAGCGCACCACCCATTATCCACGGAGTGCGAAGAAGGAAGGTGAACACATAGCACGAGTCCGAGAAAGGCTGCTTTCTCCGAGACTGGAAGACAACTTTCCCACCGCCTGCCAACCAGCGTGTTGCCTCCTGGCTGGAGAAGGAACCTCTTCTCAGCGTAGTCAAGGAGTCCGCCTTCCTTCTTCAGCTTCGCCAGTGGAGGAAGGTCGCTCCCGCTGCCGTACGTTGGAAGTCGGAGCTATGGGTCCTTCCTTCGCCTGCAGTATCAAAAGCGAGAAAAATGTAGTCTCGGAGCTGAGCTGCAGTTGCCTCCTTGGCTTGTTATGTAGGCGAGCCTTTGTTTGCCTCCTGATCGACCAGGCCACCTAGTGGCCGACTGAAAGCTGGAAACTGCTGCCCACGCCTGGCAAACAGACACAATTGCTCTGTTTAGTGGCGAGGGAAGGGGAAATCATCGAAATGTAATAAAATAAAGAACCCAAACCGGCCAAATTTTCACGCACAGGCACAAACGCATAAAGGAACAGCGGCGGTGGCGGGCAAAAGAAACAAACCACTATAAGACACTTTTCTCACTTTTCTTTTTTATTATTTTCTGTAATTATTTCCCCACAGCCTTCCTTCTCTTTCATTATTCCCAGCTGTTAGTGTTCACAATTTAAATTATGCTGATTGAAAAATATAGACTGTATTATTGATTTGAAAAACCTTTAATAAAGCGTTTCACGTTTGACTGCTCAGTTCTTCCAGCAAATCCATAAAGTCCAGCTTCTGCCTTTTCAATGTGGGTTGCTTTACACAAGAGAAAAATGAGGTGTACATTGTGCATATATGGTACTGTGATGTGTGAGACCTACCTGCACACAAGTTGATTTTTTGTACCCGGAAAAAGGAAAACCTTATGAGAACTAACTGCTAGTTTGTGTTGTCACTGACCTAGATGGTCCCATGATCAGATTCAGTATAAGGTAGCTTCCAATGATCCAATCAGTAGCTGCTCATTAAGTGCTTGAGAACTTTTGGTTTTGTGGAGATGTACTTTGTGTCCAGTTCATTTTGAGTACACTTGGAGGCACCTGGAGTACACATAAAAGTACTTTGAACAAAGTGCATTTGGTTTTTATGGAGGTGGGACCTTTTGTACTTGTCCTAGGTGGTCTATATTGCCAGTCCCCACAGGCTGTCCCCCTTAGCCCCAGACTGAGAGCACAATCCTAAACTGGAGTTAGGCCGGCCTAAACTAAGCCAGCAAAGTTTGGCCAGCAACAAGGGCCACCATAAAGCATGTATGAACCATTCTCGGACGATGGCGCGCGTGTGTGTGCTGGCCTTTCTGACTCCAAGAGTAGTCCAAACATACTTTAGGGTGTCCCTTGTGCTGGCCAAACTTTGCTGGCTTAGCTTATGCGGGCCTAGTTTAGGAGTGCATCCTCAGTCACTGCGAGGCACAGGTCAGCTGCCTGACTCAGGCAGTGGCTGACCCAGCAATCACCCCCACGTTTGCTGTGGGGTGTCGGGGTTGCAGTTGGTCCCACTCCCCCCAGAGAACTGGCCAATAATACAACCATGTAGCCACAGCCTCAGTCACCTGCCAACAGAGCTGGTAGGACAACCAGGCAGGGAGACATAGCTCCCTTCAGGATCAGGGCCTATGAAGGAAATAACCCTTACATGTTAGCAGGGGCAGGAAAGGGTTGAGTGGAGTCTAAAGTAGCTTGTATATAAAGATTCCCCAGCACTAATGAGAAGCTCAGAATAGGGTAGGCCTCAATCTGGTGAGGGTAGCCTCTGATCCCTGGGAGAGAACAGCAGGAGCATGAAGCTAGGTGGTTTTAACCCCCACCCCTGGCCAAGTCGGAGGCTCTTTGGGTTTCAGTCTTGGCAAGCCATCAGTCTCCATCCTTGCCATCTCTCACTCCCTGCTAATGGCACCTTCCACCGAGTGATCTGTGCTGGTGGCTATAGCTGCACAGACTGTACAGTGCCATTACCTATATCGTTTTTAAAATTCTATTGTTTTGCATGTCATACTTTTAAATTAATACACATAGTTATACATGTTGGTTCCAATCCAATCCACTCTCTTCATGTATAAGGATGTGTTGACATGCAACTAACCAGGGAAAGATGTGGATAGGGTATACACTTGAATGCACATCTGATTGATGCCCCCACTTCCCAATCCTGCGGATAATACACATGAATGCTTACATACACAGATTTCCCAGTTCTATCATGATGATTCTATTTATTTATATGCATTTTTTTTGGCATTTCTTCTCTCAATTCTCACAGTGCCTTGCTGGACCATGTTTGACCTAGCAGACCATATACCTACCTGGGTGGCAGTTTTTTTTATGCCTTTTCCCACATGACCAACCACTTGGAAGAGACAAGTGGTATGCATTAAACATAGGCCTTGAAGTATACCCACATCATTCTGAAAAATCAAAAATACACATCCAAGTCTCCAATGGACTCCCAATAGATTCAGTACATACCGAGGGTGGGCTGATTGAGTGTGGTTGCAAAACTGCTGTTATGTCACATAGGCAACCCATCAATTTGATGGAATTGATACGGAGCTCTTTCAGATGTACTCTTCTCTGGTTTGATGATTGACTGAGATGCCTTCGTAGCTTGGTTAGGAAACATACTTTTAATCCTGTTCTCTGTGTTTGTATTGTACTTCCCTGTGACGCCGTCTGAGATTGGCAAACAGTATATAATATAATCACTCTTCAGAGCACAGCTAAGTACGTAACCTGCCCTTGGGATGTTTTACCAGAATAGTATATTTCTTAAAGCCTTACCCTTTTTGAACATTGTCACCTTGGTCCTTAACATATCCAATATTTATAGCCCAATCTTATCATGCTGGGTCTCCGTAGGAGCAATGATACCAAAAAGGCTACTGCTGCATCCTACGGGCACTGCGGCAGCCATAGGAGGCACCTTGGGAGAAGGGGATGTTCATCCTCCCAGGTAAGGGAACTGGCCTGCCAATGGGCCACCTCAAGTTTGCGCTGGCTATTTTGCACTGGGGGGCTGGTCCAACACCACTCTGCCCTTCTCCCCAGTTCTGCCCTACCCCCCAGCTCTGAAAGAGTTCACTGCCAGTGACCAATGGCCAGCTCCACCCTCAGTCCTCCTGGTGCTGGGACCTGATGCAGGCCTAGCACCAGCGGTAAGCCCTTACCGATGGCACCAGAAGTCCCTTTGGCATTGTGATTGAGTTACTGGTGCAAGGGGTTTAACACTTAACTGAGCTTTTGACTGCTGAGCGCCCTTGCTGTGCAGCCAGCCTCTCCTGGACTATGTCGCTTACAGCCAAGGTTTGTTCCCAGCTTCAAACACCTGCAATTGTCAGGTTGCCCAATGATCTCAGCTATCCTCCTGCACCAGTCCCAACCTTGGGTTTGAACACAATTACCCTCCAAAGCGTTATCTCCCACGAAAGACCACTCAGTCCAATTCTCAGTAGAATGATTTTATTTAGAATCAGGCACAATTAAGAGGAAGGCCACTCACACTGAAAGCCAGTGGAGCTATTTAACGGCCATCCAGATCTTAGCACACATACAGCACAAACATAACAAAAGCCTATTCTAGTTTCCACTAAGACACTCTCACCATCTTGAGGACTTCCGTGACAAAGGCTCCTGGCCTATGCCTGCATGAAATTGATGAAATTGATGGCCCTTGATGGAAAGGACCATGAATAAAGGGAAATTTTCCTCAATTATAGGACTTTTGTGAGACCCTACGAGGGACATCAACCAATAACTTAGATGTAACATTTTGAATTTGAAAGGACTAACCAATCCCATCTTATGTCATGTAGACAGAAGGTTACCGGTTCTGACCCAGGTGTGGGCAATTTAACATCCTTCCAATATCTCTTGTTCAAGGATGTTATAGCCAAAGGTCCTTTTAAATTAATTTATGCCCCAGCTGCAGGCTTCTGGTGTTATCTACATTTTAAGGCCTCCTCTGCATAATTTCACTTTGCAAATGTGAATAACATCACCTTCTGGGAGCCTGGCTTCTTTTTCATGGTTACTTTGATCTTACTTTCCTGTCCACAAGGACGTAGAACTAAACCATTTATTTTCCAATTCTTTACTTAACCCTTTTTACCGTGACAGGCATTTTTATGACACTCGTACCAGCAGTAAGGACTTACCACCAGTGCTGGATTGGGTCCTCTGCCAGGTAACATGCATGGTTTATTTTCAGAGAATAAAAGTATACCCTGGGTAGAAGTGTCACCCCCATGGGGTATTTTTTCAATGAACCTGGGGTTCTTCTGTTTGTTTGTACTTAAAATGGCCCTGATAAATGTTATTTAACTACCATCTGGGGTCATGTTTCTACCCCATTTCATATTTTTAAAAATTTTGGGGTTAAACAACACTCCACAGTCAGTTGCAGTTTCTCTTTTCAAAGGAGAGGTGAAGGGTTAGAGATATTCTCACAAATAGGTTAGGAAAAGGCCATCGAAAGTTGAACTCACAAAATACTGAAAGTAGCTTTGACTGGTAGCAGTATCTATTAGACCCTGGGGAGGACACCTGTTAATTCTACCTCCTTCTCAGACCCAAGATCATTTTAATAGTGCAAGCCTATGTAAGTGTTCTCAAAAGTAAATCCAATTGGGTTCAGTCATGTGACTTATTCCCAGGAAAGTATGTATACTATCTCTGAGGAGATGCTGGTTTTAACTGTGATTTTAGGGTGTGATGATGTACATGGTGGTGTGTCTGAGAAGGAATTAGATCAGGATCTGAGAGTAGATGAGGTAATACCACTCTGAGATCTCAGGAGGGAAATCCTGGGTTGAAAGAGAAATCTCATGCATTCAGGATTCCCCTGTGATCTTCAATGCATTTGCTTTGCAGAGATACGATTTTAAGGCACCGCTTAAGATGCCAATAGACCATGGGAAAGTGGATTTCCTCCTAATGGAATATTCCACCAAGACTGAAAAGATTCTCTTGTAATATTCCATTGCCGCATGACGTTAAAAGGCCAAGGAAAGGACATCTAACCTTGGCTGCCTTCAAATATTTAAAAACAAACAAAGCAAAACAAAAGGAAAAACGTCATGGGAGCAGCTTTATTTTCAGGGGGCCCCTTCATGTAGTTTAGCTAACCTACAACTACAGGGGCATGAGAGCAGATGGCAACAGTCAGTGATCATAAATGACAAGGAGGAAAAAAGAGTCGCCTGAGACAGTGCTAAAAACCAGAAGTCAAGAGTCATTCAAGATCTGACTAGGGACGCAATCCTAACCTGAAGTTAGGCTGGCACAGTTAGGACAGCAAAGTTTGGCTGGCACAAAGGACACCATAAAGTATGTTTGGACCACTCTTGTGCGCCATCCTTCCTGACTTGAAGAGTAGTCCAAACGTGCTTTTTTGGCCCTTGTGCTGGCCAAACTTTGCTGGCCTAACTGTGCCAGCCTAACTCCAGGTTAGGATTGTTCCCTGAGTAGAGAGTTAATAACTGTGTAAATAAGTTTAGTTTTGAAGTACAGACTCTGAGTAGGTTTTAATAATCAATTACATTCCCTCTTCCCCTGGCAGAATCGCCCTATATTACCGGATTGTACAAATAAGGTGCAGTCCTAACCTGGAGTTAGGCAGGCACAGTTAGGCCAGCAAAGTTTGCTGGCCTCTCTGACTCCAAGAATGGTCCAAACATGCTTTACAGTTTCCCTTGTGCCAGCCAAACTTTTCTAGCCTAACTGTGCCAGCCTAACTCCAGGTTAGGATTGAGTCCTAAAATGTTTATCTGGGCTCTTCGGAGGATAACTGAGATAAAGAAATATAAATACAAGTAAAATTATCATCTTCAGCTTGTTTTCCCATATACTTATATGTTTTCTGAGAAATTCAGGATTATAAATACAGAGGTCCTAAGGCCAGAATTCTAACCTTTTTCCCTTATTTACCATTTTTGGAATGTTTTGTTTTTCTAAATACTCAACATAGCATACAATACAATTTACATCAAACAAAAAAATTGAAGGAGGCGATTCACAGTGCCTGTTGAAATAATGATGATCTCCCGCTGCATTTTAGACAGCGTAAAGGTCCAAAGAGGAGATCCAGATGTGATGGTAGAATCCTCTCTCAATGCCCTTTGAAACATTGCCTAGTCAAAGGATGCTAAATCAAGGAGATCTGTAATCTGCTGCTGAATAGACTGTTGCAAATTTTCCTTCCAATGCTGTAGAATAATTCACTTTGATAGTCCAAAGTCTCTCAGTTCCTAGGGGAAAGTTGCCAAATGGCAAGGCTATAGTTCACCAGTGCATACATGTCAATAGAGAATAGTGGACAAAAGTTTTGGACTTTGCAGAACTGGATAAATGTATGATTTTACTTAAAGAGAAGCTAATAAGGGTGCAATCCAAGCGTGCCCTAGGGCAGATGCAAGCTGCTTGCTTTGGCCCTGTGGTGTCATAAAAGTGCCGTAAACACTTTTGCTCCAGCACTTCTGGCGCAGGACTGATGCAGGTAGCTGCGTCAGCCCAGAAGCATTGCCATGACACCCAGGTAAGTCAGTCCTGCGCCGGCCAAGTTTGGCTAGCATGGGAGCATTTCGGGGCAGGAGGGAGGGCAGAACAGAGTGGGGGTGGAGCTTTATCCTAAACCCAATCCTAAACTGCGCTGGCATGGTGGGTCCACATGTTCTATGCTGCATCCAGTACAGCTTAAGAGGCTCCTGGAGGTCACCTTGGGGTAAGAGGATATATTTTCTCTTATCTCAAATTAATTAGTTCAAATTAACATAAGAAGAGCCCTGCTGGATCACTTCAAAGGTCCATCTAGTCCAGCTTCCTGTATCTCACAGTGGCCCATCAGATGCCTCAGGGAGCACATGAGACATATCTGGGAAGCCCTGGGTATGGCTGCCTGGTTTGGGAAGGGGTGTTGGATGCTGTGTACACATGTACCACCGTTGCCAATTCTGTCCCCTTCCCACACTCAGAGTGCAATCCTAAACTGAGTTAGGACGTCATAAACTAAGCCAGCAAAGTTTGGCCAGCACAAGGGACATCATAAAGTATGTTTGGACTACTCTTGGAGTCAGAGAGGCCAGTACACAGACGTGAGCCATCCTCCCTGACTCCGAGAGTAATCCAAAAACATTTTATGGTGGCCCTTGTGCTGGCCAAACTTCGCTGGCTTAGTTTATGACGGCCTAACTCCAGTTTAGGATTGCGCTCTCACTCCCTCTTCTGCCCTCCCCCACCCCCTTCCCACACTGGGCATTACCCTCCCTGCCTCCAAAATACCCTCCCAACTCCCAGTCCTTATGCTGCTCAGCATAACCTTTATCTATGCAGGCCGGAGGTGGAGTAGGATGTGGTGCTGACAGTTCGTGCAGGATGTTGGGCCAGTGCTGCTGGCTCACAAGGAGCCACAAATGTGCCTTACAGCATGTTTGTGACACTCTGAGCCAGCACAGGGATTTCTGAGCAGGCTGAATGCACAATTAGGATTGTGCTGTAATTTGGGGTGGGTGGGGGTTCAGCTGCAAGGAACTGATCATTTAACAGACAAATGTTCAAGCACCATCTCATGGCTGAAAAGCAACAGTTAATTTCACTGGGACATGATCTGTGGCATGGATAGTACATGCATGAGTTTTTGACATCAGAGAATTTAAAATCATTTTTTTTCTAATTTTAAACAGTTCTGGTGAACACAAGAAGTAAAACTAGTTTTGTGTAGAGAGATTGAAGATCCTCCAAACATCTGCTAGGTGCAGCCCTAGACTGTAGTAGGCTGTATCTTGATATCTGAGGTGGTGCAGAGAAGGGCAAGTTCCCAAAAGTAAGTTTACTATCTCATTACAATCACACCTGATGATATGATCTCACTGTAAAGTATAAACATGGTGAAAACAATCATGAAAACCTTGTAGAGGGTCCTGATTGGGGTCAAATGGCCACTATGAGATCAATAATGTTGGTCAGCAGGATAAGGTATGGTGGTTTAGATTTGGGTGGTTTAGATTAGCCTGCCCCTGTAAGACACCTTGGGCATTTGCTTCCGCATGGTTAAGGCGGAATATAAATTCTTCAAATGAATGAATGAATGAAAGAACGAACGAAAGAGGTAGCCAGGACTGGTTCAAGAAATCTTGGCTCGACTTGCCAGGTGTCCCTTATTATAAGGGACTTCCTGTATTTAAGATTTAAAAATTGCATCCCGTATCAATATTGAACAGGACTTTAAAAATCCCATTCTAAAATTCTGCTGCTGTTGCTGCTGCCTCGCCACAGCTAACTGCATAATTTTTATATTATTTCTGGTAACCATGGAGTGGTTTGATAGAAAGCAGTATCCCTTTACCTGTGTGTCCCTTATTGTCATTTTGAAAACCTGGCAAGACTACTCCTGGCACCCAAGGCTTTACCCCATGATATGCCAGCATCTGCTCCTCCCACTCTTCAGTGTATTAGCTCAGGACTTTCCTTCCCTCCACATTTCCTCTTCCTCTGTCCCACCTTCTTTTTCCAATCCAGGAGGAAGTGGAGGGAAGTAGGCCGACAGAAATGGATGCTTCCCCCAGTCTGTTGCCTGAAAATGACCGTTTCAGTTGGCTTCACGGAAGGGCTGGTTCTGGAGGCAGCAGCCACCTGGGACTGGGATTGAATACTGAAATTTGAATCTTTATGTATTAGAAGGGCGACCCAGTCGCTTTCTTTGACAACCCACTTACACCACTCTCCTACCTAATTTCCCAATGCTTTTTCTGACTGGCTCATCAGGCACAGGTACCCGGAAGTGTCCAGATTGACCACGTGGCTGCTGTCAAGGGGCCGGCGCTTCCGGCTCACGCGCCGGAAGTTAGGGAAGCTGGGAGCGGTGAGTGAGTGACTGGAGAGGCAGGGCCGGTCCCCGCGCTCCAAAATGGCTTCGCTGCTACGCTCCGAGCTCGTCTTGTACCTGGTGCACGGCGAAAAGGAGATTCGCGCCCCGCTCTCGCAGCTCTATTTCTGCCGCTACTGCAGCGAGCTCCGCTCCCTTGAGTGCGTCTCTCATGAGGTAAACAGGGCCGTGCTCGGGTAGAGTGGGGGAAGGGGAGGACAGGCGAGTGAGGAGGGATCTGAGCCCACAGCCAAGTGCCCATTGGCCTCTTCACCTGGCAGTCCCTTTTCATTTTCATCCAATTGGCTGGGTGTTTGCCGGTGGGGCGGAGACGTGTCAAAAGCTTGGTCTGTGATTGGTCCCTGTGCAGCTGGAAAGGTGGGGGGTCGGATAAACCTCGAGATCAGATCCTTGATTGGGATACTTGCCCATCTTTCAGTGTGGTTCTTCCTTTATTGGATAATATGGAAAGGAGCAGGGATGGGGGGGGGGAGCCCGTTGAGGGTGGATGTAAAGGAGGGTCCTTTAGTAATCTTTATTTACATGTGACGGAATCTCTGACGGATCCTTAGGACGGATCTTTCATATTGTGTCGCTTCTTAGTGTTCCAGTTGCTTGCAGTGGTTTTCTGGGCTAGTGAGATCTCTGCCATTTGCCCTTTGCTTGTTGAACTGAGCCATGGCCAGAGAATCACCTATAGTCACTTGCGCAGTATGTGAACTGTGATTTATATTAAGTTGTGTTTGGCCACACCCTCATTCTGCTTTCATTTACCGTTTATGCAATACTGGACATAACATTGAACAGGGTAATTTCTTTCTGGGTTGTTCTTCCCCAAGCTGGTAATATGGTGTGTCTTTTATTCTCATTTCTCAGATGAGATTGCCATGTGCCCAAGATCACTAATGGGGATAGAACTGAGAAAGGGTTTGAACCCAGATACAGCAGTGTTGAATACAGCACTGTTATCTACTGGTCCAAATTGGCTTCATGCTATTCTTCTGCTAACTCAAGTTATTCCTGAAATGTTACGACACATCAGATTCTGACTGTGGTGAACAATCTTATCAAAAGCTTTCGTCTGGGACATTGGAAAACCATTGGTTCACCATGCTTTTTAAAAAATAAATCAGCAAGAACAAATGTCTTCATATGTGAACATGTTTTCCATCTAGCTAATTGAAAGGGTATCTGTATACTAGATATATATTGGTTTTATTCCAATTTTACTTAATGACATCCCCACAAAGGATCCTTTGGTGCCAAGTGTTTTCTCAAATTTCTGTCTTCCCTCACAGAACTACAGGGTTCTCTAGAGAGAGAGAGAGAGAGAGAGAGAGAGAGAGAGAGAGACTGATTGTTAAAACAGTTTGTGTGAATGTGTCCTTGGAGTGCAAGGCAGAAATGTCAGTGCTGAGTCATATTTTTTCCATGCATTTCCTTTTTGAGATATACAGCACTGTATTTCATCTCTTCTTTCAACCAAAAGTATCATTCTCTGCTGAATGATACACAATGCTTTCAACCTGGATGAGTCTCCAGTATTGTAGGTCTTTCGATGGTTTTCATTTTGTCTGCCACTACTTTGTGTGAAAGAAAACTCTGCAGATGCATAAAATGTTTGGTCTTTGATTTTACACAAATCAATAGAATTGATGATGTGTTAAAAAGTGTCAGGAATTTTATTTGCTATCCATTTGTCTCAAAATAGCTATTTGGGTATCTGTCTTGTGGGGAAATTCTAATCTGTGTAGTTTTGTAATTTCTGGTGTTTTTTATCTGCATAGTAACTCACATGAGTTAAACCTGAGAAAACCTGTAACACAATTTCTTTAAATTAAAAGCAGCCTCAAGAACCTCATTTTCCCCATAGTGTTCATATTCAGAATAATTCCCAAAGCTTTTTTATTCTCCATTTGACATTATGGATATGTGTTTTTGAGCATAGATATGTATAAGTAGCTCTGTGGGGTGGGAAGGAAGCATCTTGGGGGTTGCAACAATTTTTGTGGAAAAATGGCCTGCAAAGACTTAACTTCTCTGCTTAAATTCACAGTATAACAAAATTGTTTTTCAGTGTTCAGTTTTTTTAAAAGTAGGGTTTCATTATACAAACTTGTATAGAATGCGTAGGTTTTCTTATCTTTGAAGTATACCATACTTAGGCAAATTTCAGGGTAATGTTCTGCTTTGGAGAACATTCAACATTCAGGAGAGATAGACATAACCTACTGCTTGCACTGAACGACATTATTTATTCAGATATTTAACTTCAGATTCAGATGATAACCTCTGTGCATCTGACTAGGTGAAAGGGCCTAAGTACATAGCTCAGTAACAAATGATTTCCATTTCATCTTAATAATATTAAGAAAGTGTTTTCATTATATAGCCTAGTTCTTGGACCTTAAGGAATTTAATTTGCATTGCTGGAACATTGTGTGTCATAAGGTAGTGCAGATGAATGTATGCTTCCTAGGTTAGGAAGTTGCAGACATCAGATGTCTGGCTTAATTTATAATGAGTTATGAAATACATAGTTTTGCTGGGCAGCGTATTTAATGATGATGATGTTAACTGTCCCTATACAGTGAGGTATAAAGTTTTTTCTATTGTTTTCTAGGTAGATTCACATTATTGTCCCAGTTGTCTGGAAAATATGCCATCGGCAGAAGCCAAGCTGAAGAAGAATAGGTAAGGCTACATGCTTCTGCCTTAACCTTTTCCTTCCAAATCTTTCTTTTGCTTCTGGATATTCTCTTTTCTGTCACTGGATATTCAATTAGTCTACATATTTATTTAGATCTCAACACCTTAATAAAAACCTGAAGCTGTTTAAAAATGCTATCATATATGGCTTTTACTTGTATTAGTTGGAAGAGGGATGTACATCTGAAATATGCCTTTGTGTGTCTGACATTGTTTTCTACTTATATTCTACCTGCCTATTGCTTACTGCACTGAGAAAATGTAACAAATTATTATTGCAATAATTCACACTTGGGTATAAGATTTCTCAGTCCTCATGTTCCAGATTCTTTTAAGATGGGAATTTGTTACACTGTAAGAAGCACTTTGTACAATGTTTTATTTTAACTCTGTTGCTGGTGTGTTCTGCCTTGATGTTGCTAAGGGTAGTTTACACCTGCAACAATACCATAACCTTGAAGTGTTTTATGACATTTTGAAAAATTCCCGAGTCACAGACTTTTTGCTAGATCTGTACATAATATATGGAAAGTATATATATTTCAGCGCATTTTACATTTCTCAATATTGAATCTTGTATGTTTATTGATAAGAGGATGACTTATTGTGGCTACCTTTGCCCATTCCAGGTTTTCTGTCTTTCTGGGGGGGGGGGAGGGAGAGGCAGGACATTTTGTTTCCTGTTGGCTGACTCTGTGAAATCCTTTTTCTTAATGAGTTGGAATAACTTATATTCCTAAAGATTGTTAGAAGCAATCTCTGAGACTTGAATTTGAAGGCCAAAGCCCTGAGACACATCTTGGTCATGCAGAATTCCATGCTGGTCTCTCTATCTAGGTGTGCTAACTGTTTTGACTGCCCTTGCTGTATGCATACTCTTTCTACCCGAGCAACAAGCATCCCTGCTCCCCTGCCTGATGACCCAGCCAAGACTACAATGAAGAAAGCTTATTACCTGGCCTGTGGTTTTTGTCGTTGGACTTCCAGAGATGTTGGCATGGCAGATAAATCAGTTGGTGAGTGACAAATATTGGGAGAGCTGCATGAAAACAGTTCCATGGCATGTTGCATACTTGGAGCTGAGTGAGTGAGTGAGTGTGTGTGTGTGTGTGTGTGTGTGTGTGTGTGTGTGTGTGTGTGTGTAAATTTTATGCTTCATATTTCTGATCATATCAATTACTAGTTAAAAAGTGAGAAGACAAGTTGGGACCTGCTAATGTTTCATGGGATATAACTCTTGGTGGCAAATAGAGGCTATCTTTGAAGTCCAGATCTGCTAAGGATCTTTCTGGTGGCAAAGAAACAGGCCCCATTTGTTGATGAGAGGGCAAGATTAGAAAATAAGTCTGCTGGTATAATAGAGCATGTAGGAGATGATAAACCCCGCAAGTGTCTGATCTTTACTAGTAAAGTGCTAGGTATACAAGATACTGCTTGTGTGTGAGATGAGAGAACAGGCAGTGATTTTAGATTGTATTTTTTTCCCCTGTTGGTCCAATATTTTATTCTGTTGATCCAGTGTCTGTATGAGCATCCTCCCTTTTAATACATTTTTGCTATGTTGCAGCCAGCGGAGGTTGGCAGGAGCCAGAGAATCCTCATACTCAGAAGGTGTGTAAAAGTAAATGCACCAGTTGTAAGAACATGGCATGAAAAAGAAGATAATGTTTGTATTGGATCTGTTTTTGCTTTCCACTAACCGAAAAGAAATTGGCATATATTGTTTAATGTCAGAAAGGTGAGTATTACATGATTGAGGCTAGGCCACATCTTCCTCCACGACTGAATTTAGCATTCTTTTGTTAAATGGGACTGGAGGTAAAACTACTTCAGGTTAGAGTTATTAATAGTTCATGGATTTTCCCACAAAAACCACTTTTAAAGGCTGTGCCTATTGATCTAAGTAGCTATTGTCTGTAGTTTGGGCAGTGATATATGGAAAGGAAGGGCCAAGTGCTGTTGGGTGCCCGCCCGCCCGATGTAATCTGCCCTGCCTTCTCATTGTCAGAGCAAGTCCCAGTGGCAGGAGAAATGTGGAAGCATCTCCTCTGCGCTCCTCCTGCCACCAGGACTAGCTCCGACTGTGAGGAGGAGAGGCGGATTATGTGGTGCAGTCAGGCGCCCAACAGAACATAGTGCTCCAGTCCCCCTTTACCTGCCTCCCCTTTATCTGGTGGTGCTCTAGTCCAGTGGGCCTTTTCCTATAAGTTAGCGCGACCCCACAACTGAGGATTCACAACCCCATTGGGGTCTCAACCCCACCATTGAAGAATACTGATTTAGATAATACTAAGCTAGATAGATGAATAATCTGACTTGGTACAAGACAGCTTCATACATTCAAAAGTGGTTGCTGCTCCAACTCGCTGTTTAAAATGAAATTCCTTCTTGTACAGGTTAACAAACTGGTTGAATACTATCAACAGCTGGCCCAAAAAGAGAAGCTGGAAAGAGACAGAAAAAAGCTGGTTCGACGCCGACCTTACATGCCACTGTCTTTTTCGGTGAGCTAGAACACCAGTACAGACTGAAGCTCCTTGAGTGAAAAGGAGAACATCACTTTAAGGGCAGAAGCATGACTATTGTTATAGTAAGGCTTCAAAAGAGATGAAGCAGGCAGATTTAAAGATGGTAGTTCTTTGAAGCTCATTGGATCTAATCTTACACAAGCAAGTTCTAGGCAATGACATATGGAAGGATTTCAGAATGCAATATGATTATTATCCAGTATTATTATTGGATGCAATCAGTGACGTGTACCCTAAAGTAATTCGTACGGCATTGTTAAAACCTGGGCTCAAAAACAATCCATATGCTATCATAGCTGTAAAGTCTATAATGCTGGCTGATAATCATCTGCTGACTTGAGCCTTCAACTCAGTCAGCAAAAACTTGCTTTATTTGACTACATATTTTATTCTAACTTTCAGTGGCCTGTGTCAGTATTGAAGGAGAGGCTTGATTTTGCTTAGCTGAATAATTTTGCATATGCTTGCTGCCTCTTGGATAACCCTGTAACCAGCTTGCTTTGTGCATTTGCTTTTGTCTCTTATTGCTGCATTTTTCTTGTCTCCGTTGCTACCTGCTGCTATTTTGGGGCTCTCTGCAGCAACATACTATACATGTAGTGGTAAGTTTCTTCAGTTTCTGATAGTTAAAAACCATGTGAAACCACTTGCATTTGACTGGTTTGCGGTTCTTTGCGTAATCCAAACCTCTGGTCTTGAATGTATGTACCATAATACTCTTGAAATCCAGCTTGAGTGTAGTACATGTAGCCAAATGAGGGAGAGCTGGATATCTGAAAACCCTTCGTTCAAGTCCCCATTCTATTTTCCTACAGTCAGCAATTTCCAGAATAGCCCTGAGCACGTCTGTATAGTTCAGCTTTTTCCAAGTGTAGAATGGGAATAACAGTAACCTGTCATTCCAGGTGACAATTTTAAAGCGTTAAGCAGAATGTAGGTTTCCTTTCTGAGCTCCTGTATATTTGTTTTATTTTATTAACCCACTAACATCAAAGAATTGCTTTGATCAGAGAAAAGCTTTCTATGTTTGCATTTTTTCTCTTTTCTCCATATACACTTCCCAAGCTGACAGAAACTTTGTAGGCTAATTTCAACTGACAACAGCCCTGACTAATCATATACTTTTTTTGTAGGACAAGTATGGTCTTGGAACCAGACTCCAGCGTCAGAGGCCTGGAGTTCCCATCAGTACTCTTGCTGGACTCTCGTGAGTGTCATATGTGATTGTGATGAAATAAAGTAATTCACAACTGCCTGGCAGATAATCATTGGGAATGATGAGAGGGTAGCCCTTTGCAGATTACCTTCAGAAGGAGCCTGGTCCCTATGAAAGGTTAAGAAATCTGTTGCACATGCTCAGTTAGGTGCTGAGTGGACTTTCAGTACTAATATATAAATGATAGCTGTCTATCTTTGAGACCCATTATTGTCTGGGTCAGCTTGATTAACTGTGCTCGTTCAGTACTGTCAGTTTTACCTCTACTCCTACTCATTTTAAGGTTGAGTCACTTCCATTCTGAAAGGTTTAGACTTTATGCTTTTGTACTATTTTTTTGGAAGGAAACAAACTAAGAAATGCTTTCAGGATGAAAGGTATTCCCAGGCTCCCTCTTCCTGTGCATGATTACTTGGAATTATATTCATTTAATTGGATTTTTTCCCAAATAAGTATGCATAGAATTGCAGTGAGGCTCCACTTGTACAGACTTGCCTGTGAGTGAGTTCTGTAGGAAACAGGCAGGCCAAACTACATGTGACATGCAAATGCGGATAGCTGTAACCTGACAGCTCTTTCACAAGGATGCTGTTGATAGTGGAGAAAAATCAGGTGGAGAGGGGTTTAATCCTTTCCTTGTTCACTATTTGCCTTCTCCAAATTTTTAACTGCAAGTGACTTTGCAAGATTCAAAGTGTATGTCCGTTGCACTAAGGGTGCAATCCTAACCAACTTTCCAGTACTGGGGTAAGGTCACTGCATTTCCCAGGCAAGGGAACAAACATTCCCTTACCTTACTTCGCGATGGCCCCCAAACTGCAGGATAAAGTACATGCTCCATTGACACAGCTATTTCAGTGCTAGACAGTTGGTTAGGATTGTGCCCTAAGTTATCTCAAGGGAGAAATACCAATAGTTTCCCCCCCCCTTTGACTTTTAAGTGTTATTTTTAAGATATGAAAATAAAATATTACGTTTTAGTGTTTAAATTCACACATGGAAAAAGAAGGCTAGTTAAAAAATCTTTGGGCTAACAACTTTTTGTGAAATTATTTCTAAGTTGGATGTTCAGTATTTGCCCAAAGAATTAAGTTATCTCACTATTTGCCCAAAGAAATAAGTGTTACATGACAAAATGTTGCATTTTTTTAAGCATTTGAAACATGCATCAATTTCCAAATGAGTTAAACAGAGTTGTGTTGCTAGAAGGATGTGTGAACATAAAGAATCCGTGGATTTTCAGTTGAGCTACAGCTCAGTTAGACCAGTAATTTCATACCGTTGACCTTTGTTTTTAATTACTGCTAGCAACTTGCTTACTATACTAAGCAGACTTTTAAAAAAATTCTTCGCCTTAGGCTAAAAGAAGGAGAAGACCAGAAGGAGATAAAAATTGAACCAGCCCAGGCTGTGGAGGAAGTGGAACCTCTGCCAGAGGATTATTATACAAGACCAATCAATCTAACAGAAGGTAATAGGACAGTGGGATTTAAAGTGGTGGGTTGAAACCCACCATTGAATGTAAAAAGGGCCATTCCCCCTTAAGGGGCGTGGCCCAGGAAGGAGTGCCCCGATGGCACTGCAGCAGTCATGGCACTGCAGGTACCCAGGGGTATGTAAAAGTACCCGGGGGCTTTGTGAAGCCTACTGGAGGGACGCTTGCAGCTCTCTGTGTGACCCTACTCTTTAATGCAGTAAGCTCCGTTTTGCTGTTGGAGCTCACATCTGGTTTGTGATCGGCTCCCAAGTATGTTTCCATGCCCCTAGGTCCCTGCGATGCCACAATTGCTGTGGTGCTGTTGGGGCACCCCCAGCCCCAGTCCCCACCCCTGCACATACAGCAGCCTCAACAGAGTAGGACTCTGAAGACCCCTGGTTTAGGACATCTCCTGTCAATGGCGTCACTGGAGTTTGCGTCACCTGGGGCAGGAGGTCAGCGTGTCACCCCCTCCCCATGATGGATCTCCTCCTCCCAAACCATACAGCAACTTTATGTATTTAATGATAATACAGGTCACCCAACAAATTAGTAACCAACAAAAAACCCATGACTGATTTGATGACACACAATTAAATAAAAGTCTAGTATTAGCTCTGATACATGGAAATGAGAACTGACTCAAAAATTGGGATTTTTACATAAAAAGTTGTATTTTCAGTTTTTTGGCCATAGAATAGGGATAAATTTGGCCATAGATAGAATAAAGATACAACACTCCGTGTCCTTTCATTGAATTCCTTGTGAAATTCTGCATCCAATGGTATATAACATGATGGTATTCTGTAAAACCGCGATTTTTTAAAAAAATAGCAATTTTTACATTAAAAGCCATATTTTGGGATTTTAGTTTTTTGGCCATAACTTTTGATATAATAAAGATATGACACTCTGTTTTTTTCATTGAATTCCGGGTGAAATTCTACATCCAACGGTATATAACATGATGGTATTATTCCGTAAAACAGCAATTTTTTAAAAAATCATGATTTTTACATTAAAAGTTGTATTTGGGGTTTTTAGTTTTTTGGCCATAACTTTTGATAGAATTAAGATATTATACTCCTGATTTTTTCATTGAATTCTGGGTGAAATTCCACGTCCAACGGTATGTAGCATGATGTATTATCTTTTAAAACGGCGATTTTATCAATGTTGATCCCTGGTGGTGTCACCCCCTCTGTGCGTGTCACCTGGTGCAGCCCACCCCCTCTCACGCCACTGTCTCCTGTATGTTTCTGCATTAACTGATGCATTCAGGTGGTAGTCACTGGTAGTCAGGTGCTCAAAAGCTTTGATGAAGTATTTAAACTTTCTATTCTGTGCACAGTGACAACCTTGCGGCAACGACTCCTGCAGCCAGACTTTCAACCCATTTGTGCCTCGCAACTTTACCCACGACATAAGCATCTGCTGATCAAACGCTCACTACGGTGCCGGGTATGTAGCAGCAAGCTGAAAATAATTTATTGTATTTCGTCCACTCTTCCTTTAGAACAGTGGTTCTCAACCTTTTTTCCACGGGACCCCTTTTTTACTATGACAGCCTGTTGGGACCCCCAACCATAAAATTATTCTCATAGCCACTTCATAACTGTAATTTTGCTACTGTTATGAATTGTAATGTAAATATCTGATATGCAGGGGGCATCCGCTAAAACTGAGGGTTGGGAGAGTTAAAACAGAGAAAAGGAAGTACTTTTTTACCCAGCGGGTAGTTAATCTGTGGAACTCATTGCCACAGGAGGTGGTGATGGCATCTGGTCTGGATGCCTTTCAGAGGGGATTGGACGGATTTCTGGAGGAAAGGTCCATTGTGGGCTATAGGCAATGATGGATTGTGCAACCTCCTTACATTGGTGGTGGGCTATTTCAGAGTACCAGGTGCAAAGGAGTGGCAACAGGATGCAAGCATCTTGCTGTCTCGTGCCTCTCTGGGGCACCTGGTGGGCCGCTGTGAGATACAGGAAGCTGGACTAGATGGGCCTTTGGCCTGATCCAGCGGGGCTCTTCTTATGTTCCCTTCCTCCTGCTTAGCCCTTCTTGAATGATTGCAGCCCAGACCCAGAAATTTAGCAGCAGGCAAGACAGCAAGGAACACCTTGAATAATGCAACTGTCTGCACTGCCTGTGTAAGAATCTCTGCAGGGCAAACATTTGGGGCTTCTCTTACCAGTTTATTTGCTTTGGGGGGTTGTCGTTGTTGTCCTCAGCAACTTCTGAGCAGAAAACAGAGCGCTGAAAACATCAGCTCTCTAACAACCCCCCTGGACTGAACACGGACACAGAAAGGATCCTTTTCAGCTGCAAGCTCCAGCCTCCTTTACTATGATTTTTATGCTACTTGCCTTTGGGAAAACCAGGGCCAAAGAAACAGTCCACACAGCAAAGTACGAAGGACACATTAAAAAAATACAACACAGCTTAAAGTTCCCACCCCGTCAGTTTCAGGAACACGCTGTGCGGAGCTTTCACTCCCAAAACAGCCCCAATGCCATTTTCCCTAACTGCCTAAAAACCTAATGATGAACATCAACAGATATCCACAGAAGAATACAGGTGTTAATATTGGCTCCTTTATTAAGGTTTGGCTCCATTTCAAGCAGGTAAGAGCCCCTGCTCACTGCTCCACAGAAAGTCCTCCAGATACAATGAGGCTAACAATCAGTGCTTTTTTTTGTTTAAAAAAAGGTGCAGGAACTCACTTTTGATTGGCGCTTGCGTTGTGATCCGCCCACCGGAAGTGACGTCATAGCTAGAAGTGTTTGTTGCTGCATTAAAAAAAATGAGGTTGTTGCTGTTTAAAAAAAAAAAAAAAAGACGCTCCTGCATGTAGATGGGGGCTGGGGGGAGACAGAAAGTGAGAATGCAGTTGTTGCTGCTTAAAAAGAAGACGCTCCTGCATGGAAATTGGGGGGGGGGACAGAAAGAAAGTCAGAACGAGGTTTTTGCTGCTTAAAAAAAAAGACGCTCTGGCATGGAGATCAGGGCTGGGGGAGGGGGACAGAAAGTGAGAAGGAGGTTGTTGCTGCTTTAAAAAAAAGACGCTCCTTCATGTAGATGGGGGCTGGGGCGGGGACAGAAAGAAAGTGAAAATGAGGTTGTTGCTGCTTTAAAAAAAAGATGCTCCTGCATGTAGATGGGGGCGGGGGGAAACAGAAAGAAAGTGAGAATGCGGTTGTTGCTGCTTAAAAAGAAGACGCTCCTGCATGGAAATGGGGGGGGGGGACAGAAAGAAAGTCAGAATGAGGTTGTTGCTGCTTAAAAAAAACAACGCTCTGGCATGGAGATCAGGGCTGGGGGAGGGGAATAGAAAGAGATAACTAGGTTGTTGCTGCTTTAAAAAAACCCAAAACAATTAACACCTGAGTATCACCACAATGGGGGGGGGGGGGAGACATGCTTTCCATGGCTTGCCTCTTCACTGCTGCTCTGCTTTCCTCGCAGCTCCAGTCCAACGCGTTGCTGCTCTGCCACTCGCCTTGCTACATCCACGTGCTCTAAACTGCCCGCGCAGAGCTGTCTGGGGTGTGTTTTGCCACCAAAGTGAAAGTCACCCTGTGCTCTACAGAGCTTGCAGAGCCGGAAGCCAAAGAAATACATAATATTTCTTTGATATTTCTATATCAAAAAAAGTTTTGAACTCTGATCAGCTCTTCCCGCTGAAACCAGTCCCATTTGTGCCCAGCCATGAGCTTCCCCACCCCCTGCTCGCACACTCACATGGCTTGTGAGGAGTGCAAGCGGAGGAAGAGGAGGAGGGAGAGAGAAACGGAACCAGCAGGCGAGGGATGGGAAGTAAAGGGGACGGGTTTTGCCCAGAAGACACACAGAAACACACTGAGTGGAGGTGTGCAGAAGGGGGGGGGTTGGAATGGGAGCATCCAGTAGATTGTCAGAGCAGCTGGGAGGGGGAGGGAGTAAAGACACACACCTGGGTGTGTGTGCTTCAGATTAACCCTTTTCCGGTGGTTTGAAAGCAAACGACTTTCATCCCCCTCCACCCTGAAATGAAAGACCTACCAAGAGCCTCTTCCAGAAAGAAAACTCTTCAGGAAAGACCCAGTTAGAAGTGGGTGTGGATCCTGACTGAGGTGCCCACTTTTCCCTTTTGTGCTGTCTCCGCAGGGAACCTGAAACCCACCCCCACAAAAAACCCAAAGTGAGCAAAGGAATTGATCACTCGCCCAGAGTGAGCAAAGGAATTGATCCGCTTTTACCCTCAGCAACCCTGTGCAGAGGGGAAGGCGAGCCAAGGGGGGGGGGAATGGCCGGAACTACTCCCCAAAAGACCAGCTTCAAGTTAACTCTTCTGTGCCCAGCAAGTCCCCAAAACGGAGCGATCAAGCTGCTGACTCGCCTTGCAGGAGCAGCGAGCGAGGGTGGCAGGCGCACAGGCAGGCGAGCAAAGCCCCTAGTGGGCGGAGGCAGCCACTGCCCGGGAGGTTGCTGGAGTTCAGGTTGCTGTCCTGTCCAGCCAGGAGCACATGACGCCCACCCGCCTGGCACCCGCTGTTTGCTCACCCTCGCATATTTGAAAGAAAAAAAGTATATCTACCCGTATAATGGCCACAAAAAAATATCCGGAACCAGCCAAGTGGGCCAGCTTCGAGTGAGCGGGGCCAGCCCAACTTCCAGAAACCCGTACGCGCGTAGTGGGTGCATGACATCACTGACTCCGCCCCTTTCCAATTCACCCCGCTAGGAATCCGGAGTCGCTCCTTTTAACCCTCAGAGTGCCGGTCAGCTGAGAGGAGAGCCTCTTCTCAACCCTCCCACTCCCAGGACGGTCTCCTCTTCCAGGCACCGCCTCCTCCTCCCCGATTCAACCTCCGATGCGGCGACCCCTTTGATATGGTTAATCGACCCCCAAAGGGGTCGCGACCCACAGGTTGAGAACCGCTGCTTTAGAACATGTTAACAAGGGACGGAGACAGCCTGTCAATGAAATGATGCGAGTTGCATCAATGGCAGAATGCAGGAGAGATGAAATAGCAGCAGATTCAGAGTCCCCTTCCCCCAAAGTATGCTGCTGCTTCCTTCTAGCCTGCTGTGAGCGCAGTCTGCATTGATCCATTTTCTGTCCACTACAAGCAAGCAGAAACGGGAACATCTGCCTCCTTACCTTGCTCTTGGCTTAGTTTCTTTATCATTGAAGTGTGAGACTTCCAGTGTGATTTAAAGGACCATGCAGATAAAGAAGTGCCCAGACAAGCCCTAAGCTTAGTGATAAAAATCAAGATGTCTTGATGACAGTTCTTGATTACTGTGTAACTGTGGGCAAGTTGCTTCATCTTCCTATCCCTGGTTCTCAAAGAAATTGAGGTTAAGCAACATCTGCAAAATTCTGATGCAGAGGACAAAGTACTCTGAAAATCATGAACATCTAGCAGTTACAAATAGTAGAATGAAAAGAATCTTAATTTGCAAAAACAAGAAGTACTTTCATTTGAATGACATCTTCAACATTGGTTCTCAAAATCAACTGACAGTGCAATCCTACAGTGCGCGCAGCATGGGCACAACAGGGTTGAACCGGCGCTGCGCACCTAGTGCTGCCGTGGGAGCGCCGATTGGGTGCCCTGTGTCGGCGCTAAGGCCACAGGGCCTCCCTTGCATCGGCCGAAGCTGGCCGGCGCAAGGGAGGCGCCATGACAGCGCACCCCGGGGATTGGCGGGAGGAGGGCGAAATGTGGACGGGGCATGGGCAGGCCTCGGATTCGTCCATAAGGCCGAATCCTAGGTTCGTCGGAGAGGCCGCGCGGCCCCGATTCTGCTCTTTAGCAGATCTGAGGAGCGCATAGGGGAGACTGGAGCCTCCCCTACAGTAAGGGAATGAACGTTGCCCAACCCAGCGTCGGATATGGTGCTGGCCGGCCGCCTTGCCATTCCGGTGCTGGGTTGGATTGTGCTCTGAGTTGCAGAACCTGGAGTTGTCAGTGATGTGCTGGCTTTCTGGCACTTATTTACAAGCACTCCCCAGCTTCATAGGCAACGTTCTAGACATCCTTACGTAAACTGATTTTCAAAGTCTGAGTGTCTGTTCCAGTTGGCACAGCAATGGAGCAAAGAGGGGGGCACAGAGCAGGGAGACATATTGCTGCTTATGTAAGTGCAGCCAGCTTTGGTGGCAGATCATGGGCTCCAGTCTACCATGGGCAGAGCCAGCCTTCCATCTGCCCCTTCCTCAATGCAGGGTCTTTAAGTGTAGAATGAAACGTGGAGTGTGTCCAAATTTCGTCCTTTATTTGAAGATCTTCAGCGGAGGAACAGTGAAATCTCCAGATTTGCAGGAGCTGAATTCTGATCCAAGGCTTGTGCTAGCTTTAAGTAAAATCAAAATTAAGCTTAGGTAAGTTAGGGACCTGCTATATTTTTCAATTAATCTCTGGGCCCTTCCTATGTTTTTTATTTTCAAATATAAATAAAATAAGATTAGCCTTGTGGTGGTAGCAGGTTTGAATGTTGTTTGGTGCTTGGCTATACAACCTTTGTTTTAGAAATGTTTGTCTTTTACAGAAATGTGAACACAATTTGAGTAAACCGGAGTTCAATCCTACATCAATCAAATTCAAAATACAGCTAGTGGCTGTGTAAGTATTTTGGAAATGTGTAATTATGAGACTTGGACCTAGCTCTCACTGTGGTGGTAAAGCTGTGTCTCTGCTGAACCATACTGCAGGTTGGAACCGGATGTAGCACTTTCTTCATAACCTAATTATTAACGATTAGGTTGTATAGTCCTTAAAAGTTGCATTTGAATTCAGTTGTAGAGAATCCAAACTTATTTTTTTAGCATTTCAAGTTTGCTTTTAGTCTCAGTAAAAATCAGTCTGGCAACTATAATACCAGTATTTATATACCGCCTTCCTTATTAGTGGATTTCTCCTCTGACTTTATTCAAGGCAGTTTACATAGGCAGGCTTATTCAACCCAATGCAGGGGTTGTTACAATCATAAGTTCTAATCTTGCATAGAACTATCTTCCATTCCAGGTGTTTTTCTTCACAGTTCAGCATCTCTCTTGCTGCACACACCTCCCAGTTGCCTGACTTGACAGGCAACCCTTTCACTCTCACTGGAAGGGTTGTCATCTCCGCTCTTCTCATGGGCTGGAGAGGCTCATCTCTGTCAGCAGCGTCTATCAGCAGTTCTTGGTAACTTTCGGCTGGCTCGAACTGCTGTCTGAGGTGACCTTCAGAGGTGGCAGCTTTACCACTCAGCCTCCTGCCTCATTCCTCATAATCCTCTCAATTAAAAAAAAAAGTGAACATAGGAAGCTGCCCAGTGAGTTGGTCCATCAATATTAGCACTGGCTCTCCAGGGTTGCAGGTGGTGGTCTTTCCCAGACTTACCTATACAGGCCAAAGATTGAACTGCAAGCAAAGCATTTATTCTGTCACTGAATTACAGCCTTTCCCCACTCACAATGCATCAAATATTTCATCAGTTTTTGAGGAGTCACCAATCCGAGGCCCCAATTTGGCTTGATGGTTTGGCCAGACATATGAAAATAAATGAATCAAAGTGAAAGCACAGTCAGAATGCTAAAGACAGAGGCTCATACTGGATTTTGCGGCTCATTTTTTTTTTCATTTCTATTGTAGTAACTACATCCCAGAAGTAAGAATCATGTCTATTCCCAATCTACGCTACATGAAGGTTAGTTCTTATCTACCACTGTGGCCCTCTCTTGAGGTGAACACGTGAAAGTTTTTAAAGGTTGCATATGAGTATATATATGGACACAAACAAACGGAGGATAATGAAATCTGTGGTTGGAACTCTGGATGCAACTAGAAGTGCCTTCTGGTCATGTACAAGAGTGTTCTGAGGTGCAGGGAAACTGAAAGTGTCTGTCAGAAGGCTCTAGCAGGTCTTCTGAGGCAAAGGGAGGCATGCCGTGGTCACATCCAGGAGCTCGTCTGAGGTCCCCTAATGCAGGCTTGTGATCTGTAAGTCGAATCCAAGGATCTTAAACCTGCAGATGACAAAGACCCATTGTTTTTGCAAAAAGTGGTGGTTTCTGGTTCTGTTTTGTCTGATTTGCAAGCAGAGTTATCAATTCATACAGGACACTAACCTATAGCTGCCTACCAGTAGCTCGGTGTGAACTGAGTCTGTGTATTACTGTAGTTTTTTTTGAAAACCAAGTAACATGCACAAATAGAGGACAAACAGTCATGTGCTGGAACCCAGCGTAATGGCCAATGGGGTGTGGGCAGCATTCAGCAGTGAAGGGAAAATGAAATGAGGATAAAAGTGCACAAAATTTACTTAAGTCCTGAAAATCCGACAAAAGGGGATTTAAGCTGAGTAGAACTGAAGATCTAATCCTAACTAAGATGCATGCTGACGGAACACATGAAATCTCTATTGAAGGAGTAAACAGGTCTCCATTCATATTGGGAGTTTTAGACTCCATGGATCATTTAAAGAGGTGAAGCATGATTATATGTGTCGATGAAATGCGTGGCTTCTTGTTTCCTGGATCTAAACACACATAGATAGATGCATGACTTGAAGGAAATAAAATATTGGCCATGTAATATATGTTTGAGGTGAAGTTATGGCATGTGAAAAAGTCCCTGGTAAATTACCGGAGGATTCTCTGCGTTTCAATGTTTAGCTGTATAAGAGATTGGAAGGGTAAGATATTCCTAAAACATCTCATAGTGCATTCATTCACGTGCATAGTAAATATATAAATTCTTGAAGTATATGGCAGGCAGATGGTTTCCGCAACAGTGTAAAATTAGGATGGAAAATACTTTCCGAGATTAATTTGGCATAACTGTCTTTTCCACAGGAAAGTCAAGTTCTTCTAACTCTGACCAACCCAGTGGAAAACCTTACGCATGTGACTCTGAAAGAGTGTGAGGAAGGTGACCCTGATGACATCAACAGTAATGCTAAGGTATTACACCTTCTTACTTGCATAGATGATGGCATGTACTCTGTGATAGTGCGTTGAAAAATACACAAAGTGTGTCTTCCTGTTTATAGCCATCTGTATAATACTCTCTTGTTGGAGACTGAGGGCACAATCCGATACTGCACTGGAATGGCGAGGCCGGCTGGCTAACGCCATATCCACTGCCGTATAGGAGAGGCTGGAGCCTCCCTGTGGCAAGAGAGCATGTGCTCCCTTACCGTAGAGTAGGCTCCAGCCTCCCCTATGCGCGCCTCGGATCTGCACCTGCTAAATAGCGGGCACAGATCCGACAAGACCGTGTGGCCTCCCAAACAGGTCTAGGATTCGGCCTTATGGCCGAATCCTGGACCTGCCCATGTCCCGCCCTCCTGCCAATCCCCGAGCTGCCCTGTCATGACGCCTCCCTTGCGCCGGCCGGCTTCAGCCAACGCAAGGGAGGTGCTGTGCAGGCACAACAGGATCAGTGCTGCCTGCAGTCGGCAGCGTCCCAACGCTGCACGGTCCATAGGATTGCGCTACCCGAGTGGCTCTGTAGGGGCTAAGCAGGAATGGTGGTGCTCCTCTTATATTTAGCAGGGGGAGAGTAACTGTCCCTCTTCACCCCTGCACAGTCTTTCTAGTGGCTTTGCTGGCAGTCTGCCTTTTTTTAGATTGTGAGCCCTTTTGGGACAGGGAGCCATTTAACTTTATTATTACTATTTGCCTGTAAACCGCTTTGTGAACTTCATGTTGAAAAGCGGTATATAAGTACCTGATTGATTGATTGATTGATTGATTGATGTGGTTGCTGCAAAAAAGGCTTGCATGTGGCATGGGTACCACATGACTGCCTCAGCATGCAAGAGACCGGTCTTGTGGAGTGTAGTATTGCATGGGGTGTTTCCATGCTAATGCAAGGAACCTTACTTTTCCAAGTGCTGACACAGTCTCCAGGAATGTAGGGGAGTCAGACTAATGGTATTTGTTATAATAAATACTTCCTTCATATCATTTTTCAGGTAGTGGTTCCTTCCAAGGAACTAATCTTGGCTGGCAAGGATGCAGCAGCAGAATATGATGAGCTGGCAGAGCCTCAAGATTTTCAAGATGATCCTGAGTGAGTTCGTGCTCTTTTTCATATATCATAGGCTGGTTTAAGAATCTGTCACCCAGGATTCACTTAGGACTTGGCAAGCTGTCACATGGCAGCTGACCAGAGCATTCATTATTGTCCTGTGTCCTGTTTGTTAGTTGTGTGAAAGGGACATTTTTGGGGGAAAAAAGTTAAGCTCTCCCTCTCTCATAATACTACAACTTACAATCAACTAAAATGACCTGGCAGTAGATTCAGAGCAAACAAAAGAAATAGTACTTAAAGCAGTACAGCACATGATTAGTTGTGGAATTCTCTGCCACAAGATGAGGTAATGGCCATGGGCTTTTAAAGGGGACTTGATGAATTTAACTGACAGCGCAATCCTATACCCCCTTGCGCCGGCGCTGTGATGCTGGGCCGGCACTGGACTGGCGCAAGCATCTGTGCCCACGCTCGGGTGCCACTGCGACCATCTGCAGCGCCAGCCATGCGCCAGTCAAGCATCAGTGGCGCTCGGTCGGTGCAGGGCCTCCGCGAGGGCGTTTCAGAGGCGTTCCAGGGGCGTAACTGGGTGGCACAGTGGGCGGAGATGGCGGTTGTGATGCAGGACGGCCATAGTGCCAAAACCTAACGTCCCTCCCTGGCCATGGCGGCCCAGATTCGGGCAGCTCCCGCGCACGTTGCTCTGCGTCTGCTATTTTGCCAGCACAGATCCGAGCAGGCCCACAGGGGCAACCGGGGCTTACGCAGCTGCAAGGGGAAATCCTCCCCTTGTGCTGGACGTTGCTGCTGCCACCTCCTAATGGGCCTTAGGATATTGCCCTGCTATGTCGGCCTTACTAGGCTGGTATAGTATAGGATTGTGCTCTGTGGCTAGGCTTGTCAGTAATCCTTAGTCGTGATGGCTCTAGGGCACCTCCCTGTTCAGAGATACTGTACCTCTGAAGAGCAGCTGCTGGGGAGCCACAGTTGGAGGAAGGTTAGTGCCTTCAAGTTGGAACTGTATTTGTATCTTGCATTATAGTATGTTATTCATGTATAGCAATATCTTGCCTTTAACTTTCATCACTCGGCTGTTTCAACTGTTTTCAGTTATAACCATATTTCAAATTTGTCCATGTGCTTTTCTCTTTCATCCAACCTTCCACACCATTAAACGTTCCTATGTTTGTTTTTCTTTTATTTCTGTTTATTTAGGTTTTGCGTGTATTTGCAAGTGTTGGTTATTTATGATTTTCAACAGCCAAAATAATTTTGCAAGCTGAATAAGGCTATGACGCTAATCCATTTTTAAACTTTCATCCATAACAACAAACAGTGCAATGTATTGCGCGCTTTCTCTCTCTCTCTCGCTCACTCACTCAGTCACTCACACGGCAATTGCTTTTGGTATCAGGCTAATTTGGAGATCACATGCACCTTCAAATGTATCCTATAAATAGAAGGCAACAATGTATTTGAAAGACACTATACTTCAATATCCTTCTTCCTCTTTTGCAGCATCATAGCCTTCCGGAAGGCTAACAAAGTTGGAGTGTTCATCAAGGTTACGCCACAAAAAGAAGAGGGAGAAGTTACTGTAAGTTTTAAGATGAAACATGAGTTCAAAAACCTTGCTGCTCCCATCCGACCCATGGAGGAAAGTGATCAGAGCTGTGAGGTCATCTGGCTGACTCACCACGTGGAGCTCAGCCTGGGCTGCCTGCTTCCACGGAGCTTGTCAACGACCGGCTCATAAAAGATGGCTGCGCACTACACTGTGTCATTGTGGAAGATCGTGTCCTGATGAAAGAGGGAAGACACTGTTTTGTGGAGGTTCCACTGGAAAATTTCAGCCAAAAAGGTGCAGAGATGGGATTCAGGGAAAAGAGCCATGCTCCTGGACGACTTGTTTCTTCACTCCCCTCTCCGTGAATTGGTGGTTCTCCCACTGTGCTGTGTTTGGTCAACTTTAGAGCAAAGTGCACACTTCTGCGGCAATCTATGTACTTGCATTATTCCTTGATCAAATCATATGAGACTTCCTTGCAACAACTTCTTTGTATTCATTTCACAAATCTAGTATTAGATAATGTCCACTTCTTTCTGATAGTTCCCGTCAATTAGTAGTAATTATTCCAAGGCCACAGTAGCATTTTCTAGTAAAGCAGTTACCTGCATTGGCAGCATGACCTGCTCTTGGTTGCTACCTTTAGTGAGATGTATCCTTCATTTCTGGTAGCACTCTGGCCTTTGCTCATCTAACAAGTGTTGCCATTTTGTGGATGTTCTCTTGTCCGGTATAGTTTATTGAGGAAAGATGATAAAGAAAAATGCATTTGCGTGCTGCTTCAGTATTCTAATTGGGGGCAGGGCTCAACACTTCTGCCACTCTTGTGCTGGGAAATGCAAATTTAAAATGGAACAAGACATAGGGCAGTTCAGAAGTGAAAATGCTGCTGTAGACATCTTATCGAAGCAGGGGTGCTGCTAGCAGATGGAGAGAGGAGGCACTTCTTAGTGTTCATTAAATTATTTCTTTAGGAATAGGATCAACCAAAGATGTTTGATACTTTTGACAGGTGAGAGCATTTGGTGTTTACGTTTCAAAACCCAAGACCTCTTGAAGAAACAGCTACCAGCACCCACTGTGTATTTTTGTATTGTATGTGAAAACTATTTGCCATACTATTATAAGCATAAATGAATGGCTTTCACAAGGCTTTGTTAGCAACTGAACAAATAAATAAATGGTTATATACTATGTAAGGCCCAGAGCTTGTCTCTAAATGCCCATCAGCAACCCAATACTTAGAAAATGAAAAATCTTCAAACACAGGCTTCTGTGTTAAACACAGTTAAATTTTTTGGTTGATAGATTATGGAGAAGGAAGACAGTGAGCTACTTTTTCTCTATATGGCCCTAGCAAGAAACCCGGAATTGCTCTGATGTGCAGCCTAAAGGTAATGGGAGAACATATGATTTCAAATTGTTGGCAACAGGACCACATTTCAGGATGACTGCTGTTATGTAGTTCAAGATAGATGGGAAAGGGAAATGAGAAAGCTGGAACCTTTCCAGCTTCATTGAAATAATTCACTATTGGAACCTCAATAGAGATGGTTGGAAAAGTGTGTCTGTAGATTGCAAGTTTTGGAGGTATGCTAAAATAATCTGCATTTGTTTGGCAGAGTTTGGATGGAGGTTGCGCCTTATTTTCTAGTTTGTGCAATGGGTATGTAAAACGCATAAAAACGAGAAGCTTAATGTTTACAGGCTTGCGTAGACTATACACAGCGCAAAGCATGTAATGTTGAAGTCTAGCCAGTGTTTATTCTTAAATGTGTAGTGTTAGTGTCTTATGCTCTCAGTTTATAAAATAACTTAAACTAACCTCTGCCCTAACCTCTCCCAAGTGAGTTCTTGACTGAGTAATACTTTGGGAGTTTGTGGACAAGAGTTGAGACGTTGCTGTGCTGAAGTGACATACACTCAAGCATCCTAGTTAAGTTTCTAGGAAAGTTGAACAGTCTTCAGCAACTTCAACGGGTGGGTTTGAAAATGTAAAGGGTATATTCTAATAACTTCAACCAGTGACTTGTCTTCTATATAGAGTATAGGCATAAATGTTAAGATGTATTCTACACGTTTCTGCAGAAACCTCTCACAGGCTCCTCTCTAGAGGACACTGGAAACACTCTGCCTTGATTAATTTTAATAAGATTACTGTGTTGCCTTATTGTTTAATTTCATGTAGTGAACTTGAAATAAAGAAGCAGACAAAGCTGTTTCTCCCTTGTGTGAGTCTCTGGACTTTTTTCTGCCTCATCACACCAGCGTTCAAGGTGAAATGGAGTTAATGTGGCATTTTGAACACAAAGAACTGGGACTATATATTTTGTGATACCCTATAAAACATGATGGCATGGTTTGTAAGACTCTGCAGTGAAGCAGTTTTGTGCCCCTTACAGCATAGGAAAGGGGGGAAGCTTAGCATGGGAAATGGAGTGGGAGTCCCTGATGTTGTAGCACTGGTGGACCTGATCAACCCCTGGATAAGAGGTCACTGGGAAGATAAGGAAAGTAGTACAGTATGTTTTTAAAAGTTGGATAGTGGGGACCAACTGCCAGCCTAGGATTGGGTAGTCAGTATTAAGGTACTAATACTCGCACTATAGCCAGTTTTGCTCAGAAATGAAACAAGTACTGGAAGGGGAATTAAGTGCAGTCAACGTTTTCTCTGCTAGTTATGGAAAACTCACTTTCAGTTTGCATCCTTATCTGAAAGATCAGGGCCTATTTATGCATAGCTTAATGTAGGGATACTTGGGATGGAAAAATCTCTGAACATTTTTTTAAAAAAATAATCTAATCACCATATCTTTTGAAGTCATAGTGGTACCTAATAGGAACGATGGTGATGATTATTTTGAAATTCTGGCAAAGGCAATCCATTTGGGGTCTATAATAGTAGAAAGGTTAGGAAGTCTTGACTCGGTGCTTGTGTTTGCCACTTGCTGCATGGGGCACTTTTCCAATATCTTCTCCCAATTCCCCAAACATAACCAAACACATCCTTGTGGCTTGCCTTGCAATGCATCCCTTCTCCCAGGAAAGCAGATCTGGTTCTCTTGTTTCTTTCCCTTGAGCCTGTTCAGGCTACCACCTAGCTCCCGAGGCCTGAGACCCCTCTTTCTGCCTTTAAAATCCTGATTTAAAAGTAGAAGAATCTCCTCGTCTTGACATCTTGTCTTATAACTCCTGCACTACATTGTACTATTCCAGCAGAAACTAATCTTGGTCTTTGGAGCAACCTTGCTATTGACCCACAAATTTCCCTTTTATCGTTTTTGTCTTGTGTTCAGTCAAACCAATATGTGCTTACCTGGGAGTAAGTTTCATTTAATTCAATGGTACGTCTGACAAGACATGTATAGGATTTCACAAGAAATATCATTTTCCTGTATGTGTGAATTTTTTCACTCTCCCAGTTTTTCTTCTTCCTTACTTCCCAGTACTCCTAAATTCCTGCTTCTCTAGCCCCAGTTGCCCCTGGGTAACCCACATATGCTCCTCTCCCCCCCCCCGCTTGCTGCACCCCATTTCCCTTTTAAGAATTTCTTCCTTCTCTAGATAGATCCCAAATGTAATTGCTATCTGTATGAATGGCTAAGAAGCATTGAATAGTTTTATTTTGATTTCCCTTCCTGTTTGTTAAACAAACTTTATTGGGGGGGGGGATAATTTATTTGTACCTTTTCCCCTTGTCTTTTCTCATTGAAGCAGTGAACTGTGTCAGTGACTACTTGTAATTCACAGGCTCATATGCTCTATACCCAGCCCAGGGCCCATACGAGTTGTGAATGTTCAGCAGAGTGTGTCTTTAAGCACTTACAAGCCAAGGCAACAAGGCACACATCCTCTCCTACCAGCCTGGGACCACACAGCCTCAAACAGAGGAATGAACCGACTCTTAAATCTTAAAAAGTCCACAGGCTAAACTAGCCCCAGCTAGTTTAGGGACCTATCCCAAAGCTATAAAGCTTAACTTTAAAGTGGTAAGGTGCCCAAGCAGCAAGGCTGAATTTAGTATGGTTCCCAGTAACCACAAATAAAGCTTATAGTTTAACTACAATTTATTAAGAAAACAAGTGTTACAAAACTAGGAAGGCATAAAAGAACCAACAGAGATGCACTTTAAAAAACAAACAAAACCTAGGCTCTTAACACTGTCTAGGCCCTAATACCTACAAGGTGGTTAGCCTTGCTGGTCCACCTTGCTCTCAAGTCCAACAAAGCAGCAGGTCCAGGCTGGGGCATCTTGGACTGACGTGGAGAAGGTGATCTGAATGTTTGAAGATCTGAAGGTCTCTGATATGATGGTCTTGAAGGTCAGATGGTGTGTGTCTGTACCCCCAAAACTGGGTATCTTTATACCCTCTAGTATAATTAATTAATTATCCAATCAGGACAAAGGTCAGACCGCTTCCTGATGGGATATTTGGAAGTTACATCCTGTTCAGAAAAGGTTATGTAAACAAAATGCTAATTCTAAGTGATGGGTCTCAGCTGTACAGAATCTTTTTAATTGTAGCACTAGCTGGACGGAACCTTGCTGATTAGGAACTTCTTTCCTAACCCTAACTATGATCTCACACCTTTCTGCAGAAAACAAAGCAAATAGGAAATTATACTTCTTGATGAAATTACCTCAGGAAATGAGCTGATTATTACCAGCTGGTACCTTAACAGCATTAGCTCTTTTTTTTTTTTTTTTTAACAAAATGGAGGTATTCTGACAAAATGGAGTCAGACCACGGCCTCACCTTCTCTTGCTCTTTACACAGCACTCCAGCACGTGAGATAAATTTTCCCAACTTCCAGCATATCCCATGCCTGCATTTGAAAGATAATCACAATAGTATGAATTGTATTTACATGGACAGAAGCGTCACCTTGTGAATAGTGAGCAAGTCAATTTTTTTAAATGTATATAAGTGTCAGACACTGCTGGAAGTATTTTGGAATCTTCTCTTAAAATATTGATTCCCTACAGATCACAATAATCTGTGTCTTATACAATGTGAAAAGTTAGTAATGGTAGCAACATTGCTTGAGTCACACACTTCAGTGCAGAGCCATTCTTAAATCCATTTTTGTTCTTTTTGATGAACACACAAGTGCACTGAACTGAGGCCTAACATCACCATACATATCCATACCTACAACTAACGGCATAAATGAGGGACGGGAGGCTAGTTATGGCTACTAAATAGTTGCCAACTTTCTCGGTCTATATAAGCCTGCCTTGATCAAATGGACAGTCCATGCGGGGCAGCACAATTGTGTCCCCAATCTGGAAATCTAGCAGTAAAATAGTTTAAGCCATCTATGGTCGGATGGACTTGCACGTGTTGAGTGAGAAGAGGGGAATTGGGATTTGGGAATCGAAATGCGGCATCGCTCCCTTACGCGTCTCCATACAGAACCCTCGCCTTTCGCACATCTCTCCCTTCTCGGGGACATGGTCATCCGTGGGGCGAGAGAGGATCGCACATGCTTTCGGCTGTAGCGAGAAAGGAGAGACCGGTAGTGCCTCGACAGTGACTCTAAAGCGGGCAGCCCACAAATTGAACGTCGCCCGGTCAGGGCCAGTAGATTAGTCAGATAGCACACCACAGAGATACAGAGGGAGAGCGCTTATTTCGCAAATGCAGGCTTTCAGTGCGAAACCGCAGTTTCATGCCACTCTAGTTTGTTTGTTGGTTTGTTTATTAGCCCTGTGGCTTTCTGATTTCTAGGGGCTTTTGTGGCTAGAGATCTCTGTTTGTTTTTTTTCCTATTGTAAACCCCTCGCCCATAGAGAGTGCTGAACTACTTATATTATGTCTGACTCTTGGTCCATTAACGGGTCTTTGGGGCGGGGGTTGCACCTTGGGAAGCAAAGAGGTGGAGCTGGGGCTGACAGACAACCTGGAGGCGTCCAGTGTTTGAGTGTAATTTTGAAGAACGAACACACTAGAATGTGGTTCCCATTGCTCTCAAAATGCAGCAGTGGAAAGTATACTCCACCCCACCCCACACACACCGAGAACATCTCAGGTGCATGCAAGGTAAATGCAGCTGCTAAACTGCCACCGTCATTGCCCGCTCCCAACCCAACGCAGACTCTTTTGCCACTCCAGTAGAGTAGACCGCAGTCCTGTGCGAATTTAGGTAAAAGTCTCCCCACGACGGAAAGGTCTAGACGTGACGGACTGTAGGGGGCAGTGCTCATCTCCGTTTCTAAGCCTGTAGAGCCAGCGTTTGTCCAGGACAAGCTTCCGTGGTCATGCAGCCAGCATGACTATACGCCGTAGCGCACACGGAACGCCAAAGTGGTCCCTATTTACGGAGCAGCAAACTACTCCACTGAACTAGGAGAGCCTGACTTCTGCGTCAATAGATTGCAAAGGGACTGCTGGGTTGAGTCAAAAAGGTTAGATGTACTGGAGTTCGGCATGTTGTGATTTTCTTGAAGCTTCCGGGGCACACAAATATGGCTGACTCAGATCTTTCCCGCCAATGAGGATTGCCGCGAATTCACGAATAAAAATCTTCCTGCACGTGTGTAAAAGTTAATATCAACTTTTTAAATCATGCCTGCGTGTTCTGCATACGGGTGTGCGAATCGCTTTACGAAAAATGGGATTTAATTTCCACGGAAAGGTTCATGTATTCACATTACATCGGTATGTAATATTTCCCCCCTCCTTTTTCCCCCCTTCCCGTTTACACGTTTTTCCCCACCTTCCATTTTCTACTGTAATATTTTTGAAATTCTGAACATTAACAGAATTTGTTTTATGGGGGGGGGGTGAGTGTAGAAGTTTAAAAAAATACTCTTAATAGCCTAGAAGTAAAAAAGAATTACTCTCATATTGACAACTACCTGTGTTATGAAGAGATTTTAATGTAATTTTCCTACATATTTATCTAATTTTCGCCCACCCTCCCCTTTTTTCTTTCCTTCCCGTTCACACTTTATTTTTGGTTGTGTAGATTTCAAAAAATAAGTCTGTCAAAACAGTGTAATCCGAGTTTTAATAGACAGCAAGTAGCATTTCGTCCGGTGTGTTCAGTAATATAATTATGCGGAATTAAACCTTGTAAGTGCATATTAAATCATAATATGGTTACCAATGATGTTTCTACACGATCACACGTTTTTATTTTGGTAAGTTTTTATTTCAGGAGTAAATTATTAAGTGCTAAACATCACGCGAAAAGCAATCTGAAATGCTTGGAATAAAGATTGTTTGGGGCACACAAACATACATGGCCGCTATGCCCGCCCCCTGGCTTCACTCGATTCCTGTCAATTTAACGGGAATGCCCACTCCAGTCAATCTAACCTTTTTGGGTTGAGTGTGTTACTCTAGGCTTTCTCTGTCTATGCGCAAGTGCTGGACGGAGGTTTCCGGTTCGTAGCCAGTCCGCTTCCGGTCCTCGCTTTTCCGAGCGCCAAAATGGCGACGTCTTTGGGCTCGAACACCTACAATCGGCAGAATTGGGAGGATGCGGTAAGGCTCTGCTTGGGGGTGCGTGGGGGGCGCGCGTGAAAAGGTAGGGGGCGCGGCTTCTTCGTCTCCTGTGGGTGTAGCATCTGCTGTCACCCGCATGCCTAGTGGGGAGAAAAGGCTCCTGCTTCCTGCCTGGCCAGAGGACTCCCAGGAGCAGGGAATGGGGGAAAGTCACGAGCGTTTGGTGGAGCTTGGTGGGGAGAACCGAAGAAGCTTTGGCTTGGAAGCAGAGCTGCCTTTCTCGGTTGCTTGCACCTCGAAAGAAGCCACGCATTGTAGCGGGAAATTTTGATCAAGGGAACAGTACCGAGTTCTGAGTCTTAGAGACCTCTTAAGGGAGCTTAAGGTGCAGATATCCTGGACAACCTGTTCGATGCTTTTAATTACTAAACTGCTGTTTGGAGGGCATCTTGCGTTTCTGCCATAGGGCTATTTGACAATTATAAAAGTTAAAATGTAAAAATGTAAGTTTGTTCATCCCTTTCTGCCTTCCTCCAATATGGTTGGCAGAAACCAGGAAATCTCTCTCACACATGCATGCATACACACACTGCACTTGTGCAATTTTATTTTCATTGTAGTTATGGCAGATACACATTTAAATAAACGGAAATTCAATGCAAAGTTAGGACTCTAGGAAGCACTGGCATCCTACCGAAAAGGGCATTCAATTAAAAAGTATTCTCTCCTTTTGCCCTGAAAGATTTATTTCCTGATACTTCGAATCAGACTGCAATCCTATGTATGTTTACTTGAAAGTAATTCCAATTGTGTTCATTGGGGCTTACGTTTTGGAAAGTGTGTATAGGATTGCAACTTGAGTTGTACTTATGTATTTGAAAACATTTTCCATGACAGAACCCTACTTTGTTTGGGTTCCTGCTCTGTCCTTTCTTGTGTAGAAAAATGTTTTATAACATAGTTTTGATGGTTATGAATTCACTTTCCTTTGAACAGGTACAAAGGGATTTCTATAATATCAGTTAGTATCCATGACAGCACCATTCCAGACTGAAAGAAACTAAAGAGTTTGTTGTTGCGGCTTTGAATGCTGGAATAAACTATTTGCTCTCAATAATTGTTTTTCTCTTTTGTATAGGATTTTCCCATTTTATGCCAGACATGCCTTGGAGAAAACCCCTATATTCGAATGGTATGTTTTTGGAGTGCACTGAGAGAATAACATTATAGTGCTAAATATTATAGTGCTATTATAATACTATAATATTATAGTGCCAAAAATCAGTGTGATGAAATAAAAATAAGGAAAAATACAAGTTTGTAGGCATATTTTGGGTTTCTTCATTTTATAGTATATGCAGTCTAGTGAAAGAAATGAGATTTGCATCTTAAAAAATATTTTAGGTTTCAGGTATGAATCATATCTGTTCACACACTTGTGGGTATGTGAAATATGTTCTAGTCTTGTTATAAAGCTTTATGAAATATTGTCCTCATTATGAGAGGAGCATTTCATTTTGATTACTTCTGACTATTAAAAAAAAGCACATAATTTGGAAATCAATTCACTAAAATTTGTGAAACTCCTGAATAAAGAGATTGAGATGAGGCTCAGGTCATGTATATTTTTATGCTGTCAATAAAAATTATTCTTCTGTGACTTTGTGTTACTAACAACAGTAGACCCTTTTCATCCCCATTTGACTCAACATGGGTTCCAAACCCAAGTTGGGAAGGCCCATAAAGGATCTCCCAGCCGCAACCATAGGTTGTATCTGGGAGGTCTTCTGAGGTGCGGGGAGGTCACATACAATCTCCCTGCACTTCAGAATATGAGATCCAAGCGCAGATTCTTGAAATTGGGGGTTTAGCCTGCAGATACCAAGGGCAGACCTATATTGGGAGTTTCCAAAGTGGGTGTTTTGACAATTTAGGGTGTTGCACCACAGGATGTCCTCAGTGGCCCCTCCTACTTGTTCTCTTGGGTGCCACCATCTTAGATCTCGCACGATTTGTGTGCCACTATATTGGATCTTGTGAGATCCAAGATAGTGATACCCAGCTGAGGAAGAGGCTATGGGAGCGTCATGACCCAGGTAAGTTTGGGAATCATTGATATATGCCTTAATCCAGAACTTCATGTGCACTCAATACTTGCACACAGATCCTTTGTCTGCAGGGGACTGGTGTTCAAGAGAATAGATATTGTTTCATGTTGTCTTTATTGCTGCTGATCTATGATGTCTTAAAAAAGGTATGTCAGATAAGATGGTTCTTTGCATATTGTTCAGTTCAGTGATGATAGAAGATAAATGTGATTGGCTTCTGTTTCCTAGGACAGTCTGAACAGTCAAAATCAAGTGTGGCAGTTAAAATGTATTGTGCAAGTAGATTTGTGGGAATTGAGGAAGTAATTTGGATTTTAAAATACATGTTATGTTGGGAGATGTTTATTCTTTTAGTGAAATGCATTTTTCTTTTTTCTAGACCAAAGAGAAATATGGAAAAGAATGCAAGGTATGTTTATTGCTTAAAAAAGATACCTTTAGAGTAACATAAATGCTAGAGCATATTTGTATCATTTAGAAGTTGAATATGTTGCCCAAGACCTGAACATTAAGCATTTAAGTAATTTTACCCATGTTGTTTAGTATATTGTGCTGAGGTCAGTAGAACATACACATAATGGTCCTGCTAGCTCTGCGCCAAAAAAATAAAAAAAAATCGCTTGAATACAGTAAACAAGAATGCCTTACACCGAGTGTCTGGGAATTAAATGTTCTTTTTCAAGAGGGCAAACCTTTGTAGCCAGCTTTTGTTGCCTCTGGTCGTCCTTAATTTTGCTTCATTTTCTTTTCTGAGTTTGTGCAGCTGCGCTGACTGATAGCAAGGAAGTCCAGAGTTGTATGCATTGCATAAATCTTACATGCTTCAGTTAAGCTAGTAGTGCTAATGCAGTCTTTGTCTCAGATCTGTGCCAGGCCTTTCACAGTGTTTCGTTGGTGCCCGGGTGTACGGATGCGCTTTAAGAAGACAGAAGTATGCCAGACGTGTAGCAAGCTGAAGAATGTTTGTCAGACTTGCCTTCTTGACCTGGAATATGGTGTGTAGTTAACATAGTGGGCAAATACATAATACATTATTGCTGCAGTACAACCATCAAATGTTTTTGTCTACAGACATATATTTATATGTTTGGGTCTGTGTGTAATAAGGAGTGCATAAAAAAAAGACCTACTCTCCCCACCATTTTATTCAGCCCTTGGGGGATGTCAGTGATCAGATAGCATCATCATTCTATTTGGAAAAATTGAATTAGGTGGCACACATGGTCCCATTCCCCAAAGGAGTGGCAGCATTTAGTGGTACAAGGGAGGGGTTTATTGTTACATGCTGCTTATGCTGCATCAGCCCCAGGCTTGACCTGTAAGACCTATTTAGTTGGATGGGGCTTACTCCCAGGTAAGTGTATTTTGGATTGCAATCTTTGCAATGTGTTTGTGGCAATAATTGCTCAATCATTATTTTAACCCCTTTTCCCTTTAAATGTTAGGTTTACCTATTCAGGTTCGAGATGCTGGACTCTCACTTAAAGATGATATGCCCAAGTCAGATGTTAACAAAGAGTACTACACCCAAAATATGGAAAGAGAGGTGATGAAATGTCTTGTGCAATTTGTGATGCAGCCTAAATGAACTGGATAATTGGAAATTTCTGTTTGCCCTTTTTATTTACACCTGTTAATCTGCTTTTCAAGATCATGAACTCTGATGGCACCCGACCTGTAGGCGCTCTTGGAAAGGCAACATCTACTAGTGACATGTTGCTCAAGTTGGCTCGGACCACTCCTTACTACAAACGCAACCGCCCGCATATTTGTTCATTTTGGGTGAAAGGAGAATGTAAGAGAGGGGAAGAATGTCCCTACAGGTATAATCATGCTAAGAATTTGTTTTGTCTCATGGAGGCACAGTAAAATAAAAATAATGCACAGTAAAATAAAAATAATGCTCCTGCGTTAAAAGGTGTGGCAAATGTTGAGAATATATCAACTTGGTAAACAACAAAACAATACTATCCCTGAGCAAATGTGTATCAGAGTACGTTGGCTGTCAGCCACAATCACATTCCCAGAACTTGTTCACAATTGATAATCTCAGTGTATTTTAGCAAACTCATTTGTTTGGAAAATTACTTGTCATTTCAAGCTACTTCCCTGAGTTACCACCAGCTGCCCTAACTTGAGAAGATTAAAGGTAAAGGTTTCCCCATGACTGAATGGTCTAGTCGTGACCGAGTGTAGGGGGCGGTGCTCATCTCTGTTTCTAAGCTGAAGAGCTGGCGTTTGTCCTTAGGACAAGTTTCTGTGGTCATGTGGCCAGCATGACTATATGCTGTAGCGCATGGAACGCCGTTACCTTCCCACCGAAGTGGTACCTATTTATCTACTCGCATTTTACGGGCTTTCAAATTGCTAGGTTGACTGGGAGCTGGGAGAAGCAATGGGAGCTCACTCCATTGTGTGGTCTCGAACTGCCAACCTTCCGGTCAGCAAGTTCAGCAACAGCAGTTTAACCCGCAGTGCCACCATATCCCTGTTCAAGAAAATTAGATGAAGCAAAAAGTGAAACAATTCAGAAGTTCATTTTCACCTGGTTGCAATTTGCTTGAATAGGTGGGTCAGTTGCTGTGATGATTTTAGGTGTGAATGGCACTAACAAATACTGTAAAATATTGTGCTTGAACTGTAGGCACGAGAAACCAACAGATCCAGATGATCCCCTTGCTGATCAGAACATTAAAGATCGGTACTATGGTATCAATGATCCAGTGGCTGACAAGCTTCTCAAACGAGCCTCCACAATGCCCCGCCTGGACCCACCAGATGACAAGACAATTACCACTTTGTATGTAGGTGGCCTGGGTGACACTATCACTGAGACGGACCTTAGGTATGCTTGTATATCTGGCTCTACTTCAGACTCAATACTTTGCATTGTTGCATGTTTTCATTTTAAGGGTATATCTGGACTAAAGTTCTCCAGAGTCCCTTTTCATCTCACCATGGTGTCTTTTCCAGTGGCTGTTGCTTGTGTCTCTTTTCCTTTTTTTATACCGTGAGCCCTTTATACCGTGAACCATGTATTTGCTTAGCTATGTTAAACTGCTTTGAACTCTGTTGAAAAACAGTATATAGGTTGAGCCAAATTATCTGGGGATTTGGCTTGATGTGGTCCCTCGGACCTGCACTGACCCAAATTTGGCTCAGTCTGAAGCCTCCATGGGCGACTGGGCTATGCTCCGGTTGCCCCTAAAGGCTCTTCTCAGGCTCACCAAGGCCGTGGCATCCACCTGCAGCCTCGGTAGGTCTCAGAATGGCTGTTTATGCCAAAAAATGCATCTTCTGATTTTTCTGCAAAACTGGAAGTGTCTTTTTTTTTCCAGCGTAAACAGTCATTCTGAGACCCGCTGAGGCCGCAGGTGGACTCATGTGGCTTTGGCGAGCCTCAGAAAGCCCTCCGGACCTGACCGGAGCAGTGTTCCAGTTGGGTTCAGAGGATTGGGGGCTGGTCACGCTTGACATCTTGAGGAACTATTTACTATGTCTGCTAAAGGTTTGGGATGGCTGATCGTTTTACCAGCTAATGATTTAAAGTTAGTTTTTGTCAGCCCCGGAAAATTATTTCATCAGCTTAAAACTTAATGTCCTTGGACATTGATGCTTTACTTATGAAGAAACTAATTCTACAGTTTCCAATTTTTTTTAAAAATGGGTGTTGCTACAATTTTTAAATAGTGAGGGAAAACTTCTAGAAATTGATACTGGTGTTCTTCAGTGTTTATGGAATCGTTGATTTGGAGAAGTGTCTCACATCTGCCGCAAAGAGAGGAGATTCCATGTTTCTGAAGTTATACTGCGTTTTTCGTGCTCGAATGCCTTATTCCAGTACAGCGATGTCACAGCGCACGTTTTCTCCTCAGGAATCATTTCTACCAGTTTGGTGAGATCCGGACGATAACCGTCGTGCAGAGGCAGCAGTGTGCGTTCATCCAGTTTGCCACCCGGCAGGCTGCAGAAGTGGCAGCAGAGAAGTCCTTCAATAAGCTCATTGTCAATGGGCGCAGGCTTAATGTGAAGTGGGGCAGGTGAGTGAGAGAAGCCACGGCAGCGGCATGCCTTTGTCATTCAGAGATCTTGCTTGATCGAAGTTCTAGTGTGTTAGCACTTGAGGTACCCAAGACATAAGAACATAAGAAGAGCCCTGCTGGATCAGGCCAAAGGCCCATCTAGTCCAGCTTCCTGTATCTCACAGCGGCCCACCAGGTGCCCCAGGGAGGCATGAAACAACAAGATCCTGTTGCATCCTGTTGCCACTCCCTTGCACCCGGTACCAGTAGCCCACCACCTTTGTAAGGAGGTTGCACAATCCATCATTGCCTATAGCCCACGATGGACCTTTCCTCCAGAAATCTGTCCAATCCCCTCTTAAAGGCATCAAGACCAGATGCCATCACCACCTCCTGTGGCAAGGAGTTCCACAGATTAACTACCCGGTGGGTAAAAAAGTACTCAGTACTCAGGGTCCAACTCAGTATATTGCAGAATTGCAAGCATGCTATGAAGGTCATATGTTCTCCAGGCTCCCTTAGTACCAATTGTCCCAAGAAAATTGGTTGATATATCCAGCTGTCTGCAATGGCAGTGCTAGAAGCCCTTTCCTCATGGGGTGTCCCCTCTTCCATTTTAATTTTTGTTTGTACTTGGTAACATTGAAAGTTCCCATGTTGATATTCATTCAATTTATCAAGTGCCTTTCTCCCCGAAGGGCACTCAAGGCGGCTAACATATCTTTAAAATACATAAAAAAACATTAGAATAAAATAAGTAATAAATTATACAGTAAAAGCAAGCAGCAGCGATAAAGCAATTAAATTAAAATATATAAATTATGTAAAAAGCAGCCATCATCTCCTTACAGGGCATTAAAAGGTTTCTGAAATAAAAATGTCTGGAGCCCTCGCTGGATATATGGATAACTTACCGCTTGAGCTTGGTTTCAGTGCCTCTGGTTTGGATTTCAGGTCTCAAGCAGCTAGAGGAAAGGAAAAGGAAAGAGAAGGGACCACGGAGTCTGGTATAAAACTGGAGCCAGTACCTGGACTACCTGGAGGTAAGCAAAATGTTCCTTGGTTGACTTGCTTGTCAATAAATTGCTTTTGTCATTCTGTTCTTGAGAATCATAGCCCTAGATCTTCGAAGAGGCTAAGTTTTGGACTGAGCTTTGCTGGAGATTGGACAGTTTAAGGCTGAAGAAGGGAACTATGGCAAGGAGGAAGCCTGAAAATCAAGTTGATGGGATTTTGAGGGAGGAGTTCTTGGTCCATTACTTGATAGCTTTACTAATCCATCCTGTGGCAAGATAAAGCATCTGATTTAGATTGAGGTGTCTTTGGTGCAAAAACGTTTTTATCAGTGTGTGTCTAGCTTTAGTAGAGATGTTAATTAGGCAGATTGTAGTTGTCCTTTTTAGGCTTAGATTCATCTTGTCTGTTGAACACACTTCATTCATGCATTTCCTGTCCTGCAGCTCTTCCACCTCCTCCAGCAGCAGAAGAGGAGGCAGCTTCTGCAAATTATTTCAACCTACCTCCCAGTGGGCCTCCAGCTGTGGTGAACATTGCTCTGCCACCACCCCCTGGCATTGCTCCCCCACCACCCCCAGGTACTTTTTTTTTGCTTTTGGAGGAAGAGGCACGTGTGTCTTTGACTCCAGAATCTGTTTGCTTACCTTGTACTCGGCGGGGGGGGGGGAGTACTAGTTCAGATGTTTTCAAGCTGAAGTTGCTTCTTTGATCCCCCCCCCCCTCAGGGGTTCTCATAGTTCTGCCTTCTGAGTTTGTCAGAAGGTGTGTCTGTGCAGCAGGGAAGCTGAGACCCTGACATTAACAGGGGGTGTTGGATTACTCTATAATAGAAAGTTTAATCAAGTTTGGAAAACAATGTGTCTTCTTTCTGCAGGTTTTGGGCCACACATGTTCCATGCGATGGGACCTCCACCTCCTTTCATGAGAGCTCCAGGTCCCATTCATTATCCTTCTCAAGATCCACAGAGAATGGGTGCCCATGCAGGGAAACACAACAGCCCCTAGCACCGATGGGTCATTTTCATTGCTTATTTTTTTTCCCTCTTTTTTTTTTTTTTTTTTACAAAAATGTTGGATTGGTAGCATACCAAATTCAGTTATAATGAGCAGGAAACCAAACCTCTCTTTTCCTTATGGGCACACAGCAGAGGCTTAGTCTTGCTGCGTAACAACAACAAAAAATCCGATGATTTGTATAACTAAGCTATTTACTACTGGGAGAGGAAAGAGTGGCTTCTGTTAGGAGGAGCAGAGGAGTGAGCTACATAATGAACTGTACCAGAACCTCAAATCTCGGCTTCAGTGTATCCAGTTTTACACACTTCGAAATACATTTAGCTTCTTGGCAAAAAAAAACCCCTAGTAATCCCCGATCAATTATACAATGGAATCTACCAGGCCTTGTTCAAAATGGAAACGCTACTGCTAATCCACTTGAATGTCAAATTTCTGTATCACTGTTGAAGCGAGATTCAAGTTCCTCCTTGCACTGAATGGAAAGATGGAATGGAAAGATCTAGGGAGGTCACTGCAGACTAGTATGAAGGACAAGCACATGGGGTGCCATTTTGTAATGAATGCTGTTTCTCATCGTTCTTGATTCTGTCTGTGATGTGTGCTGCCAAAACGTTGAGGCAACAGCACTGCATGCTTGTTAAGCCTCTGCTAAGAGGTTGGTGACTCCTGAGTTGTGGCTTATGTGGCCTTCATGTCTCATTGCCACTAAACCTAGTCTGGTTGATTTCCTAACCGAACATTTGATTACTGATGGCTGTCTTAGCTATGTGTGTTCTGTATTTGCCCTATACCATCTGTTTTCTGCATAAAGTCTGTAATGTGTCCTAGTAAAGAGAACTGTATTTTTACATTCTCAAGTCTTATTCATTTGTGTTTTTTACATACACAAATATGTACACAGCATTTGGCAGATTTTCTCATGGTATCTGGACCTTGTTTTGAGTCACTGTGGCAGCTGTGTAAAATGAATGGATTTAACATTGTTGGGACTTGTCTTCTAAAAGGATGGAATACAGAATCTGAATGGCGTGATCGACAGCTGCATACAGTATATGCCTGCTGATTTTTAAGGCCCATCCAGTGGACTGAAACCGTAGGTGGTGTGAGGTTTTCAAAAGTGCCCAAGTTCTTACGTAACATCTAAGACAGAACATCTCCTAAGATGCATAGAAATTAGATGTGTAAAGGTTAACTTTGACAGTAACAGTTGTTGGTAATTAAAGTCTCCGATTATGACACTGGAAACCTGTCCTTGAGACCTTGTCTCATAGGTTGCTAATACAGGGCAGGATTTATGCAACCCTGTACTATGAAAGTGAGACTATCCACATCGAAGTCCCTCAGGAGTAACATCCAATGCAAGAACCTGCATAGAAGAACTGACCAAAAGGGATAGAAACTACCACTTCAGTTGGCTTAAGTCTCTAAAGTTAAATCTCCGGCTATAGCTGTGTGCATGTATCTGGAAGCAGTCCCCTATTGTACTGCGTACAGAGCTAGTGCTGTACCTGATACTGTTCAGCTAAATTTATACTGGCACTTTTGAACTTTAGAAGAGTGACTGTTTTGTTGCTGGAAATTAACAGAGAACCTTGTAGCACCTTGAAGGCTGACAAATGGAATATGGTTGCTTATGCCACAGTAAAGCAGCTAGTTTTCAAGGCATCAAGACTCTCTTGTTTTTTGCTACAAGTTCTGAGGGCATCTCTTGCACAGCATTGACCTTCACAGATCGCTTCCTCTCTGCAAGTATGACAAACCAAAACATTGTTTTTAAAATACAATTCATTTTATTTTTCTCCAATTCCGGTTCTGAATGTAAACATGAATACCAGTTCGTGGACCTGGATTTAGACAGTCCTTCCATGACATGAAGTTCCTAACAAATACTGTAGACTGATATGCCTACCTATTTGACTACTCACATGCTGTGGTATGGGAGATGGAATGGTAGTTCTACTCTTGGGTGCCCTGAACAATAATTCCATTTAAGCAATCTTTTTCACGGCCAAATGATATGGTTAAAATTACATTGTTGTACAAGTAGGGCAACCTCTATATCACTGATGGTAAACATAACTGCATAACTTTAAGCAACTGCAAAATACTAATTTAGTAAATACTCATAAAATTATAGTCTAATCCTTTGAATAAACACAACAATAAACCAAGTTAAGTACCATTTGCTGAGAATTCCAAGTTAAATGAGAGCCTTCCTAGTAGTGCTTGTATGTATTATTTCAGTGCCAGGAGATATAAAACAACTACAAAACTAGAGTTGATCTCTGTTGGGTGTTTGCTTTATACAACATTAACAAAAGCATACAGAGTAGAACACACCAGGACAATTTGGTCAGACCAGTGGTCCACTCAGGCCAGTTCTGGGACCAGCAGAAAAACTGTACCAGTAATGGAGATATTATGTCTGTCATTTTCCTGTTCTTCAGCTTCTGTCTAAGGGGAATCTAAGTTGCAATTGTAGAGCCTTGCCTGGAAGTATAGTACATTTTACTGACGGTATAAGCCTAAGTTTGCTAAACCTGTCCTGTTGAACTTATTTCCATTAACATATCATTAAATTCTAACTTATATTCTAAAGGTGTGGGCTTCTTACTACAGATGTTTGCCAGAGGATCATTAGCAAGACCACCATTGTGTGTTACGTTCTAGGAATATGAGCTAGTGGCCCAATTAACACCGCTTACTAATTTATTTAGCACCATTATTGAGATTCTACTGTATATGAAATGGTTACTATGTCAAGGCACCCTAAGTAGTATCATGACATAGCATGTTTTAAGTCTTAAACACATGACTCATCCCTCTCCATTTAAAACTGGATCTTAAGTTTACTAAGATAGTATAAACCTTCTGGGAAAGAACTCCCAGGGGGGAAAAATGTGGTTGCATGAGAGCTTGGTGAAAATTTATCTAGATCTTTTGTTTAAAACAGCAACAACACTGCCAGCAACCCTTTTATTACTTGAGTTATCTCAGAAAATGCTGCTATTTAACATGAACTTGGATGTTTTGACCTTGACCTTGTATTTATTTGTGGACCACGCAAACCTTTATTTCTCTGCACTGGGACTCTGCACTCATATTCCTTAGTGTGTTGTTTCCTTGATATACTGCTTACCTATGAAGAAACTATAGAATTAAGATAGTATGACTCTAATTCTGTCTACATTTACCCTTGTGTAAGCACCCTTGAATGTAGCACAACTTATTTCCAAGTCAGCATGTACAGAATTTCATTCTGTGGGCCCAATCCTATCCCTTCAGGTGCTGATGCAGGTGCAAAGCAGCCCCAAGGTAAGAGAACAAATGTTCCCTTGCCTTGAGGAGGCCTCCATGACTGCCCCCCCCCCAGAATGTAGCACACACCCCATTGGCATGGCTACACCAGGGCTGGAAAATTGGATAGGATTTGGCTCTTTATCTGACATTTTGGCTTTTTGCTGCTCTAGGCTTGATAGCTATTCTAACTTTATCATTCTAAAAACCTGACAGATCCAAAAATGAAGTGGGGGGTATGTTGTAGTTGCCCAGTAGAAGAGCACAAAATAGCCCTAGGTGGGCACTTGCAGAGGATTGATGTAATGATGGGCAACAAACAGAATTTACTACCATCCTGACTTCCTTTCTTGCAGTTCTGTGCTGGAAGACTAGCACGTATGGGCAGAGAGAGGAAGCAGAATGCTCAGCAGGTTACAGCTCCTCTGACTCAGGCATGATATGTATCCAGCCCTGAGGGGCCCTGTTAAAGCTGGGCCTGTTCAACATGAGCTCCAAGCTGGTCGGGATGTCGGTCTGAGCTTCAGCCATCCCAGACGCATCGTTCAGTAATAGTCCACCAAATGGGGTTGGAGTCCTGCAAAAGTACAACGAGAGTGCTGCAGCGTTGGCAAGCAAAATGCAATTTCAAGTTAGGATGAGAGAAAGATACTTGTTGCTCCTTGGCCATATAGCAAACATTTTAGCTCCCAGCAGACCAAGAACAAACCACTCACAGGCAACACGTCAGTGCCAACTACAGCGGCTAGTGATCCATTTTCTGCCCTCTCTGAAGGTTTGTGGGGAAGATAGGCACCAGCAAGACACTGGAAGTGATTGAAGGCAGTTTTTTTTAATGAGACTTTTAAAATGAGACCTAACTAAGTTTTAGGGTCTTGCGGACCATGGGTTAGGAACCAGTACTATAAAGTGTTTTATTTTGAAACCATCATATCCTACTGGTTTCCTCCATTTTGCCAGGTTTCTGTTATGTCTACCATAACTATATTCCACCTTGACTAAACTCCATAGTTTATACTTGCATATAAACACCTATACATTGTGCCTTCTTCCAAATGCTGCCTTTTCCTTGCAAGGGAAAGACAATGGAGGATTGTGATCATGTAAGGTATATAAGGTGTGAATGTATGTGGGTAGACATCCCACAGTTGTGTTTAAGATTATGGTCATTTTGAAAAACATAAGCCACTATCACCATGAAAAAAATCTGAAGACTGCAACAACTGCATACAGGAAGGAAATCATTTCTCCTTTCTAAGCCTCTGTTACTGCATCCATATTTATTTCATCTGATGCTAAAGCATAACAAAATTTTATTAAAGTGTTCGTAAAGTATTACAACTTTACAGTGATTACAACTAGGGACGTGGTGGTGCAGTGGGTTAAACTGCTGCTGCTGGGCTTTCCGACCGGAAGGTTGGGAGTTCAAGACTGCGCAATGGAGTGAGCTCCCGTTGCTTGTCCCAGCTCCTGCCAACCTAGCAGTTCGAAAGCACCTAAATGCAAGTAGATAGAGACCACTTCGGTGGGAAGGTATTGGCGTTCCGTGCGCTACGGCGTATAGTCACGCCGGCCACATGACCACGGAAGCTTGTCCTCGGACAAAACGCCGGCTCTATAGGCTTTGAAACGGAGAGGAGCACTGCCCCCACAGTCGGTCACAACTAGACCATTCGGTCGTGGGGAAACCTTTACCTTTAACATATTACAAAATTAAAAGCAGAGTGCTGAAGGAAGATGAGCTATAATCTAAAGAAGAGATCTCCAACCTTTTTCATCTCATGGGGTGCTGGCAAGGTGCTAAAATTGTCAAAAGTACTCCATCAGCTTTTTGACAATTGACAAGGCACACCTGATGCTAATGGGGAGCTCACCTCCCCAATGGCCCTACCAAAACTACCCTTCCCCAAATTCCCATGACACACCTGCAGACCATTTGTGGCACATCAATGTGCCACGGCACAGTGGTTGTAAATAGCTGATCTAAAGTTTAATTGTATTATTTCTTTCTTTCTTTAGAAGAAATTAAACTTTCTTCTAAAGTTTAATTGTAGTCAGGTAAATTGTCCTGAGCATTTTCCAAAAAGTATAGTCTGCCAAACTTTGAACCAGCTGTTTTCACTGCAATGGAGCACTAGCAACTGAAAATCTGCTTGTTTTAGTATGTTAGAAGCTTCCAAAGCTATGAACACTTCTGAAAACAGAAATAGCAAATCAGTGTGGATAGCATTGGAAATGAAAGGAATTTTGAAGGCAAAATATCCAAATTGGAACATTAAGGAAGTTGACTTCCTGTAAAAGAACTGTTCTTATTCCCAATTTCATATTTTCAAAGTTTTGCTGTGAATTTCCCCAAAGGGGCTACCTTAATCATTCATTAAGCTAACCCAATCTTCCTAATTGCAACCAAACTTTCCATCAATATTAAGCATAGCAGTCTGCCTTTTTTCCTTCATGGAAGGAAATTTTTATTGTAAGATAGATTTGTCTATTCAGCTTGCTTTTCTCTTTAAAGGGTCAGGTTAAAAACAATTCCTGGCTTACAGTGGGATCACACATTACAGCTCTTGAAACTTTTTGTTGCAAGTCGATAATCAGCCATTAAAGTAAAAGGGCACAATGTGTGGAATTAAATTGGCATTTAAGTGCTACTGAGTTTTAATTTACAGTTTTGAATAAGGCAGAGGATCGGAGAGAGAATATGGTACTGGAAGAAATATCATATGTGAACATGTTTCTTCAGGGCCAGAAATAAATTCTAAGCTATGGGTGGAGAAACATGAGCAGCATCAGAAATGAAAGGGTAACTGTCTGGAACAGTTCCCTGGTCCAACATGTGCTAAAGAAATTGAGACATGGGAAGGTTTGCTGTAAGGTAGTATCAGGAAAAATAACGGATTGTAGTGAGGCCTGATTTTAACATCATGTTTTCTTTGCAAGTCAAGAAATTATGGATGATCCCTTATGAATATACTCTGCAGGTGATGAATTGATGCCTTGCAAGTTATAAAATAACCACTGAAGGAGACAATAGTTGAGACACGTTTGGCAGTTTTTGTTAGATCAATCAATCAATCAATCAATCAACAGGTACTTATATGCCGCTTTTCAACACAAAGTTCACAAAGCGGTTTACAGGTAAATAGTAATAATAATAGAGTTAAATGGCTCCCTGTCCCAAAGGGCTCACAATTTAAGAAAAGGCAGACCACCAGCAACAGCCTCTAGAAAGACTGTGCAGGGGTGAAGAGGGACAGTTACTCTCCCCTGCTAAGAAGAGGAACACCACTAGAAAAAGTGCCTCTTGCCCAGTTAGCAGGGGTCAAGTTAACATCTGTGATCAAATTTGGGGCTGTTTGACTTGCAAATAATTGCTGTAAAAGCTGTTTGTACCTGGACTTATTTATTTATTTTTTAATTTGATCCGGTTATAGCCATGTTCATATGAATAAAAGAAAGTGGGCTAAGCTACACTATTGGGTATCCTCATATTGACCTTAGCGCGTACAGTCTTTCCTCTTAGTCATTTTGTGTTGCATCTATTAAATCATTTCTTTATTCCATTCTTGCTTGCCATTATATTTTTTTTAAGATTCTGAGCCCTTTTGGGACAGGGACCATTTAACTTTGTTTTTTGCCTGTAAACCATTTTGTGAACTTTTTGTTGAAAAGTGGTAGATAAATACTATTTGATTATGTACCTTCAGACACTGCTGCAAAAAAAGCACTTTATAGAACAGTCATGAAAATTGCACTGCAGGAGAGGCAATGGTAGGTTGTGCAATATAAGAGTTGGGCCAAGACTGAGGGCCAAGCTAATGGAAAGAGATGCAGAAATGCATTGTCTCTCTAAATATTTTGAAACGAGCCACTGGAGCCCCCAGTCTCACAGCATGGGACCATCACCCCTCCTTTCAGTGGCTTTTAAAACCCAAAAAGTACCATCAGGTGAAAGTGGCAAGCAGTTGCATGCTTAATGTAGTTTGATTGTGAATCTTCCAAGGGAAGTTTTTACAGGAGAGGTTTATTTGGTTTGCATTTCTGGATTCTCTTATTCCAGTGGTTCTCAAACTTTTTAGACCAGGACCTACTTTTCAAAATAGCACTCATGCCACCAGAAGTGATGTCATTAACCTAGAAGTGATGTCATAGTGTGGAAGTGACATAATCAAGCAGGGAGTGTAGTCATTTTGACATAATAAAATGACACTTCTGAAATGCAAACTGGCATTCTTGGGCTGCAGCAACTGCACAATCATGAAACATCTTTGACGGAAAGCAAGGTTAGGACAAAATATGATGTAAATACACTGAACTAAAAACAAAATTTAAAAAACCCTCACTTGAAAATTCAAACTGTTAACACTCACAAAAGGGATATAGCAAGAGCAATATCTTCAGTTTCCAAAATGGCTGCTTCCAGCTTTCTCCCAACCCTCCAAGTGGGTTCCATCCTACAGTTTGAGAACCACTGTCTATTCAAAATGCAAAAAAAATCCTACATTGGCTAGAATGTACATCTGATTCATAGTTAACTCTCTTCTACTTTCACACAAAACACAGTCCTGAGAAGGTTTTCTGAACATCCCATGTAAACATTTAGCTAGAATATCAGAAATAGAATGCAGTCATTACCTGTTGAAGCTCCGAAGGTCAACAAGAGTATTCACTTTCTTGGGTGGTTCAGGCAGGCGGTTCTCAGTATCTAGTTGATAATCTTCGCTGTTCAGGAACTCCCGCCAAGGAGACCGGTAGCCCTTGGGGATGGCTGTGCTGTTAAACTTCTCTGGTGGCACTGCATTTAGAGGTCCAGAATAGCCTACAGGTGAGAAAGCCAATTTGAACCCAGGCATCTTAGGTATAGCAATAAACCCCTATGGCATCGGACTTCAGACTTCTTATCCATCCTGTATATCCCTCGTTAAATTGTGCTCAAAGTTCAAGATGGAACAGTGAATTTTACCTGGAGCGATGGCATTGGGATTTAGGGCTCTGCTCATCCGCAAGACTTTGTTTGTTTTCTTGGGTACTATGGGGGGCGCCCCCTTTCCTGAGGCTGCCATGTGAAGCGCTGTTGAGTAGTTTTCCTTCCCCTCTGCATTATGGACAGCCTAGCAGACAAAATAAAGCAGGCATGGGATTGCATACTGTGTTAACTGTTCTTTGTCAGGTCCCTGTGTCTTCCTCTAAAGAACTACAACCCCCAGGATTCCTTGGGCAGAGGCAATGACTATTAAACCAATCTGTAGTGGTTCCCCTGATAGAGTAGCACTACACGCTTGTTTCACTTTTGGAGCTGAGCAGTAGTAGGAACCAACCATTCAGAGCTCCCATAGTGTGTTACATTTTCCCTTCACTTCCACTGCAAACGTAAAGAATTTTAAACTCAAGGACAATTGTAACCCTATTGCTGAAATATTGACTTTGAATGGTCAATGGGACAATTGCCTTATTAACGATATGGGTCACTAGGGTAAATGCAAAATTCCAGTTTAAACGTGGGACTCTCTTCACACCCTTCCATGCAACTATCACAGACCATTTGTCCTTCTGTTGCTCCCCCTGCATTATGGGTTGCATCTGAGCTGTCTGTGGTTCCTGATGTCCAGTTTGAAGTCTGCAAAGAAGCAAAGCAATGACCATTACTTTCACAGTTTGGGCAAGGACAGCAAATAATTCCTCCTGCCAGTATGCAGTCATGTGTAGGTAGATACCTGACTCTGAAAATCTGCAGTTTTGTGGCATATACTACTGGGGCTCAGTATCTTACCCTTACAATATGTGCACAATCCTAACCAACTTTCCAGTATTGACACAGCTGTGCCAATGGGGCATGTGCTGCATCCTGCAGTGTAGTAGTCACAGAGGTGTCCTGAAGCTAAGGGAACATTTGTTCCTTGACGTCAGAGCTGCATTGCTCTTACCCCAGTGCTGGAAAGTTGGTTAGGATTGTGCCCTTAATGAGGCACTATCAGTCAATAGCTTCCAGGGAAAGCTGTTTTGCAAATATACATCTCTCTCTCTCTCTCTCTCTCTCTCAAACACACACACACACACACACACACACACACACACAGAGAGAGAGAGAGAGAGAGAGAGAGAGAGAGAGAGAGAGAGACTTGAAGAGATATTTGTGCATCTCTAATGCAAGCTGACTGGATCTTCTTCAGCTATTACCATGTCAAGCTATTAAGTGCTTCTAGGTATGGAGCAAATGCAAGCAAACAAAGGGGGTTACCTTGGATAGCAGTTTGTCCTTAATGTGGGGCCAATAAATGATGCACATCAGTGTTCCCTGTTGGAAGTTCTTCCATGTAGCTATTTTCACTAATTGGAACTTATTTCTAGTGTGAAACAATGTGAATTCTAATGTGATTCTAATGTGAATCCTCTTATGGATTCAGAATTGGTTGAGGGCCAGGAAACAGAGAGTGGGGGTTAATGGGAAATTTTCACAATGGAGAGAGGTGAAAAGCGGAGTGCCCCAGGGATCTGTCTTGGGGCCGATGCTTTTCAACTTGTTCATAAATGACCTGGCGACAGGAATAAGCAGCGAGGTGGCCAAGTTTGTGGATGACACAAAACTTTTCCGGGTGCTGAAGACCAAAAGGGAGCTCCAGAAGGATCTCTCCAAGTTGGGGGAATGGGCAGTAAAATGGCAGATGCGTTTCAATGTAGACAAGTGTAAAGTGATGCACATTGGGACAAAACAATCAAAACTTCAGCTATAGGCTAATGGATTCTGAGCTATTTGCGACAGCTCAGGAGAGAGATCTTGGGGTGCTGGTGTACAACTCGAAGGTGTCGACCCAGTATGCGGCAGCAATTAAGAAGGCAATTCCATGCTTGGGGTAATTAAAAAAAGGGGTTGAGAATAAAACAGCCAAAATTATTATACCATTGTACAAATCAATGGTAAGGCCACATCTAGAGTATTGCGTACAGTTCTGACCACCACATCTCAAAAAGGACATGATAGTGGAACTGGAAAAGGTGCAGACGAGAGCAACAAAAATGATTATGGGGCTGGGGCACCTTCCTTATGAAGAAAGACTGCAGCATTTGGGGCTCTTCAGTCTGGAAAAAAGGTGCCTGAGGGGGGACATGATTGAGACATAAAATTATGCATGGGAGGGATAGAGTCAATAGAGGGATGTTCTTTTCCCTCTCTCACAATACTAGAAACGGGGAATCCACTGAAGTTGAGTATTGGAAGAGTTAAAACAGATAAAAGGAAATACTTTTTTACCCAGCGGTTAATTAAGCTGTGGAACTCCTTGCCACAGGAGGTGGTGATGGCATCTGGCCTAGATGCCTTTAAAAGGGACTGGACAGATTTCTGGAGGAAAAGTCCATCGTGGGCTACAGGCCATGATGGGTTGGGCAACCTCCTTACGTTAATAGTAGGCTACTTCAGAATGCCAGGTGCAGGGGTGTGGCAACAGGATGCAAGCATCTTGTCTACTGAACCCCCTTAGGCACCTGGTGGGCCACTGTGAGATACAGGAAGCTGGACTAGATGGGCCTTTGGCCTGATCCAGTGGGGCTCTTCTTATGTTCTTATGAATGTTCTTAACTCTAAGTTTCATGAGCTAAGTTACTGAGCAAGACAAACAGAGAAACATGACACCAGAGGTAGACCATTGATCATTTACAGCAGGATGGCCGACCAATTGGAAGGCCCTGGATAGCTCAGGTCTGCAACATGAACTGGCCTAGGTCTTGCTTGAGTGGGGAGAGTCCAGTCTCATGCTTGGAAATTGTTGATTTAGACTATTAGGGGTGGAAACAAGTATCTGGGCAAGGTCTTGCCATGTCCTGTTGTAGTTGCTGGGCAATATATTGATTGCCATTACCGAAGCAGTCTGCCACTTTTCCCCAGTGTAAAAACACGACTCACAGTTTTGTAGCCTTCTGGATGCTCCAGCACAAAGTTCTGCACCCTCTTCTGCCTTTTCTGGTACAGCACTGACCCCCTGTTAATGGGCAGTGACAGCTCCTCCATCATCAAGTCCTGAGGCACGCTCACTTTCTTGCCCAAATCCAGCTGTACAACTGAGAAAACCAACATACACAGTAAGGTCTTCAGTGCTTTACCCTATGAAAATAGGCAGGATATAAGTGAAGTAGTACAAAGGTTCAGATGTTTCTACACTGTTGAGGGCACAATGCTAACCTGGAGTTAGGCCGCCACAGTGAGGCCAGCAAAGTTTGGCTGGAACAAGGGCCACCGTAAAACACATTTGGACCACTCTCAGAGTTAGGGAGGATGGTGCACATCTGTGTGCCGGCCGCTGTGATTCCAAGCGTGGTCCAAACATACTTTACAGTGTCCCTTGTGCCAGCCAAACTGTGCTGGCTTAACTGTGCTGGCCTAACTCCAGGTTAGGACTGCACCCTGAATGTGGGAGCTGAAGTCTGTAGCTGAAGTGCTAAGTGAAAACTAACAGACCAGTTCCATTTTAGAAAGGGGTAAGGTGAGTGCCCACTGGAAATAAAGTCTTGGAAATAAGGCACTCACAAAAGTCAGAAGCCCTCTGGACAGGATCTGCATTAGTGGTCTGTAAAAGGTTTAGAAAGAGAGAGATTTCCCAAAGCTATGCAAGCTTGTTTCCCTATGCCCAACACTGCCCTTTATTTTAGCAGTTGGGCCCTTCAGTGTTTTTAGAATGTCTTCAGTTTATTGGGATTGAGTGCTTCTCTTTAAAAGTGACTACAATGGGCTGCCAAACCTTTCTTGGTGGCAAAGATATTAGGAAAGCATTTTCAAGAATGATATAACAATGATGGTAGCAGCAGTTGACTTACTATCTCCTCCATTGAGCTCTCTCACAAAGACTTTTGCCTGCGCTTTCTTCTCTTTGAAGGGCTCATAATGTGGAAGGGGAAACATCTTTCCAGCTGCAAAGGAAAGCAAGATTCCCGAATTAGTTAGCATACACCTGCTTTGACCGCTCTTGAAAGCTGTGTTGTTGTTCAAAAGTGGTACATAAGTATTCTTCATCATTGTCATCATGCTACTGTTGGCATTTATCCATTTATCACTGATAGCTGGGAAGTATATCTCGTAGTTTGGGCTTGTGCTCTGAATTTTGAAAATGTTGGCGTTTGGGAGTGGGAGACAATTCTACAGGACGTGAGAACAATGAATGAGAAACTGAAATGGCTTTCTAGCTTTCTCCAGGCTAAACACACCATGTTCCCTCAACCTTTCCTTTCTAGAGGAACAGAGGACATGTTCCTCTGCTCATCCTCGTTGCTCTTCTCCGAACCTGCTCCAGTTTGGCTGCATATTTCCTAAAGTGTGGTGCCCAGAGTTGGACACAGTGCTCCAGGTAAGATGTCTGACCAAGGCAGAGTAAAGTGGAACCACTACTTTTTGTGACTTGAAAGCTATGGTTCTGCTAATGCAGGCTAAAATTATGCTAGCCCTCTTCTATTCCTTGTGGTGGAAAGGCCCGTACCACTTCATAGTGCAGGTGTGGGATACCACTTTTGTTATTTCATTTTGCATAGGCTCCTCCCATAGTTACATTGTGTCCTTCTCAGTGACATGCTTTTAACAAATGACAACACTTGCAGGGAACTTTTTACTCAGGGGAACCTTCAACAACGGTAGGTACCCTTTACCTGAAGTGGTATGGGCCAGAATTCTAGTATGCTAGCCTAATATACTGTGCTTCATTCTGCTATGTGTGTAAATCAGGCCTGGGTGAAGCCATATGCGAGGTGAGGAATTTGGGCCAAATTCCAGGCACCTTGTGTCACAGGAATATACATTTTCTTATTGAAACCTCAAAACATTTGGAATGTTTGCAAAGCTGCATGCTTCTAATCTTATAACCTGTTCGTAACTGACCTAAACATAACCTGTCTCTTGAGGTGGTTAGATTTGCGGCCATGTGACTGGCAATCAGATTGCTATGAGTTGTCACCTTGTAGAACAATGAATAGTTACAACCATTTAGCCAGAATCTTAATGTAACATGTTCTTCTTCAGGTTCCTCAATGGAGCCTTCTTCTGTGATCACCTCTGATTACAAACAAACAAACAAACTTGAGTGACTGACAAACAATATGCCGTTTGAATGGAGCAGAACAGACAGAAAAGTCTCACTATGAGGCTGTTTCCCCTCTCCATATCATAGAACAGGTTTCCCTAAATCAGCAACAACTATTTTAAACTGACCTGGGAGGATTGGGAGATGTAACCCTGATCCTTGGACCGTGAAGGATGCAGGCAGGGAGTTTTGGGATGATGATCTCATTGGAGCTGGAGGCTCAGGAAGCATTTTACCCTGAGACCACAATGGCCTCAGGGCTAAGCCCAGCATGTACCAAGGTTCAAGGGATCAGAATGTAAACTAAGGGTTTGATTTTATAGGGAATGAGGCATAATTCATTCTATCAGCTGGTCTTATTCAGCAGGTGTTATTTCACCAGTATATTCCTGCAGGGAATATCTGTGTCACTGAAACACAGGTGAAATTGCCTTGCAAATTGGCCTGTCAGCTTCTCTGTGGCTGTGCCAGGCATCTTCACACCTTGGCGTGTCAGAATGGACATGCAACCACCATTGCTGATACAGAATTCTGCTGTTGCTCCATTGCTAATGCCCATTAAGAGCACAATCCTAACCTGGAGTTAGACCGGCACAGTTAGGTCAGCAAAGTTTCTCTGGCACAAGGGACACGGTAAAGCGCATTTGGACCACTCTTGGAGTCAGGGAGGATGGCGCACCTCTGTGTGCTGGCCTCTCTGACTCCAAGAGTGGTCCAAACATACTTTACAGTGTCCCTTGTGCCGGCCAAACTTTGCTAGCCTAACTGTGCTGGCCTAACTCCAGGTTAGGTTTGAGCCCTAAGAGTCCTTCCACCATAAGCTCTCTGCTTTTAGTCTTTAATTCACCCATCAAATTTGTGATGACAGTGCCTTGTCCAGATGGCTGGCATCACAGGTGGGGCACATGCTGAGAGCCCATGCCTCTGAAGGGGACCCACATCTGTGCCTGTCCACACCCTCTCTGTCTCTGGCGACAGACCAAATGCTGTTCTTGCTCCTTCCCCAATGCCCAGTAAGTATTTCTATTGCTCACCCTGTGCTAGGGGTGGGGTGGGGTGGAGAGGAAGCAGTGGTCCATTGTTCATCTTTCTGGGCAGCATTCCAACCTTCCTGGGTGTCCTACCCCCTCCCCAACACAGCATAAGGGGCGGCCCGTTCAGGAGTTGTAAAGAGGTGCCCAGGAAAATGGAAGACAAATCTCTGCAGCTGCTTCTTCCTGCTTGTTGCTCAGCAATTCTGGGATACTTACCAGAATGGTGGGGGAGGACCAGTGGTTGAGTGAGTAGAATTTACACCACAGTGCTGCCACTGTCCTCCATCTCCTGCCCTGGTGGATGGGCAGGTGGGTGAAAGAGAAATGGAACTTTCTGGACAGATGGAGGAAAGGTAGCTGGCATGTAAAGGAGGAACCCACAATGTCGAGTAGCTTCTATTTGCTCTCACCCCCATATTTTCCTTAGTAGAACTGCTACATTTGTTACTAGAGGCATCCTTGAGGAAGGTGCCACCCACAGTGACACTTCCAGAAGCTCAGCAGTCTGGAATTTTGGGAGTGATGTAACGATGTAATCATGTCACCCCCTTCTAGGCTATTGCTTTAAACAGGAAGGCCCACCTCTGTGTGGTGACCTTTGGCCTGCTCCATGCCCAGTCCCTTCATGTTCTGGGCCCAGAGTGGGCCAAAGATAGCTGCACGGAGGCTCAGGTGGTGTGGTGTCACCCTTCCTGAGGGCAACACCTGGGGTGACCAGCACCACCATAGTGACGCCAATGTTTGTTATCTGTATACAATTTTTGTGAAATTTTGCAAAAGTCTAAGCCCAATTGGAATCAATGAAACAAATTAGTTGTGACTGACTTAAGTTGACTTTAGTCATGGCTAACTATCTTCGGATTCAAAAGGGGTGGGTGGGAGATATCCCTATATTTGTTATTATCTTTTGATCCTTTGAGTCAGATTGCAAAATTGATTAATTAATGAAATAAAGTTCACGGGCTCTCCACGTTTCACTCAAACCTGCCTGCTCTCCAGTTGTCATTCTGACATACCTGCCATTGGTTTAAAGCACAGCTAAATAATTTCTGTTTCTGAAATAGGCACTCAGGGTGCCAACCTAACTGCACTCTAGCTCATCAGTTCCTTGTGCTGGCCTTTGAGTGTCGCAAGTGTACCATACAGCGCATTTGTGACAACTCTCAAGCAGCACAGGCTGACATGAGGTCGTGCACCGGCCTGCCTGAGTTGGATCCTGGCCCTGTGTCAACCAGGTAAGGTTGGCCCAAGGAAGGCAGATTGGGGTTGGGGGCGGGCCTGTGGGCGGACTGGACCAAGAGACGGGGTGGATCTAGCGCTTAGGCCAGATCCTAACCCCCGGTCCTGGCCCGGGCGGCCCTACATGGGTAATTTGGAGTTGTGCCAGCAATTTTGCTGGTGCAGTTCTGAGTAACTCCATAGGGGTGGCTAGTGCGTTACACAGGGTAAGGGGACATAAGCCCCCTTATTCTGAGTTGCGCCACAGCCACCTCCTAACCGGGGCTGGATATGGCACAAGCCAATTGGCCTGCCTATTCCAGTCCTGGTTAGAACTGGGCTGTCAGCCATATTTATGACCGGCATCAGTCAATACTGAATCTTGCAAACAAACATGATGGTGTCCAGGAATTTAAAATATTGCCTAGGATTATCCCTTGTTTCAAGAATCAAGCACTATTTCAACAATGTTGACGCAGTGAAAGAATCTCATTTTATCTTGGTAGCTCCAATCCTCTTGCACTTCCGGAATCAAGTCAAGCTTCTTGGCTGACCGCAGGAAGCCTTTTCCCCCTCACAGTGATTCTTTTAAAAGGCACTGCCTCCCAAATGGCTTGAAAGGAACTGCTTCTAACCAACCCAGTGTTACTTACTGCCCCAAGTCCGCACAGAGGGGATTGCCTGATATTTCAGAGCGTTAGAAGCTGGAAAACTAATTAGTGTTTGGCTGACTGAGCTAATGTTACAGAGCTGGTGGAGCGATGGCTTGAAACGTTCCCCAGTTTGGATCAAGACCCACTTCCCATCTGCTGCTCTGTGGGTGTGTTTGGCATTCCTCCATGGCAATTGAACTTGGGTTGGGCGTAGGACAGGGGACTCACTGGGCAAACGTTTGTCCTTAAATGGCATTTCTTACAGGGCTGGCCTTAGGAGCTGCAGGGCCCAACTGGAAGTGTTCTTTGTAGGGGTCCACAGCCAAGGTCTGTCCTGTCTGTCCAACAGCTCATGATCTGGGCTAGTAGTAATGTTTGCCCGCCTGGAAACCACCCACTGCACATAGGGCTCCTTGTAAGGAGGCACTCCACCACCACCACCCTTTCCCTTTTCCTCCTTCTGCTGCACCATCAAGGCCACCCTCGTGTCTAGGTCTTGCATCAAAAGTACGGTAGTGATCTCAAAGTAGCCCTTTCCAACAGTGAAACTATAGCCTGGTGCCTTTTTTTTGGCATGTTCTCTTCTTTGAATGCAGGTTATCTGTCACTCTCTTGCCCATCTTTCTGGCCTTGGGGACTCTCCGACTCTCCTCCTGACTCTCTCCAAGCCTTTGCACAGAGCCTAGTTCAACTCAAGCCTTCACCCGGCACTATCAAGAGCTGCAGGCAACCATCATGCCATTGGGTTGGGCTGGATTTGTTAGTGGCTACATCAGACATGCTCTCTGCTGCCTAATCTAGTTTCCTTCCTATCAGCAGCTCTGGGCATAGCCTCAGGTTATTCAAGTATAAAAAAAATATTAAGAATATTTATATGCTGCTTTTCAAAAATATCACATGTCAATTTTAAAAAGATCTATCTGTGCAAACAGAGAGGCTAGTTGATTGAGTTGATCCTCAATAATATGCCTATTCTACAGCCATTGATATAACACTATGTCCATAGTCCACATTACTGACATTTCCTCCAAAGCCTCTCCCTTACATCCGGTACCCTTTCAAGCGAGAGACTGTATTTTTCCCATACCTGCTTGTGCCCTTCCTTCCTTGCTGTGAAGTCTGGGCGGAGAGTTCCAGGTGAGAAGGATTAGAGCCCAGGCTTGATTTCCTCCGTGCCTTTTGTCACCCAAGAGATTCTTTTAGCTGGTGCTTTACAGCCGTCCCAAGACTTGCCCCCCTTGTGCCGTTTCCAGTCTCTACAGCTGAGATTCCAAGGTCTTAATACATGTTACATCAGACATTTATTTTGGGCTGAGAAAAGGGGCGGGTCAGAGCAGAGCCTTGGTGAGCTGAACTGGCAAGTGCAGACAGCAAGATGATGCCTGCAGAAGCCCAGCGCTGCCAGCGTCCCACTTGACCCCTGCCTCTGCGTCTTTAACAGAACCTTGATATGCCGGCATTAGGAAATGAGCTTGATGGTGTGACAGGCCTGCCTTCTGGGTACCTTCTACCTTCAAGCTACAAACAAGAAAGCCATCTTCCCATAGATACCGACATGTACATGGGGGTACTCATTCACTCTGGTAAGGCTTTATGGATGAATGCAAAATCACAGCAAATGGATGGACGCTGGAATAAAAAGTGGTGGTCTCGCCTTTCCAAGCCTTGAAAAAGTGTCTCAGAGCGCAATGCTAACTTGGAGTTAGGCCAGCAAAGTTTGGCTGGCACAAGGGCCCTTGTAAAGCGCATTTGGCCCACTCTCAGGGCGCAATTCTAACCTGGAGTTAGGCTGGCACACTTAGGCAAGCAAAATTTGGCTGGCAGAAAGACCACCAAAGTGTATTTGGGCCACTCTTGGAGTTGGGGAGGATGATGCACATCTGTGTGCTGGCCTCTCTGACTCCGAGAATGGTCCAAACATACTTTATGGTGTCCTTTGTGCCAGCCAAACTTTACTGGCCTAACTCAAAGTTAGGATTGCGTCCTCAGGGAGGATGGCACCTATTTCTATGCATATAAAAGAATTGTATCTTTCCTCCCTAGAATGGGACATCCAAGGCACCTAGCAGCAATAGTTCAAAATACAATGCATGATAAAAGAAAACAAAAATCACAAAATGCAGTGAAAATCAGTAGCACAAGAAAATAGTAAAGACAAATAGTCTTTACTAGTATAAGTAACTGCTTATTTACCATAAGATGCTATGAAAACATTGACATGTGAATTGAATAAAAGAGACATAGGGCCAATTTAGATGTTTGAGGCAAATATGCGTTTGCTAAACACACACACACACACACACACACACACACACTGAAGCTGCTTTCCTCTGGATGCTTACTTTGCCCTTTAAAAGGCAGCCTCAGGATACTGTTACATGTAATGTATAGTTAGGTCCTCAGGTCGCCTAGCCAATGTTACGTGAAGCGCAAGACGACACAGGAACGTGTGTGTGTGTGCACGCGCGGGAACTCAGAATGTTTCAAAACCCTTTTTGCAATGTCATTGCTTGTGCAAGACCCATTCCTTGCCATCTCTCTCTTTTTTTAATTTTTTAATTGTTTTAACACACACACAAGAACAATTTAAAAAATGGAAATTTTGACAAATCAATAATTCTATAAATGACCACAAGCAATACATCATTTTCATAAAGACCAAGCAAGTACCTTAATCTTCATAGTACATGATAACAGTCTCCTTGAACCATTCTAAAAATAACCTAGCTCCCTTTGCCAATCATTTACTTTTTTCTTCAGATCACAAACCATTTGTATCATTTTTCTCTTTGTCCTGTAAAAAAACAATGTGGCTTCCAATTGCTTTTTAAATGCCTCTGCTGACTTCTCCGCCATCTCTCTCTTTTTCCACTCTCCACATGGCTTGTTGTCTTGGAGCTGACCCCAGTCAGGTGTAGTGGTCTTGGAAACAGCAGCTGCTAAGACCAGCCACACAATGGGCACTCACACCTTTGGGTGTGAATTATCAGGTGGGGGGAGGCTTAAAAGTACCTGCCCACCTCACATGCTGTCCACTTTCACACAGCAGGAGATGAGCATGCCTGTCTGCAGCTACCACCATCACCTGGCTCAGTGGCATGGCTCCCACTCCACCTGCCTCACTTTTGCCACTCAGAGCTCAATCCTATGCTTGCGCTGTGTCGGCGCTGCGTTCTTGCGCCGGTCCAGTGTTGTTGCAAATGTGCTGTCAGGCACGTCTGCACCAGTGAGTCGGGCGCTGGACTGGTGCACTTGGTCACCACTGCGCCCTTTGGCTGTGCCGGTCGTGCACTGGTTGAGTGCTGGCAGTGCTCGGTTGGCACAGGACATAGCGGAGGGCGTTCCAGAGGCGTGCTGGGGGCGTAGCAGGGTGGTGCAGTGGGTGGTGATGGACGACGGCCCTTGCGCCGAATCCTAAGCTTCGTCCCCGGCCAGGGTGGCCCCGATTTGGGCTGCTGCTGTGCACGTTCACCTGCAAATCAGCAGGTGCAGATCCGAGCAGCCCCATAGGGCTGGCTGGAGCTTACCTGGGTGCAAGGGGAAAACTTTCCCTTGCCCTGCCCTGCACTGCTGCTGCCTCCTAATGGCCTTAGGCTGCAGCCTTGCTACGCTGTCAATCACATTTGAGAAATAGAGATGGAGTGGAAGAAAAAGAGGAGATGGGCTAGAATGATGGGGAGCCAATCTAGCCATCTCCTCTCCTCCACTTCCTCTTCTACCCCACCCCTCTCCTCTTTTTCACATTCAAGCAAAGCATTGGTGATGGGCAGGGTGACAGGTGGTCTCATGTTGCTGAGCCAGATGGCAGGCAGCAGGCGAGATTTGGTCCCCTGATTTAGGTGCCTGAAGATTTGGGGAAGAGTGCCTGTATAATTAAAAGAGGAGAAAGCACTGCTTGTTGGGAGTTTTAGTATGATTGGACTGGAAGAACAGGAAGGAAGGAGGGAGCAGGGCTGGCTCTAGGAGTGGCGGGGCCCAATGTGGGGCATTCCTGTGGGGCCCCCCACACACCCCACAGGGGCCCCCACTCACCAAGAAGAGCACTTGTGGTGCCACACACAAAGTGTGGCACCTGGAAATAATTGGTGACATGATTACGTCACTGCCAGGAGGCCCATTTTGGGCACTTCAGAAGCTGGGGCAGCTGAGAGGGCCTAAGGTAAAGCTGCTCTGCTTGCCTTACTGACCTATATACAAACCTAAGAGATCCTGACTGCAGCAGCAAGCAATATGCTCACTGCACTGGTGTGGGGCCCAATGTGATGACCAGAGGCATTTCTACAGGGATGGCAAAGCTCTAAGTCTTGCAAGAAGCCTTACCCTGTCATGTAAATCCCTCCTCTCCCTTGCTGCTGTAGCCAGTAAGCAGCGCCAAGATGTTGTTGTTCCCTGTGAGGATTGGCTAAAACGGTGCAGGAGAGGAGTGATTTCTAAACTTCTTGCAAAACTTCTTGCAAAATTAGAGCTTTGCCATCCCTGTAGAAATGCCACTGGTGATGACACTGGTCACATTGGCTTAAAGCCGGCCCTGGGAGGGAGGATGTAGTTTTTCAGCAGCTGCAGACGCTCTAGGATCAAACAACGCTTTATGAGAAGTGTGCGCTTAGTGCTCCATGCTTGTTTGTTTATTTTGTAATAAATAGCAAACTGTGTCCCCTCCCCAGTATGATTGGAACTGTGATGTGGGAATAAGGGGGGCTTAAGGTGGGAACAAACCGTGGGAGACAATGAACATCAAAACAAACATGCAACCGAAAAAAGGGAAGTGCAAGCTCATGCTGGAAAACTTCCTGGGAAGGGGGCAGTTCTCAAATCAGACAGGAAGAAGTTTCATAGCTGTGGTGCCACCTCTGAGAAGGCTGTACGTCTGGTCACTGCCCCCCTATTCCCTGTTGGGGGTGGCGCACGCAGCAGAGTCCCCTCTACAGTTTTTAGAGGGTGGGCTGGAATACACAGGAGCAGGTGGTCCCGTAGATGCCTAGTCCCAAGCCACGAAGGGCTTTGAAGGTCAAAAGGAGCACCTTGAATGGGTTCCAGAAATGAATTGGCAGCCAGTGCCGTTGCTGGAGGCCCACCACAACTGAGCTGCTGAGCTCCAGTCACCCTGCTGGCTGCTCATAGTCCTGTGGTTATGCCTGAGTTAATGATATTCCCACCGGGTAGCTGCTTTGGAGGCCAATAGCAGCTGGGGTGTCGATTTTCAGTGGAAAAATGGCAAGGGGAAACCTTTAGCTCCTCCTCTTGGCATGTCCTCTTGGCACCCTGATCTGGGCTGCACCTCCCCATGGCTGCTTTTTGGGAAAGAAGAGACATTTTTGGTGCGACGTACTCTTCGGATTAATATTGTAATTAATAATCGCAATGTGTACGTTAGCCCACAGTTACCTGACATAACCCCATGTGTAAGGCACACAGACAGATGCACACATGTACGCGTGCACACTCAGTGTTTGTGTGTCTGTGTAGGGTTAATCCACCAAAATTTCATGAGGTTAGGAGACACCATCTGCTCTACATCGGGAGCTCTACATCTGGTCTCCATTTCTTCATTTTGAGAGTACACTTAATAAGAACCGAGTTGAATTGGTTTGGTTTTCTTTAAGCTCTGATGATCACTTTGTTGTGCTCTACAAACACGCAAGTTGTAATTGGTGTGTTGCAGAGGTTATTCCAGATGGGGTTTTTTTTTTTTAAAGGAGTGCTACTGTTACAGTGTCATCACATTTTCATAGCATTCAAGCTGTGGTAAGTATATTGGCACTGGAAAAAATACTGTTTCACACACACACACACACACACACACACACACACTTGTGATGTGTGAACTGAGTGCAGTGTGGTGACTGAGCAAGCATAATGTGTATTTCCTAGTGTCCAAGTAGGACATTGTTGGGCACAAGTAATACATCCCTCCCTCCATACTTATTTAGAGTTTCCCTACTTTACTATTCAAGCTTGAAGCAAGCAAGAGAAAGAATGTTATGGGGCAAGATGTGATCATGTACAGTTGTACAAAGAAGCAGGAGAGAAGCTGCCAGGAGCTTGTATTATTGTATCTGTTTAGTACAATATATTGCTGGTACAGGAAAACTACAACAACATCCAAAATAGGCAAATGTTAATTCTGACCAGTGGTGTAGCTAATGAAAATGTAGCCAGGGGTCGAGGGCAAAATGATGCCTGGGTGGTGAGATCACAACAGGAAGTAAGTCATTTCCAGAAATAACAGCATGCCTGGGCTTTTTCAAAAAAGGGGAAAAATGAGGGTGGGAAAACCCACATCCTCCCCTGCCCAGCAGCATGCCCCCTCCTGCTACCCCCAACCTCACAGTCACCTCCCAGCAGTGGTGTAGCTAGGTCATTGGACACTCGGGGCCCAAATGACAAAATTATTCATTCACATTTTTTCACGTATTTATGGTATCCTTCTTCCAAGGAGCTCAGGGTGGTGTGCATGGTTCCTCCCTTTCTTTTGGTCCCTTTAAAAGTTATCTAAGCCAGCAATTTTTACATGACAGTTATATTTTCATTTTCGGGGGTTGGGGGGGGGGTTGGCCCTAACTGTGAAGATATTATACTCCGGGTTGTTTCATTGCATTCTGTATGAAATTCCAGAGTGATATAAACATGACAGCGTTATTCCTAAAAAAATGCAATTTTGGCAAACTGCAATTTTTACATGACATTTGTATTTTCATGTTCTGGTGTTTGGGCCATAACATTTAATGGAGTAAAGATATTACATTCCAGTTTGTTTCATTGCATTCTACATTAAATAACCTTTCCAGTGATTGATAACATGATGGTATTATTCATACTTACCAAGGTTTTCACAATTTTGCCCACTAGTGCCTCAAGCTCAGCTTGTTGCCCCATAAAGCTTGTTGCCCGGTGCAATTGCCCCCTCTGCACCTCTTTAGCTATGCCCCTGCAATTGATTAGCAATTCAGACAAGGAAGGAGGGACCCTCTGCTAAACATCTGGTGCTTGGTGAAGGACTGTCTTCTCTCCTTCTTTCCTTCCTACTAAGGTTCTTCCTTTCTCCTGTCCACTGTCATTGATCATCAGCCTTCAGCTATGGACGGTTGTCCCCACCATTTTATCCCATTTCACAGGTCCACAGTAGGCAGAAGAGGAAGAGGCAATCCTACTGTCTGAACAGCTTGTCAGCAGGATGGGCAAGGAGGGCCATTTCAAACCCAGTCATCAGCTTTAAGGAAACTGGGCCCTCCACCTCCAATGACCAATTGCTTAGGGGCTTGAAACAGTGACCCCTTCTGGTGCCAAAGAGCAGGTGTATCATTCAGGGTGAGGGGGGGCACCTGTTGCCAGATAATGGTGGGTGGAAAGCTTTTGTGGTGCAGAGTGTAATAGTGTTGTTCCTTGGTTCAAACACAATGGCCATTATAGTGGAAAGGCAAGAAAAGAGGAAACCTCAAGATAATTGGCTGCACGGTTAACTTGACTGCTTGGGCATTAAAGTGTACTTGTTTGACAGGGTTTTTTTTTAAATAGCAGAGTGAACACTGGGATATCGTTCGGCACTGGAACACATGCCCAAGGTACAATTTCTCTGTTGCACCTGCCCAGAATGGCGAGGGAGGGAAGGTGTGTTCAGTAGGTTTAGGGTTAGGGTAAATAGGCTCCCTCAGAATGCCGGATGCAGGGGAGTGGCAGCAAGATACAAGTGTTGTGTGTGCTCTCTGAGGCACCTGGTGGGCCACTGTGAGATACAGGAAGCTGGACTAGATGGGCCCTTGGCCTGATCCAGTGGGGCTCTTCTTATGTTCTCTATTCAAACCAGGGCTCAAATTATGGGGATGGGAGACAGACCCTGGCCCCTTTAAGTTTTTGTGATGCCCCCTTGACTGCTTTTTTAGGGGACTACAGGGGAGCCATGATTTGGCTAAAAGTGAGAGGGGTGAGGTTTGTGGATGTCACTCCAACCCAGATACATTTTTCCTGGTAATCTGAGCACTCCTGGTAATCAAGCTCAAATACCATCTCAACCCTCAAATCTCCTTTCAAATGTGAGTAGAAAAGCGCAACATCCAGCTCAATGGAATATTACCCTGACAGGCTGAGACATCATAATGAAAGTTGGTGTGAATATTCAAGACAGTAGCCTGTGTTGTACTGGCAAATATCAGAAGCCCCACTCCCAGCTCACCTGTACTCAGGGATGGTGTCAGCAAATAAGTAAAACACAATGCAACGCGATATTGCTTTTGAAGGCTGAGATGTCAGAAGGAAAACTGGCTCAAGATGCAGTTATCCATTTTATGTTCAAACCCAATTTGTCTTATTGCTATGTCTCCTCACACCATTTTCGACAGGGTCATCAGAAGCAAAGCCTCTCAGACATTGTGCTTTACTAGTAGGTTTGTTTACTGAGGCTGCCATCTTGTGGTCCTTTTTCCTCACTGTGGGCGCAATCCTAAACTGAGTTAGGCCGGCATAAATTAAGCCAGCAAAGTTTGGCCAGCACAAGGGCCAACGTAAAGTATGTTTGGACAGACATGAGCCATCCTTCCTGACTCCTAGAGTAGTCCAAACATGCTTTATGGTGGCCCTTGTGCTGGCCAAACTTCGCTGGCATAGCTTATGCCAGCCTAACTCCAGTTTAGGATTCCGCTCTGTATGTTTGGAGCTCCAAAGTGCCTTACGACACACCTCAAGGGACATGTTCAGCATTGCTGAACTTCCTTAACCCTTATTGTGCCTCTTCTGCTGCCGTCCAGGATTGGGATAATGTCAATGAAAGGGGTGCACCAACTTCATTTGGCAGAGTATTCAATTTTCTAAGGCACCTTAAAGGATTGGGGTGGGAAGAGAACCTGGAGAATATGAACTGAGTGAGCAAGACAGACTCTCTCTCTCTCTCTCTCTCTCTCTCTCTCTCTCTCTCTCTCTCTCTCTCTGTGTGTGTGTGTGTGTGTGTGTGTGTGTGTGTGTGTGTGTGTGTGAGAGAGAGAGAGAGAGAGAGAGAGAGAGAGAGAATCAAGCAATTGCAATGATATTATAATATGATTGGGTTTTTTTTTGTGTGGGGAGCTTTCCAATTATAGAGCTCATGTCTAATGGGCAAAGTATTCTCATCAATGCTGAAGCCTCGTTCTTGTTTACATTCAGGGAGCATTATCAATATTAGAAAAATCAAGCACGCAGGCCCAAGTTCATATAACTGGTGTAAGCATCAGGTTCAGAAGAAGGAAGCAAAAAGGAGATGGTCTGAGTTGTCTCCTTCAGAAATGGCTCCTTCTGTCCCCTCATAGATTGTAGACTCGCAAGAATTTGAGTACAGGAGTACAGGAGTTCAGGAGTACAGCAAAGTTACCCCTTTCTCCTGAGTTTTCTCCTGAGTTAAATCAGGCAATTGCAATGATATTTTAATATGATTTTTTTTATTCTTTTCTGCTGATGAGCAGGGAGGGTTGCTGTAGTTACCCACCTTTCAAGTGTAATGGGCTATATCAGAGGTTTTCAAACTGGGGCATCGTGACGCCCCAGCCAGAGAACCTCTGGCCCTGTCCATTTAAGGGGCTGGGGAGGAGAGAAGGCAGCAGTGCAACCCCCAGGATCGCGCTGCTGCCTGAGGCGCCAGGGGCTTCTATCACCTTACCTGTCGAAGCTCTGGCTTCCTGGGGCTGCGGTGAGCCATGCAGACACCTCCGCAGGGCTCCCCAAGCCTCAGAAAATTAAAAACAAATCATGACACACTTCCAGTTTCGCCATTGAAAACCAGAAGTGTGTCACCATCTTTTTTTTTATTTTCCGAGGCTTGGGGAGCCCTGCAGAGGTGTCCACAGGGCTCCCCACACCCCCAGGATGCTATCACTTCAACAGGTAAGGTGATCAAAGCCCCTGGCGCCCCAGGCAGCAGTGCGATCAATCACGCTGCTGCCTGCTCTCCTCCCCCTGCAAGCACTTTCAGCAGGTCAAACTCTCCTAAAGAATTTACAAACCACTGGGCTGTATATCTAAATCAGGGGGCTCCAAACTTTTCAATTTGAAGGCAACACCGTATATTTTACACATTTGTGTGGGCTGAAAAAAATCAATTTTATACATTACCCTAACCAACTTTCCAGCACTGGGGTAAGGGCAATGCAGCTCCAAGGTAAGGGAACAAACATTCCCTTACCTTGAGGAGGCCTCCGTGACTACTGTACTACTCCACTGCAGGATGCAGAGCATGCCCCATTGGCACAGATATGTCAGTGCTGGAAAGTTGGTCAGGATTAGAGTTAACCCTTAAATGAATACGTTTGACTTGGATCTTTTCTTTTTGAATCAGTATGATATGATTCAGAACAAAAGAGATATGTGACAATTACAAAGCAACGATGTTGTGCTTAAACTTAGAAATGATATATAATGAGTAAAAAATGTCAAACATTAGCAAATGCTCTAATAAAAAAACACAAATTGCTGTGGGTCGGATTAAATCTTGCAGCAAGTCAGATGTGGCCCCTGGGCCATAGTTTAGAGACCCCTGATTTAAATGAACAAATTGAAGAACAAACATACCCACCTCTATGGAGTTTTGTTTTACCATGGACTTCCCCAAGGGACCACAGTGTGCACAATCGTAACCAACGTTCCAGCACTGACATAGCTGCGCCAATGGGGCATGTGCTGCATCCTGCAATGGAGTATTAGTCACAGAGGCCTCCTCAAGGTAAGGTAATATTGGTTCCCTGACTTCAGAGCTGCATTGCTTTTACCCCAGTGCTTGAAAGTTGGTTAGGATTGTGCCCTTAATTGTGATTTGATTTGATTTGTGTAAGATGACTGCCACCAGGGGGGGTTCTGGGCCACTGTCCTCTGAAGATCATTTCCCTTCTCCGCGGTGTACCTGTGTATGCAAATAAACCCAAGGAGACTCGCAGGTGATCATAATGAAAACAGGCGTCTTTCCTCATGGCTGAGAGTGTGGTTCCCAAATGACACAAGACAGCCAGGCTGTGTGGGCTAATTTCAGATTTATTGTGGCGCTTGGTATACAGAGGTGTGGCACAGTGCTAATGCAAAGAGCATCTGCGGAAGAGATGGCAAGCCCCCGCCCCCCATAATGTTCTCAATAACAGAACTTCAGGATGAAGCTGTCTTGCAAGCCGAAGAAGTCACCAGTTGCCCCAGAGGCCCATTTTGCAGACACTCGCAAGACGTAATTAACAACATCTTCCGGCTGAGCAATTCCTCTGTGCAATCTTGCATTTCTGCGGAATGGAGCTGCCAGCCCCAACTATGACTGCATGACAGTTGGGATAGTAATATATCCTTCCTCTTGTTCATTGTTTTCTGGGAGACGTTCCCAGGGACGCAGCAATATTAATAGAAGTTACACATCTGCTTTGCATGCAAAAGCCCTTGTAAATTGTGAAAACATTGTGCTGATTAGAACTTTGGACCAAGTCCTGCTTTCTGGGCTCTCTCAAGGACCCAGAACAAAGCTTCTCCGGCTCTCTGCTGTGAAACGGAGTCCAGATGTGTGCAAGGAGATCTGACTCCACAGTCTCCCCTTTGGAAGCCTGAGAGTTGGGGATGAATAATTTAGATACCTGGGGGCCATTCAACCATTCAATATGTTCCTGGTTCTGTTTTCTTTGTAATGGAAGAGCAGGGCATGTTTTTTGTGAAACAGGATAACTGAGCTGATCCTATCAAGGGTAGTAGCCATAGAGAATTAGATTTCATACTCATGCCTGCCTGCACTGAGTGAAGGACCAGAAAATGGTTATGTGTGTATACATACTCCATTGCAGAGGGGACATTGCAGGTCATACAGGACTTCAGAAATCATTGTTATTATTTACAGACAGCATCTAAATACTTAAGAGAAATTTTACATTGTCAAAATTAAAAAAAAACCTTTTTTTTTTTACAAAGCTTTAAAAAAAAATCCCCAAATGAACAATAGCATCTTCTTATCTACTAGTCATTATATTTCTACAAACATAGAAAGGATTATTTCTACCCAACAGAAGTTAGTCTTGGCCTCGATCTAGCAAACATCCAGTATTCTTGTACTGTAAGAGGCAAGATAGTTCTGCTTCAGCATTTGAATCCCTGGACCTCGAGAATACACGTTGACTTTATGCTTTACTGTCACCCTGGAATTTGGTCGGATCAATGACACCGTGCTAAGAGACACTGATAGACAACTCCAAGTTTGCATTCATGCTTTCATCTGAGTTCCATCAGCATCATACTGCCTCCTTGGCCCTGGTTATTGTTACATTTCCTGGGAGCAAGCTGGATTATCTCATGTGCTGAAGCGCCTAACCAAATCTAGACAGTCAAGGAGCAGAAGAGTGGCAGATGGGCAGCGCAATCCTAGAGGGGGCGGAGTGCTGACACAATGTCATTGCCTCAGTGCTCCGCCATTAGCGCCGATGCGGGAGCACCTAGCAGCACCTCTGCATCCTGTTGCGCCTGCACAGCACTTCCCTCGCGTTGGCCGAAGCTGGCTGGCACGAGGGATTCTGTCCCATATTGGGACAGGGATTGGTGGAAGGGGGGAGGCGGGCGGGCTTGGGAGGTGGCCATATGGCCAGACTCTAAGTGCGTTAGCGAGGCCACATGGCCCCGATTTGGGCTGTGCGGACTCCTCGGATCTGCGCCCGCTCTTTAGTGGCCGCAGATCCGAGGAACACATAGGGGAGGCTGGAGCCTCCCCTACGATAAGGGAGCGCATGCTCCCTTGCCATGGGGAGGCTCCAGCCTCTCCTAAACAGTGTCGGATATGGTGCTGGCCCGTCAACCTCACCAGTCCGGTGCTGTTTAGGATTGCGCCCTGAGATTCACTAGGTATTTGAAACAGAGTCTAAGTGAGGCTACTGTTTGATCTAGTAGTTCTGCTCTGGAGTGTTGATGTCCACACATTCTCATGTCAATAAGCACCAGTCGATCAGAACGCTAGTTTTCATGTGGCCATACCCTTTTTGGCAAATGTACACATATCAGGGATCTTTGCAGGCATCCAGCACATGAGAATGAGCTTTGTACAAGGAACATCATGCAGTGGAGCTTGTAAAGTCAGGGACAGGAGGCAAACTTCACACCTCTTCCTTGTAGAGGAAGGAAGACAAACTCCAAACAGACAAAATTCCAGATGTTCTTATGCTATGTGTGCTAAATAGCTCCTGCTGTTTTTCTATTTTAGGATGCAATCCTAACCTGGAATTAGACCAGCACAGTTAGGCCAGCAAAGTTTGGCTGGCACAAGGGCCACCATAAAGCGTGTTTGGACCATTCTCGGGGTCAGGGAGGATGGCGCACGTCTGTGTCCGGGGCTCTCTAACTCCGAGAGAGATCCAAACATACTTTAAGGTGGTCCTTGGGCCAGCCAAACTAATTGTTGGCCTAATTGTGCTGGCCTAACTCCAGGTTAGGATTGTGCCCTTAATCGTTTTGTGAGATAATGTGCAACATCACTCTGCATTTCCTCAAAGTCTATTGGGATTTCCACTCTGCTTAGGCCTGGAGAGGGCTGTATTGAAGCACCATACCTGGTACTACAGACATACATTGTTTCCTTCAAAAATACCTGTGCTTTCCTTTAACAAATCCCTCTCTAGTGGGAAGCAAGGATACGAGACTTTGTCCAGGAAGAAGAGCAATGTGTAGCTATTGGTGATGCTTCCTCTGCACAGACCTGTCTTTGCTTCCTTGCGTTTCATCTGTCAGCATATTCAGAGGCTGCATGGTACTTTAGGGAACAGAAGGAGGTCTTTAGAGATGCTCAACATCTCAAGGTTCCTCTTAGCATCTCTCCAAAATCAGCGCCTGCCTTTCTCTCTCAGCAACATGCCACATTTCCTTCTAAAGACAAACCACAAGGCCTTCCCAGGGAACACTGGGCAGGACTACGGCTTTCCTCTGCCACAGCACTATCTTTGGGAAAAGCTTATTCAACCAGCTCTGCTTTATCTTCTGCAAATGTTCACCTTGTTCTTAGGACAAAAATCTTGCAGTTGCTGCCACACACCTCTAGAGGGCACTCTCAACCTTTCCTTGGGCTTTCCCTTTCCCTCTCACTTTCCACCCTTGTACTTTGCTGTTCTTCCATGGGACAAGTTGAGTGGCTGGAATGCTGTCCGAAAATGACACTTGAAAATGACACCAAAGGCTCCCTGCCTGTGGGACCAATGGCGTCCCTACGGGGGGGCAGAGCTCTAAGTTTTGCAAGGAACATTACCCTCCTGTGTAAATTGCTCCTCTCCCTTCCGCTGCAGCCAGTAAGCGCCAAGACAGTTGCTTTCCCCCCTGAGGATTGGCTAAAGTAGTGTGGGAAAGGAGCCATTTCCATGACAAGGTAAGGCTCCTTGCAAAACTTAGAGCTCCGCCCCCCCTGCAGAGACACCACTGTGTGGGACTGAAATTTATTGCGTAGGCTAGTCAGTCACAACAGAGACCTTGGTGTGGGATACTTAATGCGAGATACTCCCCTCTCCCTTGCCATTCCTCTAGTGAAACCAGAGGAGCAGCAACATATCCATTTAACCTCCAGACCCGAGAGGCCAAGCAGCTGCAGGGGAAACAACTCTTTGGGAGCACTGGGTGTTCTTACAGCGTTCTTTTCATTCTGGGAGAGTGCTGAGTCAAGGCAGAACTCAGGCCCCTGCAGCAGCAAAATCCTCCTGTTGGCGTCATGATGACCCCTCCCGACAGTTGCCTACAGAAATAATTCTCAGATGGTGTCTTGAAGCTCAAATGGGGGCTATCAGATTGCCTAAAGTAAGGGTCAGAAGCAATAGAGAATAGGGGTTAAGAGGGCATCGTTTCTAACCCAAGACTGTGAGCACAATCCTAACCTGGAGTTAGCCCGGCACAGTTAGGCCAGCAAAGTTTGACTGGCAAAGGGACACCGTAAGCATGTTTGGAGTACTCTCAGACTTAGAGTTAGGGAGGATGGTGCCCATTTGTGTGCAGGCCGCTCTGACTCTGAGAGTGGTCCAAACACACTTTACGGTGGCCCTTGTGCTGGCCAGACTTTGCTGACCTAACTGTGCTGGCCTAACTCCAGGTTAGGTCTGCGCTCTCAAATCAAGAAGTCCTTCCCTACCAAATGCAAAAGTTCCATTGGTGGGCCCTGTTGGCTAGGAACAACACTTGCATGAAATATGGAACTGTGCCCCAGTGTTTCATCTGAAGTTTCAGTTTGGGAACATGACGATCTGATCATGAGCGCAATCCTAACCTGGAGTTAGGCCGGCACAGTTAGGCCAGCAAGGTTTGGCCAGCACAAGGGACACTGTAATGTCTGTTTAGACCACTCTTGGAGTCAGAGAGGCCAGCACACAGAGGTGCACCATTTCCCCTGACTCAGAGAGCAGTCCAAATGCACTTCATGGTGGCTCTTGTGCCAGCCAAATTTTGCTGGCCTAACTGTGCCGGCCCAACTCCAGGTTAGGATTGCACCCTGTGTCTCTTTTTCTCTGCCATTTCACAGACCCCTGATCTTATCCCTCCACAACCTCCAGAGACGTCTGCTTCGTCCACCTGGTCCACCGTGACCTGCTGCTCCTTACCCAAACAAACTGTCCATGCTGTGAAACTGCAGCGCACCACAGAAGCGATGGAATACCAGCAGTGCCAATTGAGCTTGGCAAGATTGAACTGGAATGTTTCCAAGGAACCCGCAGCCATTTGCCTCCCTCCCCTGCTCTCCTGCAGGAGATACGAGTGATGAGAAGAAAAATATCAATCTGTGGAGGTGGGGGGACTTCTTTCTCCTCTGTCATTCATTTCTAGTTCACCTTGAATTAACATTGAGTCCATATTCCTATCTTTAAAGGTTACAGGGCTAAAAATAGAGAATGATTGCCGAATCAAGGGCAAGCTGGGAAAACACCTGATATGCCCCTGCCCATGCGAGAACCAGTTGGCATATCAGTGGCATGATATCCTATCAATCAGCCCACAGAAAAGAGAGAAAATGGAACAGATGCGGGTGCCAGCTTTGGATGGTTGCCTCACCAGGTAGAGTAAATAGAGGAGGCTGTTTGTTTTTAGTTGCAATGCACTCTGGACAATGACAGTAACTAGAAAGTACATAGGAGAGGAGCTCAGATGTCCTTTGCAGAAGTCCAGGAGGCAAATTCTGATGCCAAGCAACCTAGTTTGAAGCAGGCCTTCTTGACTGTACTGGATACATGCCAACGAGGCTCATCATTTTTACCTGAAATTCAGGTCTAAGTTCTGCTAGTTTGTGATCCTTTCCGCAAGCAGGTTGTGAATGGATATTCTCATGTGCAGCACCCATGTTTGCAGAATCCAGCCTCTTTTCTTGAACCAGCTCAGAAGGAGCCTAATGTCTTCTTCCCCTGAGTCTGTTTATTGCTGTCTTATGTCGCATCCCTTATCGGGGCTTTAGAAGACACATCGTTTGCAGATGTCGAGGATTTGGCTATCACGAACAGGACAATGGTTTGAGGGGAAAAGTCAGGAGATTGTCTATCGCACAAGCTCTCAGCTAATAAATAAGAGTCCTGGCTCCCCTCCCAAGCCTTCAACCAGATTTGCACCCCTGGCAGGAAGCTGTTTACAGTCCTCCTAATTCTTCAAGGATCCACGCTTTGGCCTGTGCTTAGGAACCCCTCCATGCAATCAGGTCCCGTGTCTGTCTCCTATTAGTGTAGGCCTTATAGAAAAAGCTTGTTTTTGCTTTGTTTTGTTATAACAAAGGGGATCGTTACCAGGCACTGACTTGGGAGTGTCAGCCTTGATATAGTCTTGCCTGGGGACATGTGGTGTTCATCACGCTCTCCTCAAATGCTGGGCCAATACTGTAATTATTTCTCTGTAGGAAGCATTCCAGATTTTCTTGGCTACTGATAACTTCCTAGCGATTGGCCTCACATTCTTCCTGGGTAAAAGCTCTTTGTTGTATTGTCCTCCTCATCCTCTATTCTAGGGTCTCTAAAACCCAGCAGTCCAGAGAGAAGACTTACCCGGAGGCAGTTTTTTGGGGGCTCCTAGGATATCTGGAAATCTGGGGCTTCTATTTGGAGGAAAAGCTGAATCACTCAGATCAGCAGACGGAGATAACTCCTGAGTGGGCTCCATGCCCTTTGTGGCTCACTTTCGGCTCATCCCCTCTGGCAGACACAGAACTGACTCATGGGCCAATCGGAGTGCTGGAAAAACAATGACAACGAGAACAAGGCTGGCCTGCATGCCCTCCTGCTCACTCACTGAGCGTCTGCTGGGGATTATGCTGTCGACTACGTGTGTATGTTTGCACTCGACCCACTGGACATTTCAGAGTGGGAACAAAAGCAGTCAAAGCCGTATTAGTCTCCCTGGAGTGAGGAAGTCACTGGTGGCTCTGGTCCAACTAAGACAGATGAATCAAAGCCCGTGAAAGCCAAACACAAGCAAATGTCATGATGGTGGGCGGGGAACTAAAGGGGGTATTCGACTGAAATCTGGTGAGAACAGGTACCGTCTCAACCACATTCCCCGCTGCTCAGGACATCTTTTCCCCAAACGAACAGGTTCTATCCTGTTCTTCTAAGTCCCTAGAAAGTGGCAGGCCTGGGAAGAAGCATTTTGGCAGATCTGAGCTCCTTCTTCTTGACGCTTAACAAGGTTGCTCAGATTAGGTGCTCATAAACCTACTTAAATGTTTGATGTCGGGTTTCCACTCATTGCTAGCTCAGCCTAGGAGGTGCAGGGTGCTTCCGCTGGGAGACTCCCTCGCTTCAGCCTCAGGCTCCCGTTCCAGCCCCGGGGACAAATGTTGAAGCTGCGGATACTGGGCGACTTGATCCCAGAGTCTTCCGAGTCCAGGGACACATCTGAGTTGGTGGGTGACATGGACAGGTAGCGCTTCACTGGAGAATGTGCTCCCACCACGGGAGACTGCAGGGGGCTTTTCACGGTTGGGGAGCAGGTGCCCGGATCCTTAGGACTGGTGCATGATGGTTTTCTGACGATGCTTGCTGGTGGTGTGAAGATGCGGTGGCTCTCCATGACTGTGGGCTTTGGGGACCGCGCTGGATCCTGCCGGGCTACAAAATGGCTGCCCATCGTTCTTGAACCATTACTGGATGCTGCTGCTGCTGCACTGAACAGTGATACCCCCATGTTGGCAGGCAGCGTGAAGTACTTGCTCCCGTTCATCCGTACTGCTTTTGGAGACTGCAGTGGGCTTTTATAGGTTGGAGACTGGCTGCCTAGCAACCTGGGGCTGTTGTTCGATGATGTGCTGACTGGTGGTGGTGCCGGTGGTGGTGGTGCATTGGTGATGGGGAGGGAGACACGCCTGTAGCCATCCATCCTTCTTGGCCTGGGAGACTGCAGTGGGCTTGAGGAGTGGTTGCCCACGGTCTGACTCTTAGGCGTTGGGCTGCCCCCTGAGGATGACACAGTGGCAGGGGGCGTGAAGGGCCTGAAGCCATCTATTCCTGGGGCTTTGGGAGAGGAACTCTTCCTCCTGGCCGCATTGATGATGTTTCTGGCCAGCAGGACTTGCATCTGGCGGTTGGACTTGAGATCAGCCTCCTGCCGAAATGGGGACAGAGACCTTTCGCTCCAGGAAGGAGACATGGGAGGAGGTGGGGTCATGACGCTGGATGCTCGAAAGGCCTCTATCAGCCCTTCCTCGGGCTCTGGAGTCTGGGCAGGACTCACCCAACCATCTAAGCTGCTCGGCGGTCGCAGCGGTCGTGGAGTCCACGTCGGGGAAGCAGGGAGGGACACCCTTCTTTCCTGTGGGGAAATGAGATGAGGTTAGAGATGAGGTTAGCGTTCTGCCCCATCGACGTCCTCTTGGCTCAGTTTACAAGTGGAAGGGTATGATTGCGGCAGCATAAAATGGATCTTGCAAGAGAACATGTGGTCCAGAGAGCAAGCCCGCTGCCTCGCCCTTCCAGCGTTAGCGCTTCCAACATCAGAACACTGGGGGGATGTAACGGCTAAGAGAGGGAGCTGCAAATTAGGACTTCCCCAGTTCGAATCTCGCCTCTGACATGAATTCTCACTAGGTGGTCTTAGGCAAGCCGCTGCCTCTCAGCCTCAACTCCCAAACTGATCACTGCCCCAATCCGATAGCGAAGGCTGACTCCTGAGAGGCCCTGCTGCTGTCTCGCTGTATGACTCCGCTGTGAATCCCTGTCCTTCCCTCCCAGCCCCTGCAACCACCACCCCACTGTCTCTTGCTAGCGGAAATGCTGATGCAAGGAAATAAGTGGCTTGCTGATATTTCTGTGCCAAGGATTACAGGCTTTTAGTTCTGCATCCTTTCCAGAACTATATCAGAGCAGAAATGACTGGAGGGAATGCTTGCATTTCCTTTGCTTCCAGTCTCTCTCTCTCTCTCTCTCTCTCTCTCTCTCTGCTGCTAGGATGTTACAATAAAGAAAATTCAGACCCTGCCAAACAGAATTGTGTAGCACCTGCCAAGCTGAAAGGATTTCTTAATCACCGTTCACCAAAAAATCTTCAAATACTTTTAGTTAAAAGCCAAAATTGTGTAAAAGCAATCCCCCTAAAATTCCAGGCATGGCTTGTGTGCATGTGCCTGTATGCACGTGTGCCAGTGTGCCTGTAATGCTTGTTATAGCACTAGCTAAAATGTACCACAACCGTCACATTAAAATATTCCCTTGTTATATCAGAAATGCTGGCTATGTGTGGGGGTTTGTTTTGGTTTTTCTGGGGAACAACTTGAAGTGCTAGGCTACATGGTTAGAATGGGTTGAGCACACGTACAGTATGTGTATAATCAGTACTAAGAGTGTTACACCTCCAGGGCTCTGAAAACATTGTACACTGAGAAAATGAAAGATTCCTGGTCTTAAACTTCCTGTACGTGATTGTGCATATGTGTTAATTGTTTGCATATGATTCTGTTATTGATCTTGCTATGTATATGTGTGAATGCAAATTTCATGGACGGGGGAATATGGCGGGGGGGACACACACGAATCAGTTTGTTCTCTCCTCCTTCATTGCTCCAATTTCTCAGGGCCAAGTAGGCAAGAGTGACTTTAAATGCATAATTGGCCAGGCCAGGCTTTCTCTAAAGTAAATATCATGCATAATACTTACAAGCTGAATCAGGCCTGGGGCAGCGGGAGGGAAAGGACTTTAAGTCTACCCCTCCACCATTGTCCATATCTGGATCATCCCCCCCACACATGCTATTGCTCGGGGTGGGGGGAAGCTTCATTGGTGCCTGTCCTCCAACCTGCTTGCTTCAGAATCTCTATTGCAGTCCCTCTTTCCTCCCTACTCCAATCCCCCAGGCTCCTTATTCCACCCATCCCTTCCCCCACTCCCTGCCCCCCTTCTCCCCTCTCATCCCTGCTATCCCCAACTCCTCTTTTCTATTTGCCCCCAGCTTCTTTTGTTTTACCAGTGGCCACATCAGTTCCAACAGTAATCGCAATAATTCTGATCAGGTTGCCTAGGCCTAGCTAGGCCTCAAATGTCTCAGTAGACAGTGACACTCTCTAAGCCAGCATTTCTCCAAGTCGCTTTGGGGGCTCCGTGAAGACACCATAAGTCACCTCCATTCACTCAGTGCTTCTCTATTCCATGGGTGTTCTGGGGCTCCTTGAGACTCTGCTCCTGTGCCAGTGGAGCTCCCTGAACCTCCATTTAGAACTGTAAAGGGTCCTGGAGACTGAAATGTTTGAGAACTGTTGCTCTAGACCAGCCATTCTCAAGCTTTTCCATCACAGGGCACACTGACAAGGTGCTAAAATGGTCAAGGCCCACCATCTTTTTTTAAAATAGGCAAGGCCCATCACGCTGCCACTTGGAGGCTCACATCCCCACCAAAGTCCTACTGATATATGACCCTCCTCAAACTCTTGCGGCACACCGGCAGAACATTCGCAGCATAGCAGTGTGCCACAGCACACTAGTTGAAAATAGCTGCTCTAGGCCGCATATTTTTCACTGCTCGGATAGACTCTGTCAGTGCCACCGTTATCACTGCTGCCACTGCATGGGCAGGCCGAGGATGGAGAAAGGCTCTACTTCTACAATCGTTCCTCCCATGCTGTGAAGATAAAGTGACAGGAGTGGTGAGGAAACTATCTAGGCCAGGGTGGTCCAACACTCAGCTTGTAGGCCGCATGTGGCCCCAAGGCCCTTTTTGGTGGCCCCCGAAAAACCTAACCACAGCTTCCCCCCATTGCCTCCTCCATCTTCAGAAGCTTCTTGGTCTCTCTGTTGCACCATTCCAGCTTCTCCTTCAGAGAAGATGAAGACAGAACAGCACAGCAGGGAGATTGAAAAGCCCTATTGCAGCCACCTCTGCCTCTGCCGGCTTCATTCTGAGTCTGCCGAATGTGGAAGTAATTGGCGGTTATGTGATGGCCCCACTGCCAATTACTTCTGAGTCAGCCCAGCCGGAGGGGCGCTTGACCCTTGCATGGTTCATAGCTGTCTACTGCCCTGATCTAGGCTTTGCTGCACTTGCTTTCTCTGGAGACTGTGCGTTTTCCCACTGTGCCACTTAAGCATTGGAGCTCTTTCCTAGCTATGGCCATTTTTCACGAACTGGTGAACACTGCCAAAGTTTCTTCCCTTTCCCAGCAGCAATATCCTGTCACAATTTTGTTACTCCTTCACTGAGTTTTTGTTTGTCGGTTTACATGTACAGGTGTTTTCCCCGATCCATATGGCTTAGGTTCTTGCTGCTACTGTGGATACCAGAAACAACAGATAGCAGTGGAACCCTACTCAAATCTTCCCCAATGTGTTCATGACTCACCTCTCTTCGTTTGCAAAAGATTTGCAAAAGAAAGATTTTTCTTATTTTTGCTTGGGAACAGGAAGCAAACAGTGAGAAACTAGACTCAAAGCTGCTAGAGGAACGCTATAGGAAGTGACAGTGAGGATGATAACAGGAAGTGAACTGCAGAGGACTTCCTGTTATCATTCTTACTATCAGCTCCTGTTACATCCCTCTAGCAGCTACAAGTCTAGGTTCTCACTATTGTTCCCTGTTCCAAAGTGGAAGGAAGAAAAATATTTTTGCAAAGAGTTGGAAACTAAGGGCCTGATTCTATCGGGCACAGTGTGGGCGGTATGAGTGTACAAGTTGGGAAGCATCTTCACCGCCAGTGGGAAGGCTGTGGGAAAGCCTAACTGCCAGTGCCAGGACAGTGCCATCCCCGCACCATCTGGAGGTGGCAATACAAGCTGGCGAGCAGTAAGTTCAACCATTGCCGGTGTTGTGATCCTTCCAGGCGGGGCAGGAGGCCATTCCTAGGTGGTGGTGGGAGGGGTGGAGCAGGGGTAGGACAGGCGACAACCTTCACCGCTGGATCCCGACACCCATGATGGTGTGTGCGGCCCGACACAGAGGCCCTCACCCCTGCACCGGGAAAACCCTGCAGCGGAGAGGATGCCCCGGTAGCCGCTTGGCTATTGCTGCTTGTATGAGAGCCTGGGAAGTTTAGGATGGGGCTACCTGATGTGAGTCCTGGGTGCAATGGGGGATTTGAAAATGGCGGATAAGGGGCCTGTGGATATGGGTGACCCCTGTAGTTTTTTTATGTTTCCCATACTCTAGTTTGATGTCAACAGATTATATTGGCAGGTACCAGAGACATGGTCTTAGGAACAGCACCATAGCTATGAAAGCTTCTTCCCAATACAAGGAAATCCATCAAACCTCTCTCTATTTGTAAATGGATCTTACTTTTTTTTTTTTTGATTCTGTGAGCTGATTGTAGTTAATTTTACCTTCTGCACAGGTTTTTCAAAACTTGCTTGTCTCTGTGATTTTGTTAGTTATGTTGTGTGCACGTTTGTCATTTTGAATTGCAAACCGCCTTACAAAAATTTTATTTTCAATTTCAGGATAGAAATTCACTAAGGGCCCAATACTGTCCAACTTATTGGAGGTGTTTTGTGTGACTTACTATGGCTATGATCACACAAAACACCTCAAAAGCATGCATGTATATGCATGCAAACTAGCCTTGTGTCAAACAACTTAAATAATTTCTTTCCAATTTCTTTCCAATTACTGTCCAATAATTTCTTTCTGTTTTCTTCAAGTGCACTGAGAGTTATATGTTTGCAGGAACAAACTAAAACTCAGTGCACAATTCTAACTTGGAGTTAGGTCGGCACAGCTAGGCCTGCAAAGTTTGGCCAGCACCAGGGACACCATAAAGTATTTTTGACCACTCTCGGAGTCAGAGAGGCCAACACAGAGATGTGCCAACCTCCCTGACTCCTAGAGTGGTCCAAACACGCTTTATGGTGGTCCTGGTGCCAGCCAAACTTTGCTGGCCTAACTGTGCCGACCTAACTCCAGGTTAGGATTGCGCCCTTAGTGTTTCTCAGTACTCATCTTAAGGTGCCTCTACTTATTGTACCAGGTCCTTGCAGTTGGCTATGATGCCAGAGGCCTCAGAAGAGGAGGATATCATCTGTAGGTACTAAAATAATATAATACCAGCAGGGCATTGTTTCTCCATGTCCCTGATCTCCTAAATGTTGGTCCTACTGAATATAACCCAGTAGGGGTGGAGGAGAGCGTTTACCCTATCACAGCCCTGATGGAAGTTGGCAGTTACATGACTCCCAAACTTGCCAGCCAGAACAATGTGAAAAAGGAGCTCAGACATGCCTGACTTGAGCCTTTTGCTGCAGATGCAACTGGGTGAGGTTCCAGCAGTATACATTTGGATGGGTTCACTCTCTCTTCTGAGTTAAAAATGGGAGGATTACCAAAGTGGGCCTTGCAACAAGGAAAACAACAACTTCAGAAACAAAGCAACAAGGAGGGAAATAGTTGTCGGCTCAGTGTCCTCAGTGTCGGCTCAGTTCTCCCTTCAGTTCTAAGCAGTTGGCTTTAAGCTGTAATGGAAACTTTCAGGATAAGAATTCAGCACCTTGAATCAGGCTGCAGCAGGAAACTAGTAACGGGGCCAGCGTTGTCATTCAGCCGGAATGCTGGGCGGGAGGAACGGGTGAGTGGCAGCCCGCCCGTTGCGTTCTGGTCCGTTTCGCAGTCTTCTGGTCCTCCCGCCCCCGCGGGGAGGGGAAGACGCCGTCTTCCACGTGGGGGTGGGGAAGACAACGAAACGGACCGGAATGCAACAGGCGGGCTGCCGCTCACCCGTTCCTCCCGCCCAGCGTTCTGGCTGAATGACAACCCTGAACAGGGCCCAATCCTATCCAACTTTCCAGAGCTGATGCAGCCGTGCCACTGTAAAGCATGTTTGGACCACTCTCGGAGTCAGGGAAGATGGCGCACGTCTGTGTGCTGGCCTCTCTGACTCCGAGAGTGGTCCAAATATACTTTACAGTGTCCCTGGTGCCAACGAAACTTTGCCGGCCTAGCAGTGCTGGCCTAACTCCAGGTTAGGATTGAGCTCTTTGTGTCAGTGCACGTTCAAGGCTAATGTGCAAACGGGCAATGGCAAGTTTTCTTCCTCCTCCAAAGAGGCCATAGTCCGAACAGCAGGGCCTGCTGTCACCTTTTGAGGACTGTGCTTGGTCCTCTTAATGTATTGCTATTATGTTATAGGCTCTTATTTTTGCATTTTATTCAAATGTGATGAAGCCGGGGTGGTAATGCCTCCCTGGATATTTTGCCTACACAATTTTATGAACCAATTGTCAAAATGCGCCAAACAGTCTATCAAGTTAGCTGGAGATTGGCACGAACATGCATTCAGGCTTCCAATTAGACCAGCCCACCAGGAGTTCACTCAGTAACTTCTGAAACAAATGAGAATAAAGTTGGTGCCACATGCATACATGTTTTGTTATGTTTTATGCTGGCTTTTGTTATTTTTACCTTTTCTTCTTTGTATTTTAATGAACATTGTACCCTGGGCATTATTGTCAGGGGCGGAGGGTGACGTATCAACTTTTTAAGTAACTAAATAAACGGCAGGCCTCTGTTGCTGAAAACTGTGGTATGGCATAAAATGCAGAGATTAACTTCGGAGTTAAGAAGAGAAGCCTTTACCCTATAAATACCCAACTATTCCACAGCACTTACTCTGTAATTTTCCTGCCACCTCTGTGGCAGGAAATAGGATAACTATCCTATTTCTGAGCACGTTGCATATCAGGCAGACTCTGCTGCTATACAGGCATCTGCCCAACAAATCTGGGAGGATTACACAGCTTTCTCTCTTGTCTCCACATGCTTCCCTATTGGTGATACGCTTGGCAAATTCCAGGTATGGTGAACTCTGCTGGCAGGTTGTCTGCCCAGCAACTGGCACACTCGTTCAACTTGAGAGGTATTCTAGCCAATACAGGTATTGTTCTGATGACAGCCATTTCACCTGAGAGGCGAAATTTCACCTTTAAGCCCTTTACTGCTTGTGCCATAAAGGTAAAGCTTTCCCAACAACCGAATGGTCTAGTCGTGAATGACTCTAGGGGGCGGTGCTCATCTCCGTTTCTAAGCCAAAGAGCCAGCGTTTGTCCGAGGAGTTTCCACGGTCATGTGGCCAGCATGACTATACGCTAAGGCACATGGAACGCCGTTATCTTCACACCGAAGTGGTACCTATTTATCTACTCTCATTTTTACATGCTTTCAAACTGCTAGGTTGGCAGGAGCTGGGACAAGCAACGGGAGCTCACTCTGTTGCGTGGGCTTGAACTGCCAACCTTCTGGTCTACAAGTTCAGCGACAGCGGTTTAACCCGCAGTGCCACCACGTCCCATGTTTGTGCCATACATGAACGTTAATGTAGGAAGAACAGAAGGTCATTGTAACTAATATAAGGGTTTCACATTTGTTATTTTCAACAGGTTTTAAATCAGTTTGTGAATGAATGGAAAAAATACCACTTATGGACCTTTGATTGTTTTGTTGGTGTTCCTGCCTGGAAATCCTGAGTTTTGCATTTAAATTCTGTCAGCGATGTCCTCACAGCAGGATTTGTAAAGTAGCCTTGCAAAATCTCTCTCTCTCTCTCTCTCTCTCTCTCTCTCTCTCTGTGTGTGTGTGTGTGTGTATGAGAGAGCTATGGACCAGCGTTTCTCAGCCTTTGTCCCCTGATATACCTCTTTGTATGGTCCACCTTGGACGTACCACTTATCGGAAGTGTAATTGCCAGTTACTTCTTGGCTGAGAAGCCAGATGCAGCATGATAAGAGTCTCAGGGCCTCTTAAGGTAAGAGGATCAGGGTAGGTGGGAGGGCAAGTGGGCAAAAACCATGCGCTGAAGCTCTGCCCACTGGGCCAAGCCTTCTACTGGAGGCAACATGGTCTCACTGCCAGGTGGCGGGTTTCTGGGAGTACCACGTGTGCTACTGGACACCACTTCACATACCACCGGTGGTATGTGGAGCACTGGTTGAGAAACACTGCTCTAGTTCATGATATCTGTGACAACTGGACAAATACTGCATATATATTCTGTTTTAGGGCTCAATCCAGAGCCCTCCAGTGCGAGTGGCGTGAGTGTACTGCTCGCGCTGGTGTCATATAAAAGTGCTGTAAGGCACGTGCAACGTGGGTGGTAAGCTCTTACTGCCTACGCTGTGGCACTGCCGGTCCCTCTCCACCCAGAGGCAGTGAAGTGATGTCAGCAAGAGGTACGGTAACCCCTTGCCAGCATTGCGGGGATTCTGGGCGGGACAGGAGGAAGCTCCTGGGTGGGGTGAAGGGTGGGATGGCCTCGCGAGGTGGTGGGATCTGGCCGTGGCTTCCACCACCAGATCTTATCCCCGGCGGAGGCCTGGGCAGACCGACATGAGAAGCCTCTTTGTGGGCAGTGGGATTTTCCCCAGGGAAAGGGGACGAATGCACCCTTCTCCCGAGGAGACTCCAGCAGCTGCTTCACTGATGTAGCTGTAGTCTTTTGGCTACCGCTGTGCTGGCTGTGGCCAGGCAGTTCTGGACTAGGCTGCCCATTTACCTGTATCATGTAGTTATCTTACAAGTTGTTAAACAGAACTGGGGAGGGGAGGGGGAGAGAGCAAAGACTGAATATAAAATGCCAAGAGGTGAGTTTGCTGGAATCTGTACCCTCAGTAGATATGGGCCTCGATTCTATAGAGTTTTCAGTTGAACCTGTTCCTGAAGATCAGTCCAAAGTTAGCTAGCTTTTTTTTCAGAAAAAGCCATCCTTTGACATCCCAGTTAATGTATCACTGAAACCCACATTCAGCTAAAGACACTTCTAAATAGAGATATCAATTTTCTCTTGATAAAACTGGTGTGTGGGATATCTAACCTGAGAAGCCTTTATGTGCCTGGATGTATGGAGTTTTATTTACCAGTCTGGGGCTGCAGTCCTATCCACACTTTCCTGAGAGTAAGCCTCATCAAACACAATAGGATGTACTTCTGAGTAGACAGGCATTTGATTGTGCTCTAAGGCACTAAAGCTTGAAACATTCAGAACATCATGGTTTAAGTCAACATAGATGGCTATAGAGAGACCATTCTTGAGGGTATTTTCTAAAACCCTCCCAGCAGCCACAATCATTTTCACGGATAGCTGGATGCCTAGTGCAGCCTCTACCCAGGCATGGGAAGTCCTCATAAGGCAGATTTAGCTGTCCAAGGAGCCAAGCAGTAGCATCCCTGCAGGGGTGGGGCCCAGAGTGCAAACTTTTGCAAGGAGCCTTACCTTGCCGTGCAAATTGCTGCTCTCTTTCACCATTGGAGCCAATCCTTACTGGCTGCAGTGGCAAAGGAGAGTAGTGATTTACATGGCAAGGTAAGGAAGGCTCCTTGCAAAACTTGGTTCCCCCACCCTATAGGAATGCTACTGTAGCCAAGTGATACATTCCAAATCTGTGGGATTTGTGGAGTCTATAACTACATAGGGAGTCAAGGATCAATAACCTCTGACAATGCAGAAGCCCAGCATCACTTTCCCTCCATCCAGTCATGGAGGGAGAGTGGAAATGTTGGAGTTAATGTTGGTCTTCATATATGGTTTCCAACCCCCCAGTTAATGCCTGGCTCCTGGTTGTCTGCTTCTGCATTCACAGATATCTAAAGAAGGGTATCTGGTTTGTCAAATGTAGTAACCAATGCTTCACTTCCAAAAGAGGTTTGCAGATGCTCAGTTCCTCAGCACCTCGCCAGGACACAGACCATGGCTCATGTCATAACCTGGACTGTCATTGTTGGCCTGAGGTCTCTTAGCAAAAGGAAACAGGAGGAGTGATGGCAGGAGGAGGCTGTATAATAATATCCCAAGCAGCAAAAGAACATAGCAAGGAATTAGGAGGAAAGGCATAGGGAAGGAAAACCTTAACATGAAAGGGCTCCTTTATATTTAAATTCCTGAGGATGGTTGTCCCTGAACTGGTTAATGATATGATACTGTCAAACCCAGATATGCTGTACTCTTAAGCAGGTTTATGAGGAAGGAATGAGACTACAGTAAAATTATGAGATTAAATTAACATTTGAGGTTTGTTTTATTTGCCTCCTAGTCCCTTATCCTTGTTAGGGCATGTCTCATGGTAGTTTTTGTCTTTCGTAATCATAAGGACCAGAGACATACTAGTTAAGACTAAATATTAATTTTATAAACTTTTATCAGGAAAAAAAATAGCAAAATGGGATCGTGGTTTGTACACCCCCCGATTTCTGGGAATATTTGCTTGTGGAAAATGTCTCTTCTTTTGTGGGACATGTGCAGAGCATCTTCACAGCATGCTGCTAATACTGCCTCTCCAAATCTGAGGTATTGTATATGCCTGCAATCCTATTCACCCTTAGAGGGAAGTGAGTCCCACTGAATTTACTGGGGGCACAATCCTAACCAACCTTCCAGCACTGGCATAGCTGGGCCAATGGGCCACGTGCTGCAACCTGCAGTGGAATAGTAGTCATGAAGGCCTCCTCAAAGTAAGGGAATGCTTGTCCCCTTCCCTAAGAGTTGCATTATCCTTACCCCTGTGCTGGAAAGTTGGTTAGGATTGTGCCCTGGGACTTGGATTCGAGTTCTGTAGACACACATAGGATTGTGCTGCCATTCACATGAAACCTTACTACAATATTAGCCAAGAACTAAATTGCAGGACTAAGCTACACATAACACTGTGTTGATGGTTGCTTACTTACCCTGCTTTTGCTGAATTTATTCAGGAAGTCCTAACTACCAGAGCAGATTACATACAAATGACCCCACCTCACCTTTGTGTAAGCTAATGGCAATACATCTGCCAAAGTGTGTTGGATCTCTCTTTAGGTCCTCCCAGAACGGAGGCAGGGAGGTGTTCTATAGCCTTTGAATTTTGCAAAGCAGCATAGGTAAAACAGCATTGCTGTGCATTAAATATAAGATGCTTGCAGGCCAGTAAGGTTTGCATTTTGTGTGTGTGTCCCTCTATTCACTCTAAAGGGATTCTCAATGTTGTTGCATTAAAGAAACCATGAAAGAAAAGCGGAGACGGGAAACAAGGAAGCAGAAACATAGAAGAGGCAGAAACAGGTGTCAACTGGAGATGATGCTGTCTGAAATCAAAGGTGCTCTGTGATTAAAAGAGTACATGCCAGTTCAGAATCAGCAGAGAGCAGAGGTTGCAAGCAGATCATGCTGAAGTCTTTGAATGTACAGAAAACAGAGGAAAAAATGTCTTGCAGAGCAGAGAAGAAATTCAAAAGGCAAGGCAGTGATGAAACCAGAGATCTGACGCTCCATAAAATTTCTGGGCTTGGGAAGAAGGAAGGCACGAAACATTCCTCCTGTTTCAGTCAAGTTTCTGTTAACAATCTTTGAGGACTCCTACACTTGGACTACTTTTATACTCCTACGGTGCACGGCATTCACACACTGTTTAATTCTTTGTTTGGAACTTAACCTGCACAAACGTATGAATCCAATTATACAGGTTCTGCTAAGAGAGGTCCAGCAAGGCACATCTGCTTTCACAGGCTTTATGCTAGATGGACTTCCACCGCAGATCTTTGCCTCAGAAATGCCTGAGCGAGCCCCTGTCTGCTTAATGAAGCTCAGATTCGCCTAATGCAGAAGTGCTCTGACACACTGGAGTTGGAGATACATAACTGGCTATGCTATGTGCAAGATGACTGTGCATTCATAACCTGCAAGCTGTCTTCCATTGGCTTTTATACACACCACTAATTGCCAGTTAACGATTATCTTGGCCACTTGAAGAAAACCCCTGTGTGCACACTTTGGAATACCATTACTTGTAGTAAAAAGAAGGTCTCCACACCTGAGGCTCAATTCCTGCATCCTTGGTAGAATAAGAAGGCCTTGGAGAATGGAAGACTCCTTTGGCTTTTGGCGACAGAATTCGGGAGGAGTACTCAAACGAAGCTTCCAGTGGCGCTCCAGAAGTCATTTGGGCGCTTTGAGGTCCAAGAGCAGTTGCCGCAGAAGGGGCAAAAAGGCCAGGCAATGGTTGGCCCGGACTTGACTGAACTGTCAAAGGATGCAAAATAGGAGAAGGTGGCAAAGCAGATGTTGGGCAAGAAGACTGCCTCTTATAACTGGGCTCAGGAACCACAGCCTTGGGAGGTGGTGCTGCTTTCGGCAATGACCTCACAGGGTCTTTGGCTGGGGAAAGGATGAACAAGGAAGACTGGAGCTGATACGGCTGTTGCTTGGAGATTTCCAGCTCCTTTTTGGAAATCTCGCTCTCTGTCATGTTGCTATTGTACAAAGGCATAGCAGGAGCTTTTGGAGACCTGACTGGACTTTTGGGTGGGTGTTGGAATGCCATAGGAGAGAGATGAGTCTCTGAAGCATATTTCCAGGAGGGAGGAAGGGACATTGTTGGTGAGGGTGACCTGACTAGGTCAGGATGTGATGGAGACTCAATGACATATTTCTGCATCCTCGACTGCCTTTTGGCAAATAGTTCTGCCCCCTTTCCCCTTGCCTCTGTGAGGTTCTGGTTGGATTTGATCTTGGGCTTGGGTTGTATTCTAGGTGATCTCAGGCAGGAAGACCATTCTGGGGGAGTATCTGCAGGAACCTGGGTTGGCCCATCTGTTGGTATACTGTTAGGCAGAAAGTTAGACGCCTCTGCTCCCAGAGCAAACGGCTCATCCTCAGGAATTGCTCGACGTTGGTCTTTCTGCTTTTTCCAATTATCAGCTCTTTGGACTAAATTCAAAAGGTCTGGGTTAGGAGCTACCTTGGGCTTCTCAACAAAGGTAAACATGGACTTCTTGGCTGCCCTGCGGGCTATAGAATCCTCTAGGACGCCTGTTTTACTTGGAGGTGGCCCCCCGTTCTTTTCAGACAAGGGTTCTGGTCTGTTGTTAACATACTGAGCCTCCTGCGGTGTAGGGACTTTCTGTTCTTCATTAGGGTACAGAGCTGAGTAGGCTGGAGGTGACCTGACCCTTGTTACTGGAGGAGGGCTGGAAAATGTCTCAGCATAGGTAGGTGGAGGAGGAAACTCCACCACAGGACTTTTCTCTGCAGGCACGTGAGTCACCACTAATGACTGTGTCCCAAATGGTCTTGCCGTTCGGTTCTTCACAGGCTTTGGCTTCGATAAAGTAAGGCGTACTTCGCAGTACTGTTTATTATTGTGAGCCACAGGATCATTGGGCACTCTGTCAGCAACCTGAACAGGTTTCTCTGTGCCGGCACTGGGCAAAATGTCTTCATTCTCAATTAGCAGAACATCTGGCTCCTTGCTGAGCATCTCTCCACCCTCCTTCCTGTCAACAACTGGCTCATTCAGTGTCGTGGCAAGAACAACATTATTCTCCATATCAGTAACAGGGATATATGGCTCCTTGTCAGGGTTGTTGTTATTATTCTTGATGCCAATATCTGGGATATATGCCTCTTTATCAAGAACATAGTTTTCTTTGTCTGCGTGAGGTATATTTGGATCATTATTGAGAATGGTACTTTTATTCTCCCTGTCAATTATAGTCATATCATGAATGACAGGCAGTATGTTCTCCATATGGTCAACTGGAGCTTGTTCAACCACAGGTTCTTTTTCACACTCATTGGTGATATGTTCGTGCAGTCCATTGGTTGAGGCTGTCCCTGTATTCTGCTTTAAATACACACTGAGAGGGATCTGTTGAAAGTTGTCAGCTGGAATCTCCTCAGAGGATAACATGGTGTTCATTGTGGAAAATGTCTCCTCACTTTTTATTTTATTCCCATGAAGGCCCTCAATGGCCAGGTTCTCCTCATATTTTTCCATTTTGCCGTTTGCGCTCCACAATCCAGAATCTGCCACAGTGCAGGACAATCCTCTCAGCTCTCTGTTGTCGCTTGAGGTCTGCTTCAAATGGTGCTCCTTCCCATGGCTTGGGATGCTGTGGTGAATAGCGGTGGGGCTGTTCTCCACAGCGGCTGGTTCGTGGCTTGTCTTTGCAGTTTCTAAGGTAAACGCATTCACTCGTTGCTTCCGCCTGTGGAACAGCAACACCCCTTTGGAATTGGAGTTAGGTGGGGTTGTCAGCTGGGCAGCAATTCTCTGGCTCCTGGCCTTTGCCTCCTTCAATTCTTTTTCAGAAAGGCTTGCACTTCTTGAAATATCTAAGGAAGAAAAAGATATGCAAGACAATGTTAACAGCAGAGCCCCTAGGGGAAAAATACAGTTCCATCTTTCTCTCTTCCCCTCTCTCCTACACCAATGCCAACCACTCTTTCAAGACAAAACTAGAATGGAAATAGTTTTTTTCCCCCATTTTTGTTTTTCCCTATAAATTTGTTAGTTGTAGTAATCCAATAGGGGGATTTACCTAAACATGATGCCAAGATGGTGGACCAACTGGTAGACTGGCAGACCTCAGGAACTGCCAACATTGCATGTGAGCCATTAGACAAGCACAATTTCACAAATTTAGAAAAAAATATTAGGGTGACAGGAAGATAGGACAGGGCCAGATTTTAAACAGAACTGAGTTTAAAATAATAAAATGTTCCAGCTACAAGCAAACCAAATTGCAGACAGAGTGATGAAATTAAAATAGCAATTGAAACAATATATATATTATTGACAGAAAAGATAAAAATACAGGATTACAAAATACCATCAAAAGTATGAAAACATATATAGATACATAAACAAAAAGCTATCTAAAATCCTTGGACTAAAAGAAATTAAATTTAAAAATGATGGATGCTTTTCTGTTATTGATCATTCTATAGGACACAAACGCAAATCATATATGTTTATTCTGCATAAATCTGCCATGGTATATTTGGAAACTAAGTATTTTTGCTTTGCATATAACAAAGTGCTAATGACAATTTGCAGCACTCTTCTTCTCCCTTCCCTCACTGGGCAACCCAATGAAAGAATGAAGCGAGCTTGTGCCATCTGTGAGAAGCACAAAATTCAATAAGAGCACTGTGGAAAAATCACTGCTATAAACCTTGAATTTATAGTATATAAAGAAGGATATATAGAAGGATTATAGAATACTTGAATGCCTGACATCTACCTTATAATAATCAAATATGAAGTAAAGGTTTTCAGATGGGGAAGAGGAATTTTTAAAAACTGATTCAAAAGTATCTGGCAGCCAAAGTAAACCAAATCTATGCCAACTTTCTATGAATAGGATTTAATGTAAATAAGGTGAACAGACAACAGACTGGAGCAAAATCAAAACAGGATAATATCATTAGGACATGTCGAGATAACTCCAGAACTCTTCTGCAAGCTGTATGTTAAGCAAAGCAAAGGAATGATAGAAGACGTCCAGGTTTGTAACGCTCTTCAGCAGTGCTGGCACCAAGTTGTTGAAAACCCTGCAGCAGAGCCCTACACTGGCCCTGCCATGATCCATGATTAGGGTTGTCATCATCCCCCTACCCCACAAGTTAGTGTTATGTGGGCAGCATCAACTTTTCCTACCCAATCTGCATGTCAATGGGAGCATCCCCCCTCCTAGAGGCCCTGCAAGGATGCAAGTCTGTGGGTCTGTGTGCTTCCATTGGTCGATGAGGGTCCTAGTAGCAGTGGAAGTACATTGCTTGACTTTGACCAAAGTTGCTATCAGTATTGGGGAGTTCAGAGGTCAGTCCTAATGGGGGGGGCATGTGATGGTTTGAGCCCTCAGCTAGTGCCTGACCTGACCTCCTTCGACCACTTTTGGTCTTAAAACAGAGTGCAGGAGGTTTTATGCAGACTTCAGATTGTATAATCCTGTGGTTGAAGTTAATAAATGCATGGTGTAGTTTTTGTTTTAAAAAGGGGAAATTATACTTGGCGGGTATTTTGATGTTTTAATTTTAAAATCAATCCTAATAACGGGATCTACTCAACTTTGGCTTTTGGATTACTGTATTTTCTAGTAGACAACATGGTTACCTACAATTACTGTATGTTTTTCAGACCAGAGAAGAGGAAGCTCAGTAATCATATTAATGTATTTATGATTAAAGACTACTGTACGTGTTTGTTGTACTAATTTGGTAGCAAATCACCTCCACCAAGCATTCCATTCTTTCCCAATGGATAATGTAGAGGTGTTTTTTTTCTTTCAATGGACCCCTATTGCAAAGACCATTGCATATACGAATGAAGCCACCAGGGTTTGATGCATATTTAAGAGTGGAAAAATCCCAGATCTTCTACTCTTTCTTGTACAAAAGCATTTTTTCGCAGACAAAATGCAGGAAAAATAAGTCACTGGGAGGCTGTGTCTGTCCCTGTCTTGTATGTAACTTTGCTTTGTGATTGCAAATGACTGTATGTGAAAGGAATTTATTGAAAGACTTCAAACGGTTTCAGGTTGCAGTTCATTTGATTTCAAACACCCTGTACAAACATGCTCCAAGCAGGAAGCTGGCCAGCTCTAAACTGTCTCACAGATCTCTCCTTCTCTTTGGCTAAGCACAATGCACCTGGTTATCATAAAAATTAGAAAAATAAATAGACATCCCAACACTGCTGGAGGCTCACCCTGGCACAACTGATGTTCAGTGCTGATCTCAGATTTTGTTTGAACTTAAACACAAGATGGCAGCGTCTGATAATAAACTTGCAAAAGCTGGGCCCTTTTGTAGGCTTCCTAAAGCAGAGATTCAACCCAATTAGCCCAACAGCTTCCTAGAATAGAACCCACTTAGCATCTCATAAAAGCACGAAATATAGGCCACTTGTGTGCCTCCTAATTCACCTAAACTGTCTACGGGAGGGTGGGGAGCTGCCAGTTTTCATAAATGGCTGACTATGGGTCATGGCAAAAGCTGCTGTTATCCAAGCTCCAAAAGGATGTGGAAGGACATTTTCTCTGGGTGAGCCCATTTCCTATAAGCGACTTTCTAAAATTCCCATGATTTAATACATCTGACAAGAGGAAACATCAGAAACAAAGAATGGTTATAAAAAGTTTACAGCCAAACGGCCGATATTCCTACTGTGAATGGTGGCAGGAGAGAATCTTGGCACAGGACAATAATTTTCCCGGCACCGCTTTAGTCTTTCTGCCTCAGATAAGGGATAAGAGTCATGCTTGAGCTTTGACCATGTTGTTAGTAACAAGACTCTAATAAGGTTTCTTTGAATGGAGAAGAAGATTAGATGGCAGGTTCAGTTTGTATGTGAATCACCACCCTAACGCAGTGGTTCTCAAACCTTTTAGCACAAGGACCCACTTTTTAGTATGATAATCTCTCCAGGACCCACCAGAAGTTTTGTCATGGCCAGAAGTGCCATCATTGTGATGCCAGAGCCTGCTGCTTTCCTGAGAATGATTATTTCTCAGTCGTTTTCCAATAGCAAAGTGAATCGGAAAGAAAAAAAGCCTATTTCCAGCCTTCACCTAAGCAAAACAACCACACAGCCCTCCCCATTTCCAGCATTCTATCTTCCCATATTTCCAATATGGCTAGGTGCGACCCACCTGATACGGGCTCGCAACCCACTGGTGGGATCTGACTCACAGTTTGGGAACCACTGCCCTAAGGAATCCATTTTAAAACCTGCCTTCTACCACTATGTTTATAATTAGATCAGTGATTCCCAAAGTGGTGGGTCCAGGGTGGATACACCACCCTGGAAGGCACTTGGGTGTGCCCCTTTTAGCGGGAGAAAGCAGGGAAAGGCAGCAGTGTGATCTCCAGGATCGCGCTGCTGCCTTAGCCAGAGGGGCTGGTTTCAGATTTACACCTGGCAGCTGTGGTGTCTGGGGAGGGTGGGGAGCCCTGGGGACCTCCTGCAGGGCTCCCCAAGCCACAGAACGCATTTACAATGCTATCGCAACCCACTTCTGGTTTGGGGGGGCTACCCCTCCACTGCAGGGTGCAGCGCATGCTATTTGCACAGCTGCATCAGAGCTGGAAAGTTGGATAAGATTGGGCCCTTCATTAATTTCTATCCTGCCTTTGAAAATAAAATCTTTGTAAGATTGCAATTGCTGCAATTGCAATTGCATCTTGCGATTCAAAATGACAAATATAAGCACAAAATAACTAACAATTAAAATCACAAAGACAAGCAAATAAAACATGGCTGGGGGGGGGGGAGCTGTTTAAAAAACCTGTGCAGAAGATAAAATCAACCAGAAAAGGCTCGCAGAATAAAAAGGTTTTTAAGATCCATTTTAAAATAGAGAGAGGTTTGATAGATTTCCTTGGAAAGAGGATTTCCTAGCTGCTGCTGAGAAGACCTTGTCTCTAGTACCTGCCAATATAATCTAACAGCAAACTAGAGTGAAGTCGATGGTGTCCATCTTATGACTTTATGACACTAGTAAATAATTGGAATGTGGTTACTTTTTCAGGCACGTGCAAGTTCCAGTCTGCATTAAAATGTGGTAGAACACCTGTTAGTTTCACTTGAGCTCTGGCCTACTTGCTCTGAGCAAAAAACTGGTGGTTTACGATTTGTGCAAACATAAACATGTTTATTCAGACATGTTTGAAGGGAGGATGGCACACATCTGTGTGCCGGCCTCTTTGAATCCAAGTGTGGTCCAAATATACTTGACGGTGTCTCTTGTGCCAGCCAAACTTTTCTGGCCTAACTGTACTGGACTAACTCCATTAGTCTTGCATTAGGATTGCGCTTTAAATCAGTTTTGTTTTGTGCAGATGAAGGCGGGTCAGAGTTACTGCTAGTTGCTAAAGGAACTTGTGTACATCCTCTGCAACTCCACCTCTTTGGATCTGTATTTGAGGACTCAGGAGAATGTCATGCATTGTAGCTGAAAATGTCAGGGAGGAGGTGGGAAGAGAAAGTGAGAAGGGAAAAGGAGAAACAGAAAGGGTGTAGGACATTCTCTAGAGCTGCCAGGTATGTTGTGGGTTGTTACTGCCACTAATTCCACCCACTCTGAGCAGATCTAATGTTAACTTCTATTCGTTTCATGTGTTTTTCATTTTCTTGCCTTCTGTGCTGCCTGGAACCTTTCCAGGGTATTTTAAGCAGTGGTTCAGCTCCTTAAAATGTAACAGCAGTAGAAAAATGGAATTGCTAATCCAAAGCCCCTCAGAGAGATGAAGGTAAAACAGAAAGACTTCTTTGAAGGAAAACCTACATTGATCTGCAAATTTCCTTCCTGACATTTCTTTCATTCCAGAAAATTCTATAGCAGATCTTACAGTAACCATACTGAAAATTTTTAAAAGGGAATTCCAGGGTGAAACTACTGATTTGGCATTTGTAAGCAGAGGCGGATCTAAGGGGGGGCAAATCTGTAAGTTTTGCAAGAAGCCTTACTTTGCAGTGGAAAACATTCCTCTCCTGCACTGTTCTAGCCAATCCTCACAGGGAACAGCAACATCTTGGCATTGCTTACTGGCTACAGCAGCAAGGGAGAGGAGGGGTTTACATGACAGGGTAAGGCTTCTTGCAAAACTTACAGATTTGCCCCCCCCTTAGATCCGCCTCTGTTTGTAAGCACATTTGACTCTGTGAAATGTGTGCCCTGAAAGAACTGGAAGTGACTACTGAGTACAGAAAATAATTCTCCCTCTTTAGGTGTTCTATTACACTGTTCATCTTCCAGTTATATATACCAGTAGTAGAAGGTAATTTGGCATGGGTCACCTCCATCCATCCATCTATCCACTTGCTGGGAGGGTGTGGCAGGGAAGGCAGAATCAACATAGTTCTTTGAAAAGTGATTCCACTGCTGCTTCAGTGGCTGTGATCCTGCAAACCCTTGCCACCCACGGGCTTCAGCTGCTCAAAGCTTGTGGTTTGTAAGCAGTGGTGTCATGCTGCCGGAACGCTGGGTGGGGCATCCGGGTGATCGACAGCCTGCCCGTCACGTTCCGCAGCGTTCCGCCGTTTGCAACGTACGCAAGCGGCGTAATTGGTTATGCAAACGGTGTAACGCTGTGGATCGCGACAGGCGGGCTGTCGATCACCTGGATGTCCTGCCCAGCGTTCCGGCAGCATGACACCGCTGTTTGTAAGTGTTCGTGTGATCATAGCAGTGATGGCAGTTTTCAAAGAACTCCAGTAGGGCAGTTCTGCCTTACCTGCCGTACAGCGTGTCATTCCATCCATCCTTTGACTTTGGTCAACTAGAGCTTTAGAGTTACATAAACAGGTTTCATCCCAAGGAATTTCCACCCTAAAATGCATTATATGGATTCATTTGTATCCTGTATAAGTAGGGTTATCAGATACAAACTGGGACAGAGTGCCTATACCTTTAACCATTGTATAGACAAGATAATTTGGACAGGTGTAACTTTTGAAACCCTTCCATGATGAGCCGCACCTGCCCAAATTCCTTCTTCTATATAGTGGTTAAAGGTATAGGCACTCTGTCCCAGTTTGTATCTGTTAACTCTATGTATAAGATACATTTACTATTACCACGTGCATTACTTTTAACCTCACTTTGTATCTTTTTACTTCACATTTCTCCACTTTGTATACATTGTACCTATACCAACCCACCTAAGTGGTGAACCCAAGTGGTTGTGATGAAATGGGCTCTGGCCCACAAAAGCTTATATAACACTATATCTGTTAGTCTTTAAGGTGTCGTGAGAATCTGTTGTTTTGCTAACATGGTTACTCCTCTGGAACTTGCTTGACCTGTTGTGGTGAATTAGGGGGAGGGAGGGAGAGAGGGAGAAGGAGGTGGTAGTGGCAGTGGCAGCAGCGTCAGCAACATATTAATTGGTGGCATATGCCCCAAGAATTTGCAACTGCTGAGAAATGTTGAAAATCAAAACAAATGAGTAATTTGATGCAGGAGAGAAGAGGGAGCTGGCAAAGCCATTTCAAGCCACATCAAAGGGATGGGTCATAATCATTTGGGATCCATACTCAGATGTAAACCTTCTAAAGCTTACTACTCAATCCAGTACATTTCAGAGATTCATGATATATCCAGTAACAAGTCTTAGATGACTTCGTTCCCCAATGAACTTATTCATCAGTTCGTTCATACAATGATATAAATGAATGTCCATCCACATGTTGGCAACTGTGTATGTTATTAATTGTGAGCACAATGTCATATCCTTTTAGTATTATTTTATCCAGCATCTCATTAAGTGCCCAATCCTAAGGGCCTTACCACCAGCGGTACGTTTGTACAGCCAGCTCTGGGTGTTGTAAACGTGCAGTAAAGCATGTTTACGGCACCTGGAGACTGAGCACCACCAGTGCTAGGCCAGCACCACCAGGCACAGGCTGCAGCACCATTCAGAGGTCACTGCGCTGCCACTGGAGCCAGGTAAGATTGCTAGCTGGTGGTGTGGGATTTGGAGATGGGGGAAGGCATGGGGGAGAGTGGGGAGGAGCTGGGCATGGGAAGGGGAGGATCAGGCCCAGCAGGGGGTGGGACCAGCAGTGGTCTCCACCACCGGATCTTATGCTCCACTTTGAGCCAGGCAGCACAACATGGGGCTTCTCCAGTCTGTGCCGACCAAATAGCTAGTGGAGACTTAAGTAGCCCCATTGGAGCGGCCGAGGCTTTACTCAGGAATGGATGTCCCCTTCCCCTGAGATGACCCTGATGGTTGCTGCAGTGCCCATAGGATGCAGTGGTAGCCATTGTGACTACCACTCGGGTAGCTCCTTTGGTAGCTAGGCAGCTCAGATTTGGGTTGTCCATCAAAATGACTTTGACAAAATACCTCCTGCTTTCTAACACCAAGATCTGAAGAAGGATACAGAAATCGCTGTGAAACTCCCTCCCTGAGGATGTCTGTGTGAATTTTGTATGTGGCAGCTTTCCAAGTTAACCTTTCCTGTTAGATCAGTTATTCCACCATCATATGTTTCCTCTTGTCCTCACTTAACACTGAGTACAAATAAAGGGGAGCTGGAGCTGGGAAACTGAGCTGGGAAACTGAGCAAGTCCATCCAACGAACAGCAAAATGGTATATTTAATATACCATTATATTGGTATTGAGCATATGTGAAAAAAGGTTTCTTTCAAAGAGGTGTTAGAAGAGGAATTTAAAATAACTAAAATGGCATGACGACAATGCACCATCTTGCTATCGCCAACATGCATCCTACAAAGCAAACATGACTATGATATTAGCCAGAATTACATATTTCTCTCCCTGTAAAATTGACTACACACTTTCCTGGGAGTAAGCCTCATTAACACAATGGGTTTTTCTTCTGAGTAGACATGAATAGGCTTTCACTGTCATCCTATTCTTATCTACTCAGAATTAGGTGCCATGGAGTTCAATGGGACTTACTCCCAGGTAATTGTAAGCAGGATTGCAGTCCAAAGGTACAATCCTAACCAATTTTTGAGCACTGACATAGCTGTGCCAATGGGCATGTGCTGCATCCTGCAGTGGGGGGGGGGCAGTCATGAAGACCTCCTCAAGGTCACAATAACTGCATCAGTTATTTCAGAAGATTCAACTCAAGCTTATCAATCTATGGCAGCATTAGAGGAGACTGAATTTTATATCGCACTAGCGTTTTGTTACCCAGCGTTGCCCGGGTAACAAATTATCCCAAGCTTCTAGGCGACCCCGGAAACTACAGATTCGACGCAGACATTGGCCGTTTTCGATCATTTTCACGTGGCACCCCCTTCGCGCCCCCCCCAGGGGCGCTAGGGGGGGCGTACCCCAGCAGTGTTTGTCGGCAGGCTGTAAGGCACACGTGCACCGACTTTGGCGTGCGTTGCTCCAGGCGTTCCAGCGGGTCAGTGTGGACGTTTTGTCTCACACCCCCACACCAAGGGGGGCCGAACTGGGATCCAAACAGCATTGGGAGCGTTGCCGCTTGCCTCAGCGACCCCGGAAGCTACGGATTTGATGCCAAGATCGGCCGTTTTTGACCATTTTCACGCGGGGCCCCCTGCACATCCCCAACCCCGGGGGCGCTAGGGGGGGCCTGACCCCCGCAATGTTTGTCGCCAGGCCGCAAGGCGTGCGCATGCCAAGTCTGGTGCCAATCGCTCCAGGCGTTCCAGCAGGGCTTGGCGGACATTTTGTTTTGCGCCCCTTCTTGCCTCCCACGTTGAGGGGGGCTGAACCCAGACTCCAATGGTGTCGGGAGCGTCGCCGCTCGTCTCGGCGACCTCAGAAACTACGGATTTGATGCCGATTTCAGCCGTTTTCAACCATTTTCACATGGGGACCCCCACGTACCCCCACTCTGGGGGCGCTAGGGGGGGCTGACCCCTGCAGTGTTTGTCGCCAGGCCGCAAGGTGTATGCATGCCAAGTTTTGTGTCAATCGCTCCAGGCGTTGCAGAGCCTATGCGGAACATACACACATACATACACACATTCTTCTTTATATATATAGATTCTTGTCACCGTAATGTAGTAATATAGTATTTTATTGGGCCATAGTTTTTTGTTTTATACATGCAGGATTCATTACACATTCTGTTGTCTTTTAATAGGTGTGATAATGTTTCACTGTTATAAGATCATTACAGTGCTGATATATGCATACATAATATGACAAGAACCACTGAACTGGATATTTTCAGATTGTGATCTTGGACTAATATTTTGATCACCATTTCTACCCTTCCTTTTGATTTTTGTGGGTGTGTATGTATGCAATATATTCAAGTTCATTCCAGAAATAAACCATGAACTGGAGAGCCCCACCTAATTTGCATATATCACTAAGATGCAGTACTTACATATCATATTAATGAAAACTAAACCATCACACAAAGGTAACAAGCTATGCTTACTGAATATAATGCAGTGTTTTAAAACTGTTGCCCATAAACCAAATTATTTTTGGCATCTAACAATAGATGTTGAGATACAGAGTTATTTACAGATTCTCTGTGCTTGTTTATAACCCTGTATCATTTTGCTATTACATTTTTCAGATTAATTATTTGAGCATCCACAAAGGCCAGAAATATCTAATGTAGAAAGAGAAAGAATTCCAGGCATCTCATAAGGGTGTTACCTTACATGTAATTCCATTATTGTTTTTCCTGAGGGCTTTCTTTTCTTATGTAAAGCCACTGAGGATGGCTTCAGGTTAAACATAGGACTAGGGGGCAGGGAAAGAGAGAGAAACTGAGTGCAGACACATGGAGCAGGGGTCTACTTAACTATTTCCTTTTAGCCCTTGGCTCTTTCCCTCTCTGAACTGTTTATCTCCCCAACACATACACACAAATAGGAACCTTTTATCTCCGAATGAAAAAAGCGGTGTGTGTGTGTGTGTGTGTGTGTGTGTGTGAGAGAGAGAGAGAGAGAGAGAGAGAGTGAAGTCTGAGCAGACAGACAAGAACGAGAGGGTTAAAGTCCAGTCCTTCACTCCACCTGAAGCCACCTGCAGCTGCTTTATAGGATAAATGAAAACCCTCAGGAAAAAGCTATTGTTGATTACAGATCAACAGTAAGTTATTTTAGACTAAGTCACAAGCTATACAGGCTGTATCTGGCCCATCCCAGCTGTAGAACTGCCTAGGTAATGCATTGTGGATGCAAAAACAAAACAGAAAAACCAAAATAAGCAGGTGAAGAATGATTCATTTAGTAGGAACAAGGTGCTATAATGTGACAATCACTTGACTCATTTATATATGGGATCCAGCAATGGGAGAAGAATGACTTCTTATCCATGTTGTCTTGGAGAGAAAAAAAAAGGAAGCAAACCAAAGAAAGAATATGTTAACCCATATTTGTAATACCTTATTTGTTTTCTGTGAACCATTCATCTCCCATATGATTTTGTCATGTTCAAATGTTCCGAAAGGGACATAAGAAAAAAACTGAAGAAAAAAAAATACTGTTGAATTATGGCATTACAAGTAGCCTCTTCTGGAACCTCTATCTTTCGTGGCAATCAGGAAATTAGTGCAAAATGTTTATGGTATGCACTTTGAAATGCACACTGTTTTGAATCTAACTATGCTTTCTTCCCCACAGCTAAACTACTACATTATCTACTACTACCATAAACTACTACCATAGGATGCTGTGTTGTGGGGGACTGAACTTGTGCCTGAGTTTCAATAGAGAGGAGTGTTAAAAAAACAAACACACACACAACTGGCCCACTAATATATTCAGCTTCATATGTATGGAAAGATATAAAGGGTGCACAGCCCCTTGAGAAAGCACACATTTAGCTGATATCCAAGTGGACTTTGAACTGAGTCAGTCTCTTTTGCTGTTTCATCTCTCCCAGCCATTTCCAAATCAAGGTTGGTGCTTCCTCCTAGTCCAACTGTTACATAAATAAATAGGGCATGTGTAGTTGGGAAGGTTGGGAGTTCAAGACTGCGCAACAGAGTGAGCTCCTGTTGCTTGTCCCAGCTCCTGCCAACCTAGCAGTTCGAACGCACCTAAATGCAAGTAGATAAATAGGGACCACTTCGGTGGGAAGGTAACGGCGTTCCGTGAGCTACGGCATATAGTCATGCCAGCCACATGCCCACGGAAGCTTGTCCTCGGACCAAATGCCAGCTCTACAGGCTTTGAAACGGAGATGAGCACTGCCCCCTACAGTTGGTCACGACTAGACCATTCTGTTGTGGGGAAGAGGACAACTGGTCTTAGCTTCATTGCTGCTGCTTCGGAAATACAAGGCTACTCCATCGATTCTCCTATGAATAACAACAAACCAGGACTTGCTTTCTTGTTTAAACCTTTACCCAGTGTCCCAGGGCATGATCTGAAGGCATGACTTTGCTGAAGCTAAATGTGTATTGGTCTGGTCAATGCTGTGCTTACTCCACAGTGCATCAGGACTAACTTAGTGCACCTAGTACATAACTGTACACACCTCTGTACGAAGAATAGAACAGCTTATATCAAAGAACTTTTTTTCGGTAAGGAAGTTCTTTGCCAGTCCAGATACCATAATCATACTGTAATTGCAGGTGCCTGCATACCCTAAACCACATGCTGTGTTCAAAAGTACCCATACAGCTTTCCACATTTTCCGTTCATTTAATTAGATCTTTGAGGTTTTTCAGAAATGTCAGGCTGGCTGAGCAGCAAGTCAAAATGCCTTCCCTCTTATTACCTACTTGGCCATTCTCTCCTTCCCACTTGGTGATGCCAAACAAGAAGGATATCCCTTTAAATTTGTTTTGGGTGGGTGTGGATGTGACCACGTTTCAGTGAGTGTACTGTATGCATTTGACTGCTCCTTCCACCAGATGCTTGTCGATGAATTTATGTCACATCCTATTATGTATATTGGATTAAATAAAACCACTTATTCCGCACAGAGCGCAATCCTAACCTGGAGTTAGGCTGGCACAGTTAGGCCAGCAAGGTTTGGCTCCCACAAGGGCCACCGTAAAGTGCATTTGATCACTCTTTGAGTCAGGGAGGATGGCGCATTGTGTGCTGGCCTCTCTGACTCTGAGAGTGGTCCAAGCATACTCTGGATAAGGGTGAAGGGCAGGCAATGGGTCTCCTCACCTCTGCGCCAGCTATTTTGCCGCAGTCACAAATGTGCGCCATTCTCCCTGACACCGAGAGTAGTCCAAATGCGCTTTATGGTGGCCCTTGAGCTGGCCAAACTTTGCAGGTGTAACTGTGCTGGCCTAACTCCAGGTTAGGATTGTGCCCTGAAAGTGGAAAAATGAAATTTGATGGTCTGGAAGTACCTCTAATGTAATAGAGACAATAAAGTACAAAATATTTTCTTCTTTTCAGCATAACATAACATTTGAACTCTTTTTTTTTGGCAGCTCCACAGACAGAAAAGTTTCCTCAGTTGACCAAAGAAACTGACCCTGGCTGGAGAAGGGCCAGTGCAGGACTGGGTTCCATCCTACCCTTTCAAGTAATTTATCTTCTCCAAATGTGGCAACAGAATACTGGAACTGTTGCAAAACAAACAGCAGAGGCCAGATTTTGTTAAATTTCATGCTTAAAAGCTGAAACATATACATCCAACATTCTTCTGCGTTTCATGACTGCTTAAAAAAGTTGAAACTTGGGTGGAGGGGCACATTTTTTTTTACTACTTTGAATATTATTATTATACAGTTCTATAGTATTTCTGTACGAAATACTTTTGTACTTCTATGTATTTCGGCTCTATAGTTCTCTGTACAAAACTCTTTAGGATTCTTCTCACAACCATGCTGTGAGGCAGGCTGGGCTATGGCCTACCCAAGCCCACCCAGACTGCTTCATGGGTAATTTGAGAACTAAACCCAACACTTAGTTCACTGCATCACATTGGCCCAGGTAAAGCCACTTCAGAGTGGCTTTAAATGCCACTTGGATATTGAATTATTAATGGTCAGGTCAATTGCTCACCCCTGAAACCTTCAAAGCTACATTTAGATCGAACATGGATTGCATGCACACACACACACACACACACACACACACACACACACACACACACCCTTGCATCTATGCACAAGCATTGCTATTTTTATCAGTGCAATACAGAAATGTTCCCAAATAATTCATATTAGTGTTCCAAACCTATGTAAAAACATACACTGTAGTGCAGCCTGATGTACGTTTTCTTGCATAAGGGGATATGAACTGAGGGGGGAACAGCATTTATCCCTCTCTATCTTATCTCTGCCTTAGCATCATCATGTTACTAGTCAATAACTTGTTTTCCATCAATAGTCAAACTCAAATCAGGTGTCTTTCTCTGTTTTCTTCTTCCGCTCTTTCACCATGCTCTTTTCCATACCTCAGCGCCTGGGTTGGAAAGTGCTGTTTCAACTTGCCATAACATTCCTGTCACTGAGGGAAGAGAGGAAGATACTTTTACCTCAGAGACCCATTTTTCCTCAGGGGTTGCTAACTGGTCCTCTGCCTGCATCAGACAGGCATTCTAAGTGACCCTGATCTAATTCCATTCATCCCTGTTACACTCCATGAAGGTATCTTTTGCCCTAGTGACTTGTCTTGTGGGATTCTCCATCTGCTTTTCACATCTGACTCCATTGGCCTGACTTATGGCCCTAGTGAGTGAGCTCTTAATCCCTCATTCACTCTGTCTGACATGTTGGGAGCATCCGACAATCACTGCATTTCTGTCACCTTCTTTTTCCCGCCTCAGAATCAATGGAGTGTAAAACGTCCAGGTGTTCAGAAGGAGCAAGGAAAAGAATGAAACATGAAAGGAGAGGGAGAGAGAAAGATGCTGAACATTAAAATTGGGCCAAGGATTTTACTGCTTGAATTAAAAAAAACACACACAAAAGGAAAACACGTCATGGTAAAGATATACAAATCTCACATGTGGAAGTCATAACATAATTTGTAATCAGCTAACAGGATGTCAGGAAGTAGGTTGGACCCTCAACATTTGACCTGATTCAGGTTTTTTTGGCACAGAGCCATGGAGGTGGAAAAACTAAAATAGGACAATGCAACTGGTGGCAGGGGATCTCAATTGGCTCTCAGGCGCTTTCTACCTGGTGCCCAGCACAATCCTTTATGCACAATCCACTCCTTTATGCACTCCTTTATTTTCTCTTTGGAGAAAATAAGTGGCCAAGGAATCTCTCTAATTCTCTACTACTCAGGGTGAGCTTTGACAGAGTACTCCCTGAGAAGCACCTCAGGAACTCAGTCCAAGAGATGATGTGTAGAAAAGCACCTGGAGATGGCACTACTCCATGTGGGGAATATTTCCAAATGTTACAGTGGGGCGGGGCAGGTGGCCACAGCTCACTTGCATGTGGCTCACAGCAAGTGGCCACAGTGGAGGCTTCAAAGAGGAAGAACAGCAAGAGAGGCCCTGTCAGAAGTCTGCCCTGAAACACCTCTGCAGCTCTAACACCCAAGCCTGAGCTAAGACATAGGCATATGGGAATGAGTAACACGAGTGCAGGAAGGGAAGGCTATGCCAAAATATCTGCTGCTGTTCACACTGAGAGACAGCCCTTATGGTCTCTTAAAAGAGTACTTTGTCTGGAATTGACTGCTCGGGGGTGAAGGCTGGGCCATGATAAAAGGAGAGCTTTGCCAAAGTCCCTCTTCTGTTCACAAAGCAGGAGTCAGAGCCTTTTGCTGGTGTTTCAGCAGTGCTGGGTGTGAATCAGTAGACAGAGCCAATGCTGTGGTCTGACATCCTTTGTTCAGATTTACAGTGGGTAAAAAGCAGGTGAGTGTGGGGGGGGGGGGCGGGGAGAGGGAGAGAGAAGAACTTGAGAAGGCTGCAGTTGAGATCACTGCATGGTGGGAAAAGACATAGCTGCTAAAATTGCCTGTTACGAGAGAACCTTTGCAGTGACAGAAACCATGCCCGGGACTAGATCTAGAGCTAGAAATTCTGGAATTACTCTGGGGAGGTCTGAGCAGCCAAGGAATCTGAGGTGGCTATTGAAGGGAGACTGTAACTGAAGTGCTTCACTCCTGCCCAACAGTAATTTGAATTTACAATTCTATGAAATGCTATTAAATCTGAGGTAGAGCTGGTAGCAGGGCCAGGCTGGCCTATGAACCATGGAGTTATTATTACATGGAGGGGCCATGACGTCACAGACTTGAAGCCATGGGTATATCTCAGATCATTGCCGTGAAGGAGGATTGCCGCCGCGGCGTCACAAATAAAAATCTCCCTGCCCGTGTAGTAAAGTTAATCTCAACGTCTCTAATCATGCCTGCGTCAAAATAAGTCTGTCAAAGCAGTGCAATCCGAGTTTAAATAGACAGCAAGCGGCATTTCGTCCGGTATGTTCAGTAATATAAATCTGCGGAATTAAACCTTGGAATTGCATATTAACTCATAATTAGGTTACCAATGATGTTTCTCCAGGATCACACGTTGTTATTTTGGTAAGTTTTTACTTCAGGAGTAAACAAATAAGTCCTAAACATCATGCGAAAACCCATTTGAAATGCTTGGAATCAGCATTGTTTTGAGTACATTTACGTCACCGCTAACCCCGCCCACTAGCTTCACTGTCTTCTCATTCAGATAACAAGAAGGGCCAGGCTGGCCTATGAACCCTCTGACACCTGAGGTAGCATGCCAGACCCCTCCCCCTCTCCAGTATTCCAGCTCTGCACTGCTCTCATCAAGGAGCTTTTATACACTGGAGAAGGCATGACATCATTTTCTTGAAGCCATGGGTCACACAATATGGCTAACTCAGATCATCGCCGCGAAGGAGGATTGCCGCGAATTCAGGAATTAAAAGCTCCCTGCCCGCGTGTAAAAGTTAATCTCAACGTCTTTAAGCATGCCTGCGTGTTCTGCATATGGGTGTGCGAATCGCTGTACGAAAAATGGGATTTAATTTCCGCTGAAAGATTCATGTGTTCTCATTACATCGGTTCAATAAAACTACCGTTCAGTGAGTACAGAATTTTTTTTATGGGGCATGACCATTTTATTTTTGCTTGTGTAGATTTCAAAAAATAAGTGTGTCAAAATAGTGCAATCTGAGCCGCGGTGGTTGTGTAAGCCGGCAGCAACCCATGCGTAAACCGGGGCTGAGATTAGAGAAACGCCGCTCGCACGCCTTTTGCGTGCCTCGGTTCCAAGCCGGCGGCTCAGCTCTTGCACAGGCGGCGTAGCGGGCTACGAGAATAATACACGTTTTTATTTTGGTAAGTTTTTATTTCAGGAGTAAACTATTCAGTCCTAAACAGTACGCGAGCAATCTGAAATGCTTGGAATCAGCATTGTTGTGAGTTCAAAAACATGGCTGCTAAGCCCGCCCCCTGGCTTCAATTCGCTCCTATTAATTCTTAAGGCAGGGCCATGGGTTGGCTCTCATCCACACTTCCTCTTCCTCTCTGTTCTCCTTCTCCTTTTCCAATCCAGGAAGTGGAAGGAGAAGCAGTGGAGGCCAGTAGAAATAGCTGTCCCACCCACCCCCTCCAATCGGCTGGCTGAGATGACTGCTTCATTTAGCCTCATGGATAGGCCAGCTGTGACAGGCGGGAGGGGTGGGGGAAGAGGACAGTACAAAGCATCCTGCCAAAGATATGAGAAACACACTTTTTTTTAAGAAACATGTCTTACTTGAGCTCCCCCTGCTGGCTTTGTGACACAGTTCAATGGTCCAAATCTACTGCACAGTGGGAAATGCACATACCACATAAAGGACTAAATGAACAAGGTGAACACAAAGAGATTCCATCCATTGAACCCCAGTCACAAACTGAGAGAAGCAAAATGTCAGGTTCTTTTCCAACAAGCAATTCAGAATACTTATGTTCTCTTAAAATAAATCTATAATTTGTGGATGCTAAACCCACACATTTTAAATACAATGCACAACTGACTGACAGCCCCTGTGGCATTTTATAGCCATTTGGAATGCTGATGCTGTGTTTACCTTTGCAAGATCTATTCTATGGTGCCAATGAATGGAGAAGTGAGTTAAGTATATTTTCCCACAGTGAATAATGACACACAGAAACTTTTCCGTTTTCTGATTAAGGAGCATGAGGAGGTATTACATAGATTTAAAATACCTACAGGACTACCAAGTGGGCCACCATGTAGGAGGGTGGAAAATGACTGCTTCATTGCCACTTAAAAAAAGGAAATGCACAAGACTTCAGCTATAGCATTGTAGGCTAAAGCTGAATATTGGAATCTCAATTGTACAAAGAGATGTTGTCTAGATGTAGAATTTCCTTCTTTTGCACATTTTTAAGGAGAGATGAGGTCTCTGTTAAGCTGGAGAAGATGTGCTTTTCCTAGAACAGAAATTGGCACTGACCCATCTCCATTCCATAATTGCACTCCCAGTCCTACCTGGAGTACCTGGGGTTACTGTAAAGTAATACAGGCATGCCCCAGTATCCACTGGGCTTCCATGTCCGTTCCGGACACACCCACCCACCCCACTGTGGATACCTGAAACTGTGGATACTGGGAACACCTTTTTTAAATCAGTGGTTTTTCTGCAACAAGATAAAATAGGATTTGTTTAATGTTCCCCTATCTTTTTAATGGACGTGGTGGCACAGCGGGTTAAACAGCTGTTAAACCGCTGCTGCTGGACTTTCCGACCGGAAGGTTGGGAGTTCAAGACTGCGTGACGGAGTGAGCTCCCATTGCTTGTCCCAGCTCCTGCCAACCTAGCAATTTGAAAGCACCTAAATGCAAGTAGATAAAAAGGGACCACTTCGGTGGGAAGGTAACGGCGTTCTGTGCGCTACGGCATAGAGTCATGCCGGCCACATGACCACGGAAGCTTGTCCCCAGACACAACGCCAGCTCTACAGGCTTTGAAACAGAGATGAGCACTGTCCCCTACAGTCGGTCACGACTAGACCATTCGGTCATGGGGAAACCTTTACCTTATCTTTTTAATAGGCATTCCAGTATCCATGGTATTCATGGATAACTGAAACTGTGGCTACAGAATCAGTGGATACACCTGAACATATGCTAATACAGCCCATTGTGAATAAAAACAAATACCAGTAAGTGTGGTTTGAAAATAAGCAGAATTCTGTCTGGGTGCACACCCTCTCCATTTGTACATCTAGGGAGCAGGCAATAAAAATGCTGACAACTCCAAAAATGTAGCAGAGCTGCTGTGGCCAATGGAACATATGCATGTGCGCTTGTCATATGACAACTCCCAGGATTTCCAAATGTCATGGTCGTGGCTTCCAGTAACATGCTTGAAAGTCAGAGCTTAACACTTTCTTATAAAGTTGTCAAAGTCAAGCTTTTTATGGCAAGGTCTCCTGTTGCTTTTCTTATAAGCTGAGCAGCAAGAATAGGAAAGTGCATTTATGTAAATCAGACAATTGTAGAACAGGATGGACTACGAAGGTCATTCTGCTCAACTTCCTGTATTATAGCAGGATACTTCAAATCCAATACCCACTATTAGCAGATTATAAATGCCATTTTATCCAGATTGCATAGTGCACCCACAAAAATCAGGAAAGATTAAGGTGTACTTTGGTATAGAAGCATTTAATCAATCACATCAAGATAATTCCAGTACGGGCTTTACAAATGTTTTCACTGCAAATTAAAAATCAAAATTACACTTAAGGTGCAATCCTAACCTGCAGTTAGGTTGGCATAGTTAGGCCAGCAAAGTTTGGCCAGCACAAGGGCCACCATAAAGAGCGTTTGGACCACTCTCGGAGTCAGGGAGGATGGCACACGTCTGTGCGCTGGCCTCTCTGACTCCAAGAGTGGTCCAAACATACTTTATGGTATGGTCCCTTGTGCCAGCCAAACTTTGCTGGCCTAACAGTGCCCGTTTAACTCCAGGTTAGGATTGCACCCTCAAACTCCAGGTTGGTTCTTATTGCTTTCATGGGATTGGGCTGGAAACAGTAAAATGGATTCTGTCACCTGAAATGGATTGTTTCACAATCACACTGCTTCATGGACATGGTGAGGCTGACCTTGAACATGTTTAATTTTCTTGTTTCTCATTAGATTTGTACAGCTCCGTTTTGGGGTGCAAACTAGTCCATTCATTCTTTGGTGGTATTGGGATTGAAAATGAGTGTGACAATGATACAAAAGTAGTTTGATTATGGGGGGGGGAAGCCTATTTTGTCTTTTAAGCAAACCAACAAAATCAATTTAGTGATTCCGCTAATAAGACACAATTCCCCCCTCTCCAGCCCTCCCCAAAAGCTGTAGAGTGAAAGTACTTGTCTGCATTATCATGTGAGTTCTCTAACAATCCTTTAAAAATGAAATACTATGAGAAGGGTAGTCCCACACACATCATTCTTCAAATAATGTTCTTCTTTCTAACCCTAGTTAATCATGTTATGTATACTACCTGAGCCCATGACAGTCACACAAAAACATACACCCCCTCTATCAAGAAGACTGGAATTTGCCCCACAGCAGTTCATTCTTTAAGATTTTAGGGAGCACCTCCTAAGATACAGAGCAACAGAAAAGTTTGTCACACATGGGTTTCCGTTTTTCTAAAAAACACACGGACGTATTGTTTCCTTCCTATCCAAAAATAAAACCAAACTATTTTTGGTCTGCAATCCTAGAGGTGATGTGTTATATTATTTTGTAACATTATTTTAAAAATTGATGACATAAGAGTGAACATTCATGCAGCCTGACGTTAAGCATGTTACCTGTGGATGTGGGATTTACTTTCACATAAAGATGAATAGGACTACTGATGCATTAAAAAGAACAATTAAAAAGAACAAAACAATTGTTGGCAATTAGATCCTACATCCAACTTCTACCTTCACCTGACAAAATATATACTATTGCCAAACATCAACATTCTGGGGAAAAAATCATGGCTCCTCTGATGTTACTGCTCTATCTCTTGTTGGCCTAACTGGAGCTAGGATTTCCCCCAGCTATTATGGCATACATTATTGCATCATCATGTATCTGAAAAGCAACTGTAAACAGTTACAGCATTTTTTTAAACTTCTATTTTAATATTTGTCAGCTGACCCAGAAACAAAATACTGGTTGCAATTTATATCTCACTGATATTCATGGCAAAATTCCAAACGCGCACAGCTTGCATCAAGGGAGGATTCTTCTAACAGTAAGAACATAAGAAGAGCCTTGCTGGATCAGGCCAAAGGCCCATCTAGTCCAGCTTCCTGTATCTCACACTGGCCAATCATATGCCTCAGGGAGCTCACGAGACAACCAGATACATGCATCCTGTTGCCACCCCTGTGCACCTGGCATTCTGAGGTAGCCTAAAGCCAGAAGGTTGCACATATCCCCATCACGGCTTGTAAGCTGTAATGGACTTTTCTTTGAGAAATTTGTTCAATCCTCTTTTAAAGGTATCTAAGCCAGGCGCCATCACCACATCCTGTGGCAAGGAGTTCCACAGACTAACTATACGCTGGGTAAAGAAATATTTCCTTTTATCTATTCTATCTCTCCTGATGTCCCTCTATTTACCCACTGCATAATTTTGTATGTTTCAGGGTGCAATCCTAATCAACTTTCCAGCACCGACATAGCTGTGCCAATGGGGCATCTGCTGCATCCTGCAGTGGAGTAGTAGTCACAGAGGCCTCCTTGAGGTAAGGGAATGTTTGTTTCCTTACCTCGGAGCTTCATTGCCCTTACCCTGGTGCTGTAAAGTTGATTAGGATTGTGCCCACAATCATGCCCCCCCTTTGAGCGCCTCTTTTCTAGACTGAAGAGGCCCAAACACTGTAGCTTTTCCTCATAAGGAAAGTGGCCCAGCCCAGTAATTTGGTTGGTTTCTTCTGCACCTTCTGCAACAGTCTGCTGTCTGAGGACTGTCAGGCTAGGGGAAATCAATGACGAACATGGGAGTTCTGGTCACGGTGACCAGTAGGCTCATCTTCCCCCTTGCTCCACGAAGATCCCTTCTTGTTGCACTGGGCTAGTCGTTTGGCTTGTTTTTTCTAAGCAGAAACGTTCCCATTTTGTATGCCACCATGCAACGTACATCTGAGTTGCAATACTAGCAGTACAAATTTGGGAATAATCCTGCTGCAAACAATGGAAACCTCTGAATAAGAATGGTTGCCTGTAATGGCCAGTGCAAAGAATTTAGAAGCCCCATTTGCTGTGAGCTGAAAGCAAGCCATCATAAGCATAAGAGGCCACCATGTGCAGAACAATCCCATGCAGAAGCACAGGTAAATTGGCTGCGGTGTGTGCATATCTGTTGCTCAGGCTGTCTGTGTAGACTGAATGCAGGAAGAGGGAAGTGGGATCATGCTTGCTGGCCCTGCCCCTGAGCTCTGCATGTTTGGCCAAAGGTCTGAAGGAGACCTACACATACCTACATCCATACTTGCTTCTCCATGTGAGCGATCACTGATCACCCTAAGTTCTCGATTGTTTCAAGAGCCAATGTGTGTACAGCTGCACATGCAGAGATGCCCCTTTCAGAACTCTGGCCAAAAGTACAGAGGCTGGGGGCAGGGTCAGCAGACACATGAACATTGTATCTGAGGCCAGGCCTTGACACATTCAGTTTAAAAGAGGAAGAGAAAGTATGAACAGGGCATTGAATATTAAGCATCATTGCATGTCAGTTCCCAGACAGAGTGAAATACTGTCAATATGGCATAAATGACCAAGCACCATCAAGTACAATATAGCAAGGTCAAATATTGAGAATTGAAAGAATATGAGTTGATGAGAAAAATATGAGATGAAAGAATGTTGGAAAACTCTAAATGGTAAATCCACAAGGAACGTGTAATCAAAATGAGATGGATCTATGTACTACTTAACTAAATCACAAAACAATCTCCTCAAAACTTGCTTTAGACTTCCCAACTATTCCTGGAATTGAAAATAGAAGATGTACACAAGGACATTTGGCACCACCATAAAGATGTATCCATGTGTTCAGTGAGGGAAGTTCCCCTATCCAACTGAATTCACTGCCGCCCATCATCAAACATCATCAAACAAAAAGCTGATGTTTGATGAAATCAGTAAGCTTAAATATACTTAACTCTGTGTTGAATTCTGGTCCCTCGGTTTTTGTTCCAGAATGTTGTAAGGAAGAGAAAAAACCAGATGGCAGGGTTATATCCCTCTCATCCTAACAATGTTTTAGCCTTTAGTAAAAGGTACTTACCAGACAATGCCAGGCGAGATTATTGTCTGGATTCCATTCCGGTAACAACATGACTATCTGGTGTGAGTTACGGCTTTGTTCAGGCTAGATCTATTATGTCAGGAATGTTACCCAGTGTGGCTGAATGAGCTTATGGCAGAGTGTGTCACTGTCAGCAGTAGAGGGAAAATGAGCCAGGCAGGGGCGGACCCAGTCAACCATGCAACAATTTCGCAGGTGACACTTTCTTTTGCATCCCTGGCATGCCTGCAGGCAACTTAGCAATGACCCAAGACCTACCTCTGTGGATGCGTGAAAAAGAAAGTTCACACAATAAGTCAAGCCCCAAAATAAATAAATAAATAAAAGAATACCCTATACAGCCAAGGGAGGACAAACACTGCGTTTTCATTCAGATGCTTTGAGCTTTGAACAATAAGGAAATGCCGACAGGTGTCTTGGCAAGAAACCTGATTGGCATTTTGCCTTAGCAACAGCTGTGTGAGATTCTTTTATTTTTTTCCCCCCCACATAACAACATATACATTTGTCTGTTCATCTATGACATTTCAGCCTTTTCCTTCCAGTCTCAAAAATTGCTTCTGCTCCCACACACATCAAAGCATTGCAAAATACTAGATTTGCAGATCCTACCCATCAAAAAGAAATATGAAGCCTGGCTTCTCCGAGGGTATTGCGCATGGCTTGACCCCTGTGGGATGGACCGCACATTTCCCTTTCCCTTGATGTGGATCTGCTTGGGATGAAGAGGGTATTCAGTGAATGTACATTCTTGTGCAGTTCCAAAAACCAGCTCTTGCGTTGCTTTTGTTGTGAGTTGCAGGAGACAGAATAGAACGGACACACAGCTGCTACTTTTGAAAAGGTTTTTGCAACGTCTGTTTTGGCCAATGTTAACAATAGCCTAGGCCTAGGGCCAAATCCTAACCAACTTTCCAACACGAATGCAGCCACAATAAAGCCACAACGTAAGGGAGGCCTCCCCTCCTCGGGAGGTAGCGCAGTCCCCACTGGCACAGTTGCATCAGTGCTGGGAAGTTGGATAGTATTGGGCCCCTAGTCTGTACTTTTAATGCATTTGTAATTAATTAGCTTTGCCTAAAATTGACTTTTGAATATAACAGCATATACCGATGGAATAAAAGACACCACTGCTGTCCCTCCTGCTTCAATACTGTGTTTTTCTTGTTATTTTTATACCACTTTTCTACAACAAAAAGTTCACAAAGCAGATTACAGAGAAAAATTAAATAACTAAGGGCATAATCCTAATCTTAGGAGTTAGGCTGGCACAGTTAGGCCAGCAAAGTTTGGCCGGCACAAGGGCCACCATAAAGAGTGTTTGGACAACTCTCAGGGTCAGGGAGGATGACACACATCAGTGTGATGGCCATTCTGACTCCAAAAGTGGTCTAAACATACTTTACCATGTCCCTTGTGCTGGCCAAACGTTGCTGGCCTATCTATGCTGGCCTAACTCCAGGTTAGGATTGTGCTCTAAATGGCTCCCAAAGGTCTCAAAATAGAAAAAGATGTGTAGAAGAAGCTCCAAAAAATAACCACTAGAAAAGATATTTTCTTACCACCTTCTTTCATCTACTGAAATAAGTGGTACTTAAGGCGCAATCCTAACCTGGAGTTAGGCCAGCGACGTTTGGCTAGCACAAGGTACATGGTAAAGTATGCTTGGACCATGTTCAGAGTCAGAGGCCAGCACACAGACATGCACCATCCCCCCTGACTCTGAGAGCGGTCCAAACGCGCTTTATGTTGGCCCTTGTGCCAGCCAAACCTTGTTGGCCTAGCTCCCGGTTTGAATTGAACTCTAGAATTGCACTCTTAGAGCCTGACTGCCTTGTCACTGCTGTCCTCTACTACTCTCAGGATCAAGGAGGATGGCACACATCTGTGTGCTGGCCTCTCTGATTCCGAAAGTAGTCTAAACATACTTTACAGTGTCCCCTGTGCCAACCAAACTTTACTCGGTAACTTGTGTTGACCTACCTCCAGGTTAGGATTGCAACCTTAATTTGTCTCTAGCTGGCTCAGCAGCTGCATCCACCTGCATCAATACCAGTAAAGATAAAAGTAGGTTCTCTGGGTTGCAACCTGACAACTCTAGCTGATCTATGGATAGAATGATATGCTTCCTTCTTGTATCTAGTACAGGAGAAATCCAGAAATAAGAGGTCCCTAAGGTATTGCAGGCAGGTATTAGACTTGGAGTACAGAATAATGGAGAGTAGGAGAAAAGGGAAAAATGTTATGGGATGGTTGGCAGGGGATGCTGGAAGACGTATGTGTGACATAAAAAGTGCTTTGAATTGACACCATCTGAGCAGATGAGTGAGAAGTTATAGGGAACTGTTTCAGGTGATAAAGAATTGGATAGGGGGAAAAATACCTCCGAGCTACACTGACCAGTGATCTTCTGAAATTCTTCTGAGATTGGCATTTCCTCTCTCACAGAGAGGAAACACAGCTTCTCTCAGAGATATGAACAGACCGTCATTTATTTGCAAAGGAGTAGAATGGAAGTTGCCTCAACACTATGGACCTCAGCCAGGATACTGGCTATTATAATGGCCCGAGGATAAAATGATCTGTCTGGACCAAACCAGACATGACATTAATCATTGGCTCTGCACATTTGTTCATTTTTCGCCATGCAAATTTTAATTGTAGGGAACCATCAGTCTGGATTGTACAATGGCATGGGGGGAGGGGCTTTAGCCTATTGCCACCACCAAAAGATCCTGATGTGGTTTGGGACCTTCTGCTATTTCTATTTGTCCCAGAAGGAAAGCTGATGTTGTTGCCAAAGACAGCTTCCTTCCTGGGGAAAATAGAAGCTTGGGGGGAATCCAAATTGGGACCACAATGGGGACAAAGAGTTCATACTCCCCGCTCTCTCAGTGTGACTTTCGGTTCACTTCAAGACTGCTATTTATATTTTTAAAAACTCAAACATATAGGACCAAATGATTAATATGATTAAGCTAATACCTACCATGTAGTTAGTTATTTTTTTTCTGTAAACTATTTTGTGAACTTGCTTTGTTGAAAAGCGGTATATAATTATTATTATTATTATTTATTAATATTTATATACCTCATTTCAACAAAACATGTTCACAGACTAGTTTATAGGGGAAAAATCAGCTAACTAAATGGTAGGTGTTACCTTTATCATCATCATCATCATCATCATCATCATCTAGCTTCCCCCTCCCACTATTGGTCATAGTGAGAGTATAAGGTCCTAAGAATCCACAACAATTTTGTCTTTTCAGGTTGTACAAAGCTACCAAAAGTTCTCAAACACACCACAGCAAGTGATTTTTGACTATTTTTCATCTCACAGCACTTGACAACGTGCTAAAATTGTTAAAGCACCATCAGTTTTTTGACTATATTGATAATGTACATCATGCTGCTGGTGAAAGGCTCACATCCTCCAATGGCCCTATCAATAAATGACCCTCACCCAAAATCCCATGGCAGATCTGCAGACCATTCGGGGCACACTAGTGTGCCATGGCACCCCTGGTTGAAAATTGCTGCATTACAAGGTTAGGTTTGTGGAATGGTTCACACTCTTGTTCCTACCTCTGTTCCCTCCTCTGCTAAAACAGTCAGCAGGATTTAACATGGATTTTTTAAAAAAAATCAAAGATGGTATTGTGCAGTGGTTTCCAAATGTTTTGGAGCTGAGACCCACTTTTTAAAAGAAAACTCTATTGGGACCCACCTGGCTTTGTGGGTATCTTTAAAAAGGTGTTTCGGGTTACCCCCTGCTTTTTATCCTTGTTATTGATGGGCGGGGGACCACCTTCTGGAGAGTTTGTTGAGCAATACATTCACTGGATCAGAACCATTCTGGTGGCAGCCCTAAAGGCTGCTGCAGGCTGCTCCCTGATCTATAAATGCCAGGCGGTGTGGCTATAATGGTGAGTGGGCAGCAGTGCTCCCCTGCCCGTACCAGCACATTTGACCCTTGATGCACATAGCCTAATCTGCCCTGTCAGTTTCACAACCCACCAAAAATTGTGTTGTGACCCCACTGGTGGGCCGCTGATCCACAGTTTGAGAACCACTGGATTATGTGATTCAGTTTGGGAACCACTGGTGTAGTGGTTTGGGAGTTTGATTAAAAGATCCAGGTTCATGCTTAGTCATGTGCTTCCTGGATGACCTCAGGCCAGTCACTCTCTCTCAGCCTCACTTACCTCACAGGGTTGCTGTAAGGACAAAAGGAGGGGAGGAACTAGATACACCACCCTGAGCTCCTTGGTGGAAGGGCAGTATTAAAATGTGAAAATAAATGAATATTTTCATGCAGGCCATCTGTGATAAAAAGGCATACTTCAGTGAAGCAATTACAGCAATCTATATATATAAAGAAGAGCCTGGGTGTGTGTGTGTGTGTGTGTGTGTGTGTGTGTGTGTGTATGTATGTATGTATGTATGTATGTATGTATGTCTCGCATAGGCTCCGCAACGCCTGGAGCGATCGGCACGAAACTCGGCACGCATACACCTTGCGGCCTGGCGACAAACACTGCGGGGGTCGGGGCCCCCTAGCGCCCCTGGGGGTGGGGGTACGCGGGGGTGCCCGCTTGAAAACGGTCAAAAACGGCCAAAATCGGCATCAAATCCACAGTTTCCGGGGTCGCCGAGATGAGTGACGACGCTCCCGACGCCATAAGAGTCCGGGTCCAGCCCCCCCTCGACGTGGGGGGCAAGAAGGGGTGCGAAACAAAATGTCCGCCATGCCCCGCTGTGACGCCTGGACCGATTGGCGCCAAACTCGGCATGCGGAAGCCTAGCGGCCTGGCGACAAACACTGCGGGAGTCGGGCCCCCCTAGCACCCCTGGGGGTGGGGGTACGCAGGGGTCCCCGAGTGAAAATGGTCAAAACTGGCCAATATCGGCATCAAATCCACAGTTTCCGGGGTCGCCGAGATGAGCAGTGCCGCTCCCGATGCCGTTGGAGTCTGGGATCAGCCCCCCCTCGATGTGGGGGGCAAGAAGGGGTGCAAAAGAAAACATCCGCCATTCCCCGCTGGAACTCCCGGACCGATTGGCGCCAAACGCGGCATGTGGAAGCCTAGCGGCCTGGCCACAAACACTGCGGGGGTCGGGGCCCCCTAGAGCCCCCGGGGGTGGGGGTACGTGGTGGTCCCCGCGTGAAAACGCTCAAAAACGGCCAATATCGGCGTCGAATCCACAGTTTCCGGGGTCGCCAAGATGAGTGGCGACGCTCCCGATGCCGCCAAGGTTTGGCCCCCCCTCAATGTGGGGGGCAAGAAGGGGTGCAAAACACTACATCCGCCATGCCCTGCTGTAACGCCTGGAGCGATCGGCACCAAACTCGGCATGCGGAAGCCTAGCAGGCTGGCCACAAACACTGCGGGGGTCGGGCCCCCGTAGCACCCCCGGGGGTGGGGGTATGCGGGGGTCCCCACGTGAAAATGGTCAAAAATGGCCAAAATCGGTGTCGAATCCATAGGTTCCGGGGTCACCGGGATGAGCGGCGATGCTCCCAATGCCGTTGGAGTCTGGGTTCGGCCCCCCCTTGGCGTGGGGTGCAAGAAGGGGTGCGAAACAAAATGTCCGCCATGCCCCGCTGGAACACCTGGACCGATCAGCACGAAACTTGGCACGCATACACCTTGCGGCCTGACGACAAACACTGCAGGGGTCAGACCCCCCTAGCGCCCCCGGGGGTGGGGGTACATGGGGGTCCCCACGTGAAAATGGTTGAAAATGGCCTAAATCGGCGTCAAACCCCTTTTCTGGGGTTGCCGGGACGAGCGGCGATGCTCCTGACACCGTCGGAGTCCGGTTTGCCCCCCTTAGCGTGGGGTGCGAGAAGAGGTGCGAGACACAACGTCCGCCATGCCCTGCTGGACCGCCTGGAGCGACACGCACCAAACTCGGCATGCGCGTGCTTAGCGGCCTGGCGACAGACACTCCGGGGTCAGGCCACCCTAGCGCCCCCGGGGGTGGGGGTGCATAGGGGCCTGAAGTGAAGATGGACGAAAATGGGCGAAATTGGCATCGAGTCCATAGTTTCCGGGGTCACCGAGGCGACTGGTGACGCTCCCGACGCGGTTGGAGTCCGGGTTCGGCCCCCATCGCATGGGGGGGCGAGAAGAGGTGCAAAACTCATAAACTGTGGAAGATCATTTTGTTACCCGGGCAACGCCGGGTAACAAAAAGCTAGTTTAAAATAAAATGTTCCCATGGATTATTCATGGTTTGCTGCCTACCTAGGTCAATAGAAAGAGTCCATTTGGAATTAGCACACCCCCATCTTAATGATGGGCAAATAATTTGGGTAAGATGGCAACAGATGATTGTTCCTCACCTCTTCACTAAACAGTATGTAGTTTGCCAAGGAAGTCCAGCCTGCCTTGCTGGAGTTCACCCATGATAACGTCACAAAAGCAGCCTAAGGTCGCTACCATTTGCCTAGCAGCATAGCCATTCTAGACTGACTTCGAGATGACTTTAAATAATTTGCTCTTTTGCAATCACAAGGTTGCCCCTTTGCCCCAAGTAGTCACTTCGCATTCCTTCAGTGACAGAGCAGATCTGTGCTTAATGAGAAAGTAGCCTTGGGCTAGTTTTGTCATGTCTGAAAATGAGCTAAAAGGAATGCCAGAATCTTACTATTGAAGAATTTCTGAAAAAAGCACTCATCAGAATTGGATGCACTCAACATGACTCTTCCCAGTTCTGCCATTCTCCCCAAGTTCATCCACTTAGTTCCTACTTCAACTAATCTCTAACATCTTATTTCCTTACCCAGAGGAGCCTTCTGCAATTGCCTCCCATCATATGTCATCATTTTGGTGCAGCTAAATCAACTGGGGGGGGGAATGGTTAGGATTGGGCTGTTACCTATAGCGCTATCTGTGTTAAAAGTGCTTTGTATGAAATGAAAATCCAAACCACGTATGGACAATTCTACATACAGAAGAACACATCTTAGAAGACCACCTTGCATTACTCTCGGAGAGTGATCTGGCCATAATGTAGGCATTATGCCAAATCAGTGTTATGGGGAAACATCTGATTTCCAAGTCAGTTCGTACTTTTGAGACTTGTTGGACTATTATAATATGAAACTCAGGGCGCAAACCTACCCAACATTCCAGCACTGACCTAGCTGTGCCAATAGAGCACGTGCTGCATCCTGCAGTGGAATCGTAGTCATGGGGCCTCCTCAAGGTAAGGGAAGATTTGTTCCATTACCTCAGAGCTGCACAGCCCTCACCCTGGTGCTGGAAAGTTGGTTAGGATTGCACTCTCATGTTGCCATTTCTACAAAATTCTTGAGGGGAAAAATGAAGGTGAATTATCTTTTATAAACAACAGCAAAAAGCAGTGGCTTTCAAACTTTGTCCTGTGGAACCATACATTTCTTTGCAGAATATCAGAATAAGATATTGATGCCTCAATACGAAGACCTGTAATGGAGGACAAGTGTGTCACTACCAATCACTTCCTGCCAAGCACAGCCACAGGTGTGTGCTGCCTGTAAAATGTACAGGTAGGTGTTCGACGGCACATTCCTGGTTCATGCAGGCCATGAATGAGCCTCAATAGGTCAATATTCTGTGTTGTGTCTGTGTGGCATAAACCGGAAACTTCTAAGATACACAGGAACTCCTTGGCAAACAAAACATTCCTAAATGTAGAAAACCTGAAAACCACGAACACAGAGAAGCAAGGTGATTTGTTCAGTATTGCACAGTAGCCCAGTGGCAGAAAGAGCTCTGTAACAACAAAAGAGATCAAACTCTTGCCATTACAACACAGCTACCTCTGTCATATCCCTGACCTGGACCTTCCCACATGCTTGGCTGGCACAAGGGCCATCGTAAAGTGCGTTTGGACCACTCTCTGAGTCAGGGAGGATGGCTCATGTCTGTGTGCTGGCCTCTCTGACTCAGAGAGTGGTCTAAACATACTTTATGGTGGCCCTTGTGCTGGCCTAACTGTGCTGGCCTAACTCCAGGTTAGCATTGTGCTCTATATAACGGGTAATACAGCTATGAGTTGAATCATTCCAGAGGTGCTCCCTGGCTGGAAGATTATTTTTATTGACTTTTTATTTCTATTTATATGCCACTTGTCCGCCTGTCAGATGTCAAGGTGATGAGAAGTGGAAAGGCAAAAATAACCCTGAGTGACAGGCTGAAGGGAGCAGAGAACACAAACAATACAAAAGGGAAATGACCAAAGACTGGAAATGTCCAGTCCGTCCTAGTTACTGAGTTCCTTCCCCGCCCTCCCCAAATGGGCTTGGAGGCTCTATAAGCTACAGTATGACATTTCCATCCAGTCCATACCCTACAACGCTTTGGAGATCTGCCACAAAACCAGACCAGGTGTACAAAGAGCAAGATGCATGAGTGGATTCAGGATGAAGGCAGGCCCACATGGGAATGCCCCATACTCCAAAGTGATGTGTTAATAGAACAAAACCAGGACTGGGAGGAACAGTAGCTAAAACAGTAGTACTAAAATGCACAGGCTTCTTTGTACATCCTCCTTTCCCCAGACTGCATTCAGACTGGGGAGTCCAGATAGGCTGTATGTCCATCATTCACTGTCATGCATATGATCAGAGGCATAACTAGGGTGGAGCCTGAGGGGCACCTGCCCCGATGCCATGGCAAGAGTGGGGCACAATGTGCAAGGCAATCACTTCCAGGTTCCTCATGGAGGAGGAGGTGCTGGTGGCTTTGTGCCCCCCTGTTCCTTCTCCGAAAGGGGTCGCCGCCACAGAAGAAGGAATGGGATCATGAAGCTGCCTCCTTCTCCCTGGAGAACCGGGAGGTGACATCACAATGTCATATGATGTCATGACATCACTGCCCCAGGCATCAGGGCTTCTAGTTACGCCTCTCCATATGATGATCCACTTCCTCAGATCAGAGCAGTATCTGTGGGTATGGATACTCAACATGTGGGATGCGCTCCAAACCACTGACAGTCCCACCCCAATCCACAGGTGCAGAAAGTTCAGATGTGGCAAAAGCAGGGGGCAGGGGTAGCAACCTCAAGCAGCCAGCAAATACTTCATCTTGTGAGTACAGTTACACCCACGCTTGAAATTGGGGGAAGGATAGAGCTACCCTGAGCGGCGGTTGCGGCGGGGCGGGGGGGGGAGGCTTCCTTTTGCCAATCAGCAGTTTCGTCTTTCCCAGTGACACCCCCGCTCCAGCGCGCCACAAAGACACGAGTTTCAGTTTCTCTCAAGGGAAAACAACCCCGAGAGCTTGTTAACGTTGCAACAGGAGGTAACCAGTTATTCTCTAGCGAGATCGGCTAGAATAATCAGCACACACACACACACACACACAGAGAGAGAGAGAGCGAGCGAGCGAGCGAGCGAGAGATCGCTCCTGGCATTTCGCCGGACTCTCCTCCGCCTTTCCTCCTGCGCGCAGGCAGGGCGGGCGGTGCGCGTGCGCGCGGATCTGGGTCGCCCGCATCCCATCCCGAGAGGGTCCCAGGAGTGACATCACCTGCTGCTGTCCGGCGAGCAACAAAATCTTTCGCCAGACAAGCAGCCCGCGGCGCGGCAGCGAGGGGAAGGGACAGGCCGGGGAGCGGGGAGCGGGAGCAGCTGTTACCTGGGACCTCTTGGCTCAGCGGGGGCAAGTCGCCTTGGCTCGCCGGCTCCTCGCTCCAGCTGCTCGCCCAACATCTGCCCGCGACCGCTGCAGCGCCGAGTCCGGCAGCTGGCAGGCGCGAGGCGCAGCGCGGACCCCCCTCCGCCCTCCTCCCTCCGCCCCGCCCCTCCCCTTACCTTTGCTCCTTTCCCCACGGGCTGCCTCCTGTCACCCGCCGCCACCTTGTCCGCCAGCGCCGGGCTCCTCGCTCGCCGCCGGGCTGCCTGCCTGCCCCAGCCTCTCTGCCGCGGGCTCTGCCCGGCAGCGCGGTTTGTTTGCCTGCTGGCGGCGGCTCCCGGGGCTCCGCCAGGGGATCGGGTGTCCCGCAGCAGCAACTGGCCGTGTCCGTCAAGAGGAAGGGAGGGGAGAGCGGCGCGCCACCCCAGCCCGAAGCCCGTGCGCTCCCCGCCGCCGGAGAGGAGGCAGAGCCCGCCGGGGCACTCGGCTTGGCATCGCACGCTGTGGTAGGCGGGGAGCGGAGCGAGCGCGCTGGGCTCAACCCGGCTGACTCACCCCAGGCTTCCCAGCTTACTGTGGCTGCCTGATGCGTTTGCCTGGCTTGAGTTTTCGTTGGGGTTTTTTCTTTCTTTAAGGCCTCGTTTTCTTCCTTTGACTCATCGCGCTCTCACACTCCGCTGGCCAACTCTCTCTCTCTCTCTCGCTCTCTCTCCCCGATCAGATCTCCGCTTTGCTTTCCTTGAACGTTTCTCTTTCACTGTGTCGCTTGCGGAAAACACCTACAGGGGAAGCTTGATATCGGGTCTCTATCTCTGTTCCAGCACAGCGACATTCTGCAAGCGCAGAGATTTTTTTTTTTTTTAAACAGTCCCTGGCTGCTACTGGAAATTCACCAGCAGCCTCAGCACCGCCTTCCTCCAATAGAAGGCTGGCTGAGGATTCAAGTGTGGGAATATAGCACCGGCCGTCCCACAGCCCCAAATCCTGCTTGGCTCCTTCTGGGCTAAACTGCTGGCTTCCAGCAAGAGGTCAACCGGAAGTCCCAGACTGGAGCTGGTCCATGCTCCAAAGTTCCATTTCAGATTCCAGGTTGTCTTGTGCACCAAAGGCTGGCTTTCTACCTGGTGTGGCTCAGCTGTAACTGTGCAGAGTAGTCACTTTTCTCATTATGTTTAGAAAAGGGCCATAGAGCACCTGCTGTACATGCAGAAAGGCCCAGATTCAATCCCCGGCATGCTCACATCTGGCAAGGAAAAAACAACTCTGGAGAGCCACTTCCAGTCAGTGCTGGCCATACTGAGCAATGCAGATGGGCCTGGCGATAAGGTGAGCGACTTCCTATGCCCCACACTTGACTTCCTGGCCCCCTTTGCTTCCTAACCTGGTGGGGCCTCACGCTGGACTTGAAGATCTGCTCAGAACAGGAGGGACCAGGGCAGGGGTGGGGGTGTCAAAGGCAGAAGGGACGGATATTGGCAGCAGCAGCTCCTCCAATATCCCTCCCCCCCTTCCAGCCTTGATCCACCTCCCTGGGTCCACTCAGAATTGGGCCAGCAAAAGAGCTATTGGGGAAGAAAAGGAGAAAAGTTCCCTTATCTCGAAGAGGACTTCATCACTGTCCCCCTGCAGAATGCAGCTTACATTCCACCGGCACAGCTGCATTGGCGGGAGGTGGAAGATGTTACTTAGGGTTAGGGCTGTGAATGCAATTTTGCTACCTGACCTTATTTTTTTCTACCCAATTCAATAAAACTCACTGTCTCACTGACCATTGTCTCTTGGATGTTGTATCAACTGAATGTGGCAAAGGCAATGTTTCTTCTCAAATGCTCCCCATACCTCTGTGGCTCTGTTGGAAGCACTGGGATGTATTCAAAGAAGCACATGACCTTCCCAAGGGAGATTTGGATTTGTGCTGCTCGAACACCAGCTTCATTGCTGCATGTCAAACATCTGTTGCAACTGAGGAAAGTTTGAAAACCCAAGCCCTGAAGCATGCAATTTGGATTTGAACTACCGCCACCTCCCTCATTTCAGGATCATATCCTTGAGGAGGGCCAGCTCAACAGCCACCGGAAAGCACATTTGGACCACTTTTGGAGTCAGGAAGGATGGCGCATATCTGTTTGCTGGCCTCTCTGTCTCCAAGAGTGGTCCAAAAATACTTTACCATGTCCTTTGTGGCAGCCAAACTTTGCTGGCCTAACTGTGCCAGCCTAACTCCAGGTTAGGATTGCACCCTGAGTCAAGACACTCTTGTTCTGTGGTGCCTTTGTGCATAAAGAATGCATCAAAAAACCACTATGACCTGCAGATCTTAAGTGGCGCAGATACCATTACAGGACCACTTTTTCATCAATATAGGCATCCACTGCACAATGATAAGGGTCAATTCACGCAACCATGTGGTGTATAGAAGCCAATTCATATTCTTGCAGAGATCTACAAAAAGCAAATCACAAATATGGCAGCTGCATGTGGTGGGCAGGGAACTAACACATGCCCCCTTTTTTGAGACAATAGCTACACACCCAACAGTCATATGTGCTCAGTGATAGAGCACATGCTCAGCAGATAGAAAGTCCCAAGGTCAATCCTGGTGGATTTTCCCCACCACGAAGGATAGGGAAAATCCTTTCTTCTGAAACCCTGGAGAGTCACTGCCCATCAGACTAGAACAGTGGTATTCTAAACAAATTAGACTGGGACCCACTTTTTAGAATGGCACTTGTGTCACCGGAAATGATGTCATTAACCTGGAAATGACGTTGTGGCAGGAAGTGATATCAAGCAGGAATTGCTGTCATTGTAACATACTAAAATGACACTCCTGAAATGCAAATTGGCATTCTTCGACTGTCGGAATTGTACAACCATGAAACATTCCTGACAGAAAGCAAGATTAGGACAAAATATGATGTAAAAGAACTGAACTAAAACCAATCTTTAAAAAACCCTCAATGGAAAATTCAAACTGTTAAGACTCACGAAAGGAATACAGCAAGAGGAAGTTCTGCAGTTTCCAAGATGGCTGCTCCCAGTTTATCATGACCCACTTGACATCAGGTCCCGACCCACCAAGTGGGTCCCGACCCACAATGTGAATAACACTGGTCTAGAAGGTACTGAGCTACAGCCCAATCCTAGGGTGCCCGAGTGCCCATAGGCGCAGTGTTAGACAAACGGCTATCACTGCATCCTATAAGTACCACAGCAGTCATATGAAACTCCTCAGAGGAAGGGAACGTTCATCCCCTTCTCCCATGTAAGGGCAGAGGCACGCCTATGGGTGCGCTGGCTATTTTGCCGGCACCGACTTGAGGGCCTCCATGTCAGGCCGCATGGCTTGACATGAAGGTCAGGATTCAGCGGTGGAGGCCACTGCCAGTCCCACTCCATCACTTCCCTGCCCAGCTTTGCCCTCCCCACCCACCTGGAAAGCGTGCACTGCTGTCAGCTGGCTCCATGCAGGCACTTGCAGGTGCTGAGGACTGGTGCTGGGCCAGTGCTGGCAGCAGTGGAAGTGCCTCGTGACACCAGCAGTGCTGGCGCTGGTGACAATAGGATTGGGTCCTTAGATTGACAGGTGATCCGATTCACAATCCTAACCAACGTTCCAGCACTGACATAGCTGTCCCAGTGGGGCATGTTCTGTATTCTGCAGTGGGGCAGTAGTCACGGAGGCCTTCTTGAGGTTAGGGAATATTTGTTCCCTTCTCTTGAAGCTGCATTGCCCTTACCCTGGTGCTGGAAAGTTGGTTAGGATTGCACCCTCAGTGTAAGGGAACTTCCTTTAAAAAGCAGCCTGTAGGACAAACAGCCTGCAAAAGTAGGACAGCCTACTGCCCTTTAAAAAGCAGCCTACTGCATTCCAGTTTGAAGCACACACGGGCAGAATGTTGGTTTGATCCACAAAATCATGGATTACAGTACAGGCAGAGAAAGCAGAATTTGAAATATAAAGAACAATGAAATGCTTCTAATCAATTTCACAAAGGCCAAATAAGGGGAAACAACAGGTAAGGGTCCAATGAGCAATAAGTACTATCTTGTTGTAGCCACCCATTCAAAACATTTCAAAACTGATCCATCATGCTTGAAAATCCAAGCACTTTCCAATCGCTCGTCAGTCTTGAGCACTCTGTGAAGTTGTGTAAGTTTATCATTAACAACATTGGCAGTGCAAATCTCATACTTCCGGGCTTTGCAACACTTATCTCTCATGTCTACATTTGCCATTGCTTTGGGATAGAACGTCTACTGTTTGGTTTTCATTGTTAAAAGATGTAAGGCTGATTGTATTTAACTCTGCAATACCGTTCCAGGGTGCCTGCCAACCTGGACTGTTAAAGTAACCCAACAATTTTTGGAAAGGCGTTGTCTGTTTCCACTGCTCATACTTAGAGCAAAAGAAAAACACTACCCTGTTTCTATTAACACCAAAATGTCTTCTAGGATAGTATGCAATTCTAATGTTGTTCTAGAGCATAGATTTTTGCCCAGTTTCTTCCTTTGGCCCATTCTCTTATTTTCCCAGTGTATTGATTAATTTAAAGCAGTTTATTTTTTAATTGTTTAATTGGTACTCTATTTGTAAAATAGAAAAATGTGCTTTATTTCACATCACTTCAGAAACAGTCACATCCTTACAGAAATGCTGCGTCAACTATAAGTATTAAGGAGCTTAGCTGTGCGTGTGTAGAGGGAGGTAAGCACTCTCCATCTGCTGCCTGATGCAACCCTCAGCCAGCCTCAGGAGAGGGCCAGCCCTAGTTTAATCACCTTACGTTTTTCTTCAAGTTTATAATAGACGCCTTACTTCTTACTCTGTGTATGATTTCACACTTTCACTACTGTGAAAAAATAAACTCCCTCAACATACAATACATAGCTGATAATAGAAAAAGGGGCAGAGAAATTAACATGGATACCCAAACTAAGCAGCCCTAGATCAGGGGCATAGCTAAAGAAGTGGAAGGTTTAATTGCGCCAGACAACAAGCTTTTGGGGAGGGTGGGGGGCAACAAGCTGAACTTGACATTGTGAAAACATTGGTAATTATGAATAATACCATCATGTTATGTATCATTGGAAAGGTAATTCAATGCAGAATGCAATGAAACAAACCAGAGTGTAATGGTCTTAGTCTATCAAAAGTTATGGCCAAAAAACAGAGAAATTGAAAACAACTATGATGTCACTTCCTGTTGTGATGTCACTTCCTCTGCACTGGGCTACACGTTCATTAGCTACACCCTTGCTCTAGATGAGTAATCTTGTGAGAAAAGGGGGAATAAAGTCTTCCTTTACTGCCAGGCATGCTTTATAAACTGCCCAACCATGTTGGATCTGTTTTAGCCACCAGGACTTACACGCTCCATCACTTACAGTTTCACACATGTGTGTTCACTATTTGATGGCAATGTCCACTGATGACTTGCATTTGGGTCCGTTACAGATATAACATCATAGATAGAGATTTCTTTTGACATGCAAAGCTTTTCAGTGGGGTTGGTTCACATATTCAGCAGGCAGTTGTCAAACGTGCAGTAATCAAGTGAAGACATATGACTTATATTTATGTGTTAACCAACCGGGAGTGCAGGAAAGTGGCTCTGATAACCTTCTAACATTAGGCTTTTTCCAGATGTCTTGCTGGGACCAAATCTGTTCCTGTGAACCTGGTAGGGCCTAATCAGTAGAAGGATTGTACTGCTAGCAGAGTTGTGGTTTGGTGTGTGTGAGAACTGGCAAGGTGTTGTTAGAGCTAGATCTGACGCATCAGCCATACTTATTGCCGGACCAGGCTTACCTGGGGCTTATTTTTGTTGTAAGCTTTTAATATTTATGTTGTCGAATTTCTGTCGCAATGCCACCTTGAGATGTTTTCATACCAGGTGGGATAAATACATTAAACAAATAATCTGATGGAAGAAAGATTGAGTCATACTCAAAGGAACTTGGTTTACATCCTTTGTGATAATGTAGTGTACAGGTGTTTTTTTTTTAAAGCACTTTTCTGATGGTAGAGGCAAAGGGCAGGGTGGGGAAAGGACCTACTTACTTGCTTTCCTAGGCTCACCAACAGGAGAAATCAGGACTCGTTTCACTTTTACCACTTTCCATTCTTGACTCTGGTCACCTTGGGTGTTTAGCCCAGAATGGAGCAGGTCTGAAGCAGGCCTGGGAGATTCTCTTGCCACAGGGCATCCACCACCAGAGACCATCCCTCGGTCATCTTTTTTGAATGGGAACAAGTCTCCATTGATCTTCCAGCGTTCTGATACAAAACTCTCTCTTCCTGAGTCTTTCATTTCTGCCTCTTTTGGCTCTGAAGGGCAACTCTTTCCCACCTGCTGACATAGCTGATTGATTTCTTTCTCCATCCCTTGGAGCCTCCCCAAACAACCATAGATTTCTGCAGAGTCTGGCATGGGCTTTGGAGAGCTGTGTAGCTTTTGGTTTGCTTTGCTGGATCCGGCACAGGTGGACTGAGGATGGAGACAAGGATGCAGTAAGGTTGCCTTTAGCATGTTGTCCCTTTCTTCACTTCTAGGTATGTTTCAGTGCTTCATTGATTTTCTGTAGGTGTAAAGATCAGCTTTTGATTCTTGTCCAGGAAAAAATGCTCTGTATAATTTTAAACACTTCAGTAGGATTGTCAATAAATGAGAGTGAGGCAATAGTGTCCAGCTTCCTTAATGTACTATTCCTTTCTTCAGCCTGAAGACCAGCAAGATCTTGTCTGCAGGGTTAGAGATGGTCAAGTGTGAGTGTTGCATTTCTTCCTTCAAAGAAGCATTGCAGACTTAGCTGTGATTTATTTGGACCCTTTGGAAAACAGACCAATCTGCCTTATGTTTCTTTGCAGACCTCCATTCCTCAAGATGAACACAGAAGAGCATCATCTGGAGTGTTCCTTTTGTGTTGTTTGTACCACGTTGCTTCAAAACAAGCACATCTAACAGAGGAGAAATGCACAACATATTAGCTTAATCTATTTGTGTTTTCTTTTTCTACAAAACGTATAGGCTAGTTATGAAGAGGCATATCTTTAAAGCTATTTTACGTAACAAAAAGGTGAAGTGGAACATGTACATCTATATTCATGCATTCAATTTAGGATCACAAACTGGCTGGATGAGATACCACTTCTGTAGCAGATGTTGAAGTCTCAAAACGAATTATCAATCAACTGTATCAATCAATCAAACACAATGCCTTATTTGGGTTCACAATACAATATTTTCACAATACAATGGTGTCTCCAGAACAGATTACCATTGCAAAGTGAAGGCCTGCGGTACTTGCATATAGCAAGCACCCTGCGGTATCTCATCTGGAAATCCTGTGCTGGGATTTGTATGGGGTTGAGTGAAGCCTATGACATGTGGGAAAGGAAGGAAACAATCTTTACAAAGTGATGGTAGTCAAGTTGCTTTAGGCTGGGGAATCTAGATATATAAAACTGAATGTGTGTGTGTATGTATGTATGTTCCAGTATAACTCCAGAATGCCTGGAGCGATTTACACCAAACTTGGTACCCATATGCCTTATGATCTGGAAAGAAATACTGCGGGAGTAAGGCGCCCCTAGCACCCCTAGGGGTGGGGGTGCAAAGGGGGTGACCTGTAAAAATGATCGAAAACGGTCGACATTAGTGTCCACTCCATAGTTTTCGGGGTCGCTGAGATGAACAGTGACACTTCCGATGCCATGTAAGTCCACATTTGGCCCACATCAGCATGGGGGGTGAGAAGGGGTGAACAATAAAATGTCCAAAATGACCGACCTTAGTGTCAAATCCATAGTTTTCGGGATCGCTAAGCTGGAATGCCTGGAGCAATTTACATCAAACTTGGTACACATATGACTTACACTCTGGAAAGAAATACTGTGGGAGTAAGACACCCCTAGTGCCCCTAGGGGTGGGAAGGGGGTGACATGTAAAAATAATTGGTCGATATTAGTGTTGAATCCATAGTTTTCAGGGTCGCTGAGATGAATAGTGACACTCCCAAGGCCGTTTAAGTCCACGTTCAGCCCCCATCAGCATGGGGGGTGAGAAGGGGTGAAAAATAAAATGTCCAAAATGACTGACATTAGTGTCAAACCCATGGTTTTCGGGGTCGCTAAGCTGATTGGTGACAGTCCCGATGACATTTAAGCCCAAGTGTAGTCAAATAGAACCAATAGAACTCTGTAGAACCTTCTGGAAATTTTTAGAAATAATTATGGAGTCTTGGACTCCAATCAAATACTTTCCATGTTACCAGGCGTAGTCACTGAATACAAGGCTATCGATACCGTAATATAAGCCTATGAGGTCGTCACTTTCCCACCAGACTTCCTAAACTCACTTGATCCAGCTGGATTGCCACCACATCGTCTTTTACGTACAGTGGGATCTCCAATTATTTTATTACGGAACCTCGACCCGCCAAAACTTTGCAACGGCACAAGGCTGTGTGTCAAGAAGATGCTGGGTTATGTAATTGAAGCGACTATCTTAACAAGGAAGGGAGAGGGTGAAACAGTTTTTATCCCACAGATAACACTCATTCTGATGGATCTCCCTTTTAACTTTAAGAGATTGCAATTTCCAGTGAGACTTGCATTCTCGATCACGATCAACAAGTCACAGGGGCAGTCTACTAAGTACTGTGGAGAGGATTTGAGATTGCCATGTTTCTCCCACGGACAATATTATGTTGCTTGCTCAAGGGTGGGTTCACTCAAGAATTTATGTATTCTTGCTCCTGGAGGTGAAACTAAAAATGTTGTTTATAATCAAGTTTTGAGTTAAATTAATATTATAGTGAATTTGTAAAAGATTTTACTTTATAATTTTTATACTGTACTTATACTTCTAATTACCTGTAAACAGCGGCGGCATTCAGCCGGTACGCTGGGCGGGACTTACCTTTGACCGGCAGTCTGCCCATTGCGTAACGGCACGTTCTGCCGCTTTCCTGCCCGCTGGGAAATGCGCCATTACGCAATGGGCAGACTGCCGGTCAAAGGTAAGTCCCGCCCAGCATACCGGCTGAGTGCCGCCACTGCCTGTAAATCAAATTACTTCGATTTTACACTATAGATAGAATTCATTCCTTTTCCTGTCTAATACGAGCTTGCGATAAATAAATACCCGGGCAACGCCGGGTAAGGACAAGCTAGTAAACAAGATAAAGCAGCAGTCTGTGGAACAGAACTGATTCTCCCCACTGGATCAATCCTGCAGCATTGAGATGGCTCCATTCCTTACTGCTGTCCAGGAACTGATTAATTCTGTTATGCAAGATATGTGCTTCATCTGTTTGTGGCTTTTTTGAAGGACAAAGCACTGAAAGGGGCTCCATGGGTGAATTAAGTTCAGTGGTAAATTCCAAACATTCTGGGATAGCAGCTTTAATCTCCCTGGCCTGTTTCTTCATCAAGTCACAGCACCAGACTGAGATCCAAAGAAGATCCAGAGGAGAAAGGAATGTATCCGGCACAAGAGAAGTCAAGGGCCTGAGTGGCAAATATGCACAAAGTCTGCCTAGCTGGGACTCAGAGTGCACATTTTTTTCTCTTCCTTCTTCTGCATTTTTATGATTTTCCCAGTTCTAATCAGAACTGGACCAGTAATAAATTACATTACATGTATAGTTGTTGGTAAAGCTGCCCTATACCCAGCCAGACACACGATCTATCTAGCTCAGTGCTGCTGGTGCTGACAGGATCTCTACAGCAGTGCTTCTCAAAGTGTGCTCCTAGGAGTCCCGGGGAACCCTGAGACCCCTGGCATTCTGGGGCTCGACATGTGCTGGCACACTGGGGAGCTCCAAGACTCTGCTCATGCAGGGCTCCTTGAGACTCTGCTGAGGTGTGTAAAGGACCCCAGGGACTGAAAAAGCTCCCCTCTACAAAGACAAGGTATTAACATTTAAGCATAGGCACTAACGCAATCCAAGGTATGTCTACTAAGAAATAAGTCCCATTATAGTCAATGAGGCTTACTCCCAGGGAAATGTGCATAGGATTGCAGCCTGAGGCACAAAAGGCACATCATGTAGCAACCATAACGCGTTTCAAAAGCTGCATCTGCCCAAATTCCCTCTTCTACTTAACTGTACTGTTACAGGCTGTGACAAGATGCAGGACCTGTTGTAACAGGACAATCATTGTGGAGCTGTTTAATCACGGCAAATGAGAGTTGCGGGTGCAGGTGTGTGTGTGTGTGTGTGAGAGAGAGAGAGAGAGAGAGTGAGAGAGAGAGAGCCAGCCAGCCAGCCAGCAAAAGAATGGAGGACAACCTTGAGGACCAGTCCAGGCTTGAATTATGATTGCCTGTTGAAGCTCGATGGCACGAAGCCGGAGAAGAGAACCACACTGTGAAGGCTGCATCTGGGACTGAGGATTCAGTGAATCATAAGAATACTGAATATCTGAGGGGGGAAAAACCCATTGAAAAAAATGGTGGTTTAGACTAGCCTGCCTATGTACGCCATATTGGGCATTTGCTTTGGCATGGGAAAGGCGGGGTATAAATTTTTCAAATAAATAAATAATATACAATGGTTAAAGGTATAGGCATTCTGTCCCAGTTTGTATCTGGTAACCCTATTTAAGACCCCTACCTGTGCTGCTTTGAATTCTATTGTGGAAGAAAGATACGTAAAATCTGCTCAATTATATAAAATTAGTTTGTGTCTTCTATAACACAGACTTCATTTTTCCTTGGTAAAGCAGCTTCAGTAGGCCTCCTTAGAAAGCCTAAATCCCTACAGCTGGGAAGCTGCAGAGACAGCCATTTATGATGGTCCCTTCTGTTTTTGGATGTGGCTGAGGGAGACCTGAGGCTGTGGCTGAGGGAATTTTGCTTTAAGGGGTGCTGGACTGCTATATTCCTGTCATCACAGGCTGAGTGGCTGCTTCTGCACTTGACGGGTGTTTGGGAATGCCTGTTCAGCTTGCACATTTGTAAGCCTTCGGCATCCTTCCCTCCCCATATTAAATGTATTGTTTTGGAAAAGATATTTGGCTAGCAGGCAATTCCAGTGTCCAAAGTTGTTTCCAGCAAACCGAAGAGTAGTGGTTCGGGTGCTTGTCTCCAGTGTCTTCATGCTACATGAAGAATGTTAAAATGCAAAGCTGGAGTTCTTCAAATCAAGTGTCCCAACAGATGTTGCTAGAGTTGAACGCAGAACAGCCCAGTTGAACGAAGGGAAATCTCTCTCCCTTCCCTTCTGCTGCTGATGGATCCACCCTCTTCCAAATCAAAATGGCTAGACAGGGAATTTTTTTGGTAGCGAGATGATTTTATTGAATTTGAGTACCAGCTTTGGCCTTTGTGTAATTTTTCTGTACGTTTGTGATCTCTGAACTTTGAAAGAACACTGGAATTAAGGTATTTTTGTGAGAGGCTTAAGTCAGCTTTAGCATACAAAGTGAATGTAAAACCTACGTTAACGAGAATGTACATTCATTTTCTCTTTCATGTTCTATCTCACATTTGCAACATTCAGATGGAGCACCGATAGCACACCAGCAAATCAAAAGTGCTTTGGGCTGTTGAATATTGTGAAAACAGCATATACATGCCACAGGCAACTGTTTCCATTTAGAGTCTGTACAGGTTACCTAGTGCATGGGTGTGTCTTGTCAGAATATAGATGTCCCCTTCACCCTCGTGTTTTGCCATCAGGACAATCATAAATAGTCAGAAATTTGTAATATTTATGCATGAACCTCTACAACAGCAAATGGCAGAATCACAGCTGTCAAGGAGGCCCCACGGAGAATTCTGTACCTACCATCTATATTTATGATTGCTTCATCCATTTCTGGGCGGTTCATGGCAAGGCCATGAAAAAGATGAAAATATAAACATGCAGCTAAAAATACGGCCTTCTAAATCCTACTTGTAACTGCTAGTGACACTAAGTGCCTGTGCCAGCTGTTCCCAACCTGTCACACTGTGGCCCAGCAGTGGGTCACAACCCAATTTTGGATGGCTTGTGAACTTGACAAGGCAGACTAGACAATGTGCATCATGGGTTAAACAACCTGGTACTTGGGGAGCGCTGCTGCCTATAGTGATTTCTGTGCCAGGCTTGAGTGGCTGGCCAAGAAAACCTTTTTTTAGGTGGATCCCAATTCCCAAAAAAGTTTGGGAAGCTCTGGCCTATGCCAATAAGAAGGCCTCACAACAGTTCTGGACAATAAAGGATATTAGCTGGATGTGTTACTAACTAACACATCCTAACTCTGCCAGAATATGTTTGCATCAAATTACCCTGTAAAGCTCTTAAGATATGTTCACACCAGCATTTTTCTTTAATACATAACCCATACACAGCTATGCAGTTCATTCTGCTGCTATTTACTATTATAATACTTATTATACTCCAAAGCAGTGCTTATTCTACCTTAAGACATAACAAAACTTTATGTAGATTTTGCCATGTGTAAAGGCTGAAGCAGATCTGCCATCTGGTAGGGGCTGCAGGTTGTCATTTTAAGCAGCAAGCTAGAACAACGTCCTCCCCTCACATATCTACTTGTATTTAAACATTCATTGGATGAAGCAGAGAGTGTCCTAGCTAGCAGAGCTGTCCCATTTTATATAAACAGCTCAGCCTGTCATATAAAATGAGACAAATCTGCTAGCTAGGACACTCTCTGCTTCATCCAATTAATGACCATAATAGACCTGGGACAGGCAAGTATCTATTTCAAGAGGCATGCTGGAGTGATGAGAAACAAAGTACCCCACCCTGTTAATTTAAGGAGAGCAGGGGGAGGTGCTTACTCACAAGTAAATATCATGATTACTGTATGCAACCTCTAGGTTTTAGGGATAGCCTAACTCTGAATGCCAGGTGCAAGAGAGTGGTAGAAGATTGCAGATATCTGTCTTGAGTGCTCCCAGAGGCATCTGGTGGGCCACTGTTGAATTGAATGTGGCTTACACTGCATGTGTCAAGCTTCTAACAATCTCCATTCAACAATCTCCAGATGTTGCAGTTTTCATAGTGTTCATTTTGCAGCCTCTTGTGTTCAGCCTTCTGACCTCAGAAATAAAGAACCTGACGTGTCAGATTCTGGGCATTTCCAATATCATACATCAGTGGTTCCCAAACTGCGGGTCGCGAGCCAATTTCAAGTGGGTTGCGAAACACCTAGAACAGCCATATTGAAAATATGGGAAGATGAGATGCTGGAAAGCGGGAGGGCTGTGTGGTTGTTTTGCTTGTGTCAAGGTTGTACATAGGCTTTTTTCTTTCTGATTCGTGTTGCTGTTGGAAAATGGCCCAACCTACTGCTGCATTATCAGGAAAGCAACAGGCTTTGGGGTCACAATGATGGCACTTACGGCCATGACATCACTTCTGGTGGGTCCCAGACAGACTGCCTTTCTAAAAAATGGGTCCCAGTACTAAAAGGTTTGAGAACCACTGTCATACGTGATCCCTGAATGAAACAACCTTTAGCTCTTTGCTACTTTAAAAATAACATAATAGCTAATTCAGAGGTACTTAAAAACATTAGAAAAAAAAACTATCTTGCCCATTCCTTGATATATACTGCATATTCACTTGGTATTTTATTTGATGCAAAGAATGAATACGCCCCCTTCCAGAAGGAAAACTAAAGTCAACTTTCTACCTCCTACACAAATATATTTTGGCAGGCACAGCAACACCATCAAATTGAAGAGAAAAAGAGCTGTAAAAAGAAGACTCCTTATTGTGATATCCCCATCTGCTGGGGAACGTGAGTCTAATTCAGCCTTCAACCTAATTCCCCATCATAGCAACCTAACCCCAAAACAGCAGACTATAATCTTACCATAGGCATATAGGAAAGCTCCATATCTTCTGCACTTTAGGATTGATGCCACGCAAGTGCCAAAAACCTGTTTCTAGTTATGGGGCCACAGACAGTGGTGGAATCTACCTGTGCTAATAACCGGAACGCAGGAAGTAGCTACCGGGACGCATGGTTGATTGGCAGTTCTTCCGTGTGTCCTCGCTTCCCCCGCAGTCCGCTGCCTGCCTGCCTGCCTGCCTGCCTGCCTGAAACCTCCAGCTGTGGGCGTGCAGGGCACAGGCATGGCCAACCCCATTCGCATATTGTGGGGGCGTGCAGCAGCGATGACTGCAGTGGGCAGAGCCAGCCCTACATGGAACAACCGGAACGATGTTCTGGAGTGTCCTGGCTACATGACATCACTGGCCACAGATGCACATACTGGAGTACTCTGTGATAGGCTGAGATGTTGGTCCACCTGGCACTGTGTTGTTTGTGCTGGCAATGGCTCTGCATCTTAGGAAGGTGGAGCTCTTCCCAGGCTTGTGTTGGGATGCTGAAGATGGAACCTTGGTATGGCGAGCTATTGAATTATTCCCCCCTCCCAATGTGTAGGCAAGACCTGGGGAAAGTTCGGGGAGGTGAGTGAGGCTGCAATCCTATACACACTTACCTGGAAGCAACCTATTTAACTTAATGGGGCTTATTTCTGAGTAGACATGCAGAGCCTAGTACTGTGAGCGAGGAGGTAGGTGGGGAAAGAATATGCAGTGGTCAGGGTGAAGCTTTATTGTCTGTGTGGCTCTTGTCTCAGAAAATGAACATCAAAAACACATGAATACATCACGTACAATAGGTAAATATAGGCAAATCTGGTTAATTTGGGCGGTGCAGCTCATCTTATTTTAGACTTTTTTTAGCACAGAGTCTGAATTGTCTTGGTGGAGAATTCTGGTATAGTTATAGCTTGGGCTACCAGATGCAAACTGGGACAGAGTGCCTATACCTTTAACCATTGTACAGAAGAGGAAATTTGGGCAGGTGCAGCTCAACATGGAAGGGTTTCAAAAGCTGCATCTGCCCAAATTCCCTCTTCTATATAATGGTTAAAGGGAGAGGCACTCTGCCCCCCATTTGTATCAGGCAACCCTAGTCATAGCCCTGCTTTTTGGGTTAATGAAAATACCCACAGGCCACAATAATCACATCATGTTAGTGTTGAAAGGAACCTTGCAAGTCATCTAGTTGTTCCACCCCCTGCTCAGTGCAGGCAAGTACAGCATCCCTGCCAGGTGGCCGGCCACCCTCTGCTTGAAAACCTCCAATGAGGAAGAGCCCACAACTGTACAAGGCAGACTGTTCCTGTCCTGCACAGTTCTTACCATGAAGAAATTCTTCCTCATGTCTTACCTAAATCAGCATTCCCTGTGGCTTCTACCCATTGGTTCTAGTTGTGCTGTCAGGAACCACAGAAGGTAAGTCACCATCCTTCTGTGTGACAGCCCTTCAGATTCTTGAAGATGCCTATCCTATCTCTCCTTAAATTTCTTGTCTCCATGGTAAATATTATTATAAGCTCCTTTAACTGGTCTTCATGGATCTTGGTTCCCAGACCAGTCTGCAGGCATCTCGGTTGCCCTCCTCTGAACCCAATCCAGCTGCTCCAAGTCCTTTTAAAAACGTGGCTTCCAATAGAGTGGAACTGTTACTTCTTGTGATCTGGGCTCCGTGTTTCTGCCAATGCACCCTTACCATTTGTTCCACCTCAACAGAGCTGTAAATAAATATTACATAATCAAAGCTAGCAATGACTCTGTAGAGGAATGATAGCAATGGGAATGGCATCTCTTTGCCTTGGATCTACGTGCCTCCCTGCACTAGGGAGTGGAAGCAGCATGAAGACCGTCTTCTGATCTCAGTCCAAACCAGAGCTGTATCTATGTTATAGTCCAAGTAGCATAGGAAACTTCACCTCTTTAATCCGGAGGAACTTTAATCTGGAGAAACCGATTCTGGCCAACCAGATTCTAGCTTTCAATTGGAATACAGTCCTGACCCCCAGGGCAGTCTGAGCCTGCATTTCTCAACAGGTTGGCCAAGGCCAACCGATGAGTCATGGGAATCTTGTGGGAGAGTTTCAAGGAGTGGGTGGGGCATAAAGGAGCACAAGGGCTATAGGTCAAGGGATGGTGTCATCAACAAGTTTTGTTCTTAAAAAGGATAAAACCTTATTGATGATCCGGTTTAATAAGATTTGGAAGGCTCTGCTGTTGAACTGTTGGTGCCAGCAGGATCATTGTGCATATCTCATGTTGTGGGAGTCTCTGCTGGGAAAGATCCTGCTGGCACCAACCGTTCAACAGATAATCCTTTTTTAAAAAGGATTCTTCTTAAGAAGGATTATAAGACAAGAGAGTGGAGCAGCTGCTCATCAGGCTGTCCCACCTAGCCCTGCCTCCATTTAGACTGAAATAAGCCTCCTGGAAGCAGTTGGTGGTGATGTCATCACTGCCAACCACTTCCAGGTGGCACATTGTAATGGAAAACGCACCGAGATTCCCCCGGAGAAGACAGGTGGATGGTATCAGCAGTGGTATTGTCTGTGCAAGCCCAGGAATCTCAGGGTTAACTCCAGGGCCTGTGTCTGCCACAGGTATAGTTGAGAGCTGCAGCCAATTAGAGGTAACAAGGGACCTGGGAATGAAAGTAGCACCTGGGAGGAGCAGAGGTGTGGGTGTAGAGTGGGGAAAGAGGTTGGAAGGTGGGACTGTGGTTATCTAACTGGCTAGCTGGCCCATTTTGTTTTGACTGCCAAAATGGACTGGATGAAGGATACTGAGGGTTGTTGGAACTGAGGTTGCTGGAAATGAGTGTGTGGCTGCCATGCCCCAGAAGCCACTGATTAGAGGAAGGAGGACCTCTGTACTGTAGATTGGGTAGGCAAGCTAACTGCTAGTTACCTTTGCATGGGTGGTGGGGTTTAGCAGTGCTTTGTGCAAGGCTAAGGTGGTTTTTAATGATAGGGAAGCTAATCAGTGTACTGTGGGCATACGATTCTGGCAAGGGACATGCACTTTGCATGTGGCGCCACAAGTGCTCTTCTTGTCATGGCTATATGGTGAGTGGACTGTCTGGGGGGAGGATGGGGGGCTTGCAAGGGGATGTTCTGCATTGGGCCCTGCTGCTCCTAGGGCTGTCCCTGACACAGTGTGTTATCATCCCATCAGAAAAAGTGCAGTCAAGCCCAGTTTTTTTTTTTTAAAGAACCCAACTCATTGAATGCCAACGTAGCAGAAGAAACTTATAACTTTGTTAGGTGCTCAAATTGTGTCAGACAGGGACAAGGTCAGCTCGGTGGTTGGACGCATGCTGTCTTCTGAAGTGTTGCCTATGCCAAGTGATGCAATAGCTCATGCCTAACATGCTATTCCAGGTATAGCTCTGATTGAGATCTGGAGCATAGCCAGAGCTGACAGTGCAGCATTGTGCTCAGTGCCTGCCAGTTGCTACAGTCTAATACTGCTAGTAACCTAGTAACTAGCAACCTGGTAGTTGTAACCTGGGATCGTATGAGCTAGTAATTGCTCATAAGATCCCAACCTCTTAGCAAGACTAGGAGCACTTTTTTTTTTAAAGAGGAGAGGGATATCAAGCTATATTATATTGGTGACAGCAAATGTATCAAAGTACTAAATGAAGCGCTAGGCAGCAAATGGAGGATTCCAATGAGGAACTGCAGAAGTCTCTACTAGTTCCTGGCTTCCCACAACAACATCTGAAAACCTTGGCAAATGTTTGGGCCATCTCCTTCTCTGAAGAACACACTATCGCCACTCCAAACCTAAGCTGCCCAGCGCCTAGAGGACCAGTGGTGCCAAAATCACTACTGGAACATCCTATGGATGTTCCAGCAATCTCTGGGGTCTCCTAGGGGGGACATTTGTCCCCTTACCCCAAGTAAAGCTCTCCTGCAAAATGGCTAGTTGAGAATGAGGCAGACTGGAGCAGCCCCATGTTGAGCTGCCTGGGTCCTATGCCTATGATGTGGGGCATAGGATCTGTGGTGGAGGCCACTGCTAGTCCCACTCCTACCTGGGCCTGATTCTCCTCCTGCCCAGTTCTGCTCCTCCACACACACCCCTGCCATGGTAATCACTTACTGATGGTGCTAGAACACCGGCTGGCCCCCAGCTCAGTGCTGAGGCCCAGCACCGATGGCCACTGACCCAGCATCAGTGTTGTGGATTTGTGCAGTGTTGTATACCCGCTCTACAGCATGTTTGCAACACTTTTAGCTGGTGCTACACATGTACTGCCGTCATTGGGGCCTTTAGTACTGGGCCCCTATTGGTATAATTTTGCTTCTTCAGTGCCTCCTTTAATTAACAAGAGACGTGAACCACTGCTAAACATGACTATACTGAAAAAGAGAGTCAATGTTCCTCATCTGACATAGTAAAAACTTTCTGCCAGTAGGGCTGTGCACATAGTTGCAGCTCAGAATTTAGAGCCGGCCAGATTGGCTAGGGGAATCCTCTTCCACCCTCCCACTGCTTCTCCTCCTTCTCCCACTCTCTGAACAGGAAAAAGGAAGTGGAAGAACATAGCAGGAGAGGAAGTGTGAAGGAAAGGCTAGACATTTGCCACACTGCCTCAAGCACCAGGAGACCTTTAGTAGGTCTTGTCAGAGATTGAATGAGGTTTAAGAGTAGCAATGCTGGCAAATAAAAATGTAAGCTTCTACTTTCATTTAAAAAGGTGGATAGTGACTGAGCCCATTTCAAGAGCCAAGGAAGAAGGGTGTGTGTGGACAACTTGCCCCAGGCTTGTGGGCTGTCATGATTGATCCAGAGATTCATTAAGGTTAACTCTTAACCTTATGTATTGGTTAAGTTGAGAGGTTAACTCTCATGTGGCAACCTATGCCATGCACAAGCTTTTCACAGTAAAGCCATGGGTCTAACCTACAAGAAGCAGAAGGTGTGCTAGGAAAAGATAATTACCGGTTATTTGACCTTGATTCTGGATCAATTTAATTGAATCTCACTCAGCTCTGATCTATTGCATTTTCTGATTGTATCTTTGCTATCTTGGAAGTTAGCCTTGTGGTTTAGCGGTAGAGTTGACAGGCCTGGGCCTGCCAGACAACTTCTTAAGAAAATGCCATTTAGCCCAGGCTGAAGTTCTTGCACTCTTTGGTGTTCTCCTGAAGCATGGAGAATTGCAATAGGCTGTGATGAGGCAAGTAAGACCCTGACAGCCCAATCATAACCAACTTTTCAGTCCCAATGCAGCCATGCCAATGGGGCAAGCACTGTGTCCTATGGTGGTGGTTTCAGTCATGGAGGCCGCCTCAAGGTAAGGGAATGCATTGGGGCGGGAAGGTTGGTTAGGACTGGGCTGTAATTCTTCCTACTGTCCATTCTTGCAGCTTCTGCAGGCATTGAATGCTGCACCTACCTTGGGAATTGTGTTGTACCTTCACGAGGAAGCTGTGGCAGAAGCCGCTTCCTGGAGCAACATGGCTACCATGCGCCACCATCCCCTTTTCAGAGGAGTGGGCAGCCCTTCATAGCCACACCAGTTTGCTCCAGGAAGCAGTTTTCTGGAGCGGCTTTGTGCTCCTGCTTGTGTGGCAGGGTGGTGGTGGCCAGCATAGCGGCCCAGTGGCCGGGATATTTGCCCTTCTAGTCTGCCACTGTAAACCTGCTCAGCTGGTGTGAACCTGCAGTACTGTAGACACAATGAAAGAGCAGGGGTATCAGAGGGTAGTGCTCTGAGGTTGAGTCCCTGTTGTTTGGGTAAAGGTAAAGGTTTCCCCATGACCGAATGGTCTAGACCTGTCCAGCTCTAGGGGGCAGTGCTCATCTCCGTTTCTAAGCTGAAGAGCCGGCATTTGTCCGAGGACAAGCTTTCGTGGTCATGTGGCCGGCATGACTATACGCCAAGGTGCACGGAACACTGTTACCTTCCCACCAAAGAGGTACTTATTTATCTACTGGCATTTTAAAGTGCTTTTGAACTGCTAGGTTGGCAGGAACTGGGACAAGCAATGGAAGCTCACTCCATCGTGTGGTCTCAAACTGCCAATCTTCTGGTCAGCAAGCTCGCAGCTCAGCAGTTTAACCCGTTGCGCCACCACATCGGTTTGGGTAGCCAAACACAAATAGTAGAGACCTCACTCTAAGTACAGTACAAATATATGCCCTTGTGCCCATTCTTATCAGCCTGTTATGAGTATTTGTGTCAGTTTAATTTACATCCCCAGTGTGAAAGATGTTGACATTCTCTCAAGTATCCCTTTCTAGCTTGGGCCCAAAGGGACTATTGGCTGGGTGAACTACTAGGCTCTGCTCGAGATTGTGGCAATATTATTTTTGCGATCTCATTAAACAGAAATGATATTGTTTTCTCTCATATCCCCTTTGCTTGTTCTAGACATAACGGCTGCATAGAGACTCCTGAGTCTCAGACAGCGACTTTCTGTGTTGATGCTTGTTAAAAAATAAAATGCCAAAAAAATATTCCCGTCACTTAGTTACTACCTTTAAAAAAAAAAATATCACATTCCAAAAGGATGTCTGTTCATACTCTGATACTTCTTAACCACAAACGTCGCTGCCTCCTTTTTGTTTATTAGTCCTACTAATAAGATGGTGCCAGTTGAGCAACAGAGGAGGGCAAAGAAGGCCTTACAATGCTAGAGACATTGCGAGATGGGGGCAGAGGGTGGCCCATAAAAGGAAGCTGGTGGGACAGGGATGTCTGGCTTGTGTTGCATTAGCCCCAAGATGCACTGGATTTCATTAAGCTGTGTGCTTATTCAGTAACGTGATCCGAGGAAACACTCAGTGCTGCTTTTAAAACTTGGACAAAGAGGGAATGCATGAGGAGGGCTCATTTTAAAAAAACGAGATCTCGCTACTTCTGCACGTTCTCTGACAGCCTCACTCCAACTGTCTTAAAAAAAATGGAGACTCGCTTCTCCAAAGCTTTCCCCTCCCGCTCTTCCTCTGCCATTCTACTTTCTCATAAAATCACAAAATGCACTTGGAAGGGAAGGAAGTATGGAAAATTGCATAGAAGTCAGAGGGCGCAATCCCAACCAACTTTCCAGCACCGGGGTAAGGGCAATGCAGCTCTGAGGTAAGGGAACAAACATTCCCTTCACTTTTAGGAGGCCTCCGTGACTACTACTCCACTGCTGGATGCAGCACATGCCACATTGGAACATCTGTGTCAGTGCTGGAAAGTTGGTTAGACTTGTACCCTAAGGGCCAAATCCTACCCAGATTTCCAGCACTGATGCAAGCATATGTGCACTGCATCCTACAATGGGGAGTGGAATCATGGGGATCTCCCTAAAATAAGGGAATATATATTGCGGTTGCATTGTATTGCGGTTGCATTGTATTGCACTGTATTGCGGTTGCATTGGCACTGGAAAGTTGGATAGGATTGGACCCTAAGTGGGCAAGGAATAGAGACTTCTAGACCTCACCCCAATCTTTTCCCCCCACCAGCTGCAACATTTACCCATTCATTTACCCATTCATCATGCCCACTCTTCAAGTGGGCTTGCCTGGCCCAGCACTTCCTTAACCTGTTACCCAGTGTTAACGGCTTCAATGACAAATGGTCTAATAAGGAGGTATGGCTAGCAAGACCCATCCAGTGCTGAGACCATTGCTAAGAGGGCAGAAGGCAATCTGCTGTTCCTCCAAACCCAGCTCTGCCGACCTGTTCCACCGAAATGATGAAGAGGAGAAAATAACAAGCACCGTTCCTCCCAAAACTAGTAGCAGGCAATGGGTGGCCCAACCACAGGCCACACCATGGAATGGAGTAATGTTCCTCCTCCACTTTCCTTGACCAGGTTCTGCAATGTTTGAGGGAGGAACCTGAAAATATATTGCCCCCTTCCCAACTGTGGGACTGCCTTTGGAAGAAGGCGACTGCTTCCCTTTCTGTCACTAGCAGTTGAGCTATCTGGTGTAAACCCCAACTGCAATCCCATCATCAAATGAAGGACTTTACTTTCTCCATTGGAAAGGATGGCAGTCATTTGCTTTCAGAATTGGTGAAAATAAAGAGGGGCATTCAGAGGCACTAATGTGGTGCAGGCCATACATTTTCCCTGCTTCTCATGGCTCACTTTGCCAGAACTACCCCCATCCTGAGTTGCTTTAGTGTGCCAGAGTGTGATGGAAATTTAAGAAAGTGGGATAAATTATTTGCAATTAAAAAAAAAAAACCAACCCTTGGTATGCAAGTCTTGGTATGCAAGAGTGCATAAGGGGCAGACCAGCACCTTAAAAACACATGTGAAAATTATTACAGCATTATCAGATTGAAAGCAGTAAAAACAGTGTGGACTTCGCCAAACAGGAAGCATTAACATCTGCCTTCATCTTATCACTAAAGGCAGGTCTAAACAAGTCTAATGTTTAGTATTGCCTCCAAAGCAATATAGCAAGGGAGGAAATTTCATAAATGGGACTTAGGACTGAGGGTGCACCTTTCATGTCCTTGATGTGCAGACTTGACACACAGATTGAGGATGCTGCTTGAGATCTATTATCTCAAGGACTATGGGCAACATAATGGGATTGTTGGAAATGTTGGCTCTTCAGATGGCTGAAGAACCAGTGGCTAAAGCAGAATCTTTCCAACAGAATGAGCATTCTATTAAGAGGACCTATCCACACCCTCTAAGAGGAAAGTTCTGTCTTTGGAGCGCACTTCCAAAGCTCAGTGATGGATCGCAAGTTTGGAATATAGGCACTGCAGTCCTGGTTCAGTCCCAAAGATTGTTAGCTGCAGGACTGGGAAAGGACTGGGACATTAGAGAGTCTCTGCCTGCAATGGCAGATAACACTGGCCTAGATGGACCAATGGTCTGACTCAAGGTGCAATCCTAACCTGGAGATAGGCCAGCAAAGTTTGGTTACAAGGGCCACTGTAAAGCACATTTGGACCACTGTCTGAATCAGGGAGGATGGCTCATGTCTGTGTGCTGGCCTCTCTGACTCAGAGAGTGGTCCAAACATACTTTACGGTGTCCCTTGTGTCAGCCAAACTTTGCTGGCCTAACTGTGCCGTTGTGCACCTACTGTTGTACACCTACACAACAGGTTGGAATCTATGAAGCAAATGCAGGAGGAAGTTCCTGCAAGGAAAAATCCTTGCTCCCTCCCATTCCTGAGGTTTCCTCAAGAAAGGTGAGGGGCGGGGGTCACAGAGGGCTGCAGTAGGGAATTTTCTTCCACATGTGTTTTTTAGAATCCTAAACATTGTGAAGGATCATGAATGTAATGTGGTAATAAACGGCAAATAATATGGGACACTGTGTTGACATGTGCCTGCCACTGCTATACACACACAGGGCTAGGGACAGACACCCTCCATTCATTTCCTTCCCACAGGACTCACTATTACGCAACTGGTGCAGACAGTCAGACACAACAATGAGATCCACTCTGGCTGCTGAATACAAGGAAAAGCCTTCTCTGCCCTGTCATATCCTTTGCTGCAATGACACATGAGTGCGAGACCATTAGCGGGATGCAGCCGTAACATTGCCACAGAGTAGCATGTCTGTGCAACATCAGTGGCTGTAATTCAGATTCCCCAGAAATCACAAAAATCTTGAAAGGAAGTTCTCATCCAAATGCTATTGCATCTCAAAGCAAGCACTCTGGCTTTAACATAATTACACATTGTGTTCCCTGACAAATAGATGCAAAGGTTGTGCCACTCGGTGATGACTGATATGAAGTATTTACGCTCTCAAACAGAAGGCTTGGGAAATGCCTGGACATGTTCTTCACTTGGGGGGAAAACAGGAAAAGCTCATTTTAGTCTGTCCAGGCAATCAGGAGTCCGGAAATATTTAAGAAGCAGCCAAAGGATTGCACTATGCAGATATTCACTGCATGTATGGAAGGGAAAGATTACAGTGGTAGATGTCAGGTCTGCACCCAGCCCTTAAGCATTGGTCAGAAATGTCTGCAGAGTGGCTGGCTTGAAGAGCTTACTGCAGAAGACAGAGAAAGGCCATGCAATCCTAAATAAATATATAAATAGGTTAAAATCATGCAAGAACCTTTTTGAGATCACTCTTCTGGACTTCTAAGATGGCTTTCATATCAGCAGCCAGTTTTGTTTAACTTTGGGGTGAACACTTATCTAGTGTGGGAGTTGGGGCTATCACACTGTGTTGGTTCAGCTTCTATCTGGTGAGTGGTTTCCAGAAAATGACACTAGGACAGTGGTTCCCAAACTGTGGGTTGGGACCCACCAGTGGGTTGGGAGCCAATTTCAGGTGGATCCAGTGAAATCATGCAGGGGGAACGTGGGGGAACTCAGTTCCACTAGTTAAAATTAGGGCTGACTCCGCCCACTTCACTCTCCCTACTTCCCCCTCCCAATTCCTCTGCAAAGAGCTTTTCTTCTTGGTTGGCCGGCACTCAGAGGGTTAAAGGCAGTGATATCATTCAGGGGGAACAGACCAGAACGGATCCTAACGGGTGGCTGGTTCCGGGTTCCCGACAAGTGCCAATCAAAAGTGAGTTCCTGTTCCTAAATCATTTGAATGACACCACTGGGTGGATCGCAAAACACCTAGGGCAGCCGTAGTGACCATAAGGGAAGATAGGGTGATGAAGAGCTGTGTGGTTCTGTCAGGGTTGTAAATAGGCTTTTTTCCCTTTCCGATTCACTTTGCTATTGGAAAATAGCTGAGAAATAACCCAATTTATTGCTGTATTATCAGGAAAGCAGCAGGCTCTGGCATCACAATGACTGCACAATGGTCATGACGTCACTTCTGGCGGGTCCTGGACAGATTGTCTTTCTAAAAAGTAGGTCCCGGTGCTAAAAGGTTGGAGAACCACTGCACTAGGAGATTTTTGCACCATTCCTTCCTACTTTCATTATGAACTGCCAACAAGCGCTGTTCTTTTTCCTATGCCATTTCACATTGATATGAAACCTCTGGATGAGGCTGTCCAAGGATTTGGAGTGAAGTGTTGTCAGTGTGCTCTGATGCTTCTTTTTTCTCATCCAGATGTGTCAGTGAATGCACTGGACAGGTGCCTAGAGTAACAGCTGAGTTGGTAGTGCCTTGACTGAGAGTTAATGAAGTAAACCCCAGTTCGGACAAGGCAGAGGTGTTAAGTGGTGGTCTGTTTGTCCAGCTATTGCAAAGTTATTGACCTTTTCTTAACGAGGTTGCACTTCCCCTTAAGAAACAAGTACATACAGAGGAACATACTTGGTGGTGCTATTAGATCAGGCCCTGACATTGCATGCCCAGTGGCATCCAGGACATGACGTGCTTTTCATCACTGATGCATCATGCAGAGATGATCTTGCTGTAGCTATCCCACTTTGTTAATTCCTAGGTTAGATGTATTACAATGGTGGTACATGCCTCAGCCTTCAAAGAGCAGTCAAACTGGCTGCCCTACTCTGAGGCAGCTGTTGACGGGGACCTACTGCACTGAACGTGGTTCCAAATCTGAATCAAGATCTCCATTGATTCAAGTTTGTTTGCCAGTGCAACCATGCCTTGGGGTAGCTGAGAGAGACTGTTTTGAATCTCATGTGCCATACTCACTAGGTGGCATTAGGAAAGCTACACCTTCTCAGCCTAAATCCCCAACTGCAATTTGAGGAGTACTGATTTTACAGGGTTACTATCAGGCTTACAAGATAATCTATGTTGCAAAGCACTCTGAATGCTTGGAAGTGCTACACAAATGTGTGCGGTGTTGATTTAAATGTACATTTTACTCTTTTACCCCTGCTAACTGGGCAAGAGGCACTTTTTCAAGTGGTGTCCTCTTATATTTAGCAGGGGGAGAGCAATTGTCCCTCTTCATCCCAGCACAGTGTCTTTCTCATGGCTGTTGCTAATGGTGTTCTCCATTCTTTTAGATTGTGAGCCCTTTTGGGACAGAGAGCCATTTAACTTTAATGTTATTATTTGCCTGAAAACCGCTTTGTGAACTTTGTGTTGAAAAGTGGTATATAAATACTAGTGATTGATTGATTGATTGACTCTATGAAGCTATGAACAGTGGGACCAGGGTATCTGGAGCAGGGGTGGCCCATCTATTAGGCTAGGTGCAGTGGTGGGATTCAGGGGGTTCGCCCAGGTTCTATAGAACCGGTTGTTAAATGGCCGGGCCCCGCCCACTTGCTTACCTTGGCTGGCTTTGGTTTTTTTTTTGGCTCCAGTTATTACGTCATAGAACTGGTTGTTTATTTGAATCCCACCACTGGCTAGGTGATGTGGCTTACACCAGTGGCAGATTGTGTGTGTGTGGGTCATCAGATTTGCCCCCACCAATACAACCTGAACTGATCAGCTTTCCACCTATTAAAAGTGAGCAGAAAGCAGATCACCTGCCTCCTTACCTTGCTCCAGGTGTGGTTTCTCCAAACACAGGACTTCTGGTTTGATTTACAGCTCCCATGCAAACAAAGGAGCTCCTTCACTCATACAGTCCCTTTCAAACAATTCCAAAATCAGGCACTTCTCCAACTGAGGAAGCCACCCAAGTGGATCCTGGTCTAAAACGTTTGAGAACCACTGTTGTGTACGTATTCACATAAATACACATTTTTATTTTATACGTATTGTTTATGGTACCTACTTTTCCATCACAAGCTCTTCAAGGTGACCTATAATTCAAGATAAGGCCTAATCCTACCTGGTGATGAGGTGTAGGTTGCAGAGTCATTGGTGTAGGATGCAGAGTCATGGGCAGGGGGAAGAGGCCAGTCAAGAGGGGTAATGGGGAAAGACTTACTTTCCCAGCGGCCACGTGGTTTCCTATGGGGCTCCTCTTTGCTGGCATAAGTTCAAGAAGCCTGCTGAGAGTGAGTCTGGCATGGGATAGGGGTTTGGGATCTTGCTGCCCCCAACTATGCCTCATCCCACCTGCATCCCATCTGGGGCTGGGCAGTGTTCTGGGGTACACCACCGCTGATCTGGGGGGGCTACCTTCTTCCATAGGAACCTGTGTGTTCATTGAGATCATTGTCTCAGGCTGTGCTCCTTGCTTGTGGTAGAGGTTTCACATTGGAACTCTCCCTCGAAATGTTTACTTGGCACCCACCATCATATTCTGTAGGCACTAAGTGAAAATATTCCGTTTCCCCCCCCCCCGGAAACGTTACTGAGTGACTACAATGATCTGTTAAAGCCTAGAGTCAGCAATAAAGTTTAAGTCGTTGTTTGTGTTTTTAGGTTGCTGTCTCATAATTGTTTCTGTACCAGTCTTTCACCATTTAATCCTGTGCAAGTCTACGCAGAAGAAAGCCCCATTGAGTTCAACGGGATTCCATGCGACAGGTTCAGGATTGCAGTCTTGCTGTCGAATCCTGTCCTCAGATTGCAGCAACCTACCCTCACAACAGCCCCTCCACTCGGGTTACCGGATTCAAACTGGGATAGGGTGCCTATTCCTTTAACTACTGTGTAGAAGAGGGAATATGGGCAGGTGCAGCTTTTGAGACCCTTCCATGCTGAGCTGCACCTGCCCAAATCCCCCTCTTCTGTACAATGGTTAAAGGTATAGACACTCTGTCCCAGTTTGAAGCTGGCAGCCTTACTTCCACCAGTGGCTGCTGCACAGCCCCCGATGCAGCAGTACAGCAGAAACCATCTGCCATTGGGGGTCCTACTGGCAGGGAGGAGGGAAAGGGGCAGGAATTGGGAATGGGATGCAGGTGAGATGAGGCATAGCTGGTGGCAGCAAGATCCCAAATCCTTATCCCATGCCAGACTCGCCCTCAGCAGACTTCTTGGAATTATGCCAGCAAAGAGGTGTCCCATAGGGAACCACGTGGCCGCTGGGAAAGTCTTTCCCCATTACCCCCCTCAACTGGCCTCTTCCCCTCCGCCCACGGCCCTGCATCCTACACCCCATCCCCAGATAGGATTAGGCCATGAATTACCTTATCTTGAATTGTAAGTCACCTTGAAGAGCTTGTGGTGGAAAGGTGGGATACCATAAATAATACGGTTAAAATAAATATGTGTATTTATGGTGCATACATATACCATGTAAAAATATGTTTTAAATAAATCAACCATGTGCAGATGGGGATCACTTGTGACCTTGTGGAATGCCCTCCTCCTGGGCCCCTCCCCCACACTGCTTCAGGAGCCATCTTAAAGCTTGGTTCTTCTATCGAGATTTGGAGGGGGGCGATGCTCCACAGCAGTGGCTGAGTTTTGCAGCTGTGGCATTTCAATTGCATGCTTGTTGTTATTTTATGCTACTTTAATTAGTGGTTGTTTGGGTGATGGTATTTTGATTGTTTTTATTTTGTTTTGTTTTGACTGTATTATGAGTTGCCAGCCTTTCAAGGCAAGGCATGTGAAACAGATTTAAAATAAAGATGTGAATAAACCCAGGTGGACAATGGGAAAAAAAATCAAGTGTAACAATCATACATTTCCCACCTCCGCATTTACTGGTCTTCATGGGTAGGCCATTATGCACATGTTCTGATCAATAATCATGGGATCCCAGATCTCAAACCCTGGACTTGGTAGGAGGGTGCAGGTACTTTGTCATTTGTGCCACTGAGACCCATTATAAGGAGAAGGAATGGCTGAGCGCAACCCTTGACGTTCAACAGTATCCCCCTGACAGTGACAAGTAGGGAAATTGAAAACAGCTGGGTGACTTGGGGACCCTCTTAAGAACTCTTTTAGGATTAGATCCCCAGGCTGAGCTGCTCATCTGTGAGAGAAGGTCTATAAAGACACTTTGTCCCTGATTTCCAGTCCACCTTAGAGCAGTGGTTCTCAAACGTTTTAGCACAGGGACCCACTTTTTAGAATGACACTTTTGTCAGAAGTGAGGTCATTAACCTGGAAGTGATGTTGTGGCTGGAAGTGACATCATCAAGCAAGTAGTGCCATCATTGTGACATAGCCTAATGACACACCTGGATTGCAAACTGGCATTCTTGGACTGCAGCAATTGTACCATGGAATATCTCTGACAGAAAGCAAGATTAAGGCAAAATATTATGTAAAAGTACTGAACGAAAAACAATTTTAAAAAAGACTCACTTGAAAATTCAAACTGTTAGCACTCACAAAAGGAATATATCAAGAGAAAGGACTGCAGCTTTCAAGATGGTGGCTCCCAGCTTTCCAGACATCAGGTTGTGACCCACCAAGTGAGTCCTGACCCACAGTTTGAGAAATACTGCCTTAGAGTATACCAGTGGTCTTCAACCTTTTTTGTGCCATGACCCCAATAATTAAATACATAAAGTATGAGACAGGGGACCTACCATAGGGCCCCGGAAGGTAGAGTGGAATCTATCTGCCCACTCCCCACCCCATTTATGTCTCCCAGCACTGTTTACTGTAGCCAAATGTAATGGTTAGAGAGAGCAAAAAGATTACCACGAAGCCTAGTACTAGTGAAAGCTATCACAACCTGCACAGGACTGGGGCACAATCTCCTGGTACCTGAAGGGGTGCACCAGATGCCTCCCCCTTGACCTGGTGGTGCTCTAGTCAACCATTTTAATTCCCATAAGTTTCTGCAGCCCCACAACTGAGGCTTTGCAACCCCTTTGGGGTCCTGACCCCAAGGTTGAAGAACACTGGAGTATACAGTTGGCCCTTGGATCGCTGATTATCTGTGCCAGAGCCTGACCTCCAAGCTCCCTTCAGAGCGTAGCATTGCCTCTGGTTCTTTGTCGTCCCATCTCCTTACCCTGGGACACAACTCGCAGCCTACCTGACCATGTCATTTGCCTCAGATGACTTCACTGGACCATGAGAGCACAAGAGTGAGGCATGTGGGTACGGGGCAGGTGCCATTGTGCAGCACAGTTTCGGTCACAGACACAAATTTCCTTCCTCTAGGTATGATGACAACATTGTCTATAAATACAGGGCAAGGCAGACATCTCCCTTAGTGTGTAACGTGGCCTGATGGGGGTTGTGGTTTATGTATAAACAGTGGGAGGAGGTGTCTGAAATGTAACAAAACCGCAATAGAGGGTAAGAAAGCCTTGGCACATTCCCCCACTGCAGTTCTGATCCTAATAGTGCTTTACCAGGACTATTTTTTTAGTTTTTTTGGGGGGGGGGAGAGAAAATGTCTATTTAAAAGCTCTGTGATGAGAAGGTGCCCCTTTTGAGGTCTGTGCCAGGAGAAAGTTTTGGAGTCACCTTTTAGTGTGCTTGGCCCATGGCATTAAGGGGCTTATTATGGTTCAAAATCATCATTTTAGACTGTGCTCAAAAAAGGCAGTGCAGTTCCTTACACCACTGATACATAGTGTTCCCTGTAACTTGGTCCCACCATCATCAAGAAACTGCATCTTACACAAGTTCCTGAAAGGCCATCAAGGCCAGTCCCACATCAAAGGTAACACAGTAGTCTCAGGGCCCAATCCTATCCTTGGCCACCAATGCAGCCATGACAAAAAGCTGTATGCTGCATCCTATGGGGGGCACACAATGACAAACAGGGAGTAAAACTATGTTTTGCATGCCTCTATGTAAGTCCTGGGACTGCCTAGGGGTCTCCTTGGACAAACACCACCTATTTTGGTGGCATGTGTCCAAGGAATGAAAAGAGGCAGGGAGGTTTTAAAACAAGAGGATAAGATCCAGTGTGCACCATTGTCACTGGATCCACGCCCGCTTCCCACTCATGGAACGACTGATCTCCCCCCCGCCCCCAGCCCACCCCCACCACTGACTTACTGCCAGTAGAGTATCCAGGGAGGCTGCTGCTGCGTGTCTGGCAGCATGCCATATAGAGCATCACATTTTACGCTGCTGTAAGTCAGTCTGTGATGCCGCAACATGGGTCTTGACACTTCAGCTGGACTGGGCTGTGAATCTACTAAAAGCCAATACAGTGTGGTGGACAGAATGTTGGACTGTGGCTGGTCACAGCTGGATTCAAACACAGTGGGACCTCATCGTCCACTGATTTGATTAACCACTGATAGTGAGGTCAGTGTCTTGCAACAAGTTAAAAAGGGTCAAAATCCCATTTCTTCCCTTTCTACATTCCATTAGATTCCATCATTCACCCCATCTAGTGGCTGAATGTGGTACAGTGTCTACCAATGCATTCTAGGGCATCGGTTTCGGCACGAGGGCTGCATCATAAATCTGGCTCAGTGTTGATGGTCAGAAAATAAATAGATGAAAAATAAATCCACAGAGAACTGATATGCTGAAGAGTTAAGTGGGTAGGGTGGGTATATACACCACTGCCACCATCGTAGCCGCTTAGGTAGCTGCTGCTGCCACAAGCCCAGGCTTCACACAACAAAAAAGGAGCCCCTGGGCAAACCCCCTCTAAACAAGGAAACCAGAATAGCAGAAATAAAACCCAATTTTATTAACATACATTAAAAGTTTACAAATAAAATTACAGAGCCTCTACATTATAAAATCCAAATAGTACAATACAAACTAGGAGGCTCTTGCCCACAAGACTCCTCCCTAAAACCCTCTAGTAAAACCCTCTGATTATAAATTAGCTAAGAGGAAATCAAAAGAACAAACAAAACACCTACAGAGTTTTACCTCTAGCTAACTATAACCAGCTATCAGTGCTTTTCTTATACTCACAATACACAGTGAGGTTAACCTTCCTTGCGAGCAGCAAATAAAATGAGTTCTGTTCCCTGAGGATTTTAACTTTATCCCAATGACACTAATCGCCCTCACCTGAGCCATTTTACACCTGAGTAGTCCTCTTCCAACCACTAATACAAAGCAAGGGCTACATGAAACCACAGTTTCATGACAATACTGCATTCAGACAATAGAGGTGCTGAATGGAATGGAATTATTCCATTACCCTCCATTATATTCAGCACCTCTAGTGGCTGAATGTGGTATATATCCATGCTGGGAGACGCAGAAGTGCGTCTTTTGAACAAGGGTAAGAAATGCCATTTTAGCACTTTTTTGTTTTTAAGGGCATTTAAATGGTAACCCTGGTATCCTTGGGGAATTCTGGATACCAAGGTTGCACTGTGTTTATCCCCCGTCAGCGGGTTGCTGTGGGACAGAATAGTCAAGCTTCCTCACTATGTGTCATGGGCAGTAGTGTCATCTGGCAACGAGCTGCCGGAACGCTAGGCAGGACTTACCACCTGATTGACAGGATGTCCGCGATGCATTGCAGTTTGCCCGCCCGCCGCACAGGCTCCCTCTGGTTGGCGCGCCCCTCCGCTGCTTGCCCAGGCACCCAGCACGCCCCCCAGGCAAGCGGGCACCCCCTCTGAAGCCAGGGGTGCCCGCTCGGCGGGCGGGCAGGCGGCGACACGTCACGGATGGGCAGCCAATCAGGGGTAAGTCCTGCCTAGCGTTCTGGCAGCTCGTTGCTGGATGACACCGCTGGTCAAGGGCCAGATAAAATCCTCAAGAGGGTCAGACTTGGCCCTTGGGCCAGGGTTTAGAAACCTGGGTCTTTAAAGCTATTTTTCCATTGGTTTCAGTATCCACTGATTTTGGTATCCACTGGAGGTTGCGGAATGGAACCCCAGTGGATAACAAGGCACAACTGTATTAACTTACACCACAGCACTGAAGTGAGGATAAAATGGGATAACTTTATGAATACTCCTAGTGTGAATGCCTTTAAGGAAGGGCAAGAGCAGATGTGTTAAGCAAATAATGGTAAATCCATTTATAGGGGACTTAGATTAAAATCATAAATGTAAGAAAGTTCTAGATAAGAAAGATAAACAAGACAAGGAGAGCAAGGAAGGTCTCAGGCATTACTAGGCAATAAATACCAGCAACAATAGGTAACAATGAGAGGTGTTCTAGCTCAATGGTAGGACACCTGCAGAAGGGCCCAGGTTCAATCCCTGGCCTTTCTAGGTAGGCCTAGGAGGGAAATACCCTCTACATGAACCCTGATGCAACCTCTCCCAAACAGCATTGGCAATACTGAGTAAAATGCTATCACAGTCTGGCTCAGTACAGAGCAGCTTCTGATAGTTATCGTAAGTCTTTGTTAAGGGTGTTTTTTTTTAAAAAAAAAAATCCAAACTTTGGATTAGCCTACTATACGTCTTTGCAGACAAGTTAAAGGAACTTGTGTCCTCGCTTTTTGCAGTCACCTATTGCGTTGGGAGAAGGCAAAACTAAACCTACAACAAAAGCATTTTCAGAGTGTCTCTGGCACGAGATTCCTCTCATCCATCTGTCTTCACTGCCCTTCCCGTCCCTTGATTTTTGTCTCCTGTTTGTCTCCGTACCCCTTCCTTCCAGGTCTTCACTGCCAACTTTAACCCCGATATGCTGACAGGAGAGACACGTTAAAGGACATGCTGTTGATTTAAGGGGCAGCGGAGAGGCCTTTTATCATCACGGTGACAGATGTCAGCACCTTCCACCATCCAAAAGGCAGAGAGAAGAAAACCATGCTTCCAAACCTCTCACAGCTATCCAAGGGCCCTTTCTTTTAAACCAATTCCCCCCACCTTAAAAACAAACAAACAAACAGATGGCTGAGTAGAGCAAAACAAAGAATAATGTGTAGAACCACTCTGACACTGATCAATAATTGAACGTTTAATGTGCCAAGTCCCCTGCGGCCAAATGGGCATCATGCTCCCTTGAGCCTTTTCTTAGATCCTCTGAATTCAGCATATTTAAAGAGGATTTTGTGTGGGTTGTGCAGGATCTGGCCGGCAACCCACACGCTGGATAGTTCTTTGTAAAAAAACACACACAAAAAAAAAACCTGCTCTGACATTCCATCAGGTAACGGAATCCAGACAGCAGTGCTGATTGGTTGATCCCAAACCATGTGACTCTCCTGTACTTTATTCCACTGCCCTTGCATAAAGAAAGGCACATTGTTAAATAAGAACAGGCAGAAGATTATTATGTGAGTACCTTGAAGTTAAGCTCCTCAACTCCCAGTGCCTATGGATGCCAAAGGGCCAGTATCTTTAAGCAGAATCAACAGAATCCTGAGCCAAGGCAAACATAAATGACTCCAATCAAGCTCTTCTGCTAAGAGAAAAAAATTCAGAAATGAGTAGCAGGAAAAAAAAATGTCCTGCCCCAAAGTGATGGCCAAGCACCATCTGTGAAGAAGGAAACCTTGACTCTTCCAATAACATACTAAACCTTGAATTCTCCATCTCTTGCTCTTCCTCACTTTGAAAGTTGCCAAGCATCTGCTTGCTAGCTGGCTTTGTTGCACGCACCACCATCCAACACTACCCATTTTTTCCAGTTAGGGCTTCCTCCAGCATCCCCTAGATCCCCTTACCTGCAGCAGTGGAAGGATGTCCCAAAGCAGCCAGCACGCATCCATGCTTGCCCAGCGGCAGACACTGCCTTTGCCACCCAGCTCAGCCTGCATCTCCGAGCAACTGGACGTCTCCTCTTTCTCCCTCCCTCCTAGTTGCCTGAGCAGGAACAGAGGAAGGAAGGGTGAAAGGGGGGGAAAGGGGAGGGAGGGGAGTGTGGAGTCGAAACTTTAATAGCACAGAGCCCCTTTTGTTTCGCAGCATATGGTATATATCGTACATACTGAAGACATTAACCACCTATATTTTTAAAGAGCTTACTTCAAAAAGTCTAAATGCAGGCCATGCCCAGCTCTCTGAAAACACTCTTTTGGAAAGGCAGAGAGCTTTGCAAAATCCAAACAGCATAAAGCAAAACAGCCAACCCCAAAGATGCTTTGAAAGCCAACAAAGTTTCTTTTGAGTCCCACGGCTGCCCGTGTGCGGCGTTATACAAACCTTTGTAGAGGATCTGTGTTTAACCAAGTTTATTTATTGCTCATCTGGCTGAGGTCTCCGTCCCCAACACTTTCACACAAAAGACCAGCGTTTGACTCAAGGTTCTTGGCACCAGGTTGCGTTGCAGGGAAGGAGCGTCAACGCGCCTTGTTTTGGCCACACTCTGCTTCCTCAGCCCGGCTGGAAATTGACCTGGTTCCAATCGTCTGCATGTATGTATTGTCCAAGCCCCAATGAATCAAGGGAGATGTCAAATGCACTTTGGAGCCCACCAGCTCTCCACCACAAGGGATGTGGCAAAGATAAGAGGCCTGCACATCTGGCAGTGGTTAAGAAATATATAAATATTTATCTTTGAGTCCCAAACTCTTGCAAGGCTACTCTGTTTCCCGCTCTGGTCAAGGAAACAAACTGAAAGAGCCCAGTCTATTGCCACATCTGGCATTTGTTCACTGCAACCCTGAAGACAGAGAAACGTTCAGAATAGCACAATGGCGATACCTTGCTGATGGGATGCATATGCATTTGCTCAGTCCAGGTCTAGGGTTGCCACTCCTGAAAGACAATATTCTGGTCCTTGGGTGGATCCAGGGGCAGAAACTGGTAGGGCCAAGGGTTTCTGGTTGCAAGGGCAATCAGTGACAGAGAACTCAAAATCCATGCGAAGTGGGTCAAGCGATAGTTAATACAAGCGAGAGTTAAGTGACTCCATAGCAAAGAACTCCAGTCCCGTGCTGAGAAGATCACTTGCCAGCCCAATCCTAACTTGTGCTGTATCCAGTGCAGGTTTCATTCAGGCTGGAGCACAATTTGCGTTAAGGGGAGTGCTTACCTCTTTCTCTCTGTCGCATCCCAGCCACCCCATGGGGGCTGGCGGATCTGAGCCAGCAAATTTAGTCAGTGCAAATCTGAGCAGCCTGTCTTAAGGCTACTTGGGCTGGGGGGGGGGGGTTAGGATCTGGCCTGAAGTGCTGTGGCCAGTTCCACTGCCCTCTTGGGCCCAATCAGCCTCCTGGACCACTGCCCAATGCCACTTCCCCACCTCCAATCTGCCCTCAGACCACCTCTCCCATCCCCTGTGCCAATCTTCCCCGGCCAAGTAAAACTTACCTGCTGGTCATAGATCCAGAGTCCATGGGCCAGCACAGGCCTAGGCAGCTCTGTAGGAGGCGCAAACAGCACATGTGCAACGCTCTTGATTTGGCGCGCAGAGATCAGCACCAGCCAAGCACATCCTCAGTATTGCACTCTAAGAAAACCAGCCAAATTAGGCACAGGCTTTCACAAAACGCATTATAGTGTTTAAGTATCTAAAAAAAATTGTTGCACAATCCACCTTTTTCACACGCACATACACACCATACTCACTCTTGCTGCTCCATTTCATGCACACACGGGCAGTGCCCTCGCCATGGATGCTGCTGCCACCTCCTGCTTCATGCAGTTTGCTTTTTGGCCAGTTCAGCTTGCTAGTGCTGGTCAGGCCAGAGGACATTCTAGCAGGCAGGGCAAAAGAGAGTCTGATCCATCAAGTGGAGCAAGGACAGAAGTCACGGGGGAGCTGGCTTGAGCAACTGGACTAAACCAGCCCACACACCAGACCTAGTTTAGCATGGTTTCTCAATGCCCAATGGCCCACCCGTATCCTCCTCCACTACTACCACTGGAGTCTGGAAAGAGTGAGTAGGCAGCACAGCAGCCAACCAGGGCCTCTTAACCAGATGAGAGTCTGTGATCTTTCTCCCATGGGCTCACACACTTCTGGATCTCCTTTACATGTATGTATTGTGCATGTGTGCCCAAAATTGAGGATAAAATATACACATACACTTTGGATGGGAAATTGAATGATGGTGAGTTGCCGAGAGTTTACTGGCTTTGCTCCTATTCCCACTGCAAACATCCGGTTGGCGGGAGTCATGGGATAAAGCCCTACACTGGCATCTCCCACCTGCCCACCTCAATGGGACACTGAGTTCTACCACTGCCATCAGTATGGATCGGTCAGGAGTCATCCTGGCCGGATAAACCCACTGCTGAGCAGCCTAGGTGATGATCACTGTCATTTTCTGTTTCCTGCCAGGAAAAGCCTCGCTTTATCTGAAGATTTCTGCTTCAGATAAAGGCACCAAAACTGGTCCTCTAAAGGGGTCGGCAACTGTAGTGAAGATAGCCGACTCCATTGCAGGATCATTTGAATGCATTGCAACATCCCAGTTTCTGCAGAAACCTCCGCAAACCTTCTGGATTTCCGTCTTGCTTCATGCGGAAGCTTTGGCTATTCTCTACAGTCTCATGATCTGAAGCACTGTGCACCAGTCTCATTCCTGTGCAAGCCCCTGCCCTGCTTCTTCCCGGAGTTCCCAGTAGGACCTTCCAGAGGGTTTAGAGATACGGCGGGGTGTGTGTGTGTGAAGGCTGAAGAGTGCCCTTCTTGTTCCAGCATCCCTAGGAATTGGGGTGAAAGAGTGTGTTGTCCGTGGACTAGGGTTGCAGCTAATTATGCGGCCTAATAAATCTGTCACACGATTGATGTCCACATGCTGTGCATGCCGAGCAGGTTGCATGACACATTGGTGCTTTGTCCAATGTTTATCCAGGCACACGCTCCAATTTGAAACATTAAAAGCTGCCAGTGAAAAGCCTTTACGGTTCTTCAGAGCTCATAAACCAGTCGAGCCTTAGGAGGCTCGGGGAGGGGAGGGGAGGGGAGGGGAGAGCTGCAGCAGGTACCGATGATGACTCTGGGGCAGCAAAGTAAATTTACGACAGATTTTGGGAATTTAAACTTTACAGCATTGCTAGCCCCGAGGCTTGGCTGGCGCACTGAGCAGCCCCCACAACGGCTGAAAAACAAAAACAAAGGAGGCTTTATGGGAGATGACAGGGAAGAGGCTCAGTCAGTCACTTGCCTTCCTCCTCCCACACAGTCCCCTCTCTTTTGCTTCATAGAATATGGTGAGCGGAACAGTATCACTGACTCAGAGCATCCATGTGAAACAAAGCCAACAAGGAGAGTCTCCATGAGGAGGCTGGTCCTGGGTACCAACCCCCTTAGCTGGACCATTCTGTAGGAGCATCATCCACCCATAATAAAGGAAAGGGGGAAAAAAATCAGTGCATATTATTACAAGTCTGTTTCTCCAAAGCAATCACCTGAGGGTCAAACGAGACAATACTAAAATCTTTGCAGTCTGGAGGGGCAATCTGGATTGGAACTGTGGAGGTGAGGGTTTGGACTGGGCCCCTGACAGGTCTTGATCCAGGTAAGGACCTATGGCAGCAATGGGAACTTTTTTACCTGGTCTAATAGCATCCAGAAGGGAAAGCAAACCAGACTGGGATTATGGCTAGGGCAAAAGGTTAAAGTCTCCCTCCTCTCGGCTACTGTCCTGAGCTAGACTGCATCCAGGGACTGTATGCGGGGACTGTATCCCTGCAGTGTACAGGCTGTTTAACAACGAAGAAGCAGACAACTGTATACAAAGGCTTAGAGTAGTGTTTCTCAAACTGTGGGTCAGGACACACTAGGTAGGTTTTGAACTAATTTCAGGTGGGCCCCCATTCAGTTCAATGTATATTTCATTTGTAATATATTAGAATTGATGCTACCATAGTTTGTGAGTGCATTTGTGGAAATGTTACCAATCTGTACTTTTAACAGGCTACGATGTATATACTTTTAGCAATGATAGTCAATGGAGCGTACTCCCAGAATTGTCTTATTTTCAGCCTTCTGGAGACCTTCTAAGGTCTCCAGGCCCTCAGAAGGCCCTCAGAACATGACTGGAGCACAACTCTGATCTCCTTCCAATCAATCAATCAATCAATCAATCAATCAATCAATCAATCAATCAATCAATCAATCAATCAATCAATCAA
>JAJKFI010000005.1:14872820-14957833 GCA_029204185.1 Lerista edwardsae
TATTATTATTATTATTATTATTATTATTATTATTATTATTATTATTATTATTATTAAAGTATTATCCTCCAGTGAAGAAAATGCCTGTCTCACACTCCCACTTCCTAATCATTGTGTTGCCTCTCCTCCATTATTTGAATTTTTCCTCAGGAAATTTGAACTCTACTTCAGCCATACAGCCATTCAGCCAGGTGCCTTGTTCTTTTTATTTATTTATTTGAAGAACTTATACCCCGCCTTTCCCTATGCAGAAGCAAATGCCCAAGGTGGCTTACAGAGAACAAAAAGGTACAATGTAACTATAATAAGTAAAAAGCAAAAGCAAAAAAAAATTAAACATTTAACATTAAACAGGAACACAGAGAGAGTTCAAGAATAAAGCAAGACCCAGTTCTCCTCATCAGGCCCTTTGGAAGGAGTCCCAAAGGACTCACAATCTAAAAAAAGGCAGACCACCAGCAACAGCCACTAGAAAGACTATGCAGGGGTGAAGAGGGACAATTGCTCTCCCCCTGCTAAATATAAGAGGAACACCACTTGGAAAAGTGCCTCTTGCCCAGTTAGCAGGGGTACTTTTGCTAGACTAAGGCCGCGATCATAGCCTGTAGTTAGGTCAGCACAGTTTGGCCTGCACAAGGGCCACCGTAAAGTGGGTTTGGACTACTCTTGCAGCGCAATCCTACAGCGTGTGCAGCGCCAGAACAACGAGGTTGCCCCGCATTGGCCCTAAGGCCACAGGATAGCGCCCTGTAGCGCCCGTGCATCGCCTCCCTTGGTCCGGCCGAAGCCGGCCGGCTCAAGGGAGGCACCATGACAGCGTGCCCTGGGGATTGGTGGGAGGAGGGTGGAATGTGGGTGGGACATGGGCAGCCCTTGGATTCGGCCATAAGACTGAATCCTAGGCCTGTTGGAGAGGCTGTGTGGCCCCTATTCAGGCAGCGCGGTCTCCTTGGATCTGTGCCTGCTCTTTAGCGGGCGCAGATCCGAGGAGCGCATAGGGGAGGCTGGAGCCTCCCCTACGGTAAGAGAACAAACGTTCCCTTGCCGCAGGGAGCCTCCAGCCTCCCCAACCCAGCATCGGATACGGTGCTGGCTGGCCGGCCTTGCCATTCTGGCGCTGGGTTGGATTGCGCCCTCAGAGTCAGGGAGGATGGAGCGCATCTGGCCTCTCTGACTTGGAGAGTGGTCCAAAGTGTCCTTTGTGCTGGCCAAACTTTGCTGGCCTAACTGTGCGGGCCTAACTCCAGGTTAGGATTCTGCCCTATTTTTTCTTAATATAAGCTAAAATTGAATTTCATTATTCTGTCTTAAAGTTTCTTCCCAATCCTTTTTCAACAATCTTCCAACAAATCTGAAGTGTTTTGTGGATGCACAAATGCAATTCTGTATCCATGAACAGAAAAAAAGTTTTTTTAAAAAAAGAACCTAAACCTTCCAGGAAGAGTTAGCTCACATACACAGAAAACACAGGTAGCTAATACCGGGATACTGATGATCAGAAATGGAATGAAATTAAATATAAAGAGTGCTGGGCTTGCCAGACTATCCCTGAAGTCAATGCTATCCACAACACAAAAACTATTAAGGGTGCAAAGGTTGGATGTGAGATCATCCACTGAAGCAGATTTATTTAGCATTACCATGATTTTCAATTGTCCTTCATTAATGTGATGTTAGGTTAGAAACTAACAATCCAAGCGTATACATGTTTACTTGGAAATGGGAAGGAAGCCTGACTCAGTTCAATGGGATGCACTCTCAAATATGCATGCGTAGGGTTGAAACCTTAATTATGTGCTAAAGCCACAATCTGGAAATACTGTATTTTTATTAGAACTGACAAAAATGCCATAAATACTTTGTGTGTCTTATTGTCTGGTCTTAATAAAAGTATTACTAGATTGTGGCTTTTGAACCAATGTGGCTACCTGCCGTTTTGCTAAGTCATGGTGTGTGTGTGTGTGTGTGTGTGTGAGAGAGAGAGAGAGAGAGAGAGAGAGAGAGCACAATTCTAACCTGGAGTTAGAATTGCATGTCTGTGTGCTGGCCTCTCTGACTCCGAGAGTGGTCCAAACATACTTTATGGTGGCCCTTCTGCTGGCCAAACTTTGCTGGCCTAACTGTGCCAGCCTAACTCCAGGTTAGGATTGCACTCTCAGAGAGTGACTACCCACGACCCCTTTTTAATCACAAGAGCAAGCGTAAGCAGTATCTAGTTTGGATGCTAGCTGCAAACATTTCTTATAGCTTTGTGCCAACTACACCCAGAATTTAGGGCTACATTTCTCAGAACTGCCTTCTCCACCAGTTGCTGGTTCATCTTGATGAGAGTGTGAAGCAGCTGGTCCCAGGGAGGGCCAAAGATCACCAAATGGAAGCTCTGGTTGTAGGGTGTCCTGACCTACACCAGCCACACCCTGGTTTTGATGCCACAGCTATCAGGGTGGCCTTTGCATTAGTTCTATAAGGCAAGAGGGAACAGAAAAGAGACTCCTGCTTTAGAATTCATGTGTTCTAATTCCCTGATTTAGTGCCACCACCATCATACTGGTGGGATGTGGTGGCACAGTGAGTTAAACCACTGCTGCTGGGCTTTCTTATTGGAAGGTTGGGAGTTCAAGACTGCGTGACGGAGTGAGCTCCCATTGCTTGTCCCAGCTCCTGCCAACCTAGCAGTTCAAAAGCACCTAAAAATGCAAGTATATAAAGAGGTACCACTTCGGTGGGAAGGTAACAGCGTTCCGTGCACTATGGCATATAGTCATGCTGGCCACATGACCACGGAATCTTGTCCTTGGACAAACGCTGGCTCTACAGGCTTAGAAAGCGAGATGAGCAGCACCCCCTGCAGTCGGTCATGACTAGACCACAACTTGGTCGTGGGGAAACCTTTACCGTTTACCATCATATTACTGGATTGTCAGTCTTTGATGAAAGGAGACATGAAGACAGAGCAGTTGGTAATCATGAAAAGCAGGAAAGCCAATATAATCGCTCTCAGCAAAAAGGCATTGTGGTGTAGTGGTTAAGGCAGTAGATTCAGACCAGGAAGTTTTTTGTTCAAATTTTACTTCAAGTGTGTGGATCTCACTGAAAGACCTTGGGTTGTTCACTATCCAGTCCTAAGCTGCCCAGTGCCCAGGGTGCAGTGGTGCCAAAATGACTGCAGCAGCCACCAGGGTCTCCTCAGGGGAAGTGGGCATTCATCCCCCACAATGGGTCTCCTTGAGCCTGCACCAGCTATTTTGTTGGCGCAGACTTGAGAAGCTCCATGTAGGGATTCCTGGCCCAAAGTGTGGTATAAGATATGGTGGTGGAGGCGGCCCCAGTCCCAAGCCCCTCCAGGACCTGATCGTCCCCTCCTCCCCACCCAGTTCCGCTCTCCGCCACCCCCAAAACCTGCGCTGCTGGCCAGTGTTCTTACCTGGCTCCGGTGGCAGTGCCTCGACTCGGTGTGGTGCTGAGGCCCGGCTGCTGCACGCATGCTTTATGGCACATTCGCGACCCCAAGAGCTGGCGCTGAACAGCAGCACCTGCACTCATAGGACTGGGCTGTATGGCTAACCTCTCTGCCTGGATTGTGAAGATAAAATGAGGAGGAAGAGGTTGAACCTCACCCTGAGCTCCTTGGAGGAAGAAGGGGACATATGGGAAACCTTGAGGAAAACGAGTTTCTGTCTTACTTTCCAGTGCACTCTTACTCAGCAATTCATTGCATTCTTTTGGCATGATCTCTTGTAACAGTTTCCCTGTGCTAGACGTTACGGAGCACACCCCTGTGCTCAGGGCGGAGAGCGCCTTGTCCCCCTGTGGCGATGTCTTTCTGATGAGCCATCCGCTCCACCCACCCTCTCCAACTGCAGTCCTGTCTCGAGGCAGCTGGGGCTGAATTTCACAGTAAGCAGCTGCCTGGAGTAGCACTGCTGTGCAAGGGGAAGTTTAGTTTCCCTGTTTGTGTTTTTCTTCTTCATAAAATGTGTAGGTTGTTGCAACAGTGCCTGCTTCGCACGACTCTTTGTCTGCTGCACCTAGGGCGTGCATACTGTGGGCATCTTGCACACTTTCACTGTGCAGTGCTGGGGAGATCTGTCTCTGTGCCTGGGCTGTTGGGGTATGCTTTTCTCTGCAACTGTAGCATCCATCTAAGGAGCATAAGAAGCTGCTAGGCCAGTGTTTCTCAAACTGTGGGTTGGGACCTAACAAGTGGGTTGCGAGCAGTAATGTCATTCAGTAACGAGCTGCCGGAACGTGAGGCGGGACTTACCGCTTGATTGACAGGCAGTCCGGAATGCGTTGCCCCCTGCCCGCCCGCTGCGGGGGCTCTCTCCCCTCCACGGCTCACCTAGGCACCCAGCACCCCCCCCAGGCAAGCGGGCACCCCCTCCGAAGCCAGGGGTGCCCACGCGGCGGTCGGGCAGACAGCGACGCGTCACAAACGGGCAGCCAATCAGGCGGTAAGTCCTGCCTCGCGTTCCGGCAGCTCGTTACTGAATGACATTACTGGTTGCGAGCCAGTTTCAGGTTGTTCACGTAGCACCTAGCTCAGCCATCATTGTAAAAAAGCAAGATGGGTCACTGGACAGAGGGAGGGCAGTGTGGTTATGTTGCTTCTGTCAAGGTTGCAAACAGGCCTTTTTTCCCTTTCTGTGGTGAGAAATAACCCAATTTATTGCTGCATTTTTCAGGAAAGCAGCAGGCTCTGGCATCACAATGGCCATGGCATCACATCACTTCTGGCCATGACATCAGTTCTGGTGGGTCCTGGACAGATTGTCATTCTAAAAAGTGGGTCCCAGTACTAAAATGTTTGAGGATCATTGTGCTAGACCATTTACCGTCCATCTGCCTCAGTGTGGTCTACACTGGGTTTTCCTAGTGCTGGCTGGGACCTGCTGCATTGAGCTATAATTTGCTTTGTGACAAAAAAAAAATTATGAAACATATTTCTGTATTTTTAGGAGGCAGGTGTATTGGAAAATGCAGGAGATACCCGGAGGAGATAGGGAATGGTATCAGCAGTGGCCCCTTGTCCCAGATTACCCAGGAAGTATGGGGTTAATCCCAGAGCTTCTGCAAGCCTCAGGAGCACAGCTGCAGGCTGATGAGGGCCCTGGCTAGGCAGGGATTAGCACAGGTGCAGATGGGTGTGGCTGATGAGCTAGAGCCTGCCCAGCAACAGACACTGATTGGCCTGCCTCAGTATAAAGTGGAAGGCACGAGCTGCAGTAAGGACCCTGGGTAGGTGCTAGATGGATTGTTAAAGGAAGGGCGATTAGGTGCAGCACTGGGCAGGTGTAGGAAGGAAGGAAAGTGGCTGTGGATTGACTGACTGATGGATTGCTGGATGGACTGACTGAAGGACTGTTGGATGGACTGACTGGATACTTGGTTATTGGAACTGTGAGTGGGTTCCTGTGGTGCCTTGGTTGGAGAATTGTTGTATGGCTGCCACGCACCTGGAGCCACTGAGTGGAAGAGGCAGGTGTGGCTTAGGTAAGCTGACTGCCTATTGTTTGGTGGTGGGGTGTTGTGGTGCCACGTTAGACTTAGAGCATCTTGAGCTAAGCTGGTGATGAGGACAATCCGGAGGAGGCTGGCCAGCCAGTGAATCCAAACAAGGCTGCTGGAAGAACCAGTGGGTGAAGGAACCCCCTCCCTCTTGCCTATCTCTGAGGCTGCTTAAAGGGGAAACTAGTCAGCCTAGTGTGGGCATTGGGGCCCTCAGGGAGGCCCAGCAGGGAGAATTTGGCAGAACAGCAGGGTATATATTACTAACCAATCTTTCACACACATGGAATGCACGCATCCTGGGCTGATTCCCTGGCAATGTCTCATCTGTTCAGGCAACAATACTCCCATGTTTCTGTTTTCCCCCAGAGGCCTCATCATATCTCCGAGTTTTGAAACGTTAGTGGCTAACACCAGGCTCTGTGGAGACCTTGCTACTTATATTAAGAATAGTGGCATGATGCAATCTGTGTTGGGAAAAGGAGCTTTATCACTGAGTTTCTGTGTACTGTATCACTGAAACTGCTGGTTCCTGAAGACAACAAAAGCAGGCCAGACACACACCTTCAGTTTGTGGAGTTTCACATACAGATCAGGCTCCTAAGCTATCATGTCTGCTAAAATATACCTCAAGGCACACCATCAGTTTTTTGACAGAGTTTTTTGACACCATGCTGCCAATGAGACACTCATTGGCCCTACTAATAAATGACCTTCCTGAAATTCCCACAGAACATCTGTGGACCTCTGTGGGCACACCAATGTGCAGTGGCACGGTGGTTGAAAATGGTTGACTTAGAGCAGCCGTTTTCAGTCTTTTTCACCTTACAGCACACTGACAAGATGCCAAAATTGTCAAGGCACACCATCAGTTTCTTGATAACTGAGAAGGCACACCATGCTGCTGGTGTGGGGCTCACATCCCTCAAGAGGAAACTGTTTTTCCTTGCCCCTTCTGGATAGAAAAGGAAGGGAAACATTTCAAAAAAGGATGAAAGGGGTGGGGGGTTCCCAATTTTTAACAGGAAAAGGGAGAAGTGAAAGAGAAGGGAGGTGGTGCTGTTTAATGCTCTGCTCCAGACAACAACATGCCATGGGCTGGTTTTGAATGATTGGGTGCAGTGAATAAGGAACAAACTTACATTTATTAGACATAAGCCAAATGAGTGTCGACTGGAATTCACAGGTGTTGAACTACTGACTGAAGAATAGGCACACACACACACACACACACACACACACACAGAGAGAGAGAGAGAGAGAGAGAGAGACTCTCAGAGGCTGCCTCCATTTGCTCCTCTGAGAAATTTGCCTTCCAGCCTGTCTCTGACGCACATTGTGGCTTTTCTTACCCCTTCTTGAACTAGCCTAGCTTGCCTTGGGCAGTGCCGGAAAGAAAGCGCTTTTTGTTCAGTTCCTCAGTCAAGCTTGTGCCATTGAATACCCACTCCAATTTTTAATTGATGCCCCTTGCCTATGTGCAGATTGGGCTCACCCCACAAACTGCCCCAATGTTAACCTTGTGTTTTTATGAATGGGAGACTTCCTCAATTCAGCAAACAGCAAGCACTTTGGAGTGAAGGAAGCACATTAATCTCCATGTCAGGAACAATGTGCATTTTGCAATGTGCGCATGGCCATGTGTTTTTTTTTTTCCACTCTTGGAAAATGAACTTCATGAGCAAGTCTTGAAACAGAACAGATACCAAGAGCTGGAAATCACTAGGCAGAATTCATAGACTAGAATTATATGGTGATTTTGTGTTTTTGCAGCTACTTAGAAATAAGAAGAATGAATGGATATGTGCACAGATTGACCGACTCTGGAATATGTTACACACACACACCCAAAAAACACACACTACCACAGAGATAAAAAGACCACAGTTGCTCACTTACAGTATGCCAGTTTTGCTGCTAGAACAAACTTAACTGAGAGCGCAATCCTAAACTGGAGTTCAGCTGGCATAAACTAAGCCAGCAAAGTTTGGCCAGCACAAGGGCCACCATAAAGCATGTTTGGACCACTCTCGGAGTCAGGAAGGATGGCACATGTCCCTTGTGCTGGCCAAACTTTGCTGGCTTAGTTTATGCCAGCCTATCTCAGTTTAGGATTGTGCCCTGAGTGGTTGGATAAAGAAATTATACTACAATCTACAAGGGCTACAATCCTATTCACACTTACCTGGCCTACCACTGGTGAGTTTCAGAGCTGTCCAGGTGAAACCCATCAGACAATGTAATGCCTCTCAACAGCTGATGAAGGCAACTCTGCCATCCCAAAGCTCATTCCACTCAAGCCGGTTGGAGCCAAATCGTATCCAACGGGGCATGCGCTGCTTCCTGCAGTAAGGGGACAGTCATGGAGACCTCCTCAAGGCAAGGGAACATCCTTTGGGCCCTTAGTATTTTAAAGTGTCACTGGATATTTGGTTATCTCAGCAACAGTAACTGACTAGGGACTCAGAGGTACTTAGAGCCCAATCCTATGCAGGTGTACTGAGAAGAAAGTCACATTATAGTCAATGGGGCTTACTCCCAGATAATTGCTGCCTCAGGCAGCCGTTTCAGCAAAAGAAGTAGTTTTTGTTGTGGGTGGATGGGAAGATGAGACAAAAGATGCCGCTTTGTCTCCCATGATGCTTTTGGCTACCTAGAGGAGTGGAATTGAAGCTTCTTTTCGCCACCGTATTGTGCTCTGCTGGAGATGGACATATGTCTGTGGGTGTAAAAGAGAAACAACAGTCATTTGGGGGTGAAGAAGGAAATGTGCTTGTATGTGTGGTAATATGTGCCTGTGGTTGAGAAAGAATGCACATGCCTGAATAACTAGTAATGCATATCTGTGTGCCAGAGAAAAACAGGTCAGCGTGCATGTGCCAGAGAAAACATATATTTGTATTTTCTTCCTGTTTGCGATTGTCGTATCTTTTCTTTTTAGTTTTTCAAGGCTTGGGGAGCCCTGCAGATGCCTCCACAGGGCTCCCCGCAAACCCCAGGATGACCGTGCTTTGATGGGTAAGTAAATGGGAAAGTAAAAGTAAAGCACCTGTTGCCCCGGGCAGCAGAGAAATCCTGGGGCTTGCACTGCTGCCTGCTCTCCTCCCTGCTCCTTAAGGGGACAGGCCAGAGGTTCTCTGGCTGGGGCGTCACGATGCCCCAGTTTGAAAACCTCTGCACTAGATTGTCCAGGAACTTAACCCTAGCAGAAAATGAGAACTGACTATCTATCCTCAGGAGGAAGGACTTCTACGGAACACTGGAAGGGTGAAAAGATGAGCATTGAGGTGGGTAAGGAGCTGGTGGGAGGACAGCAAGGAAATGGAGATTGAGAACCAAAGTGCACTAATCAGCTGCAATCCTGGTCATGCAGCATAATCCTCTGCATGCTTACTCAGAAGTAGTTTCCACTGCGATCACTGGAGCTTACTCCCTTGTAAGTGTGTTTAGGACTGTAGCCCTTGTCCACTAGCCCTCCATGCCTAAACCATCACATTTAATGGATGCTCATGATTGGAATTTGGATGTCTGCAGTGGAATTTTCTTGGGCGGGGAGGAAGGAATGTTTCTGGTATAAAACACACACGCACTCTTGTTTAGGTTGTTATTAGTTTTCCATTTAAAGAGAATTCTAGGGAGGAAAAGCCAGAAATGTCAGATAGGGCCATAAAATACACAGGAAAACAAAAATAAAATAGATTTTTTTCCCTAACATGGTAAGTTTAATTTTTGGAACTCACCCCCAAAGTTCAGAAAAGGTTATTTTCAAACATTCAAATGCAATAAACAAGATGCGGGAACTGACAGGAGGAGGATATAGCAGAGACTCCCGGCCTAAAAGAATTGATGACCAGTAACCAGAAACAGCTGAAGTTTTGCCTTCCAGCCCTCCTCTTTTCCCACTTGCCCTTGGGGTCAGTTCACATTTTCTTCTATCCTGATTGCCGAGAAATTGGAGGCTTGTGTTCCGCTCAAGGTCTGACTTGTTAATGGGAGGCCTGAGGCAGCTTGCATTGAAATATGAGGAACTGTATTACAAATGCCAGCCTAGGAGTTCCAGGAAAGTTTTGAAATTGAGGAAGAGGAGGGGGGGTAAGTCTTTCTGTGGCCATATAGAATAGCTGAACAGCTGCAAAGCAAAACCTCAGGGACTCCCCTGGTTTCCCCTTACTGAGAAAACATATGGCGCTTAGACACATGTGCTTCCCATGTGGAGGCTACATTTCATGCATGGATTTTATGTGTCTTAAGTGAGAGACCTTTCGCTCTAAGCTGTCTCATAGGTGACTTTCATCAAAGCACATAGAATACAGAAACCTTGAACAGCATGCCGCGTGGCACGACATGAGAGAATTTACAGTATTTCGAAATGCATTTCTCTGGATCTGTAACATGCGGTATTCCTGGAGATTCCACAAACCACTTTATGCTACATCTTCAATACATCTGTCAGAGCACAATCCTAACCTGGAGTTAGGCCGGCACAGTTAAGCCAACAAAACTTGGCCAGCACAAGGGATGCCATAAGGTATGTTTGGACCACTCTTGGAGTTAGAGAGGCCAGCACACAGACGTGTGTCATCCTCCCTCACTCCAAGAGTGGTCCAAATGCGCTTTGCAGTGTCCCTTGTGCTGGCCAAACTGTGCTGACCTAACTCCACGTTAGGATTGTGTCATCAGTCTGTTTAGAACACGCATTTGAAATCTTGGGTCGGCTATCCTGGGAAGCAATAACAACATCCTCCAAACACAATAGTTCATTTTTACCACACACCCCACTCCAACTGTGTGGAATATGTTATATATGAATATTCATACATGTGGAAAGTTGCAATGAGGAAGGGTGTTGCTATGGCAACACCAGAACATACATTCCAATGTGCAGAGCCAATATTTTAGTTAAATCAGTAAGAGTCAAATAAATGATTGTTCTCAGGTCACACTTATTTGTCATCTCTCTAAACCAGGCTGCAGAACTCGAGATACATTGAGATCGAATGCAGCCACTGACCACATGCTCTGTAAATGTCTTGTTTTTCCTGGCTGCCTGGAACTGCAAACATGTGGGAATGGGGTGGGGAGGTTAAGCGACACAAATGGCCACAACCTAAAGCTGGCGAACAAGCTGGTGAACTGTGTTTTGCTGGGAAACTCACAAGTTCTGTGGGTCTGCAAGTTTAGACAGTTTTTAGACACCTACAAAAAAGTTTCACTGTACGAGCCATTCAAGCCTCTGTGGCTATACTGGTGATTAGGCAGCAGTGCTCCCCCAAGTAGCAGGTTGTTTAACCCTTGATGCACATTGCCTAACCTGCCTTGTCAGTTTCGTGACCCACCAAAAATTGGGTTGTGTTCCACTGGTAGGCCACAGACCCATAGTTTGGGAACTATTCATAATAATCATCAATCAATCAATAAGTATTTATATACCGCTTTTCAACATGAAGTTCCCAAAGCGGTTTACAGGCAAATAATAAAGTTAAATGGCTCACTGTCCCAAAAGGGCTCACAATCTAAAAAATGCAGAACACCACCAGCAACAGCCACTAGAAAAGACACTGAGCTGAGGTGAAGAGGGACAATTACTCTCCCCCTGCTAAACCTAAGAGGAACACCACTTGGAAAAGTGCCTCTTGCCCAGTTAGCAGGGGTTAGGAGTACAATGCCATATCCCAAAAAAGGAAGAACGCAAAACCCTGCACAAGATTGTCTTCATTTTTATTTATACCAACTCTCAGGGACTTATTATTGTTTATTTTTTATTATTAAGAATATTTTCCTATCACTTTTCAAAAGTTCATGAAATGATTTACAGAAAAAAATTCAAATAACTGAATGTCTCCCTGTCCCAAAAGAGCTCACAATGTAAAAAGATGCAGAAGAAACACCAGCAAACAGCAAGAAAAGACACTGTGCTGGGGTGAAGATGGACAGTTACCCTCCCTCTGTTAAATCTGACCACAATCTTACTGTGTCTTTGGAAGAAAATTTCTCATGTGGACACTCAACCATGACTTTGTCTCACCATGGGCAATGAATGGATGGGAGGGGGTGAGGAAAAGAGAGCTGGAAGAACCAGCTTCAATTTACAAGCTATTTATTTCAGAGTCATCTTATCCAAATTAATGTGAATGCTCCCAGAGAACACAAATACCGTTGTAGTTGATGGCTTGACTATGCTATAAACAAACAATTTGCACTGCCCAACTGTAAAAACCTGGGTCAGTTCAGCTGGGACATATTAAGCAATTATCTTGATTGTCTTTAGAACATTAGCAAAAAAAATGTTGACTGTTTTAGAAGGCACATTACAAGTTTCTCTTGGTTATGAGTATTAGACTAAACAGTGTGGCAGAGACACTAAACTATCTTCCCTGAATTCAGTTAAATATAAAAGGAGAGAAATGAGCACGGTTAACTCACAGTTAACTTGACTGTGGTTAACTCTAGAACAGTGGTTCACAAACTGTGGGTTGTGAGCCATTTTCAGGTGGGTTGCAAAGCACCTAGAGCAGCCATATTGAAAATATGGGGATGCTGGAAAGGGAGAGGGCTATGTGGCTGTTTTGCTTATGTCAAAAGGTTGTAAATAGGCTTTTTTGGATTCACTTTACTATTAGAAAATGGCTGAGAAATAACCCAACTTATTGCTGCATTCTCAGGAAAGCAGCCAGCTTTGCCGCTTGTCGGCACTTCCACCCATGACATCATTTCCGGTGGGTCCCAGACAGATTGTCATTCTAAAAAGTGGGTCCCAGTGCTAAAACGTTTGAGAACCACCACTCTAGAGCAAATGTCATTGACACCAAAGATACATCACACACAGTATTGTCATTCAGAAACCAGCTGCCGGAACGCGAGGCGGGACTTACTGCCTGATTGGCTGCCCGTTCGTGACACGTCGCTGCCTGCCCGACTGCCGCGTGGGCACCCCTGGCTTCGGAGGGGGTGCCCGCTTGCCTGGGGGACGCACTGGGTGCCTAGGCGAGCCGCGGAGGGGCACGCCACCCGGAGGGAACCCCTGCGGCGGGTGGGCAGGCGGTGACGCGTCACGGACTGCCTGTCAATCAAGCGGTAAGTCCCGCCTCGCGTTCCGGCAGCTCGTTACTGAATGACAATACTGATCACACATTAGAAAGAGAGGAAGGAGCATTGTACTTTATTTGAAATGTCTGGAAATGAAATGTTTTCTTTTGCCTGTAAGAGAAGTCTGAAAACAAAAGAAAAGCAGAACCTTACCACATGGGTAGATCATTAGCAGCAGAGAAACTTGTTGCTAAAAAAGGAGGCACCAAGAAATGGCTTCCAAGTGCTGTAGTGAGAAATAAACACTATAAGTTTCTGCCCTGATGAGGTGAACAGAGATTTAAATGGCTGAGAGAGTGGAAACAGATTGTGAAGATGCCTCCTATATTTCCTTCCATCTCTTTCATCAAATTTCTGGGGGGGGGGGGAGAGATTGTTTCCTGTTCGAAATCACCTGCTGCTGAGGATGTTGCCCAGATGAGACTAGTAAAGATCGACTCAACTCAAGACAAAGTTGTATTGTTGTTATTTTCACTGCTTTGGAGAGCTCTTGTCACTAAACATTTGGGTCTAAGTAATTCTTTACATAAATATATGTCAGAAAAAAACCCACTTGCCAAAGCACATTCACTAACTTTGCATTAGAAAGGCGGGCGTGAATGAGGGAGGGACTGTGGAAGTATCATTAAAGGGGGGAAGAAATCAAGAGTCTGAATTCAGGTTGAGTTACTGTATGTGGGAGGGAGAATGTTCTTCATTCAACTCTAATTTTTAGGTTGCTAACTTTTTTTTCCGGCCAGGCTCCTAAGAGACCACAAACAGGCTGCCCAAGTAAAGGCTCTGCCCTCTTGCAGTTAGGATGGCATGTATTTTTTTTAAAGGCCTGTATCTCTTGTAGTAATTGCCCACGTCGTCTCAGGAAGGCCTGTTCCCTCTTCATACTCTGAGAATCGTAGTTCTAATAGTAATTACCACTTGTACTTCATATGACATGCGTTGATGGAATTTTTACAACAACCCTGAAAGGTGGCAATACGGACTGCAAGCCTATTTGTACTTTCCTGGGAATAAATAAGCCCCATTGGACACAATGGAACTCACTTCTGTTCTGAGTAGATATGCATAGGATTGTGCTGTAAATATTTGTTATATGGTAGTGTGGGTTCAGAGATTGGGCTGGCCAGGTGGGCCCTGGGCCAGGTGCCCAAAATGGCTGATCTCTGATTACCACCCCGGCAGGGTAACATCACAGTGCAGGAAGGAAAGAGCCATAATGCACAATCACTATAGCTGCAGGCCAAGAAAAGCTTCACCTGCTGAATTTCTGCTTATTTGCCCCCCAAAAGCATGTATGTTTATGGAGACTTTCCACAGCTACCACAAACACACCAACCAGGACCATCTGTGAAAAAGCAACAGGAGTATTTCCAAGAGGAGCTGGTCTCTGAAATAACAATTATTACCTCAGTTTTTCCCTTCTCTGCAGTGTCAGAAGGGGAAAGACAGAAGCTCTTTGGAATGACTGCTCTTCTGTGAAATTGAGGGCTGGCATAGAGGAGTGTTTGCTAGTGGTCGGTCATACCGATTGAAGCAAGCATTAGGTCAAATTGCTGCTAATTACAGGAGTTTTGTTAACCATAATTCTTTCTTGAAAACATAAATGTTGAAACTGGTAACTCAGTAAGTGCCTCCCTCCCACTGTCCTCCCCAGTAGTACAATCTGTTTGCTTCTTTAGCATACTTCTCTCTCACATTTCTCCTGGAAAGACTCAGAGTGGCCTACAAAATTGATAAAAGCAACAGCAATAAATTTAAAAAAATACATACCAATAACGATAAAAGCAAGAATAGCAGAAATAAAAACAGTGCTGTAAAATGAAAAAAAAAAAGTTGCCCCCTGATGCTGAAATCAATACAGTGTTGATGCCAAGCATCTGTTCCTAGAGAGGGCTTTTCACAGGTGGGGCGTCGTAAAAGAGAATATATATTATAGGGATAATAAGTTAAAACCAAATTGTTTAAAGACACAAATCTGTGCTTTCCATCTGAAAAAACCGAGAAGCATCAAGAACATTGCAGGTATGCTGGAATGGAACCAACTTAGAACACTGTCCTACCCCCCAAATACTTGGGAGTAACTCTGGATTGTACGCTGACTTTTAAGAGTCACTGTTTTAACACCGAGCAGAAGGTCTTCGCCAGAAATAATATCCTGAGGAAAATAAACACAAAATGGGGTGCCCAACCGCATGTATTAAGGACATCCGCTTTAGCATTATGCCACTCGGCTGGAGAATATGCCAGCTCTGTCTGGTATAGATGTAATCACGCAAAACAGGTGGATGTGGCACTAAATGAAACAGCAAGACTGGCCTAAAACTGACTCCAATACAAAAGGTGCATTACTTAGCTGGCCTTCCCCCTCCCAAATTTCGTTGGGAAAGCGCAGCGCAGAAGGAGTGGGTTAAAGCGACGTCCCTAGAAACACACCCACTGTATGGCCATCAACTTCCACCATCAAGATTGAGATCGCGGAATAGCTTCCTTAGGACTGCAGCCCTCCCTAATAACCAGTCGCCACAGACTGCTTTGGAACTATGGAAAGCGAGCAAGGAGCTGCTGAGTGAATGGGCACAGACATATGTATGACCGCCACCAGGTCAAGAACAACTGTTGCCTGTATGGAAATCCTTAAATCGACTGCATGCTGGGGTAGGAAGATCTAAGGACAAGCTGATGAAATGGGGTTTCCCCATAAAAGACATGCTGTGTGAATGTGGAGAAGAACAAACCATCGCACATACGCTACAGTACACACGGTGCCCCTCTACATGCACAATGGAAGACCTTATGTTGGCAAGGGAGAATGCTGTTGAAGTGGCCCAGTACTGGGCAAATGAGATCTAGTTTTAACCTTGTATTTTATTCTAAAAATATATTTTGTTGTATGTATAAAATTATATTAATGTAGGTGCTTCTGATACGAATAAAGAAAGAATCAAAGAGAAGGCCCTCTTGTGGGTCCCTGCTTCTCATGTCTTAGAAAGGCTGAGTATCTCCAAGGCAGATGTACCATTTCTGGGTAGTTTGGTATGGAGAGGAGGCAGTTCAGTGGTGGTACTAGGAAAAATACATTTTGAGAGGTTCAAGTTCCGATAGGGATCCAGCAATATGGGATGGTGCTTGTGCCTCTCACTTTAGTGCTGTGCATGAGATGGTTCTCCGAGGACTCTTCTCTCAGTTCCATAAGCGGCATTATGGATTGCAAACTTCTCCCCAACCTGCAAGTGATTATTATAGTCCGAAGCAGGTTCCTGAGTGTACGTAGAGAGCCAGATGCGTGCAGGAATCTCTTTATGGTTTATTATAAATATAGGGAGGAACTGACAATGCTGCTCTCTCCACCTTCACCACCCCCAATTCATTTGTTAACTCCTTATAGTATCTGAAAAGGGCAAATGTCTTTTTGAAAATACTAGCAAGGCAAGTACTGTAGGAGTAGAATTTGGGATGAGGAAAGTGCAAACTTTTGAGTATTTTGGAGTCACAAATTAGATACACATTTGCCATTCATATCTAACTCAGGGTGCAATCCTAACCTGGAGTTAGGCCGGCACAGTTAAGCCAGCCAAGTTTGGCTGGCATAAGGGACACCATAAAGTATGTTTGGACCACTCTCGGAGTCAGAGAGGCCAGTACACAGACATGCACCATCCTCCCTGACTCCAAGAGTGGTCCAAACGTGCTTTACAGTGGCTCTTGTTGTGGCCAAACTTTGCTGGCCTAACTGTGCCAGCTTAACTCCAGGTTAGGATTGCGCCCTCAAGATCTGTGTATTTTCTGCCTGTGTATTAGAACCCCAGTACAAAAAAGGGTAATAAAGAATCACTCCTGAGGTTTCAACCACAGAAGAAAGTGCTAACCCTTTAGTAACTGCCTGGCATACAATATTGGACACAAAGGAGTCCTACAGAAGAGACAGAGAGACAACAAGGAAATGACCCTGGTCAGCCAGATAAGTTGTGTGCTCTGTTATTTAACCATTGTCAGGAGCTTTATTTTTGTGAGCATTAAAGCATTGATGATTACAATGATGATTGTACAGAAGGGTTTGCGCTTTATAATGTATAAATCTCGTGTGGAATATCAAAGGTGGTATGGAATATTTGTGGTGCTTGAAAAAATGTCTATATAGTACTTGAAGTTGATACATTTAAAGTGAACATAAATTTGGAGAGGGTCATGAATCCTCAATATCTGGAGATCAGGTTGGGATTGTTGCAATCTGAAAAGGATTCTGTAATGCTGGGCTCCGTGCCCCAGTCAGGTGGTGACTGATCTCTTTTACATATGTTACAATAGTCAGAATTTAGTTTGCTGTGGTTTTAGAAATAAAGTGAGGGAGGCACATGAAATGGCTGAAACTGAGTGTTGGGAGACTTGAGCACTGAGTCTCTGTAGCAATTTGTAGCCTGATTGTGCCTCCCCTGTGCTATTTATAATTTGTGGTTTTCTTAAACCTTCTGTAGGCTTCCAGTAGCTTTTCAAAAAGCTATAAATGGCATGTCAGGATGAGTCTCTCTCTCTCTCTCACTCACTCTCTGTGCGCACGCGTGAGTGCGTGCGTGCAACTGACTACTGTGTTCCAATGCTAAGAGTGTTCTTGATATACACAGTGATCAAGGAAGTGTTCAGAAACCAAAGGCTACCCTCAGAATTGATGCTTAAAATGTACAAAGCAACCATATTGCATTTGATTAGTGGCTAACTACTACATTTTATATACTAACATGTGATGATACCTGAGTGTTATACTGGAAGGGAAAGGAAAGGAAAGGAGCTGGAGAAATGAGATATGTATGTGGGGCAAAATGCAGTTGGTTCCAAATGCAATGGGACAAGTTGCTGCAATGGCATCATGCCACTGTTGAGATGGCTAAACCAACTACCAGTCTGCTGCCAGGCACAATTCAAGGTGTTGCTGTTCATCTAAGCCCAAGGCCTTCCCAACATGAAAGGTTATCGGAAGGACATCTGCTCCCGTGTGAGTCGGCCTGACAAATCAGATTGTCCTCAGAGGTCCCTCTCCAGATGACTCAGGTGTTGGAGGTCAGGTGGGTGTAGGGTTACCAGATACAAACTGGGACAGAGTGCCTGTACCTTTAACCATTGTGTAGAAGAGGGAATTTGGGCAAGTGCAGCTTTTGAAACCCTTCCATGTTGAGCTGCAGCTGCCCCAATTGCCTCTTATACAATGGTTAAAGGTGTAGGCACTCTGTCCCAGGCTGCATCTACCAACCCTAGCCCCCCACCCGCCCTACGCCCCCCCCACTCACCAAGAAAAGTGCTTGTGGTGATGACATCACCACCAACTGCTTCCAAGGGGCCCATTTTGGGCAGTTTGGGCAAGCGGGAGGCCCAATGTAAAGCTGCTCCGCTCACTCCACTGACTTGCAGTTCACAGAAATCCCGGCTGCAGCAGCAGGCAATATGCTCACTGTGCTGGTGTGGGTCCCTCTCCCAAAGTACAGGGCCCAATGGGATGACTTTGGTCACATTGGCTTCAGGCCGAACCAGTTTTAGGTAGTACCTTGAAACTGTGGAACTCCCATCTGAGGAATCTACACCTGGAGCCTACGTTGCTTTTTTTTTTCTGATGCAAAGTTCTCCCACTTATAGCCAGGAGGATGTAGTAGTTCTGGAGTTGGACTTGGGCCTGGAAGATCCAGATTCAAATCCCTGTTCAGCCATGAAGCATGTGAAAATGAGAAAGCAGGCCAGCCTTTGCTTGATGATGTGCATAATGTTCTTTCTGAGAATCCTAACCAACTTTCCAGCACTCACATAGCTGTGCCAGGGGGCTTGGGCTGCATCCTGCAATGGAGGGGGCAGTCACAGAGGCCTCCTCAAGGTAAGGGAATGTTTGTTCCCTTACCTCAAAGCTGCATTGTCCTTACCCTCGTGCAGGAAAGTTGGTTAAGATTGCGCCCTAAGTCATTCAAAAGCAATCCTGTCACAAGAGTACACAGTTGAAGAAGAGATGGTGTAGCTTCTGGAAGAAGATTTATCTCACTGTGCCATATAAAAACCTTGGCAGCAGAAACCTGAATGAGGAAAGAGATGAGATTCTGGCTGCCTTTCCCATCTCTTCCCCTTGAATCTGAAGAAAATATGGTGGTTTCCAGAGTTTACCCCTTGCTTTGATTCCTCAAGTTGTTCATGACAAATAATGACTCTGGCAAAAAGCCACAGATACCGCCAATGCTACACAGCGTACCTGGCTAAACTCCACACCTCAGAGAATGTCAAACCACCTAGTTCAGTTTTGAGTGAACTTCAAAGTTCACTCAACGTTGAGTGAACGTTGGGGCAAAAAACCAAAACTTTACCTATAGGCTAATGGGTTCTGAGCTGTCTGTGACAACTCAGGAGAGAGATCTCGGGGTGCTGGTGGACAATTCAATGAATGTATCGACCCAGTGTGCGTCAGCAATTAAGAAGGCCAATTCCATGCTTGGGGTCATTAAAAAAGGGGTTGAGAATAAAACAGCCAATATTATCATGCCATTGTACAAATCGATGGTAAGGCCACACCTGGAACACTGTGTCCAGTTCTGGTCGCCGCATCTCAAAAAGGACATAGTGGAGTTGGAAAAGGTGCAGGAGAGAGCAACTAAAATGATTACGGGGCTGGGGCACCTCCCTTATGAAGAAAGACTGCAGCGTTTGGGGCTCTTCAGTCTAGAAAAAAGGCGCCTGAGGGGGGACATGATTGAGACATACAAAATTATGCATGGAAGGGATAAAGTCGATAGAGGGATGTTCTTTTCCCTCTCTCAAAACACCAGAACCAGGGGGCATCCACTAAAACTGAGGGTTGGGAGAGTTAAAACAGATAAAAGGAAGTACTTTTTTACCCACTGGGTAGTTAATCTGTGGAACTCCTTGCCACAGGAGGTGGTGATGGCATCTGGTCTTGATGCCTTTAAGAGGGGATTGGACAGATTTCTGGAGGAAAGGTCCATCGTGGGCTATAGGCAATGATGGATTGTGCAACCTCCTTACAAAGGTGGTGGGCTACTGGTACCGGGTGCAAGGGAGTGGCAACAGGATGCAACAGGATCTTGTTGTTTCATGCCTCCCTGGGGCACCTGGTGGGCCGCTGTGAGATACGGGAAGCTGGACTAGATGGGCCTTTGGCCTGATCCAGCAGGGCTCTTCTTATGTTCTTATGTTCTTATGAGTGGGACTAAATGCTGAAAAAGTCCAGGTGGTTGCTCAATGCAAGATATTTCTGAAGTTTTTTTTTTTAAATGTTTTAAGAGGCAGGCTTTGGCAAAGACTACATTAAAAGAAAGAGAGAAAAGCATGAGTAGTTGAGGAAAGAGTTATACTGCATTTGAACACAAAATTGTAATGCATTTCCCACACAGAATTTAATCCAGAGTGGCCATTTAGGAAGTAGGCCTTGCAAGTCGATATATGAGAGGTGCATGTCTTTCTCTTTTTCTTCCTTAAGAAAAATTGAAGTTCAGGGACTTGTGCAAGATTGCACAGGATAATGTCAGAGTCGAGACTGGGTTCTTAATTTTCCAGCAAACATTGGTCTCTTTTCTGACAGCAGTATATCAGCAGAGGCACACTGAGGGTGCATCACACCAGTGGTGTATCTACAGGGATGGCAAAGCTCTAAGTCTTGCAAGAAGCCTTACCTTGCAGTGGAAATCACTCCTCTCCTGCACCGTTTTAGCCAATCCTCACAGGGAACAGCAACATCTTGGCGTTGCTTACTGGCTACAGCAGCAAGGGAGAGGAGGGATTTACATGACAGTGTAAGGCTTCTTGCAACACTTAGAGCTTAGCCATCCCTGTAGAAACGCCTCTGCATCACACTCAGTGTGGTGTTGCTTACCTGGTGGAGTTTGGCATTCCAGAAGTTTGGGGGGTGACACTGTCATGTAATCACATTGTTCCAATCTTCCGGCCTATCACATTGCTCTTAATGCAAAAGGCCCGCATCCAGATCATGGCCATTCAGCTATCGTTGGCTCTCTCTGAACTCAGTTACTTCATGTTCTTGCTGGTGAGTGACGAAAATACAATCATCACTAAGCACACGAGGCGGATGGGCTCAGAGATAATTGAACGGAGGCTTGGGAGGTGTGGGGTCACCCTCCCCTCTCTGATGCTCACACCTGGTGCAGCCTGTACCAGCTGCGCCCCCTGCCATAGTGACCCCACAGGCAGCGCAATCCAAAGCTGCCCGTCGCGGCAATGCTGCGTCATAGCGACACACACTTTCTTGAGCTCTAATTCATACATACAGTACTTCATTGTGGAAAACCTGCAACACACCAGCATCTAAACAGGAAGTAAATGAAGAGATGTGTGGAACCATCCCAGCAGCACACACACTGGTGGATGTCTGCAGAGCCCTTAGTCAACTATATCAGCATTGCATAGATGACAATAGAGAAAATGGCAGGCACTTGGCCTCATTCATTCATTCATTCATTGGGTCACACAACTGCTTTGTGTACATCATATGTGTGAATAATAGCATCATAATAAATTTGATGCTATGTATATAAAATATGTATATATTTTCTTGAGGCACCCTGCACACGCACACAACACATCTTCCTTTGAGGCTCAATAATGGAATGAAAGGATACAAAAATGGGACAGAAATTGAACTTGCTCTCTCACATTGGCTGCAAAAAGGAACAAAACAACAAGAAAGATCGGCAACAGTAAAAGATAGACAAGAACGAGTCTCAAATCATGGATGTCTTGGTGCATCACGATGAAGCAGTATACTATATCTGCTTCATCATGATATATCTCCTATTCCTGAGATGTTCATCCATTTAGAACACCTGGCTGTTAATTTCCTGCACCTCATAGTGCTCCCTAAGGGCTGATATGCACAGCCAATTTTCTCTCCATCAGTTTTGCCAAAAATCAAAATAACGATTGACCCTGTAAAATTTCATCCAGTGCTCAACACGGAAGGGTTGGTGATCAGTGCTGCCTGTAAACCAGCTGGGACTGATGGTAGACCATTTCCCAACATGAACATTTGAACAGAGTGGGCTCATGACTAGAAGTCAACACAATCTGGAAACAAGGTCACCAAAATAGGTCCTCTGAACTGATTTTCAGTACTGATAATGGCATAAGCCACTTTTTTGGCTGTCTCCTTTACTAAATAAAGATTAGGAAGTTCATTTGCTTGATTTATAAGGACGTGTGTGTTTATCTGTCTCTATTCAGCATTTGGCTTTGTGCTGTGAACAGGAAATGGGAGATGAATTTCTTAGTAAACTTATATTTTTCTGTAAACAGACTGAGGAACTTGTCTGCCTGCCTGACCCAGCAAGGAGCAACAGCGTATTGACATAAGCCCAGAACATTTTTCTCTATTCATGTTTTCTCTTGTTGCCTTTCTGATTGTCGGGCATTTACTCCTCATGCAAGTCTGCAGGTGGCTGAAATTCAGAGCGCAATCCTAACCAGGAGTTAAGCTGGCACAGTTAGGCCAGCAAAGTTTGGTTTGCACAAGGGCCACTGTAAAGCGCATTTGAACTACTCTCGGAGTCAGAGAAGATGGTGTATGTCTGTGTGCTGGACTCTCTGAGAGTGGTCCAAACACACTTTATGGTGTCTCTTGTGCTGGCCAAACTTTGCTGGCCTAACTTGTGCCGACCTAACTTCAGGTTAGGATTGCGCTCTCTGGTGCATTTGCTTTGATTTTGTGTGTGTGTGTGTGTGAGGGATCAGACTTGCCTGTGCATCCTATCCCAACAAGCTCTGCATTCTCTGAACTTTGCTGGTCCCCCACTTGCCTGCCAGCAGATGTGGACTACAGTCAGTTGGTGCAGTGTGTGGCTGGCTGCTCAACTCATGAATCAATGTTAGTGTGAAACTCTCCTATAGGCATGCCTGCTTCTTCTTGACTTCGCCTTCCAACACCAATAGCATGTAAGATGTCCATTTCTGAGGGCCTCATGCTACATTATTCATTCTTCCATAACAAGCATGCCAGAATTATATTGCCAGTAGAAAGACAAATGTGCTTGCCTGAATGCACATGCATGCTTCCACGCACATACACATGCGCACATGCACAGGTTTCTGTGCACCCTTGCTTACAAACTCTGTGCAGCAGCACATTCTCCTCTACACTCATCAGAGGTGCCTGTTGTAACCTCAACTCTCTCAATGTCACTGATACCCCGATCAGGACGCAATCCTAATCTGGATTTAGGCCGGCACAGTTAGGCCAGCAAAGTTTGGCTGGCCCAAGGGACACCGTAAAGCATGTTTGGACCACTCTTGAAGTCAGGGAGGATGGTGCATGTCTGTGTGCTGGCCTCTGACTCCGAGAGTGGTCCAAACATACTTTAAGGGTGTCCCTTGTGCCAGCCAAACTTTGCTGGCCTAACTGTGCCAACCTAACTCCAGGTTACGATTGCACTCTCAAGTCTCTTCAAGGATAGACTTTCATTGCTGGCTCACTGGGTCTTAATCTCAGCCCAGCTCTGGATTTATCGGGACTACGGGGTCCCAGGCCTATAAACGTGACCATTGGGCCATCTAAGCCAGCGCTGACTATTCTGGACGGCTCTCCGTGGCTTCTTTCCCAGCTCTGCTGGGAGGCGCACTACTGGACAGGCATGCTGATTTAAGATTTTGAAGGGGAGACAATAGTTCATGTGTTCACCAGCTGCTTGGAAATCTTTCCGTGACTATGGGTCACAAGTGCAAATTTTTATAATTTCTGGGGCTGGTAATTTAGCATGCAGTATTTGTTCTGGCTTGCTTTGAGAGATTCAGTTCATGGAGGTCTTCTTGTTTAGTAATTGCCAGTGGGGGAAGAGAGAGATGGTTTGGAAGGGAGGTGTATGCATACCGACCACTGTTTTTCTGCCCAATGAGCTGATCTGGAGCATACGGCATTTGAGAATCCAGTGATCTGAATGGAGGTCCCAGGCTAACCTTCTCTTTCCATTTTGGGTTCAAGAGTGGTGATCCTGGAAACAGACATCAGGATGAACTCTAGCAAATTTTGCGGAACAACTTTGAAATGCATCAGATGTAATAAATTCAAATACAGTAATACATAAGGTGTATGTGTGTCTGAAAAAGGTAGAGATGGAGAGAAAAGTACAGTATGAAATATATGCCTATATTGCATACATTCTCTGCCTCACGATGCTTTTCACCATATTCTCTCTCACATACAAGATAAAAACTTCTTTTATAAATAGCCATTTGTTGCAAAAGCATAAAGGCATTAAGAAAGCCTAGTGATCTAAAAACTAATGGGCATTTCCCTTCCAAAGGGGTTGGCCCTCAAAAGGTTGGTTGAAGCCCACATATTGTTAGTGGTGTCACTAGGGTTTGCATCACCTGGTGCAAGAGCTCATTGTGTCACCCACACACTAGACCACTTTCTGCATCAGTCCATACAGAATAAATTACAATATCATATGTATAGCCTAAATGCAGTGGCATGACAAGGGTTTATTTATTTTAGTATGTAACACTACAGGTCATCCAACAAATCAGTAACCAACAAAAAACCAGTGGCCAACTTGATGACACTCAGGGCGCAATCCAAACCTGGCATTGCGCCAGCGCAGCACTCTTGCCCTGGACCGGTGCTGTTGCCAACATGCCGTAAGGTGCGCCTGCACCACCGATTCAGTCGCTGGGCCAGCGCAAGCAGCAGCACTGGCACCGTGCACAGCCGCACCTGTTTGCTGCACGGGTCCAGTGCTGGCTTAGCTGTGCCAGCGCAGGGCAGTTCTTAGGGTGTGCCAGAGGTGTGTAACAGGGCATCGCCAAGGGCAGAGACAGGGGCAGAGACGGGAGACAGATGCTGGGCCATATCCAAACCCCTCCCCCCCCCGTCCCCAGGCTGGGCGGCCCCAATTCGGGCTGCTCTTGGCCATGTGGACTTGGGCATGTTCTTTTGCTGGCACAGATCCAAGCAGCTCCATAGGGCTGGCTGAGACTTACCCTGGGGCAAGGGAAAAATTTCCCCTTGCCTCCTGCCGAACTGCTGCTGCTTCCTAATGTGGTTAGGGAGCAGCCCAGCTGCGCCTGCCTGCCTATTCCAGTGCAGGGTAGGATTGGGCTGTCACACAACTGAATAAGAGTTCTAGCTCTGATATATGGATATATATTATGGATATAACATGATATGTTATTGGTTCTCTGCTGTGTCATAGCAATGCCTCATTGGCTCGCAGAACAATCCGTTTCATTGGTCGGTAAGGAAATTATTTTTTGTTGCAGAAAGCAGTTCTGTTTTGTTCTGGTTTTTTTTAGCTATTGCTTTTGATAAAATACAGATATTTTAAAGCGGTTTGTTTCATTGCTTCTGCTGTATATTCTACATTGAATGATATATAACACGATGGTATTATTTGAAAATACCAAGAATTTCACAATTTTGGACAATAATGGTGTCACCCCCTCCCCGTGTGCATCACCTAATGCGGCTTGCACCCCCCTGCACCCCCTTGCGATGCCGCTGCATACATATAGTAGTAAATCTGGGAGTTAGTACTGGATTGTGCTCAGATTTTGGTAAGGTCAAAGCAGCTGTTGCTGTTGACTTCATACTGTTAACCAAAGTTAAAGCGCAATCCTAACTTGGAGTTAGGCCTGCACAGTCAGGCCAGCAAAGTTTGGCTGGCACAAGGGACGCTCTAAAGTGCATTTGTACCACTCTCAGAGTCAGGAAGGATGGCTCATGTCCATGTGCTGGCCCCTCTGACTCCGAGTGGTCCAAACGTACATTATGGTAGCCCTACTGCCAGCCAAACTTTGCTGGCCTAACTGTGCCGGCCTAACTCCAGCTTAGAATTGCACCCTCAGTCTCAGATCAACTCATAGCTATGTAATTAACTGAGCATTCAGTGCAGTCTCCCCACTACTGTGAGTATGTATGAACCTTATGATAAAAAGTGGTTGTTTGATGAATGGTGAACATCGAACACCACCATCTAGCCTTCGCTAGATATTGGCAGCAGAAGCAGCTTCACAGTCTACTACCTGGCTGACATTTTGCTATGGATGCTATGTGGGAAATTTTGGCCTTAGAATTCTCTTACGTTTTAGTGTTTTTAAAAAATAATCCAAAAGTAGCAATGTGGAGTAATAGCTATGGGAAGCTTCATCTCTCAAAGCTGCCAAATGCGCAGAGATATTGTTCAGTACTCCTGTTTTCCAGCTAACCATGTAGGCTGAGATGGTTTATCAGTCTTTAGGCAAATAGGCTGACTTTAGGCTACTCTGCCCACTGTAGAGCCTGCAAGAATGGCTGCTTTCTTACTGCAGAGCTACAATACCCACAAGATCCACAAAAGAATATAGGCAGTTTTTTCTGCTATTAATTGCAGCTGCTCCTTCACAGTTCGTGCAAATGTCTTTCTGAAAACCTAGACAGCTGTGAATAGAGTGGCCCTGCTAAATCCTCTCTCCCAGCCCCCTTACTCCACCAGCACTTTGAGAAATGGAACATCTGGATACTGGAACATTTCCAGACCTCACTGTTATGGCTAGGAGCGAGTCCACCAACCCTCTGCTGCAGCAGCTACACCATCAATCACCGTTCGAAGCTCTGCTGGAGCAAGCAGGCATGGTGCGTGGACAACCCGAGACATTCCAGGGCACCAGAGCATCTTTCCTATCCATTTACTGTCATACCACAGATATTGCGGCTTTAAAGAATAAAATTGGAGGACTTCAAACAAGACATCTGTCCAAACTTCCTGTCTCTGGTAGGGGTCAGGCTGTGCTCTGTTAAGCAAGACCAAGAAAGGAGATTTTGCCTTTTGCTGGAGATGGGGGAAATGAATGATCTGCCTGATTCCATCTCTTGCTCCAGAGATTGCATGCTTATGTTGGACGAGTTCTAAATGAAATGGTCCAACTCTTCTGAACCATCTCCTCTTTCTCTCTTTCACTGCTTATCATGCCTTCCTCTTCTCGTCTGTCTTTTTGACAAATGCTAGGAGTAGTTGGCAGATTCTGACAGCACAATTGACCTTTTCAGAGACCCCTCTTGTAGGAGATGTCAGTTATCTCCAATCTTCTAGCCAAGACCATCCCCTGGTCATCCTTGCCCCAATCTTGGTTGATGGTGTCCAGTGTCTCCCTGTGAGAAAGCCTTGTTAATGCAAGGCTGAATGATATTTGGATGATTGAGCTCTCCTTACGCCCTGTTTTCCTCCAATGTGTTACTTTGAAATCAATGCCTCTGCATACAGCAGTGTTCCACTCACACAGAGGCGGATCTAAGGGGGGCAAATCTGTAAGTTTTGCAAGAAGCCTTACCCTGTCATGTAAATGAATCCCTCCTCTCCCTCGCTGCTGTAGCCAGTAAGCAATGCTGTTCCCTGTGAGGAACAGTTCCCTGCTGTTCCCTGTGAGGATTGGCTAGAACAGTGCAGGAGAGGAATGTTTTCCACTGCAAGGTAAGGCTTCTTGCAAAACTTACAGATTTGCCCCCCCTTAGATCCACCTCTGCACTCACATTGCCTGGACAAGCAGACAGGTAGTTTTGGAGACTCCTTTGACCTCTCACCTTCTGGGATTGTTACATATCAGCTGCCTGAGCATCCAAGCCCACCTGATCATATGATTTTAAACAGCGGTGGCATTCAGCCGGTACGCTGGGCGGGACTTACCTTTGACCAGCAGTCCGCCCGTTGCGTAACGGCACGTTCTGCTGCTTTCCCGCCCGTGGGAACGCACAATGTAGGCGTGTAGGACTAGTTTTCATGTAAAGGTTTGTAATTCTGTTTTTGCAGTTCATGCAAAGCAAGCTGCCATTCACCTTGCTGTAGCAAAACACCTTTGCAAGAGTAGGGTGTGCTGATATATGTTTGGGTCAGAAGTACTTTCCCAGAACTTCTATGTAGCTTCATTCCATTGTTAAATGACTTTGGCCCAAAGTTTGAAACTCTAGATAATAACCAGAATGGCTTGGGCTGGAAAAATGTACCAGGCATTCTGCCATGTTTCCAGGTTTCTGCACAGAAAGCTTGGCATCTCATTAAGAAGCAGTTATACCAGAAAAAATGGGGGGGGGAGAATTTGTGGACTGGCTAGATAGTGTTATACTGTACACTGCTGTTCAATGGTGTTGCATGATGTGGCATTCTAGAGTTTTCAGACAATACAGATCTTCCTAAGCTTCAATTGTGCTATCGCTTGTTCTGAACGAATCCCTTCTAGCAGGAGCTGCTAAAGAACACACACACCCAAAAGCACAATTCTGGCAATAGAGAGAAGTGAATCATAGGTCTGATTCATATATATTCAGGGACAACTATCTTGTTTCATATGGTGGTGGAGTGAATCCTTCCCATCTGCTATATGCATAACATAATGTGTGAAGGAAGCACTATACAGGCGTGCCCCAGTATCCACTGAGTTGGTATCCATGGTTACAGTTATTCATGGATACCATGGATACTGGGACACCTATTAAAAAGAAAGGGGAACATTAAACAAATCTCTTGTTTCACCTTGTTGCAGCAAAACCACTGATGTTCCCCTATCTTTAAAAAGGTGTCCCCAGAATCCACAGTTTCAGGTATCCACAGTGGGGTCCATAACGGGCCCCCTCCGCATCCAAATGCCTGCCCCCAGATCACACAGCCCCGATTTGGGCCACGCAGTTTGCTTGGACTTGTGCCTGCTATATAGCAAGCACAGATCCGAGTAGCCCATAGGGGTGGCTGGTGCCTAACCCAGGGCAAGGGGACAAATGTGCCCTTGTCCCGTGGAGGCTCCAACCTGTTCCCAGCACTGGATACAGCGCAGGTAAGGATTGCACCGTAAGAAATATGATTTTGTCCCCCCCCTCCATCTACAGTTGGTGCTGCTGGGTTTATTTGTGAATGACTGCAGATTGACAGGTCGGTTGTTGTGAGGTCTTTACAGCTTCACAGTGGAACACCAATCTGGTGCAGGGACTCAAGAGCCAAAGCCCCAGTCTGCACGTGGCCAGGTGGCTGCTCAAGTCCCGTTGAAGTCATTGGCCTGAAGCAGAGGATCGTGAGCAGCCTTGGCCTGGGGCCTAGACTGTGGAGAGGAATGAGCTATGGGCTGTAAAGCACTTCATGCATGGGCAGCGCTACAGTCATGAGAACACATGGTGTGCCTGATGTGGCCTGCCGCTTGCACAAGCTTCTGCTGCAGTGCATTTGTTAGTCTCCAAGGTGCCATCAGTTGCTTTGTTATTTGTGCTGCAAACAGCTAGCATAGCCACCCCTCTCAAAGGGGTTACCATAGAAATGGTTGATAAAACTGAGAAACACAATCCCATTTTTTTTCTCTATGAAACTAAATATGTACATTACCAACTTTCATATTTATGCTGTTTACTGCTAGCATACTCCTTCTAAAGAGCATTACGTGCTGGGGAAGAGGCGGGTTTCTTCAAGTGTGTCTATACTATATTGGGAGCTGTACGTAGTTCTCTGAAGAGACGGGCTCTAGAAACAAGAATTCTAAGTGCTGTTCCAACACTAGAGCTGCAGAGTTCCTTGGGGGAATGCCATAATAATTTACCTCTTCAAAATCAGATTATGGGCTTTTTGGCACAAAAATAGGTTGCTGGGTTTTTTGTTTTGTTTTTGCACACAGCTTTTTAAAAATTTCTTCACTTTGGAATACTGTTGTGGAGTGCTGCAAGGTTTTTTGAGTAGTTAGTGTGCTGATTATGCCTCGCATCTACAAACCACACAGGGGACTTATCTAAGCCCTGTGCTTTGGACTGAGTGACAGATTGGGATCTAGCAGGATCGGTTAAGAACAGGTGGCACGGCTGAAAACAGTGCCTGTCACACAGAAACGACTTCCCCTGCTAATTGGTACACCTTCCTTATGTTACCTGGCTTCATGACCCCTGCTAACTGGCAAAGAGGCACCTTTCCAAGTGGTGTCCTCTTATATTTAGCAGGGGAGAGCACCTTCACCCCATCTTTTCCAGAGGCTGCTGCTAGTGCCTCTTCTGCATTTTTCTTCTGATCGTGAGCCCTCTGGGGACAGGGAATTATTTATTGATTTATCTTATCATGTAAACTGCTCTTGTGGAAAAGCAGTATCTAAATATTCTAAATAACATCCAAGTATCCAAGTAGCAGTTCTTCTCCCTGCCAAAGAAACTTCCATGCTTACTTCAGACAGCCCGATTTGTGCTGGTCCCCATCAGTTGTATTAGCTTTATGACATTGTTCAACATCAGAGGCCCTGCTCCCAGTGGCATCTCTACAGGGAGGGCAGAGCTCTAAGTTTTGCAAGGAGCCTTACCCTGTCATGGAAATCCCGCCTTTCCCTTGCTGCTGTATCCAGTAAGCAATGCCAAGATGTTGCTTTTCCCTGTGAGGATTGGCTAAAATGGTGCAGGAGAGGAGTGATTCCCACTGCAAGGTAAGGCTTCTTGCAAGACTTAGAGCTGTGCCCTCCCTGTAGAGACGCCACTGCCTGCTCCATGTTCCCCTGGGCCCTGTCCTGGGACTTTGCTTAGGGAGCACACATGATGAGGCCTTTCCCATCACAGCTCACCTTTGGAACTCCCTCCTGCTGTAGGCCAGCTTGGCTCTTTCACTGGCTGGTAAATGCTTTTTGTTTTGGGCAGGTTTCCGTTAATGCCTTCATAGGTGTTTGCCTTTTACCTGCATCTCTGGCAGATAAATAATAATAAATAAGGAACGACCTTGGTCTGAAGGCCCCCATTTAGAGACCAATCACATAGTATCTGTTTTGCAAGGGTTCAGTGCCTGACATTCAAGGATCTCCAAGTCTGGGAAAGACCTCTCTGGCCTGCAACCTTGGGAACCTGCTGCCTGCCAGAGGAGGTTAGGTGGCTGGTTACCAGTGGACTGAGTTGGTTTTTTTTTTTTACATACGCAGTTTAAATTGCTCCTTTTGAACCTCTCTTGTGCTATTTATATGAGCATGCAATGTTTTGTTAATGAGCGATGCAAAGCTGAAAAAAAGGTATCTGCAATTCAAATCAGCATGTTGACTAGTGTAGTCTTTTCATTCATTGAAAGATCACTCCTGAAATATAACTTTCCTACATCTGTGGCACAGGCATGCCCCGCTATCCGCTGGGTTTCCATTACGGACCCCATAGTGAATACCTGAAACCTTGGATACTGGCGACACCTTTTTAAAGATAGGGAAACATCAGTGGTTTTGCTGCAGCAAGGTAAAAAAAGAGATTTTGTTAAAACGTTCCCCTATCTTTTTAATAGGTGTCCCAGTATCCATGGTATCCGTGGATAACTGAAACCATGGATACTGAATCAGTGGATACCAGGGCATGCCTGTATCAATCTAATGTCAATTTCTGCAACAAACTGACTTCAGGGCTGGCCCAAGACCTCCTGAGGTGGCATGCCAAACACAACCCCCACTTTTCCTGAAGACGTGCTTAAACACCAAAGCTGCTTCTTCGGTGCCCTCCTCTTCTGTCTTCAATCCAGGGAGTGGAAGGAGAAGGAGGAGCAGTGGATGCAAGTAGGCAGACAGAGATGAGTACCCCTCCCCACCACTCTGCTGCTTGAGGCGACTGCTTCAGTTGGCGTAATGGAAGGGCCAGCCAGCAGTGTTATGCTGCCGGAACGCTGGGCGGGACATCCGGGTGATCGACAGCCCGCCCGTCGCGTTCCCCAGTGTTACACTGTTTGCGTAACGTACGCAAGCAGCGTAATTGGTTACGCAAATGGCGTAACGCTCCGGAACGCGACGGGCGGGCTGTCGATCACCCGGATGACCCACCCAGCGTTCCGACAGCATAACGCCGCTGGGGCCAGCCCTGGCAGACTGGACTGACTTGAGACATACACTGTACAGCATGTTTTCGAGTAGACACCAAGTAACTCTTGGGGCGCTTACTCATCAGTCTGGAGCCAGCAGTAAGATTGCATTTACCTACTAATCTAGCTTTGGATGTTTTAGTGCCCTATTTTCAGCAGCAGCCTGGTTTTTAGCACCGGATGTTTCATAACACTGGGGTCTGTGTGGTTACTTGAGCCAGAAGCAAAAAGCTTGGATTTGAAAGCAGATGATGTAACTCAGAATGGACTCCTAAGGGCCCCCTAATCCACTGAAAGAGCACTTTGCTGTGGAAAACCACGAGCTGAAGATAAACGACTCCTTCTGCTCAGACACGATCCACCTCTTTTGGAACCATCCTTCCTCATGCACCACACACCTGCTACGACAGTCAGTGCAGTCTGCGCTTCCTTGCCAGGGACGCGCATGAGGCAGGCTTCATTCATTTCGAGTTTTGCTGCAAGCCTTCTGAAGTGGAAGATCAATGCAGAATTAATGCCCTGTGCTCCACGGCAGTCCTTGGAAGTGTCTTGGAGCTGCTGGAAACATTCTTGTGAATGCCCTTCCCCTTGGCACGAGTTGAGGTTCTCGCCACAACTGGAAAGCATTTCTGGTGAGGTTTTCTTTTATTGTGAGATTAGATGATGACTCAGCATTGCTTCTCAGGCTTCTGCCTTATCACTGGCCAAGCATTAGTCTGCTTTGAGCAGCAACAGCAGCAAACCATGACTTGAAGAGATGGAACTACACTGTGGTAATTGCTGTCAGGCTGGGTGGGAGGGATGAAATCTGCCTCCATGCTTGTCATACAATATTTATATAAAGAATCACCAGCAGAATCTGCACAGATTCAGAGTGAATGTAAAGCATATGTTAGCTCTTGTCTGCAGGCCTAGAAATATGAACCAGATCAGCTTGCACATGCTGGATCCCCCGCGGGGTCTGTGAGGATATCGCGGGTGGTCTCGTAAAGAGATTCCTTGTCTGCAGCTTGATTCTTGATTGTGGAGGCAGGACAAAGGCGGTGCCACATCTTGAATCTATCTCCATGGCAGGGGATTGTGACACTTCTGAAAGCCAAGGTTAAGCAATTTAGACCTCGGCATATTTAGCCTAAAAGTAAACCTTGGTCAAATCAGTAGAGTTTATTTCTGAGTAAGCAGATTTAGTAGGGACGTGGTGGCGCTGCAGGTTAAACCGCTGAGCGTGTTGACCGGAGGGTTGGCAATTCGAGACCACGCAATGGAGTGAGCTCCTGTTGCTTGTCTCAGCTCCTGCCAACCTAGCAATTCGAAAGCATGTAAAAATGCAAGTAGATAAATAGGTACCCCTTCAGTGGGAAGGTAACGGCGTTCCGTGCGCTACGGCATATAGTCATGCCAGCCACATGACCATGGAAGTTTGTACTTGGACAAACGTCGGCTCTTCAGCTTAGAAACTCAAATGAGCACCATTCGGACCATTCGGTCGTGGGGAAACCTTTACCTGTTAAGCAGATTTAGGGTTGGGTTATTGGCAAGAAGCTTGACCCATTTCGGCAGTAACATGGATTGGAAACTAGTCTTTGCCCCCAATGACTGCTTGAGCAAACTGGAAGATGGGTCCATATTACTGCATTCAAATTGGGCATTGTATGCCTGTAGAGAAATGTTTGGTGCAATGGTTTCAAAGTTGTCTGAGACAGTAGCATAGTAAGGTGGGTGCAAGTGGGGCAGTCTGTCCCAGGCACCAGGCATAAGGGGACCCTCCTTTCCCCACCAGCTGCCCCCCCCCAGGAGGGAGGCAAGTGCCGCACTATGGGTGGACACTACTGGGGAGAGGAGAAGGAGGCAGAGGCGCCCACTAGGACGTCAGTAGAGAGGAAAAGAGACGTGTTACTGTGGACACAATCCTAACCTGCACTGCAACAGGCAGGCTGGCTAGCCTGCACTGTGTCCAGCACAAACTGGGAGGCCGCTGGAGCATCCACGGGGCAAGGCAGGGGACATTTGTCGGATAGGCGCCAGCCACCCCTATGAGGCTGCTCTGACTTGAGCCCACTATTTAGCAGGTGCAAATCCGAGCGGGCCTCAGCGGTCCAGATCAGGGCTGCATGGCCCAGGGACGGGGGTTTGGATCCAGCATTACTGCCAGATTCAGGCTCCTCCCTGGGCTGCCCATCAGAACACTCTCCCTCCGCCCTCTTCTGCCCTGCCCATTTTCCCCTCTGCCCAGAAAAGGCCTGCCCTGGCCGAATCTGGCCAGTGTGAAGGAGGCTTACCTGTGAAGGGCCGACACTGCTGGCACTGGCACCTTATGGCACCTTATGGCACTTTCACAACAGCGCAGGGCTGACGCAGCACACATGCATTGGCCCTATGGGGCTCAATCAAAAGGAGTGAGGTGATCGTGGGACATGGAAATCCTGCTAGGCAGGCCCCAACTGGACATGGACACAAGCCACCTCCTAAGGAGCAGCTGCAGAAGGCAAGGAGGGAGGGAGATGCTGTGATGCACAAGCAATGGTTGGGCACCCGGGAAGACACGGAAAACCAGGTCTGGGGGGGGGGGTGGCTGCTGTTGGATGGATGTGAAGCCAAGACAAGACAGTCTTGCACCATCAGTCTAACCCAAGCCAAACTGCCGGTAGGAATGCGATCGCCCCAGCCTATTGCAGGAGCTCTTCCTGTGTTGGCTTTACTCACACCAAAGCCAGGCTGCAACCTTTGCTGGGGCGAGAGAAAAGCATGCCCAGCAACGCCACTGGTGCCAGTTTAAAAAGTGAGCCAGCAGCCAGGTGGGGAGAAAGGCACCAGCCTTGGAGTCACAGGGGCCTCTCCCAGCCCACAGCCCCCCCCCCCCCCGGGGGGGGGGCCAGTCCTAATGAGTTCCACTTCATCATGGGTTCCACTTCATCCATATTTGTTGGGCTTCTCATCCACCACAATGGAACCCTCCTATGAAACGCGTGTCTCGGCAGCCAAGTCACTTACAGAGAGTGAGTGGGGGGTGTCATATGAAGGGTGACCCCTTCCTTGAATGTCAAATGCACTAGCGACACCACTGGTGTGGGAGGCAGTGCTTTTAGAAAGCACTATAATCTTCCTAAAAAGCTACATGTGTAAGAAAAGAAATTTTTTTTTTTGCAGAAACGACAAAATATTCTCTCAGGAAAGCATCCAAAGTTCACTGAATCAAAGGAAGGAATTAAATAGATCATCAACTGAATGTGTTGTTTTAAAATACTGTTTGTGAACAGATTTTCATGCCTGTGGCTTGTACTAAGAAAGCTGATGTCTCAACTCCCTAGACTTGGTTATTCCTTCTTTATTTAATAGTTTTCATTTGGCTAGAAGTGGCTGAATAAAGCCATGAGACGTTTTGCAGGTATTAGCAACACCGATATTTCTCTTCTGTACAATGAATGGGGAGGGTCTTGTTGTTTGGGTTCCACATGTACATTCACTGCATCACTACTGCCCAGCATCATGAGCAGCGATTACCTTTCTAAAAACTTGGTAAGTGCTGTAGCCTAAGTATCGGCATTCTCCTGTATCCACTGATTCGGTATCCATGGTTTCAGTTATCCACGGATACCATGGATACTGGAACGCCTATTAAAAAGATAGGGGAATATTAAACAAATCTCTTTTTTTACCTTGTTGCAGCAAAACTTTCATGTTCCCCTATCTTTAAAAAGGCATCCCCAGTATCCACTGCTTCAGGTATCCACTGGGGGTGGGGTCCAGAATGGAACCCCAGCAGATACCGGGGCATGCCTGTATTGCCAATAGGCACAAGACATACTGAGCTGCAAATGACATTATCCTTCCTGTCCAAGTCCATTGTTGTAGTGATTTACCTTTGCTGCATCGTCATATGTGCACATAACCCAACTGATAGCAGCTGATTGGAGTATGTGTGTCTTTCCCTAGAGGTTACATCCAGATCAGAGTATCTTAGCACTCGTCGTAATGGTAATTCATTTGGAATTTTGCCCTCTAGCAGTGCCAGTCAATAGGAAGGCCTTGGGGGCCGGGGGGGAGATGGGGCGGGGGCAGAACAGGGCAGAGGGAAGGGAAGAGCAGGCCCAGCTGAAGGCTGGGGCTGGGGGTGGTGTCCACTGCCAGATCCTCAATGCCCACTTCATGTTGAGCAGCCGACATGGGGCTGCTGGGCAGCGCAATCCTGTAAAGGGCACCAAGCAGCGCCCCTGCTTCAGCATTAATGATCTGAATCTGACACTACGAGTAACGTCAGCTTCAGAGCGCCAATGGGGAGCCTTCCTCACGTCGACCAAAGCTGGTCGGTGCGAGGGAGGAACCGTCCCGTTCCAGGATAGGGATTGGTGGGGGGGGAGGGGGAGGGGCGGGACATGGGCGGGCTTGGAAGGCAGTTCAGGAGGCCGCTTCCTAAGCCCGTTCAGGAGGCCGCCTGGCCCTGATTCGGGCCACGCAGTCTCCTTGGATCTGCGCCCGCTTCTCCTGAGGAGTCCCTGGTGGCTGTAGCCATTTCACTACTACTGCTCCTACAGGATCTGGGCAGCTCAGGATTGGACTGCCCATTACGTTACACTACAGACTACTGAGATCCTGTGTACGTTGCTGTATGTGTGCGTATCATACCTGTGTCCTCGCTTGCCTGCTTGCTTAGGGAAACAGCTGGCAGGCAAGGAGAGCGGAGGCAGGTCAGATGGGCTGGAGCCAAGTGACCTGGAGCCCTCCACTCTTCCTCTGATTTCCCATGTGCCGCTACCTCTTCCCACTTGCTCCCACCAGTTCTGCTGCTGCTGCAAACAGGATGGGCTGAGTCAGCCGGGAGGACTCTCATCAGGCTTTGTCCAGGTCGTTTGCTTCAGCAGGCCCAGGCGAAGAACAAGTGGGAAGAGGCATCAACAAGGAGGAGATTGATAACGGAAGCGAGCAATTGGAACTGGGTCGCCCTGCTGCTCTTCCCGGCAGACTCTCCCATGGTGACTGCTTGCAGGGGCACTGGAGCAAGAGTTTGGCTGTTGCTACCCCAAGTCCCTTCTCACTCACTCTTTGCAGCCTATTGAAGTGGCCCGTGGGCAAGTGGGTCAGAGGGGGGCGGTGGGCAAATGCAGGATGCACAGGGTGCAGGGCTCCCCTTGCGGCTCACCACTCAAAGCAGACATTCCAGTTAGCTTCACGGATGGACTAGGCCTAGGAAGGTCCCAGGTTTAATCCTTTACCTGCTCAGGTAAGACAGGGAAAGAGTTCTGCTTCTGAAAGCCCAGAGAGCCACTACCCCATCTGTGTATACCAGCAGTCTCCAAACAGATGTGTAACAAAAATAATAATAATAATAAATAATATTAATACTGGTATTTATATACCGCCTTTCTTGGTCATTAGATTGCTCCTTTGACTTTAATTCAAGGCGGTTCACATAGGCAGGCTTTTATTCTACCCCCAAGGGGTTTTACAAACCACAAAGAGGTTCTATCTTTCAAGAACTACTACATTCAGATGAAAACTTTCACAGTTCAGTGTTTCCCTCTGGCCGCAGGATTGCCTTCCCGCCGGCTGATAAACGGCTTCTTTGCTCTCACCAAAGAAACAGCTGGCCCAGCACAACCCCTCTCCCACAGGCAGCTGGAGACAGCTCAGCTCAGATCTTATCAGCCGCATTCTCAAGGTCTGCCGCTCACGGAAACTTCCAGTGCTCTCAAACTGGCGACCTTCGGATCTTACTGTATCTTTGGGCATAACGGTGGCTTTTACCCTCTTGACTAGACCTCCTGCCCCTTCTCCGGTGCAAATGGAGCTTAATGTTCCAGCAGGAAGCCTCTTTGCTCCTGATCACCCCCAAACAGCATGCTGGCCAGCCATGTTTGCCCAGAAATCTGGGCACAAAGCCTGCTGGGGTGATGGAACCCAGAAGTGGCTGGCCAGTGCACTGTTTCAGCATGATCAGGAGCAAAGATAAGAGACTCCCCTATAAGCTGCATTCACCTGAGGGAAGGATTAAGTCAGGCACCAGATCCGGCCTGCAGGCTGTGGTCTGGAGAGACCTGGTGTAGACAATACTGAGCGAGATGCATAATGGATGGAGGTTCGTGGATCAAACCCATTCAGTTGCAGTGTGCTGTATGAAGAAAGCGGATGGCTGGAATGCATTGCATTGCTGTGACTAAAATGTCACAAAGATCATAGGGTTCGCAAAACAAAACTCTGCATGATTTTGCTTTGGCAGTCTAACACTGAGAGGTGCAGAAGTTAGATAAATAAGGCTGACACTAGATTTTCTTTGGAGCTCAGACTCAGGGAAGAAATCAGAAGCTGCCCGGCGCATCCAAACCCACAGCATTTTGGAGTCTGCCTTGGAAAACCAGCTGGAAGCTGGAACCACATTCAGGGTTTCTGAACTGCTGTCCATGTCCCCTGTGTTGTGGATTAGGCAGTTGGATAAACATCTCTGACTTTGGCTCGTTCCTCATTTCTCACAGAATGCTCTGGTTTAGCCTGACATTTGTGAAATAAGCCAGAGCTCACCCACTCTTCTTGCACCAAAGAATACATTATGCAAATTACAACATAAATGCTCAGTATTTAAACAAATCAGTCAGACATAAACAGGATTCCGCCTCAGCAAAGGGTAATGGCTTGTTTCAGACAGTGCCACCGACACCCTGAGAAGGCAGGAAGCATGAAAGGCAAGGAGGAAATTACTAGGCCCTACTTTGGGAAAGGACCTGGGCCCAGGAAAAACGGAAGGCCACTGAGCGTGGCTACTGAAGCCCCTCATAGGTTCCTTCTACTGTAGCTGCACATAGGTTCCTTTAGCACACCTGGCTTTACCTTTTTAAAGCATATCTGTGCAACTATGGCTTCAAACCTAAAGATTGGGGGAAGTAGCTGGAGGTACCAATGAGAAAACTGAACGGTAAAAGTTTGTTCCCTTCTGCTGAATCGTATATTTCACTACATTCCTTCTTTCCAATGGAGAGCCATTTTGAAAAATGGACAGATTCTGGTATGGTGGACATGTAAAATAGTAGCCTTTTTCATATTTAAACCTTTCCCTTTCATATGCATATAATAAGTTTGTGGGGTTTTTTTAAAGCTAAGAAATCTGTTAATATTATAGTAAGTCCATAGTTAAAGAGAAGCTGGCTTGTATACATTCATCTAGCACAACTGGTGTGCCACGGCACATTGATGTGCTGCAAATGGTTCACAGGTGTGATGTGGGAGTTGGAGGGAGGGTCATTTATTTGTATGGCCATTGGGAGATGTGAGCCCTCCACCAGCATGGTGTGCCTTGTCAATTGTCAAAAATCAAATGGGGTGCCTTGACCGTTTTAGTGCCTTGTCAGTGGAAAAGCGTTGAAAATTGCTTATCTAGGAGAATGAGGGTGCAATGAGGGTGGAGAAGAATGAGGGTGGAGTTAGCCTGGCATAATTAGGCCAGCAAAATTTGGCCAGCACAAGGTCCACGGTCAAGCATGATTGGACCACTCTCAGAGACAGGAAAGATGGTACACATCTGTGTGCCGGCCTCTTGGACTCCAAGAGTGGTCCAAACATCCTTTACAGTATCCCTTGTGCCGGCCAAACTTTGCTGGCCTAACTTGTGCCGGCCTAACTCCAGGTTAGGATTGTGCTCTGAGCCGTGTTGAAGGAGAATCGGCATTGTTTCTGCAAAGTCCTATCTCAGTGGTTTCCCAGACTGGTGGGTTGCGACACATTAGGGGAACAGGAAAAGGCCGCAATGCGATCACCACAATTGTGCTGCTCCTGGGAAGGGAAGGATTTTTAAAACTTACCTGGGGGTTGCTATGGCTCTCTGGAGGGTCTGGGGAGTCTGAGACCCTCTCTACAGCCCTCCCGGCAGCTTAAAACTGCTGTGAAAAGCAAAAAAAAAAAAAAAAAGCACATTCAGTTCTGCAATGGAAACAGGAAGTGGGCTTTTTTTGCTTATGATTGTGCCGATAGTTTTGCTGCCCCCTGCCCCACACAAACACTTATAAGGTTCCCAAAGTCCAAGCAGGAACTTGGGGAACAACCGTCCTATCTCATTAATCTTCATGAGTTCTTTGAGAGTGCAAACAGACATGTGATAAGTAGTGATCCAGCTTACAAAAAAGCTTTTGCCAATGTCCCTCCTCAAAGGCGTAAGAAGATGGATTCCCTTATGGATTGATAACTGATTTCAGTACAGTTAGCAGCATTGCTTGACTTCTTGCTTTATATACATGAATATTGTGCTGGGTGCATGCCAGGTGAGCATGACCCAGGCCAGTCTTGTAGCATTTTGAATTCGGAGTGAGCTCCTGTTGCTTGTCCCAGCTCCTGCCAACCTAGCAGTTCGAAAGCACCTAAAATGCAAGTAGATAAATAGGGACCACTTCGGTGGGAAGGTAACGGCGTTCCGTGCGCTACGGTGTAGAGTCATGCTGGCCACATGATCAGACAAAAACGCTGGCTCTACAGGCTTTGAAACGGAGATGAGCACCGCCCCCTACAGTCGGTCACGAGGGTGGAGTTAGCCTGGCATAATTAGGCCAGCAAAATTTGGCCAGCACAAGGTCCACGGTCAAGCATGCTTGGACCACTCTCAGAGACAGGAAAGATGGTACACATCTGTGTGCCGGCCTCTTGGACTCCAAGAGTGAAGGAAACCTTTACCTTTAAAGGCAAGGAAGCATCAGATCTCACTCAGAGAAATTGCCATCAAAGGCTATCAAGATACAAAAGAAGCCTCCCTGATGAGCTCACCCCACAATCCCTTCTATGCTTCCCTGTGGGAATTCGGAGTATAAAAAGTGGCAGCTCAGACTCTCATCAGCATCTGTCTTTTTCATGTTCTTGCTACTGTCCAAGTACTGCTCTGAGACTCGGTGGTGCTGCGTCCAGCATCCCCATTCCTTCCACTACCCAAGAACTGTGCTGCCAGCCTGCATTCCCTGAAAGAGGTCTGTGCTGGTGTGTGTACCTCCTCCCTTCCAAGTGTGGCATCGCAGTGCTGTCTGCAGATGCTTGGTAATGACATCAAAGGTCGTTGCCAAACCTCTGGGTTGCTGTGTGGAGCTCTGCTTTGATCTGTGTGGTCAAGGGAGATCACTGCGTCAAGTCAGCTCCCAGGACAGGAATCGAACTGCTCCCTTCTCCCCTACAGCCTTCCCCTGAGCGCTACTTCTAACTGCTGCTGCAGTGCCTGCTGAGTTGCTTCTTAAGGAACCTCAGGCCCTTTGTCTTATTTCCCTCCCTGGGATCAGCTAAGACTACTGTCTGGATTTGCTTTTCAAGTTGATTTCTGCCATCCACCCCCACCCCAAAACCAAGGCCAGGAGATTGCCGTGTCTTGGCACCCCAGCCCCACAATGGCTGCCACTGCCAGGCTGTAACCTCGGCCTCTGACCGTCCTGACCCTTTGGCTCACAACCATCTTTTGTGTGTCGTGTTCAGTCACACTGACAACATGCTGCAGGGCTGGCTTTAAGCCATTGTGACCAATGTTGTCACATTGGGCCCCGCACCAGCTCAGCAAGCATATTGCCTGCTGCTGCAGCTTGGACCTCTATGGGCTATAAGTAGGGGGACAAGCAGAGCATCTTTACTTTGGGCTGACCCACCTACCCTTGCCTCCCAACAGCCCAAAATGGGCCTCCTGGAAGCAGTTGGCTGTGATGTCATCATGCCACCACCAACTATTTCCAGGTGCCATGCTTTGCACGTGGCACAAGTGCTCTTCTTGGTGAGTGGGGGCCCCCAAAGGAAGGCTGGGGCCCCCGCAGAGATAGTGAAAGGCCCCACGGGAATACTCTGCATTGGGCCCTGCTGCTCCTGGAGCCAGCCTGACATGCTGGATGGTTCTATCCCTTCTCCTTTCGTGATAGCCATCATTCCAGATGGCTGCTATGTAGTAGCACATCACATTTGCTAAATTGACCAACCACCTCTCTTGATATGGGATTCACCTCCTGCCAAATGTCTGATCATGGGTAGGATGCTCTACATGCCTTTAACTGTGTCATTTCAAGCTTGAAGGACCAAAGACGCCAAGAAACATATTGGGCTGCCTAGACTTGCTTCTCCTAGCAACTCTCCCTTCCCTTCAAGGGTACCCCTTTTCTTAACATTTATTGTTGAACTGCCTTTCCTGTCTGAAACTCCTGAGCCATGTGACCAATAGGGAGTCTTGCCAGCTCAACAGCTGGGGCGCTGGGGGTGAACAACACCAAGCAGTGTTCTGGAGGTGGAGTGGCAATGGGGTGTCTAGACTCGCACTGTTATTACAAATGGAAAATGTGGACCCTGGTATCTCTGCCTTACTGTGATCTGACTTCCCCATCTGGGAGAAAGCTACCAATGCTGGTGTGCCAAGGAAACTGGGGCAGGGGAACGTTAGCAATAGAAAGTCATTCTATTGCTCCACTGAAGTGCTCCACTGAATTTACACATGACTTGGTTTTCAGTGTGAAAAGGTTTTCGCCAAAAAAAAAACAAAAAAACAAAAACAAAACAGTCCACTCCTACAGTCCACTCTTCTATGTATTTATTGCACTTGCTTATAGCCATTGTTGTATGTGATTTCAGCCAATCAGGGATCCTGTAGTAAACATGGTGACCTAACTACAGGCTATGATCATGGCCTTAGTCTAGCAAAAGTACCCCTGCTAACTGGGCAAGAGGCACTTTTTCCAGTGGTGTCCTCTTATATTTAGCAGGGGGAGAGCAATTGTCCCTCTTCACCCCAGCACAGTGTCTTTCTCGTGGCTGTTGCTGGTGGTGTTCTCCATTCTTTTAGACTGTGAGCCCTTTTGGGACAGGGAGCCATTTAACTTTAATGTTATTATTTGCCTGTAAACCGCTTTGTGAACTTTGTGTTGGAAAGCGGTATATAAATACTAGTGATTGATTGATTGACTAGTCTTCAAGGTTTGTCCATATGATTACATTCCTCAGGGCAAAGCGGGCTCTCCCATTTTCCTCCTTTTGAATGTGTGTTAGGGGAGGGGAAACTCATTCTCATTGCACAGGTAACCAATACTTCTTTGCTCCCCTGACACATTCACTGCCTGTTAGCACCGCTCAGAAAGATTTCCACCATGTTTCAACTATAGCAACACTCAGTTACTCATGACTAATTCAGGCAGAAGGGGGATGGGATGCTCCTTCCGAGGCGCATTCAGTTTCATCCACATTAATCTGCCTCAGCACATCAGTGATTGAATCATGGGGAAACAGCATGGGCCTGGATGTCTAGGCACTGGGGACCTGTTCCCTCCTCTCAGGGGTGGCACTGCCTCAAATTCCGCCTGATGCTGTCTGGAGACCATCCCATCTGCACTACAAAACAACAAACAAACCCAAAAGCCTTGCAGTGTTGCTTGTGCACCACCAATAAACTCTCCCACTGTCCCTATAAATGAAACCAGAAGTCCTCTACTTCTGAGTTTCATGGGCAGCACATGTGGAGCATGGTAAGGAGGGGAATGGTCTGTTTGATGCTCAAGTGATCCGGAAGCAGATCAGTGCAGTTTGCATTGGCAGCAGGTTGGAGGGAGGCGGCGGCAGCAGCCGATGCGGGGTGAAAGGCACCCTGAATTGGTGCACCTCAGCCCCCGCACAATCTGCCATCCATGCAACCTGAGTTGAGTCGTTACATGGCTGGGCCAGCACTGCATCTTCTCCCCATTCCCATCCACCGAAAACCAATTTCACCCCTCTTTTTATGAGAATGCACTAAGTGGAGAGGCAAGAGTCACATGAAGTATGGCCTACCATTCACACTAATTTTTTATCCCTCGTCAAACTTGGGAAGCACACTATTCCAGGGCGCAATCCTAACCTGGAGTTAGGCCGCCACAGTTAGGCCAGCAAAGTTTGGCCGGCACGAGGGCCACCGTAAAGCATGTTTGGGCCACTGTCTGAGTTAGGGAGGATGGTGCACATCTGTGTGCCATCTTCCCTGACTTCAGAAGTGACCCAAACATACTTTACGGTGTCCCTAGTGCCGGCCAAACTTTGCTGGCCTAACTGTGGCGGCCTAACTCCAGGTTAGGATTGCGCCACTAGTCTCTTGGATGCAGTTAACGAGGCAAGTTTTCTGGGCGTTAGAACAAGATCTGCAGCAAATACTGTAGGTCTTGCAGCTGGTTGGATTTCTTAAGGCAGTGGTTCTCAAACCTTTTAGACCGGGACTCACATTTTAGAATGGCACTGTTGTTGGGACCCACTAGAAGTGATGTCATGAACCCACAGTTTGAATGACACTGTCTTAGGGTATATCATTAAGACTTTGTTAAGTCTTACGCTGGCTTCCTAGACATGTCCTGTTCTCAGAGAACCTGGTCCCATTCTGTAAGCAGAAGAAGTGACAAATCCCATTCTCCCCAACAGGAAATGGCCCCCCAGAGCAATTGCAGGAGCATCAGTTCAAGAAAATGGAGGAGGGATATGTTGAAACCAAACGTAATCCATGCGTTCTTCCATGATTCTAATAAGCAAAAGCAAGGGCACGATTCTTTCAAGGACAGCAAAATCCTGATCCATTCACATTAATAGCTTGCTAAATAAGGGGCTACACATGTGTGTGCACTGTGCTGTGAGACTCTCTCACATTGTGGAATTCGTTTTGTCTATTTCCAGGAGTTGTTTTCTGTTTGATTTTAATGATCTGGCAATTGGACTCTGGAACAAGACAGGCGTGACAGGAAGAAAGACCTATTTCTTCTCATGCCTACTTAAATTTCACCTGCTTCTTCCTATGTAGCTGTCTCGTGGCAAAGGGGTTGGATATTGGAGGGCTGAAACAAACTTGTTATAGCATGCATAGTGGAGCACCGTATCAAAATGACACAGAGCGCAGGTCATTCCATTTCCCATTACAGAATCGGGAGACAGCTGCAGGCCTTGTTGACAGATCAGAGCGTCCCAAGGGCTGCTTGCATCCAAAGCCTCATTTCTTTGCCATGTGAAAACTACAGGGGGGAGGTGGAGGGGGGAGAATAATGGTCTTTGCAGTCAGCTACCCATCAACTCTCTTAACTCAATGAAATTTCTACCTATCTGCAAAGATGTCATTGAAGACTGACTTGTAGACATTGTCTGAGGCTGAGGAATGTTCTCAAGTCTGGCCAGCAATATGGAGCTCCAGATCATCAAAGAAATCAGTTAAAGAAAACCCATGGTAAGATGAAGGACAAGCACTTTTACAGCGCAATCCTAGCACACCCCTTGCGTTGACACGACATCATTGCGTCGATGCAAGGGGCGGAGCACAGGCGCACAGGTGCCGAGCAGCAACCCTGCATCGGAGCGCCAACTCTGAAGCCAACACTGCTCACACTCCTTTGCGCCAACCAAAGATGGTCGGTGCAAGGGATTCTCTGTCCCGTTTCAGGACAGGGATTGGTGGGAGGGGGGACTTGGGTGAGACCTGGGCAGGCTTGCGAGGTGGCCGTACGGCCACTTCCTAAGTCCGTCAGCGAGGTCACGTGGCCCCAAATCAGGCCGCGCAGTCTCCTCAGATCTGCGCCCGCTCTTTAGCGGGCGCAGATCCGAGGGGCACATAGGGGAGGCTGGAGCCTCCCCTACAATAAGAGAGCGTACGCTCCCTTGCTACGGGGAGGCTCAAGCCCGTCCTAAGCAGCGCTGGATTTGGTGCTGGCTTGCCGGCCTCGCTAATCCAGTGCTGCTTAGGATTGCACCCTTAATGTATTTGGAGTGCTTTTCTAGATACAGTAGATATTTGTTCAGTGCAGTGCCTTGGCATCACTGACTCTGTATCCATGGTTTCATTATCCACAGATACCATGGATACTGGATGCCTATTAAAAAGTTAGAAGAACATAAACAAATCTCCTTTTTTTACTTTGTTGCAGCAAAACCACTGATGTTCCCCCATCTTTAAAAAGGCATCCCCAGTATCCATGGTTTCAGGTATCCACGGTGGGGTCTGGAACGAACTCCAGTGGATACCGGGATGTGCCTGTATATGTGCCTAACAGCCCAATCCTATGGAAACTAGCATTCCAGCAGCACAAAACGCAGCGCTGTATAGCATGCAGCCGGACCACTGGTGGAAACAACAAGCAGCACTGGCCATGTGGAAGTGGTCCACCCAAGTCAGCAGCTGGGGCGGGTGTTAGCAGGGAGTGGGTGGGAATGGAGGCCTGGGGGCATAACAGGATGAGGGAGAGGAGGGAGAGGGAAAGGATCCAGCAGCAATGGTGCATGGATCTTATCCCTGCCTCTTTTCCTAGGAAATAACACCACCAAAAGAGGTGGTGGATTTCTGAGGAGACCCATGCTGTACATGACCTCAAAACTTATGCAGAGGTAAATACAAATTATTTTAATTACCTCCCATTTGGCCTTGGATCACCCCCATCCCCCCCATTAGATGCAGCAAACGCCTTTTTTATGTATAAGCGCTTGCGGTGGGGGATAGGATTGGGACCTGTAGTGAATCTGTAGTTAGGTTTCAGGTTGCAGCGAATCTGCTGTCCTGTTGGTTTTACTTTACTGTGTTGCTTATTACTCAATAGAATGCCAAGTTAATGACACGTGTCTTGGATGGATGTGTCTTCAGGTTGCTTGTAAGGTTTCTAGAGAAATATCTTCCAATATTGGTAGATACAAAGGGCAGCTTGCCATGAGTTTGCTTCTATTTATGTTTAGGCTGGGAGCATTAATGTGAATCATACCACTATTTTTCTTTTGGAAATCTTGCATGTGGGGGAAAGTGATCACCCACACACCCTTGCAGAAATGCTCTTTGCCCCTTCTGTGCTATCCGCTGTAGTTTTTATTTTCTAGTACTGCCGCAGTACTCTAGTACTACTTCTAGTTGATGGCTCAGATTGTGGGATTTCTTCTCTTGGGAAACTTATCTGGTCCAATCACTTTTGAAGTTCAAGAGAAGACCTTGCTCTTTTGTAGAGAAGGTAGAGGCATAGTTTCTACCACTCTGAGCATATAGGCTGCTTTGCTTTTTTGCTAATATGCCCTTTTCTGGTGATTTTTGCATCATCTTTAATATCTTTAATGTTGCAACATCTTTAATGTTGCAGATCTTGTTAGATGGAAAGGCAACATTTTTAAAAATGTAAACAAACATGTTTCCCAACACCAAGAGACATAAAAGAGACAGAAAGGGGCTGATCCTTGACTAACAAGCAGGAAGGAACATTTCAAAAAAGAAAATAAAGTCCTGTGATTAGAGGGGACTTTTGTAAAACAGCCTAGATTAATGTCCTTGTGTATGTTAAGGGATTTTAAGACTAAGAGATCATGGGCAAACTGTAAACTTTTCTCAGGGTTCCCTGTAAAAAAACAAAGTTCATAGCATTTGCATGAGAAGATGATGAGCAGGGCACAGGCTGTAAGGAGCAATGAAAATTGAGGTCACACACACACACACACACACACACACACACACACACACAGAGGGGGGGCTAGTTCTAGCAGTGGTGGGGCTCAAAGTGGGACATTCCTGTGGGGCATTCCTGCAGGGTCCCCCTCCCTGTGCCCCTCCACTCACCAAGAAGAGCACTGTTGGTGCTGCGTGCAAAGCATGGCAATGGAAATAGTTGGTGATATGACGTCACCACCAACTGCTTCCAGGTGGCCTATTTTGGTCTGTTCAGAGATAGGGACAGGTGGGAGGGCCCAAAGTAAAGCTGCTCTGCTCGCCCCACTGACTTACAGCCCATACAGGTCCTAGCTGCAGCAGTAGGAGATATGCTTTGCTGGTGCGGGGGCCCCTGAAGTGCGGGGCCCAATGTGACGACATTGGTCACATTGGCTGAAGGCTGGCCCTGTAGTACATCAGTGCAACAGAAGTCCTGCAAACACACACGTATATGCAACCAGTTAAGTTCAGAACTGATGCCTTTGATCTGCCTCGACACCCCAGAATATGGTTTAAGGACCCTTACAGCATATTTTATGCACCCTATTCAGTTCGCCTTCAGGATGCTGCAGGTGTGCACAGTATTTCCCCTGCCTTTTCAATGCATTGGGTTTTTCCCCCCATGTGGGGGGGGGGAATTCTAACCTGTGCTGGTGCTTGTATGGACCAGAAGACCTTCAGTGATGCCGGGTTAATTAACATGGAGTGAGGCAGTGTTTATGCAGTGCTGTGACCTTGTTTATGAAATGCTAGAGAGGTAGCTGGTAGTCTGGGGAACAGGACCCGTTCCTGAACAGAACAGCCTGGAGCATTTGGGCTAACCTCTCGGGCCTTCCACATAGGCTCTGTTTTTACAAGTGAAGAAACCCGGCGAGAAGGAAATTGTTGCCTCATTCTTTGCAGGCTTCTCAGAGTTAATGAGCAAGCCTGTCTCCAGCCCCAGCGCCCATTCCAACACGTGGTTTCAATCAGCGGCACTGGGAGGGACAATAGCTTCTTGTGAGAGTAACATATGGTTCACTTCAGCCACAAGGAAATGGCAGGTGGTAAGGGTGGGAGTGAGATGCTGGTTTGCAGAGGGAGGGGCAGGGAAGGGTTTCAGCCCATAAATTTAACAGTGCGAGAGAAAATGGTATTTTTAATTGCTGTTTAAAACCAGAGCATTACTCTCTGTTTCAATGGGGAAAAGACTTTGTTGGTTTTAATCAGTAGAAAAAAAATGCACATGGGGTAGAGAAATCACAACCAGCAGACGCAGCTCAAAGGCAAGATGCTGAGATGATGAATCTCAGAAGGCATTTAGCCCTTGGAGAGAGAAAAGGAGGAGCCCTTGAGTAAAAATAGATGGATATCAGTTTTAGAGCTTGTTGCTGAAGCACAAGTTATGGTAAGCCTGCAATAGGGAGCACACTCGCTGTCACCCTTTTGTGAGATACAGGAAGTGAGAGGCAGGTGGCGTTAAACCTAAAGGTGACTAAGTCTGCCACCAGAGGCAGATCTAAGGGAGGACAAAGCTCGAAGTTTTGCAAGAAGCCTTACCTTGCAGTGGAAAACACTCCTCTTCTGCACCGTGTTAGCCAATCCTCACAGGGAACAGCAACATCTTGCCATTGCTTACTGGCTACAGCAGCAAGGGAGAGGAGGGATTTACATGACAGGGTAAGGCTTCTTGCAACACTTAGAGCTTTGCCCTCCCTGTAGATCCGCCTCTGTCTGCCACTGCTACAGGGGCATCACTAATGAAATGTAGCCCAGTGCAGAGAGGAAAATGTTGCCCCAGAAGTGACGTCACAACTGGAAGTGAACTGGTTGTATTTTTGTTTTCTCTGGTTTTTGGCTATAACTTTTGATAGAGTAAAGATATTACACTCTCAATGCATTTTTTGCATTACATTACGCTTCTGATGACATATAACATGATGGCATTATTCATACATATCAAGGTTTTCATAATTTGGGCCATTAATGCCTAGCTTAGCTTGTTGCCCCCCTAAAGCTTGTTGCCCGGTGCAATTGCACCCCCATGCATTTCTTTAGCTACGCCTCTACACCGCTAAAGTGTTCTCCCACTCTCACAACCTGAGTTGGTACTGCTTGGTATCCATCAGTTCAGAAACAACCAACTTTATTGATTTCCAGGCGATGGTGGCGCAACCCAGAACATGCCCTGATGCCACCACTCCACAATTTACGAAGAACAAGCAGCTTCTTGCCATTCTCCTCACATGCTTTTCTCCTTTGCAACGTCTTGCACTTCCATGTTTGAAGAAACTGTAACAGGGGAAGGGCAGTGGCGTCATCCTACCAGAACGGGGCGGTACCCCGTTCCGGTAGTTCCGGGGAGAGCGGGAACGGAGAAGCAGCGGCAGACTCCGCGCGGTTTTTGCCCGCTCTCCCGCCCCTGCACCTCGATTGCTCTGCAAAAGAGCTCTTCCAGGCGCAGGGAGGCGTTGCCGGGCGCCGCAAGGGGGCGGGGAGCTACATCTCACCCGTCCGTCCCTGTGGCGTTCCGGATCCTGGCGCCAGCAGCGTTCCGGTTGCTAGCGCCAGTGAATGACATCACTGGGGAAGGGGGTGCGTGCCCCACTTTCTGCACATTGAGCCTCCAAAGGGAGAGAAAGGGGGCAGTGGGGCAACCTCGCCACTGCTGCCGTTTAGTGATTCAGCTTCTTCCAGATTGGGAAGTCTTTGAAATACTAAGTGGCGGCCGCACAAAAGGGGATGTGACTCGGGGCAGCGGAGCCAGACAATCGCCCTGCCGCCCCTCCTGCCTCCTTTTCCCCCTTCCATGCACCACCACCCCTTAGTGTTTCTAAGTGACCTTGATCATGATCGAATTACAAAGCAGCAGCAGGCACCATTTTGGCTGGGCCTCACATGATCCTCCAGTGTGGCGCCCGAGGTGTGCTGCCCCCACCTGCCCCTTGCTAAGCATGGGGGGGGGAAGGATAGGATTGGGCTGCTAGAGCCATGGATGGGCTGCTCTTGTTTGCAAGACTGCAGTGATGACATGTTCTCCAACAGCAAGCAGTAATTGGGAAGCCAGTACAACAGAGGAAAGGAGAATCAATGGACACTGATTTCCCATTTCCTGAACAAGCAGGCTCTGGTTTTCATAGAAGAGCCATCTGGGAGCCTCTTTGAAAGTACTTCCAGTCTCCAAACCAAATAATGACCTTCACACTGATATAGGCAGGAGTTATCCAATTGTTACTGAGGCCACACCATAGAATTTATAATTGACCATCCACAAAAGCCAGCCTCTGATCTGGCACTGAAACTTCAGTGCGGCTCTTGGCTATGCTTTTGGAACACCCGATCTTGGCAGATGGGCAGCACTTTTCATGAGGCCTCTATGAGTGGGTCCCACATTGTAAATCTTTGAATAAAGTAATTGTCCTGCACATGATCTTATGCTTTGACCTTACATTTTGGGTTAACCCAAAAGACAAAGTTTGGTTTCTTAGACTTTCGAAGGCACAGCTCACCCGTCTATCAAACCTTTATTCGCATCAATGGGGATTGAACTTTGCAAAGTGGGATCTATCAGGGAAACCTTTTCTTGACTGGAATCCCTTCCCTCTCCTCCTGGATGAAGGTTACTTATTTCTCCAGTCAAGGTAGGAGAATTGAAAGAAATCGTTCAAGTAGCTTAGTTCTTAGCTCTGTGAATTTGAAACACTTTTAAATGGAGCCATGTCTCTTAGATAGTTATCAGAAATGAGGCACATATGACTCCATCTGGTTTGTTTCTTGAAACACATTCATTTGTCACGCATGCAGAGTAGCTATTCTTGCATAAGAGTTTATCTATACTTCTGAAGAATGACTACTAATGAAGACTCTGCAATGCTATGCTAGGCAATAAAGGCTGCGGTAAATATGACTACCTTCCCCAGTAGAGTTTATACAGTGGAATGTGCATTGTACACATGCACAGGGTTTAATGTGGAGTCCAGGATGCACTTCAAAGCTTCAAGTTGGGCCTTCCCAACAATACAAGCATAAATCCAAGAGAGTAGCGTTCCATGGGTCTTACGGATCTCAACAATGTCAACATTGTCCTTTCTTGTGGACTTTTTATTGTCTCACCACATTGTCTAGACATGGTTTCCTTCAAATTCTCAAGCTTCTATCATCCGACAACAGGCATGCAATAAATAGATAAGGCAATAACAACAATATAATTCTGAATGCAATAATACTAGCCAGGGCGTAGTTAAAGAAACAGAATGTAATTTATGGGCTTCATCAAGCTACAGATGGCCAAGAAATAGTCCCTCATACAGCTAATTCAACTCCATTCAGGAAACAGCTGGTTTTCTTTTCAATGAATCATATTTTGCGTTAGGGTCTTGAAGGACTAATCTCTTGGTGACTTTACCTAGAACTTGGTAACCCATTCTATGTGGTGTCCTTTTGTTCCAAATAAATCATTCTTCTGCAAAAATATGTACAAAAGTGATTTTAATATCGATGTTTTCAAAACAAGGATTCCAACTCTGTGAATCAGGTCTGCCCATAAACCACGAGAAGCAGTATGTTCTCACTGAGTTGAAAGGAATATTCCATGCGAGTGTCAACATTATCTGGTTGTAAATGAAGTGATCCTCAGTTGTAAAACTTTATCACTGAAGCAATTTTTATTGCAAAAAGCAATTTGCAAGAATATGCTTTGAAGATCATCCTTTATTCACTTACTTGGAAGTAAGTCCGGCTTACATCTGAGCAGACATGCATAAGAGTCTACTGTTAACAGCCCAATCCTATCTTTCACATGCACACTCACATGTGCAAACACACACACACACACACACACACAAACACACACACAGGTCCCACTGGTGCAGGCACACCAAAAACTGGCATGCTATATCCAGTGGAAGGAGCAGATCAAGAGGCTTTGAGGGAGAGAAAGGAAATTTAAATCCCTTTACACCTCAGGGATGTGGTGGCACTGTGGGTTAAACCGATGAGCTGAGCTTGTTGACCGGAAGGTTGGCAGTTCTAGACCACATGACCGAGTGAGCTCCCATTGCTTGTTCCAGCTCCTGCCTACCTAGCAGTTCAAAAGCAAGTAAAAATGTGAGTAGATAAATAGATGTCACTTCAGTGGGAAGGTACGGTGTTCTGTGTGCCTTGGCATATAGTCCTGCTGGCCACATGACCACGGAAGCTTGTCCTCAGACAAATGCCAGCTCTACAGGCTTAGAAACAGAGATGAGCACCGCCCCCTACACTCGGTCACGACTAGACCATTCAGTCGTGGGGAAACCTTTACCTTTACCTTACACCTCAGTAAGCCTCCCACTTCACAATGGGTTTCCTCAGACATGGGGAATCACTGGGACAAGTCCTAGGGGAGAAAGGGGGTGAGGGGTTTGCTGGTGGAGGGCATAGGATCCAGTGCTCACCACCACCGCCAGCTCCACTCCCTCCATCAGCCTCCCTGCACCTTGTTCCTTCTCCTTCCCTGCCCAGTTTTCCCCCTCCTTGTCCCTGTTCTGTTTTCTCCCCTCCTCTCCCACCTCCCCCGCTGGCTTACCTGCTCTGGTGCTCAAAGTAGTTTGACGATGCACATGGGAAGACTCCAGACTTCCTGCTGGCACTCTGGCAATATGCTGCTTGGTGCACTGCTGGAAGGCCCTGTATTGCTGCTTCTCAGCAGCCAGCACTGGCAGAATATGTGTTCCTTCAGGGTAAAGAAGAGCCCATAGAATGGTGCTGTAAATGAAGCAATGCCCAGTGACTTCTGAAGATGAAGAAACCTGCTGCTTTGCTCAGCAAAACACTCTCCGGTCCACTAAATTTACCAGGATGAATTTTTGGAGACTACGATGAAGTTTAGGAGATTCCCGTGTCTTAGAGAGAACTTTGTATTGAGGGAATTTTAGATTTTTTTTGTGGTGCATAGCTTGGGTGCTAATGATAATGTAGTATTTTCTGAGGGTAAGAGTGCTTCCCATGTATTGTAATCCTTACAGTAAGTGCCAGGTAAATATTATTGACTCCGTATCCTGGGTCAGCTGGGGAGCTGAGGCCGAGAGGGGGTGGCTTGCATTGAGTTCATGGCAGAAGCTAGATAGGAAGTAGGAAAATCCTGAGTTGCAGTCCTGTCCCTTTGCCACAACACTACACCAACCCTCATAACGTATGTAAATATGCCACAATGATCGTAGTATGGAGCACATGATCATCCATCTTTTCTTTTACATTGCATCTGCTCAACATATGGATGTGAAGAGCAAGAGGTAAAGAGCAAGGCACGCTTGTGGGGTTTGGTAGTAATTCTTTTTGAAGAACGTTGGAGAGAGAAGTTTCAACTCAATGGACAAGAAGTTTCCTCTTTTTTTCTCCAATAGTCTTATCAAATATTGAATACTGCTTACCTAACCCTTTCATTTCATTCCCATTAGCAGGCACAAACCCAGTTGCCTCAGCTTTTTCTCATTCTTTGTCATATGATACACTGCCAGAAGATTCAGTGGAGGCTCTTCTAGCAATGACTATTAGCCATGAAAGCCAAGTCAGGGAGCCTCCATATCCAGAAGCACTAGATGCGCTGAGCCCAGAGCGCAATCCTAATTTGGAGTTAGACTGGCACAGTTAGGCCAGCAAAGTTTGGCCAGAACAAGGGACACCTTAAAGTATGTTTGGACCACTCTCGGAGTCAGATAAGCCAGCACACAGACGTGCGCCATCCTCCCTGACTCCAAGAGTGGCCGAAACATACTTTACGATGTCCCTTGTGCTGGCCTAACTATGCTGGCCTAACTCCAGGTTAGGATTGTGCTCCTAGTTATCTGGGAAGGCTTCATTCTTTGGTTGAGAGCTTCCCAGAAGCATCTGTGTAACCGCTCTTGCAAGCAGCATTCAGGGCTAACTGGATCTTTGGTCTGATTCTTCAATAGTTTTATATTCTTGATCCTTTATCACTTGTGTGAATCCTTTTCAAAGTATCAGTATATATACTGTATACAGTGGGCCTTCCAACTGGAGCTCCGGTTGGGTCCAGAGGCATTCTGAAGCCCACAGATACCATCCATCCACCCGCAGCCTTGGCAGGCTTCAGAATGAAACACAGACCCATTTAAAGGAAACTTCTAGTTTTTGGCAAAAACTGGACATTACCTTTAAATGTGTCCAGGTAGTTTTCCTAGGCCTGCAGAAGTCAGGCTCAGAGGTGGGACTGGTCTGACATCTGTGGATGCTAAACATAAGAAGAGCCCTGCTGGATTAGGCCAAAGGCCCCTCTAGTCCAGCTTCCTGTATCTCACAGTGGCCCACCAGGTGCCTATGGGTAGGGCTACCAGATACAAACTGGGGCAAAGTGCTTTTGCCTTTAACCATTGTATAGGAGAGGGAATTTGGGCAGGTGCAGCTCATCATGAAAAAGTTTAAAAAGCTGCACCTGCCCAAATTCCCTCTCCTATACAATGGTTAAAGGGATAGGCACTCTGTCCCGTTTGTATCTGGTAACCCTACCTATGGGAGCTCAGAAGACAAGAAGATGCTTATATCCTGTGGCCACTCCCTTGCACCTGGCATTCTGAAGTAGCCTACTATTAATGTAAGGAGGTTGCACCACCCATCATGGCATATAGCCTATGATGGACTTTTCCTCCAGAAATCTGTCCAGTCCCCTTTTAAAGGCATCTAGGCCAGATGCCATCACCACCTCCTGTGGCAAGGAGTTCCATAGCTTAATTACCCATTGGGTAAAAAAGTATTTCCTTTTATCTGTTTTGACTCTCCGAAAACTCAGTTTCAGTGGATGTCCCCTGGTTCTGGTATTGTGAGAGACAGAAAAGAACATCCCTCTATCGACTCTATCCCTCCCATGCATGATTGTGTATGTCTCAATCATGTCCCCCCTCAGGTGCCTTTTTTCAGACTGAAGAGCCCCAAACGTCGCCGTCTTTCTTCATAAGAGAGGTGCCCCAGCCCCATAATCGTTTTTGTCGCTCTCTTCTGCACCTTTTCCAGCTCCACTATGTCCTTTTTGAGATGTGGTGACCAGAACTGTACGCAATACAATCCATGGGTTTCAGACCCGTGGATAATGTGGGTGCTGCTGTGTACTGCTAAGACTACTTTATATATACACATTGTTGGCTTGGCTTGGCTGCCTTGACTGAGTTGTCACATTGTATAGTTGGCACTTCTTTTTCTGCAGCAAATTGGCTCCTTGTTCATGATGATTTCTTGGGGCTTAGAGGGTGCTTTGGGGTAGGCGCTTTATGGACCAATCCTACGCAAGGCCGATGGAATCGACTGCTACTACTGTTGTCTGCTTCAGGGCCACCAGTGCAGTGCAAACGGCTGGAGGTTTTGCATACACATTAAAGGAAGGCGCAGCAGAGATAGTTCAGGGCAGGATTGGGGCAGGGACCAAGCCAAACCAGGAGAAGAAGGGAGAGGGTCTCAGTGACACACACCTATCCCCTTTTCCCCCAGCCCCTGAGGTTTCTCAGACTTCCATCAACTAAATAGCAGCCTTAGGTCTGAAGAGAGCCATTGGCGACCAGTTAGCTTACAGGGAGGTAAGTAAAAAAGATTTTCACTTACCTCTCCCAGGCCACGTTCCCCCCATACACACACACACGAGCATGCAGTGTGCACTCCTTTGGCGCAACTGCATTACACAAGCTGATGGGGTGGTGGTGTCTTCCTGTATTTTTGAGGTACTGCTCACAAGTAGGCATGGCCGCACTCAAATGGACACAAGCTATTGTTGAATTTATTGCCCCTCCTCCGTTGGCTCTCACTAACATCCTTCCTTCAGTAGCTAGGAGTGAAACTTGCTGTCTGTAACTCACCATTGAAAACACAGAAAACGATGTATTGTTTTGCAGATAACGTGAAGGTTATAATGACTGAGCTTGGTTCTATTTCCAGCCTTTTGTAAATAAAAAATAAAAAATCAGTGCGCTGTGTCCCATCTCTGGGGATGCCCAAGGCACAAGCAAACAACATTTTCTAGTAGCAGCAGATGGAACTTACAGCAGAACCAAACAACCATAAATCTCTTTTTCAACCCTGGGCTTCCCACAGAAGCCATTCCAGGAGGGAGGTTGGAATCGCTCCGCTTCTCTCTTCAGCCGTCGACTTTCCCCTACTCCAAGCTCTCTAAGAGGCACGCTTGGATGTCAGAGCCCCTCTCTCCTCCAGCGCGCACTGCCAAAGGATTGCTGCATTCTGGCAGAAAATATCTAAGGCTGCAAGGAAAGGGCCCAGAACAGCCATTGTTTCTGCCTGCTCACCGTTTCTAAACCAAAAATGCCCGTCGAGACAATCAAGTGGTTTATCGTTAAGCAGCATGAATGTTTTAACGTCTAATTGTCCATAATTAAACCCATCTTTAAAGATAAAGGTTTCCCCACGACCGAATGGTCTAGTCGTGACCGACTGTAGGGGGCGGTGCTCATCTCCGTTTCAAAGCCTGTAGAGCCGGCGTTTGTGTCCGATCATGTGGCCAGCATGACTCTACGCCGTAGTGCACGGAACGCCATTATCTTCCCACCGAAGTGGTCCCTATTTATCGACTTGCATTTTAGGTGCTTTCGAACTGCTAGGTTGGCAGGAGCTGGGACAAGCAACCCATCTTTAAAGGGGGATAAAATGAGGCAGAAAGGCAGCCTCCACAGATGCATCCAAAATCAAGCAGTACTTTTTTCTTTGAAGTCTATTAGTTAGGAGACTTGCATAACACAGAATGGAAGCCAGCCTAAAAACTAGCAGCAGCAGCAGCAGCAGCAATATTGAGAACTGTGATCAGGCATAGAAGTGGATCCTGCAGGTCAGTTTGACTGTGAGGTGGAGGTGCTGCAACCTGACTGCAATCTTGAGGTTTGTCCTGACTGCAGTCAAACTCCCCAATGCAACAAAAGGCCAAGCAATCATGGCCTCTCCTATTGAGTCACTTCCTCCCATCTTATATGGCCTTGGGTCTTGCTTGTTACAGCAAGTAGAGGAGGGGCTGACCATAGAATAGTGAGGAGGAATTGGCTAGAGAAGCCACTGCTGTCTTGAATACACACACACACACACACACACACAGAGAGAGAGAGAGAGAGGGGGGGGCGGGCATTTAAAGGTCTGGTGGGAATGTTTGGATGGCAACCTGCACAGAAATGATGGAAATGATCATTTAGTTAGCGCACTTGAATTATATCTTTCTCTGACAATGTACTTGGAAAACCGCTAGTACAGGTACGAGGAGACCCAATGTGGGTTGGCAGGCTTACACAGGGGTAAAGGGATTTAAATTCCTTTTCCCTGATGAAGTCTCCCAATCCCGCACCCCCCCCCCCTTGATACAGCATGCTTGTTTTTGGCATAGCTCTACCAGTGGAAGGGGGGAGGATAGAATTGGGCTCTGAAGTACTCGAGCTCCTTGTGAAGAGTTCATGTGAGAGTGAAGTACATACTTAAATCTCTCTCATTGAAATTAATGGGTCTGAAAAGTGCTGAATTTTGGCTGGATTGTACCCTTGTTGCTTTATTTTTACTTTGGAAAAGCACCAGAAACAACTGGCGATTTGGGAAAAGTGACTAGGTGTAAAACTCTTCAAATCAGTGCCAGAATCTCTTCTGCTGTTGGGTGGTTTTAGACAAGACCTTTAAAATCTTGGTGCTTCAGCATTTGCTGCCTGCAAATGGGCATAACCCTTAGGAAGGGTGCGGTTTGCAAAGTGCTTTGGGAAGCTCAGCTGGAAGATGCTGTTTGGAAGAACACAGCATATTTTGTATTGTTGTTGGCAAAGGCAAGTGCTTTCATTATTGGCACCACTTAAAGGGGCCCAGTAGGCAAGATCAAGGAAAGCTGGCAAGTTCAGATGCAAGATTCATGGGGCTTGGAAAAAAAATTAGTATCATGCAGCTGCAATGACTGAACAATTCTTAGTGATAGAAAACCAATTGCTAAGTTTAATTAACTCCACCATGACATACGGTTGCAGCATGCCAGATCATTACATTTCAAGGGCCTGTTTCCTGGAAGACAATGAGGGTTTCATAGGCTTTGTATCCTAGAGTGGTGGTTCCCTCCCATGTGTTTGCCAGTGGCCAAGCTTTTGTCTCGTCATATCTGAGCTACAGCAAGGATTTCTGCTGGCCCTGTTTCCAGCTGACATGCAGGAGTTGGGTGAATCTTCCTTACCTTATTATATTTATATACCACTTCCCCCCCCCAAAAAAAGCAGTTCCCAAGTAGTTATGTAATAAACAGCCCAATCCTGAGATGCTTGACTGCCCATGCGAGCAGCGGTAGCCACGTGGCTACCGCTGCATCCCATGGCAGCTGCAAGAGGCTCCACAAGAGAAGGGGACGTTTGTCTCTTTCCCCACGGTCGGGGCTCAGAGTGGGCGATGCATCTACTTGCCTCGATGCCAGCTATTTAATAAAATGCTGTTTCGCTAACGCAGAGACAAGGGCCTCCATATTGGGCTGCATGGCCTGAAACTGAGGTTGGGATCCAGTGGCGAAAATCACTGCCATTCCTGACCCCCATACCACCCTTCTCCCCACCCAGAAACACCCTCCTGCCCTGCCCTTAACCAGCACAACACTGGCAACCAGTGCAGTCACTACCTCCAGTGTAGTGTTGCCGCCTCTGGGCTGTGGAGGCTGGATTTGGCCCGCACCTACGATAACCGCACCGTCATCGCTGGGAGTGCCTTTCAGCACTTTTGTGATGCCAGCACCGGCTGTACGCTCTTACCAGCGATGCTGTGGGGCTCAAGATTGGGCCCTAAATTGCTAAATGTTTCTCTGTCTCCAATGGGCTCACCGTCTTTAAAAAAGAATGACACTGGTAACAACCACTGGAAAAGACGTCATGCTGGGGTGAAGAGGAAGACAGTTGCTCTCCCCTTGCTAAATATAAGAGGACACCACTTAGCTGGCCAAATTGTGTTCTAACGAGGCATACAGGACTGTCCCCAACACTTCTTGGCTCATCTAGGTGAGAACTGTTGCCATTTTTGTGGTAGCCCACACACACTCAAATATGATCCAAAAGCATGAAGTGCACTTCATTGCTACAGATAATGTTGTGAGACGTGATCAGGCTTGATCCCAATTACTTGTTCTTGGTCCTAAGAGCATACATCAGCCATAGTGGTAGTGGCATTTATTATTAATACTTGATTTCTAGAACAGAATGCTGAGGCTCATCTCTCTCTCTGAAAATACCAATCTCTGCTCTAGAAGTGCTTCTCTTAGTCCTGAACGTGTCAGGACGCCCCACAATAATTATTGGCAAGAAACGCACACTCTGGGTTGTTCCAATTCCTTTCATCTTTTCTTACTCCGCTTGTTCTATGACTGAATCCTGGAATTGAAAACAGATGCTGGAGCAAAACTCTCATGAGTCCTAACACAAATGTAGCTCTCTGTATCAGCAACCTACAAGTTCTCCAATGTCTTATAGACCATTTCCAACAACTTTCCTCCTTCTATTAATGTATGCCAAAGGAGAAATGCTTCTCTTTCCCCATCGTTGTCCCAGTGTGTGCATGTGTATATTGCATGTCCTAGGCTTCATTGAGGCTCCAGAGATTTCTGTGGGCTGCATGCATTATAAATCTATGTGTGTTTAGCCATAGTTAAGTGAGGGTCCTCTCTCGACCACACAACTCCCAAGAGTTAACAAGAAAAAAATGCTCCTCTGCAAAAAGATACTTCATAACAACTAGAGTTGAGATGGCAGCTTAGATCTGGCAGTGAGAGATGGGGTGAGGAATCTTAGTATAGTATTACCACCGTGGGTGAGATACTAACTGAAGTGCTAAAGAGGCAGATGTCTCCAAACCCCAGCCCGGGGGCCAAATGCAGCCAGTGGTGTTATTCTGCCGGAACGCTGGGCGGGACATCCAAGTGATCGACAGCCCGCCTGTCGCGTTCCGCAGCGTTACGCCGTTTGTGTAACCAATTACGCCGCTTGCGTACGTTACGCAAACAGCGTAACGCTGCGGAACGCGACGGGTGGGCTGTCGATCACCCGGATGTCCCGCCCAGCGTTCCGGCAGAATAACACCACTGGCTGCAGCCCTCAGAGAGCCTCTATCCAGCCTTCAGCAAGCCTCTGGTCCTCTATGAGCCTCTGGCCCTCTCCACCTTGCTGCACCCTCCAAGCTGTGCTCTGGTTGTGTGCGGAGAGTATTCTGAGGGCCCTTAGAATGCCTCCGAAAGGCCAAAAATAATCACTTCCTGGTTTTCCCAAAGACCTGGAGTGACATTTTTAGGCCCTCCAAAGGCAACTTTCTGAGGATCAGGGAGGCGTCCCCAGCACTCCGAACATGCTCTGGGTGTTTCCTTCCCTGTGATCTGCTGGCTCTGAGATATTTACTTCAGCAATTTTAAATAAGCTGCTTGTGGGATGGGAGATGGGAGTACATTAAAACATATGCTATATTTCTATAGTGTGTATTAGTGGTTGAAGGAATCCTAGAACTTCGAGCCCATTCATTCATTCATCTAAGTTTTGTCTCTAACGTATGTATTTAAATGTTATACTTAAATTCATTCATTGGCCCTCAACACTGTGCCAGATATTTGATGTGGCCCTCCAGCTAAAGTTTGGAGACACCTGCTATAGACTATTTATTTTACAGGACTATTTATTTTCTTGCAGAGGCAGATTGCTACTGTTAACAAGAAAAACTAGAAGTAGACGGTGACCACATTATATAGCCAAGCAGATCCTGCAATGAGGGAGCGCACCTTCCTTACGATGCCCCACCAGCATTATAGCCATCTGCGAAAGTTTAGGACAATTGAACAGAGACTGATGTCTGGGTTCCTCCCTGCATCTCCATTTCCTGAGTATTTACTGGAACTGAGTTGGACGTGGATTAATCATTCTATTCCAGCTTCAAGCCGTGGAAGGCTCTATGCTGCAGACCACAAGACTAAAACAGGCCAGCAGCGCAAATGGGCCAGGAAGGAGCTGGCTGAACAAAAATAGCAGCAACCAGAATGCGGATGTTGTAGGAGCCCATAAGCCATTCCCAGGATTGTAGTCAGAGGGAAAGGGAATTGGGCCTGGAACAGCAGGAGTCCAATTATGCTTTATGGTCCACTGTGCTCATCTCCTGTACATGGAGTAAAATTAGCACTTCTAGGGTTTATGTGCACAAGTGCATTTTTCCAACAATACAAGAGCCTTGGGGTTTTTTTCCTTGCTCAAGCTCCCATGCCACCGGCATAATTAAAAGCAAGTGTGCTGCTGGAATCTGCCCATTTATTAGCAGCAGGTGACTTGTTGCTAAGCTCTCTGCCTGCCTAGCTGTTTCTCAATTTAATTTTCACCCACTTTTAGTTTTAGCAAAAACTGACACAAATGCAGAGGAACATGAATGCTAAAGCCAGTTAAGCACTTCCTACTCCAATCAGAAGAATAAGGGGGACCTCCCCGACCCCCCATAAGGACACTGCTGAGCCACTCCTGCTACTTCTCAAATAAACAGAAACTGACCCCTCACCTGTATCAATCACCTTTCAGGCAGGGGTGCGGACGAAGGATGGTGATGCTCTTTGCTCCAATGCTGCCTAAGCGGGGATTATTTAGTTAAAATCAAAGGCACAGTAGCATCTGAGAGCGATTAGACATGACAACCCACGTGAACGAGGCAAGCAAGAACCAAAAGATAATTCGTTTATTTAAAAGCCAGAAGAAAGTGAATTAAGCCAAATGGGGAAATTGGGCAAGGGGTAGAAGTGCAAGCAGGTTGATAGAACATGCCTGAACTTGGCCAGACAAACACAAAGGAAAAGCTTTACCAAATTAGGCACTGTAACTAGTCATGTCCAGCAGATGGAGCTGAGGTGCTACTAAAAAGCAAAGCACACACACTTTGGCCCAATCTCTCCAACATTCCAACACTGATGCAGCAGTGCCAATATGGTGTGCACTGAATCTTGCAGTGAGAGCGCAGTCACAGAGGCTTCCTCAAGGTAAGGGAACATTTCTTTCACCATTTTTTTAAGATTGTGAGCCCTTTGGGGACAGGGAGCCATTTAACTAATTAATAATTATTGCTGTAAATCACTTTGTGTTGAAAATCAGTATATAAATACTGTTGATTGATTGATTGTTCCCTTGCCCTGTATCTCCTTTACAGTTGCATCAGCACTGGAAAGTTGGATAGGACTGGGCCCAAAATTAGCACATTGTAAAACTGGAGGCTTGGAGTAAAAAATAAACAGAAGAAATGAATTCCCTGATATGTCCAGCTAGGATTGCAGTACCTACTTTGCATTGTCCCAGGAATCCCAGTCCCTGCACTTACTATAGAGCAAGTAGTTCATGCCATCCATGAACCAACACTAGATACCATGGCAGACTTTGCAGAAACACACACATGCATCTCTGTGCTTGAACGTAAGTGTCCTGGGGTTGATGGTGTCATACGGTTACCTGATTGGAGGAGTGGAGTCCACATGGCCTATCCATCCCACCCTTTTGTTCAGATAGACAGATCTGGCTGCCCAAATGGTAGGTACATATCGATCAGTAGGAGGGTAAGCTATTCCAGACAAGGAGAACCACCCTGAGTCTGCAAGAGCACACAGCTGACTGACGATGTCTAATCAAGCAAAAGGACAAAGGCAGTGGCTGTCTCAGTCACTTTTCAACTGCTGAGCCTGTATAGGAGCACCTGTTAGAAGTGTCCAAAAACAAGGGGGGGAACCCATGGGTTTAGACTATACTATACCCATGGGTTCAGACTATACTCCTGAAACTGCAGAGAAAGATTTAGGGCCCAATCCTATTCAACATTTCATACAACAGAGCATGTGCTGTATCTTGCAGTGGAGAGGGAGGGAATCATGGAGGCCTGCTGAAAGGAATGCTTGTTCCCTTACCTTGGGGCTGCATTGTGGCTGCATCAGTGCTGGAAAGTTTGATAGGATTGGACCATGTATGTTAGAAAAGGCATTCCTGATGGGTTTTGCAATGATCCGAACATGCTCAGAGAATATTAATGTTGATGCCCAAGCAGTTCCTTTATGCAGTGTCATCGTTTCCAAGCAAATCTATTAAATATCCAGTATTTTTTTTTAAACTTTAAAAAAGGAAATACTTGGCAGTTTTGGACCCATTCACAGACTCCAGGATGTGGGTGGTGTTTTTTTTTCCCCTGTCCAGGAGCCCTGGTATAGCAGCTTCACACGCACAGAAACTTGTTTTGACATACAAATCATTCTCACTGGAGTTGTCAGCATTTTTCCAGTAGAACTCTAGTGCCTTTAACAGATGTGCAATGACAAGAAACTCATTGTCACGCTGCTGCAAGTAGCAGAGAAGCCCCTGCCCTGGCAAAAGAAGAAACCCCACTCTGTGCTCTATCGGACAGGCCCATAGAATTTTCTCAATAGTCATATATTTCTGAAAACGTTTAGAAATGTTACAGCCCCTCTGCCGTACATAATTCCCCCTCCCCCCCTTCTCTCTCTCACACACACACACAAATACATCTTCCTGCAGTGGTTCTTAAACCTTTCAGACTGGGACCCACTTTTTAGAATGGCACACTTTTCTGGACCTTCCGGAAGTGATGTCATTAACCTGGAAGTGATGTCATAGCCAGGAGTGGCATAATCAAGCAGGAAGTGTCATCATTGTGCCATAGTAAAATGACACTCTTGGAATACAACTGGACTGCAGCAATTGCACAACCATGAAACATCCCTGACAGAAAGCAAGATTAGGACAAAATATTACGTAAAAGCACTGAACTAAAAACAAAATTAAAAACCCTCACTTGAAAATTCAAACTGGTAACACTCACAAAAGGAATTTAGCAAGAATAAGATCTGCGGCTTCCAAGATGGCTTCTTCCAGCTTTCCGTAACCCTCCAGATAACATGTCACAACCCACCAAGTTGGTCCTGACCCACAGTGAAAAAACACTATCCTCTAGGAAATATGGCATCAGAAACTCCAGGAATACTTTCAGGCAGTGGTGTCATCTACTCCACAGTAGACGGTTCGCTGGGCGGGAGTAGGGAGTGATTGACAGTCCGTCGATTCACTTCCGGTTTCTTCGCGTGCCCCGCGCGGCTTTCCCTCGCCTCGGAGGGGGCGCGCCGGGTGCCTGGGCGAGCAGGCGCCCCCTCCGAGGCGAGGGAAAGCCGCGCGAGGCGCGCGAAGAAACCAGAAGTGAATCGACGGACTGTCAATCACTCCCTACTCCCGCCCAGCGAACTGTCTACTGGGGAGTAGATGACACCACTGCTTTCAGGTACACCAAACGCTGTGTGTATTCCATTCATGTGAGGGAGTTTAGTTCTATACCTAATTAATTGTTAAACTGCTGGTTTTTAACCCATCTGCCTGACTTTAGTTTCACATGCCACAGAAGGAATATGGGCCCCCTATTTGACTGCATTTGAGTGTCATCACATTGTGCAGTATTCAGGGACAGTGAATGAACTGTGCCCTGTTTCTCCACAATATGGCCTCCCAACCACTGCTGTAGATCTGGGTTAGGAACCCTGCCAATAATTAGAATATAAACTGGTAAATAAATTGGTTAAATTACTAGCACCTATAAGTAGGCTTACCAGATGTCCCATTTTGACCGGGATTATCCCAGTTTAGGGAGGTTGTCCCACTATCCCGCCTGGTTTGAAGGTCTATCCCGGTTTGGCCTGCCATTTAAAGTGGAAGTGTGTTTTTGTTGCTCATCAGGAAGACTAGGAGGACTGCCAAGCAGAGGTGGGAGGGACACTAAAGCGATGCTGCTTGGCATTGTGGAAGTGAGGAGACCATGTGAGGTGGAAGACTGCCAAGCAGAGGTGGGAGGGGCACTAAAGCGCACGGGCAACTTGCTTTGCATGTGGACTGTGAGGAGGCCAGCCAAAGACTGCTGAGAGGAGCACTGCAATGTGTGCTTCTTTGCCTTTGGAAGTCAGGAGCCAACAGAGAAGTAAGTAAGCAAGCAGCTGTGGAGGCTTTTCAGCTGGGCTACTTTCAGCTTGAAATGTGGAATGTGCATGAATGGAGAGGGGAGGCATTCATTAATCTCAGGAATGGAATCAGGAATGGATGCTGGTGAGACTGGGGGGGGGGCAGCCAGAGTCTCGCATTCAGCTGGGCTGATCTTTTTCAGATCCAAACGTTAAAGCAACAGCAGCAGCAGCCCCCTGTGTGCTCAGTACGTTGCGCTCTCTCACTCACTCACTCTCTGCATCCAGGAGCCAGGGGACTGCAGAAGGGTGAGAATATGTACAAGCAGAGAGGGGAAGCCTAGGTGCCTTTAAAGGGGGATTGGACATAGTAATGAAGGAAACGTCCATTGCACACTACAGGCAGTGATGGGTATGTTCAACCTCCCCAGCTGCATCCCATGCCAGGGCCAGGCAGCCCAAGGCAAGCTTCAGGGCCTCAGCGGGGAGGCTCTCACTCCAGCAGGCAAAGAGTGGCACCCCGAGTGGCAGGCCAGCAGCCCCAGCCCCAGCAGGGAGAGGGACTACTCCGGAGGCAGGCAGGCAGGCAGGCCGGGAGAGTGGGGAACAAGCCACAGCTGACACAGTAGCTCCAGCCGAGGGAGAGGCAGAGCTACAGCCTTTAAAAACCCCAGTGGCCTGTGATGAGGGTCAGTGGGGCCTGGGCTATTGGCAGACCTCTGACAAACCCAGGAGAGAAGGAACTATGATGATGCAGCAGCCCCCTGCCCTCTCTTCACTGAGTGAGGGAGACCCTTTGTAAGGTGGGTCAGGCTTCACCTAACTTGCTTGTGGGTCTGCCTGACTATTACAGACTGAAGTTCTGCTGGGGTCCTGTTTACCTCCCTGGGGCCTGGACAGCCCTCTTTGGGGTCTCTCTGATTTAGCAGCTTCCCTCCCCCTGCATGTACTTCCCCAGCTTCAGCAATGGGGGGGGGGGGGGAGAGAGCAAAGTGTGGTTGGCTGTGTGTAGTTGAGAGACTCCTTCAGAATAATGTTTTTTTATTTGCAATTTTCTGTGAGTAAGAAACAGTGAAAGTTGTTTACATTAGAACTACGTTTCTCTTTTTTATTCAAATAGTTTAAGGTGTGCAGAAATAATTTGTAACTGCATAATTTTATATCATTTCTGACAACCATGGGAGGGACACTAACATTATGGTGGAGTGGCACTTTCAAGATTTTCTACATCAAAAGTAGAACATGCTGTGTTGTGGGTTGGCCACCCTTGGTTTAAAGAGAGGCACCAAAACTGCAATGGGGAAAAGGACTTTGTTAGATGAGTGTGAGTGCCAGTGAGATGAGGAAGAAACCACAGGGGAGGATTGGGATGCAGGTGCATTCAAAGGGGCATGTGCATGGGTTCCTTTGTTTGTGTTCCATGTGGCATGCCAGGGAGGCAAAGCACTGCCACTGCTCTTATCCACAAATATTAGAATCCCATTCAGCCCCATCAGAAGCCCTCCTGGGTAAGTGCACACAAGACCAGTGGCCTCATCTTAAGATGATTTGTTTCCCCTCCCACCTGGGTACTGCTCTCCCTTTCTCTATCTCTCCGCTAGGTTCCCTCTATAACTCTGGTCTCTCCCCCCAGCAGGCCTGAGTGGAGTGCAGGGGGGGGGGCGGAAGGAAGTGCCACAGCATGGACCTTGGCATTACCCAGGCAGGCCAGCTCTTGTTTAGTGCAGAGCTCAGACATCTCCTTCCTGAGTGGCAAGAGGTGAGCTGGTGGGTGCCACACCTTAGTGCTGGGGGTACCTCCAGTCATTTTCACACCTGGAACACAGCTGCCTTCTGGCCTTTACCTGCTTGTGGCCTGATGACACTTCAGGCCTGGCACCTGCTTTACACCTGACAACAAGCAGGGAGATGGGAGAGACTGCTATAAGAAACTTCCAGCAAACCCTGAGAGAAATGGCACCCTTCCCAAATGTGCCACATACCCCAAGTCACAAACCCTTCTTATGCCTCTCTTATTCACTTGGTGGGTTGCCTTCCCCTTCTCTTCCCCCCCCCCCAAGACTGCCTGCTAAATAAATTCACCTGGGGCCCAATTTGATGCATGTCTACTCAGAAGTAAACCCCATTATAGTCAATGGAACTTACTCTACTGTGGATAGGACTACGGCTTTGGTGGGCCATCTCCCCTTTTCTCTGCAGCCTGCTGGGTTTCCCCAAGTGAATTTCTCTCATTCTCCCTAGCAGGTGGGAAGGGTAGGCTTGCTCTTCTCAAATATCTTACATTGCAGTTTTTCAAACTTTGAATGATTCTCAGGGGGTGGTGGCAAGTTTTGGTGTGTGTGTGTGTGTGCGTGTACACCAGCCTGCCTACTCCTGCGCAGGTTAGGATTGTGTCCTGATACTCTTAGGTGTTAAGTCCCCTTAGGACTTGGTCTTGGTTCAAGGGGATCATGACTGGGGGGGGGGTCCACGACAGGGTTGCAGATGAAGACCAGACGAGTTGTTCTTAGGCCTGGGAATGTGCTTTGTGAAGTCTGTAAAGGAACGACAGCATAATAACTGCAATGTCTGAGGCGTGACAGGAAAACCAAAGCTCCAGCAAACTTTGCAGACAAATTCCAGGCCCTGCCCCAAGTGGGAGTCCTGACCCATGGTGGGTTTGAGGAGGGAACAGGCTGGGGCTGGGACCGATGCCGAGAATAACACTAGGAAGTCTCAAGGTCTGGGCGGCAAGTTCTGTTTGCTTGCTTGAAGGCCTCTGAATCCTCTCAGCAGCCCAACCTTGGCATGTACACAGGGTCACTTCCTATTATTCTGGATTAATTAATACAGCCCTGCTTTGGTTCCTGCTCCTGCCAAGAGCTTTCACATGCTACCCCCTTGCAGTAACGCTGTTTATACAGCCAGTCTTCCAAAGAAAACATGGCTGTCCCGAAGCCCACTGCATGCATATGATGAAAAGCTGCTCTCAGTAGAAAGTTTATTTTGCCAAGCACCCCTTCCCTGTGGCACCTTCAGCCAGAGAATAGCTGCTCCTTTGACTCCGCGAGTGCCAGATGTCTCCTTCCCTTCAGCCATGCCCCGTGCATAGGACAAGGCCCTTGTGTGCGCACTCTGTGGTAGGCGGGTGGGCAGAGATCAGCGAAACAGAACGCAAATCTGTCCTGCATCAGCCCAAGGGCACTATTTCATAACCATTTCCTCCCCAGGCTCAGGGAATGTGTCTGTAGTTCAGGGGCATAGCTAACTAAAGCGTAGCCCAATGCAGAGGGCAAAATGTTGCCTTGTGAACAACAGGAAGTGATGACACCGTTATATTTTCTTTATCTCTCTTTTTTTTTTTTTTTGGCCAAAACGTTTGATTGAATAAAGATATTACATTCTGGTTTGTCTCATTGCATTGTGCATGAAATTCCACATCAAATTATATCTAACATGACAGTATTATTCCTAATAACTTCGAGTTTTAAACTGCAATTTTTACTTGACAGTTAGATTTCTATTTTCAGGTTTTGGGGCCATAATTTTTGATAGGGTGAAGATATTACACTCTGGTTTGTTTCATTGCATTCTGCATGGGCAGCGCAATCCTATTGCGCCCCTTGCATCAGTGCTACGTCATAGTGTCAACGCAAGGGGCGGCGGGCTGACGCAGGGGCGCCAATCGGCACCTCTGTGTCGGCGCTCGAGCAACAGGACCGGCGCTGCCTACAGCCTGCGCTGAGCCTCTCGTGTGTCGGCTGAAGCCAGCCAACCCAAGGGAGGCTCTGCATGGAGGCGGCAGTGGGATTGGCAGCAGGAGGGAAATTGTGGGCGGGGAAAGGGCGGGCTTGGGAGATGGCCATACGGCCGCATCCTAAGCCCATTCGGGAGGCTGTGCGGCCCCAGTCCAGGCCGTGCAGTCTCCTCAGATCTCCGTCTGCTATTTAGTAGATCCAAGGAGCGCATAGGGGAGGGGAGGCACATGCTCCCTTGCCGTGGGGTGGCTCCAGTCTCTCCTAAGCAGCGTCAGATATGGCACTGGCCCATTGGTCTCACCAGTCCGGCACTGCTTGGGATTGCGCCCTACATTACCTTCCCAATGGTATATAATAGAATGGCATTACTCATCCATACCAAGGTTTTCACAATTTTGACTACTAGTGTCCAGTTCATCTTGTTGCCCCCCTAAATCTTGGTGCCTGATGAAGTTGCACCCCCTGCACTTCTTTAGCTACACCCCTGCTGTATTCTTCCCCCTTTTCTCCTCCCATCCCCACCAGCTGCAGAGAAAAGATCCAGCAGGGTGAAGCAGAAAGGAGACTTTTTAACCTTTGCCCTACCCATCCAAGATCACCCTGAAATTGGACTGGCCTAAAGGGAAGGGGGAACATGCAAAGGAAACTGCAGAGTGGAGCCTCCAGAAACTGAGCAGGGCTTGGGTTGAATCCAGGCGTGGCACCGAGAGGAAAGCATCCTTTCACCTCCCAGGCACACCCTGCAAGAAAGATTTTAACAAGGGTCCACGTTTCATCCAAGTGCTCAGCCATGATACCTGTGCACCCACTTTCACCTGCCGCTAGGCTAAAGTTGGAGATTGCCGCATGCGCACGCACGCACGCACACTGAACTGCGAGGAACCTCATTGGCACACAATAAGATCTCCCGGCAGCCTCCTTTCACAGTGATAGCACCCAGGGCTCTGTTTCTCTTGTAGCTCAACTGGGTGCTCAGTGACCCTCTCTGTATCTTCCCTACCCCTGAGCAAGAATACTTACTACCTGTGCAGTATTGTTGCCTCCTTTTTGCTGTGACATGCTGGGCTTTTCACACGTTACACAGGAACAAACCTACCCTTCCCCTCAAGTGAACCCTTACATAACATTTGAAGGGGAAGGAAGAAGAAAAGAATATTGTACTGAAATTCAGCCAAGGTGGTGTCTATCCATGGCTATTTGCCATGTCATTTAAAAAAGGAAGTTGCCATTCAGAGGCAGTACTTTGGACTACCACATACTGGGGACCAAAACACCTGGATGACAAAGTGGGGACTGGATGCACCTTTGGTCTGATCCAGCAAGGCATATCTTTTGTTCTCAACAGAATCTAATACACCCTTAAACCAGCTTTAACCAGGGGTATCAGCCACCAAGCATTTTGCCCACCAAAGCATGCATGATAAGCGTCTCTCGGTTAACCCAATTGAGATTTACGGCTCCATTGCACATTCCTGCATGGTACTGCTGCGCAGGGGCAGACTATATTCCACCCCTACCCTTTCCCAGCATGCACTGCTCCTTGCACTGATGGGTGAGTGCGGGCTTTGGTCTTCTCCCCCAGCCCCAGCAGGCCGAGATGGTGCGCTTTGACAACATGCTTTATGGCATGATGCATGTTTGTGACATTCTGCGCTGGAAGAGCAGTCGCTCCACTGGTGCGGAGGCATCGAATGTTTGTGCCGTTCATGTCTATGAAGAAGCCATGCAGGAGAGTTCTTTTGGGAACTGGTGAGGCTGGGAGGATGGAAGCAAGCCACCCAAGGAGAGGCCACATCATGAAGCTGGAAGACCTTTGGTCCTGGTAGAATGGTCTAGCAAAATAGGAAAGGATGGCCATAATTTGGTAATACAAGGACTCAAACTGGAGGACTCCTCCACCACCACCACAGTGGAATTAAAAAGGACTAGGAACTGCAATGCTGGTTCTCCTCCTGCTGGAAAGCAGCGGCTTCCGCAGTCCTTCCATCCAAGTTCCACCCACCCAGCTGTCCCTGCTGCCAGCTGAAATGTGCCTAGTTTGCAGGTTTTATGTAAAGGCAGAAGCTAAGAAAATGTCTTTGGCAGAAAGCTGGGCTGAGGGGATGTTTCAGCTCCTGTTTTTACAAGGCACCCTCCACACCCAGTTGCCAGAGGGTTGCATGGCAGGCTCTCTGTCTGTGAGCATTCCCTCGAAGCATGCCAATGTAAAGCGGCACACACTGTTTAAAGTAGGTTGCAGAGACTGGAGCCAAAACAAAACTTCCGTTCTTCTTTCAATAACTTAGAGGGAGTCTCTCTCTCAGAGCACAATCCTAACCTGTAGGCCAGCAAATTTGGGGCAGTTCAAGGGCCACCATATAGTATGTTTGGACCGCTCTCGAAGACATAGAGGCACGCTCACAGACGTGCGCCATCCTTCCTGACACCGAGAGCGCAATCCTAACCTGGAGTTAGGCCAGCACAGTTAGGCCAGCAAAGTTTGGCCAGCACAGGGGACACTGTAAAGTATGTTTGAACGACTCTTGGAGACAAAGAGGCCAGTACACAGACGTGCACCATTCTCCCTGACTCCAAGAGTGGTCCAAATGTGCTTTACCGTGTCCCTTGTGCCAGATAAACTTTGCTAACCTAACTGTGCTGGCCTAACTCCAGGTTAGGATCGCGCTGTCATTCTCTCTTTCCCCCGCTCCAAGCAATTCAGTTCATTGAGGCAATATAGCAGCAATATAGCAGTTAATTCGCACAAATGAAATTATCTACCATACTGGTCTCCAGTGCAGAAGAGCAGGTTCGATACTTCCCTGATGCTAAAGCAGGTAATAAGGTGTCGGGGAAGCCCTGTTTGCCACCAGCTCCCATTTTATAGCTTCTTGTTCAGTGCAATTGGAAGCTTAGCCATGAATTGCTCCATCACTAGTCAGCGTCTGCTCCTGGGGAAAGGGAAACTGGAATTAACCACTTCCTTGCAGTATTAATTCTTTAAGTTATAGAGAAACAATGCTATTTTGCTATAAAGAAAAAAAATACATGGAGCCTATTAATTCTACCAGCACTTCATTAAGGGGCAATTCTACCACTATCACCAGTTAAGGGGCAATTCGTGCCTAATCCACCAGCCGCACTGAACAGAAAGCAATACAATCAGGCTGCACCAAATAGGAGCCCCAATTGTTTTTAAAGAGAAATGCAGCTTGGAAGGCTCTGACTGAAGAGTGGAGAAGCAGTGGGTAGGGAGGGGGCACTTAACCGTTCCCCTGCTTCCATTTTCCTATTCTCTCCCCCCAGCCATTTTCTGCTATGAGGTTTCAAATGTGTTTGCAAGAGCAAACACCTTTAAAATCCATTGCGGGGAGCGGGGGGGGGGGAATGTGAAGCGGCGGTGTGAAAGGAGTGAAGCATTGCCCACGACTTCTCCACTGTCCAGCCTCATCCCTTAAAGCAATTTTGCTGAGGGTGCAATCCTATCCCACTGGCAGCGACATAGCTGTGCCAATGGGGCATGTGCTGCATCCTGCTGTTGGGAACCAGTCACGGCGGCCTCCTCAAGGTAAGGGCATGTTTGTTCCCATATCTCAGAGTTGCATTGCCCTTACCCTGGTGCTGGAACGTTGGTTAGGATTACACCCTAAAGTACAGTACAGCAAGATGCGTTCTAGGACCCACATTTGCACCGAAAGAACAGTTAGTCCCAACATGACAGCATAATGTGCCTTTACAAATCTACCACAGGAGGCCCACCATTCTTGCATAGTCTCATACACCAGCCTGACAGTGCAGTCCTATGTGTGCTTCCTCAGAGGTCAGTGTCGCTGGTGGGCGATGCTTCTAAGCCGGGTCTTCTGGCTATAGAACTCTTCTTCCCAATCCTCAGTACAGAGCAGAGGAGGAAAAGTTCCCTCCCCACAGATGCCGACTTTGCAGCCCTGGCTACGCTGCACTTCATTTGCCACTGGGACAGGTTAAAACAAACCTCGCTAGGACCCAGCCTGGTATTCATTAAGCCGACTCTCCATTTCCTCCAGCATTTTCCATCTGCATGAGGGGTGGGGCGGGGGACGAGGTGGAGGGGAAAGTGGGGCTCCTGTCTAGCTTTCATCTAAGAGGGACCTTTCCCTGAAGGCAGCGTCACTGCATTCCACAGTGCAAGTTTGGTCTGCAGTCCAGCAGCCAGTGCGGGCCCACATTGTAACCCTCCAGGGCCCGATGGAAAAGTGAGTCGCCTGGGAGCAAAGAGGGCCGTACATAAAGTTCCCACTTCTATACTACACATAACAGAATCAACCCAGCATCTCAAAACAAAATGGTTCGGAGAAACGTAAGGGTGCAATCCTAACCCACTTTCTAGCCCTGACATAGCTGTGCCAATGGGGCGGGTTCTGTATTCTGCAGTGCAAAAGTAGTCATGGAGGCCTCCTCAAGGTAAAGGAATGTTTCTTCTTTGCATTGCCCTTACCTTGGTGCTGGAACGTTGGTTAGGATTGTGCCCTGAATACGTTGTCTAATTGCAGGCTTATTTTCACTTCAACACACCAGTCATGCTGGGTCTCAGTCGAGATCATGACTGTGTTGTCAGAATGGGGGGGGGGGTTATGGGAGGCTTTTAACTGCTGACATGGGGTAGGGGCTGGTGCTTTTTAATGAAACAATTCTTATTTTGATCCAATTTAACTTATTGGGTATGTTTTTTTTTATAGCTTACTTGTCTTTATAATGTTCTTTGTAGCTCAGTCGCTAAGTCGTGTCCGACTCTTCGCGACCCCATGGACCACAGCACGCCAGGCCTCCCTGTCCTCCACCAGCTTCCAGAGTTCGCCCAATTTCATGTTCGTCGCTTCAGTGACACTGTCTTACCATCTCATCCTCTGCCGCCCCCCTCTCCTTTTGCCTTCCATCTTTCCCAGCATGAGGGTCTTTTCTAAAGAGTCCTCTCTTCTCAGGAGGTGGCCAAAGTATTTGAGCTTCAGCTTCAGGATTTGTCCCTCCAAGGAGCAATCAGGCTTGACTTCCTGTAGGATTGACCGATTGAATCTCCTTGCAGTCCAGGGGACTCTCAAGAGTCTTCTCCAACACCATAATTCGAAAGCATCTATTCTTCGGTGCTCTGCCTTTCTTATGGTCCAGCTCTCACAGCCATACATTGCTACTGGGAAAACCATCGCTTTGACTATGCAAACCTTTGTTGGCAGGGTGATGCCTCGGCTTTTTATTAAGTTGTCTAGGTTCGCCATAGCTTTCCTCCCAAGAAGTAAACGTCTTTTAATTTCATGGCTGCAGTCACCATCTGTGGTGATCTTGGAGCCCAGGAAAATAAACTCTGTCACTGCTTCCATTTCTAGTATAATGTTATAGTATTGTTTTATTTCAATATTGTATTGATATTTTATTGTGGGAGGCACCTTGAGAGCCCCTAAGTGGGGGTGGAAAGGTGGGAAATAAATAAATCTTTTCCATTCGTACCCTTTTCCTGCGGAAAAATCCCTGTGTGATTTCTATACTCCCACCAAGGTGCTAGTTGGCACACTGTGCAAGTTTACCATTGCAAGGGGGGGTGCAGAGCCCCCCCTGGTAAAAACTGTTCAATGTCTTGGCAACTTTCACTCTTCGCATTTTGAGGTTGTCCCTCTGGAAAAAAAAAATGGGATGCAAGAGATGCTAATGTTGAGAAGCTCCAGTATGGGACTGAGAAGCCATTGCCACATCCCTCCAATTGCCATTCCCAAAACCATTAATTTCAGTCGAGCTGCACCCCTATGACTGGCCCTGCCAGTGCTATGAAGTGGAAAGGAACTGTCACAGTAAGGAACTGTCACAGTGTGTGATAGGTGACTGCTCCCCTCGTCTCTCTCACTTCTCCCCATTCCTGCCCATGGAAGGAAACATGTTAAGAAACAGATGCTAATTTCCTCCGGCTTCCTGGGATTTATTATACACAGTGGTGGAGAGGGGATATGGTTTACGTGATTATGAAGACGATGCTGGCAGCATTCCTTTATAATCAGAACCTTGTTCCGGGACATCAGACATCCGTCATTACAAAGGAGACGGCTCTGTCCACAGTTAATTGGAGGTATTTTCTAATCTCCAGCCATCTACTCTCAGATCTTGTGGCAGTGAAGAAAGATGAAAAGGCTCAGAACTGATTTATGCATGAAAGTTTGTACTCTTCATTTCTGCAGCTAATTCATGCAGGTCAGATGATGAGCCTCCATCTTGATGCTTTGTAAAAGGATTTGCTGCAGGCTGTAGGGACGTGGTGGTGCAGCGGGTTAAACCACTGCTGCTGGGCTTTCTGACTGGAAGGTTGGGAGTTCAAGACTGCGCGACAGAGTGAGCTCCCGTTGCTTGTCCCAGCTCCTGCCAATCTAGCAGTTTGAAAGCATCTAAAAATGTCAGTAGATAAATAGGGACCACTTCAGTGGGGAGGTTATGGCGTTCCATGCACTACGGCGTATAGTCATGCTGGCCACATGACCACGGAAGCTTGTCCTAGGACAAATGCTGGCTCTTTGGCGAAATAAGCACCGCCCCCTACAGTTGGTCACGACTAGACCATTCGGTCATGGGGAAACCTTTACCTTAAAGGGTAGCAGAGATGTCCGGCTGCAGAGCAGGCTGTAATGCAGAGCTTTCATAGTATGCCCGATCACTGTTTGCATGATCACCTGGTTGCCCAGGTCTCTGCAGAAATCAGGTGTAAGGATGTTCACCGTGCTTCAAGATGTACCTTGAAAAAACCCCAAAACCAGATTCTAGAAAGGCAGACAAAAAGACTGCCATAAAATATTTCAGTGAGCAGCTGTCACAGGCCGTGAGGTCTTGAAATTAGAGTCGAGTCAATTCAGGAGTCTCTGCGCCCCCTCCATGACTTGACTCCTGCACACTCCCATGGTGACTCGGCCCCTGATTACTCGAGTCTGTTTTTGACTCAAGTCTTTTGGACTTGCAACATCTGTGATTTACTTCCAGCATGCTAACCACTCCACCATGCTGGCTTTCTAACATCTGATGCAAAGAAACAAATTCTTAAAGTGGAGAATCTATTTCAAAGTAGATTTTTCTAAATAGAAAAAAAACCCAATCCATTAGGTGGTGACATGAAGCCGTGTGTGTGTGTGTCTTAATGTCCTGGCTCTCTACAAATTGCTTCTGTAGAATTTACTGGCTTTTGGTAGCTATAGCTAGGGTTACTACATACAAACAGGGACAGAGTGCCTAAACCTTTAACCACTGTATAGAAGAGGGAACTTGGGCAGGTGCAGCTCATCATGGAAGGGTTTCACAAGCAGCACCTGCCCAAATTCCCTCTTCTATACAATGCTTAAAGGGTTAGGCACCCTGTTTTTTATCTGGTAACCCTAGCTATAGCCCCACCCTTTGGCCAAGCATTCATAAGAGCCAGAATAGCTCAATCTGGTAAGGGGCTAATCTAGCTCCTATAGCATGAGTTAGAGATCTTGAGGTTGTTGTTTCAAATCCCTGATGGAGTCAGCAAAAATATTTTTTTTTTAAAAAAAGAAAGAAAAGGGGCAGATTGCATGAGGCAGGAATCATGATGCAATGCAAAACTAATTTAAATGCATGGGGAACCCCTGCAAATCCCCTAAATAAATTAAAAACGTGTCTTTTGGAGAGCCAACCATATGGAACCTGGCAGCAAAATTCAGCAAAATGCTGGAGTGCAGGGAAATCAATGCGATGGTTCCCACTGAATCGAGTTGCTGAATTGACTCGGCCTTTGCAAGTCAGTGTCCCAAGTCATGACTCGGGTGGAGCCACTGATATGCGAGACTTGAGTCTCATGAGAATCAGGCCAAATCATGAAAATGAGTTAAAATTCAAGTCACTACCCCCCCCCCCAATCTCTGGTCATAGGCACTTTTTGAATCATGCCCTCTTAAGAAGTAACACACTTGCTCCCTTCATCTCAAGATCCAGAGCTATTTTGCACTGAGAGAGAGAGAGAGAGAGAGAGAATATAATATATGTGGTGTATTACTTTTTAAAATAATATTGCTAGGCAATCCATTCCCCCATTCTGCAACAATACCCTTCCAGATCATTTTATTATTATTGAAAATCCTTTTTTCCTAGTAACCAGTATACAGAAGTGCTTCTGCTCTCCTGCAGCTAGAATGAATCTCTCCCTTTCTTCATTCCCCCCATCCTACAGAAAGATGCACCTGATAGAATTCAGATGTCTGCAGGTGGGTGCACAATTATAATGCTCACATTGTAGTCATGAAATTGTCAAGGGCAAGAGGCAGAATCAGGACTGATGTCACCGTTGTTGTAATCGAGTGGTTTCTATTGCGTCATTGAGATCATCTGAATGTAGCCTTATTAGAAGAGAAGAACATGATTTTCTAGATAACAGTGCAAGCATGAGAAATCAAGGGGCACCACAACAAAGGTGTTTGCATAACTATAAAGGACTAATCCAGAATATTCAGGAATGCTACCTTACCAATATGCTTCCCTTGAAGAGGCAAAAATATCTTGCAGTCATCTAAGCATACCAGAGGATGGGTATCAGAGATAAATCATGCCCAGTCTCTGCCTAAAATCTAGGCACTGCAGTGGTTCGGAAAGACTGCCCTGCCAAGTCAGAAGTCCTGCTTTTCCTAGAAGTGGTAAAATGCCATCTGCCTCTGCTCCACAAGGCCCCAGTTGTGTTGTCACCCTGCGATTCCCTCCCCTTCTACCTCCACTCAGGACTCGGGCACCAACTGCAGAGGGCAGATGCTTGAAGGCCTCTGGCGACCTGTAATTAAACCCTCCAGAGACCACTTAGGGAATGATTAATTGCACAGAAAGTGCTGTGTTTAGTGCAGTTAAATTTAAATGTGTTTACTGGGATATAAAACCACAATTGAGAAGGAACTCCCACTCTGAGCTCTAGCGACCCCAGGTGCAGGAGTTGGGCAAAAGCCCTGCCCCAAGAGACTCTCTGGAGGATTTATAACTTTTCTAGACCCTCTGGAGAAAAGGGAAGAGGGCCAGTTCTGTGACAGGCATGGAAATGTGAGTGAGCAGCCAGGTACCCCAGTAACAAGGCTCAGGACCCTGGTAGCAAAGCCTAGTTTTGGAATGCTACCTAGGTAGCATCAAGTGTACAGTTCTCATGAAGAATGCAGTGGCATCGTGGGGGGCGGTGGGGGGCAGGCCACACCTGGTGACGCGCATGGGTGTGTGTGACACCACCAGGGACCAAAATTGCTACAATCGCGGTTTTAAAAGATAATACCATCATGCTATACATCATTTGGGTGTGGAATTTCACCCTGAATTCAATGAAAGAAAACTGGAGTGTAATATCTTCATTCTATCGAACGTTATGGCCAAAAAATTAAAAATTGAAAATACAACTTTTTATGTAAAAAAAAATCACGATTTTTAAAAAAATCATTATTATGAGTCAGTTCTCATTTCCATGTATCAAAGCTAAAACTAGAACTTTTATTTGTGTGAGTGTCATCAAATCGGCCACAGGTTTTTTGTTGGTTACTAATTTGTTGGGTGACCTGTACTATAGTTATATAAATAAATAAAGTTGTTGGGGAGGGGGGGTAACACCAACCCTAGTAATAACACTGCATTTAAGTTGTGCACACGGTATAGTAATTTATTCTGTATGGTTTGGGAGGAGGGGTGACGCGCATCATGGGGGGGTGACGCGTTGACCTCCTGCCCTGAGTGATGCAAGCTCTAGCGACCCCACTGGCAGAATGCCCTGGTCCCTCACAGGAACCCAGAGTTCTATAGCATGGCATGTAGGAGCAGACCAATGAGCGTAAAATTACCCCTTACATAGAATAAACCTTGATAAACATGGATAAATATTAATCTTCTTAAGAACAAAAGTAGTTCACAAAGCAGTTTTCCTGTTGGAGATGAGACAGGTGAAAATCTACCAAGGAGAGGGAGTGCACTGGCAAGCACATGGCCTTGCTTGCATGCATGTTAATGCAAGGCATTCCCGATGAGCTTGCAGAGGGAATTGCTAAGAGAGAAGCTCAGCATGTGTGACACAATGACCAATAAACATACAGGTTCTTCCAGGATGAGCTACTGTTTTTAGAGCACATGTGTATGTCACTTTTGTGGTAGCCAAAGGTTAATCTTTTATTTTTTTTAAAGTAACTCGCTTCAAACCTGTTTGGAAGCCAGCATTAACTCTCAGCATATGCTCTGAAGGACCCTTCCCTTGATAGCCATCCTGGAGGCAGGGAGAAAAGCACTCCCAGCAAATATGGACTGTGGGACAACCGACCACCAGCTTCAGAAACAACTTTGGAAACGCAATGGGAATCATAGAGTTGGAAGGGACCTACAAGGTCATCTAGTCCAACCCCCTGTGGCAGAAAATTCTTCTAGAGCATCTCCAGCAGGTGCCTGTCAAGCCTCTACTTGAAGATCTCCAGTGAGGGAGAATCTACCACCTCCCTTGGCAATCTATTCCACAGTCGAACCGCCCTTATCGTCAAGAAATTCTTCCTGATGTCCAGCCTGAATCTCCTGTCTTGCAGTTTGTAACCATTGGACCTAGTTCTACTGTCAGAGGCAGGTGAGAACAGATTTGTGCCTTCTTCCTTATGGCAGCCCTTCAGATATTTGAAGAGTGCTATCGTATCCCCTCTCAGTCGTCTCTTCTCCAGCCTAAACATACCAAGTTCCCTCAACCTTTCCTCATAGGACTTGTCTTCCAGGCCCCTTGTTCATCTTAGTTGCTCTTCTCTGAACCTGCTCCAGTTTGGCTGCATCCTTCTTGAACTGAGGTGCCCAGAACTGAACACAGTACTCCAGGTGAGGTCGCACCAGTGCGGAAGCACAGCTTCTTGCGACTTGGAAGCCGTGGTTCTGTCAATGCAGGCTAAAATTGCATTAGCCTTCTTTGCAGCGGAGAAAAGTAATGCCTGGGCCGGATTAAGCCCCGCGGAATGCTAGAGAGAGGAAGAGACAAGCAAATGACTTAACTAAGGAGCTCATTTGGACCACTGTCTTGTTGACACAACTCTGGGGGTTTATTAGAGGAAACATATACATTACACAACAAACAGGACCAGAAAGCCCCAGAACACATTAGCTGAAACCACATCCCCTCACAGGGTCTGGGCAATCCGTTTGTCTCCTTGTCATCAGCTCCTTTTGAGAGCATTCCAGTGGGAAGCAGAGGCAGCCCTCAAGCCCCAAAGCGCTTTGCAAACAGCTTCCTCGGAGTCTGTGCAAAGGCTCCAGGGACAGGCCAAAGCACCGAGAGTGGCAAGTGGGATCGAGAGGGGGCACGAAGGGTCATCATGCCGGCATCCCTGCTGTTTCTGTAGCCCTGAAGTGAAGACGGGATTGCCACTGCAGCCACCAACGTATTATATTTCCCCCTTGGAATATGCCGTTTCCCCTGCCAAGCTAGTAAATAGAAGGTCAGAATGTCTATTTGTGGAGAGCATTGCAAAGAGTGCATAGATCCACCCTGCAATATATTCTCATGAGGGCTGGCGATCTGAGGCTAGGCAGCTATTTTTCAGGCCTGACGCAACAAAGATAACTTTGCGCTGGGGTCTAGGAGTGTCCTGCTGTTCAGACCCAATCTACCTTGCACCAGGCACTGCACAAATGCATGTGTGCTTAGAGTATGCCTGCACAATCCCGCAAAGCTTTAGCCATCACATTGTCTCCCGCTTTCTGCAGGATCCTCCTGAAAGCCCTTCTGAACCCAGTACCCAAGAGACATGCCACAGTGTTGACCTTTGTCAATTTCAGAGGTGACCATTTCTGTGAAGAGGAAAATGATGTCAACAAGGCTCAGCCTCTGTGCACTGAAATGCTGCTTTAGCAAAATGCTGTCTGTCACGGGAACGCCTTTCTGTCAGCTTAACTGGTGGGATGGTGGCCCCCAAAAGCATCACAAATGCTTAAGCCATTAGGCTGAACTTTCCGTTCAGTCATGGACTCAAGGATCATCAAGTCAGAAACGGGAAGGGACACATCTGGGCAACCCACTGATGTAATTCCACACTTGTGTGCCACATCCAGGGGAAGGTTGATGACACGAAAAAGCTACAGTGGAAATAGAGATGCCCCTTGCTGACGGTCAAGTGGTGGATTGCAGCAGATGGCATGGAACCCTCCAGAAAGAGGGTCAGATGTAACATTCCAGTGTGTGTCAGCAATGGGGTCCTTCCCTTAGAACAGTGGTTCCCAACCTGGGGGTCGGGACCCCCTAGGAGGTCACGAAGAGCTTGGGGCAGCCATCTTAAAAAGCTGGGCACCATTGTTGTTGAAGCTTCATTTTGGCTAGGGAAGAGGCTTCCCCATTAAACTGGCATTTCCTTGATGCTTGTGGCCACACGGGAAATTAGCCTTGCTATGGGCCCATCTTGGTGTGTGCATATGCATGTGATGAAGTCTGTCCCGGGTTGCTTTCCAAGCAGGCATGTCACACCTTCCATAGGAGGCCTAGGTGGGTCTCAGCACACAGGGTAAAGGAACATAAATACTCTGAACTCTATCTAAAATTTGGCTTTACCACCTTGATCCGCAATGGCATAGAGTAGCCAAAATGCATTCTGTGCAATGTTGTTCTCAGTGCTGAATCAATCAGTGAACTCCAAACTCAGACTTAGAGACAGAGCATTCAGAACGTTTTAAAAAGGATGCGGAGTTCTTTCAACTTTCCAAAAGTGTGATTTATTAAAAGCAATGACTTCACTTCCTGCTTAACGACATCACTTCTGGCCCTGGGTCTTACAGGAGTTCCAACATGTTGTCATACCTAAGAAGGGGGTGCCAGTGTAAAAGAAGTTGGGAACCACTGCCCTAGAGCAATGCACACCTCACTTCAACCGTCTCGGCTGCTCTTGGTCAATCTTTTTCGTGCCACTCTGGGGACCCACTGCTGATCCTCTCCCTGGACCCTCTGTGTCCACACCCATCACCACCTCCCCCATTTCCCCCTACCTCTGGTGTCTTCACAACATTGCTGTGAAGTAGCAGCCTGAGCAGGGCTGGCCTTAGGAGCTGCGGGGCAAGAGCACAAGAAGAAGCTGTGCAGGATTTGATCATTAACTCAGTTTTGATAAGGCAGTACCATTACCGGATGGGATCCAAGCCCTCTTGCACAGGCTTAGAAAGGTTGCCGTGACCTTCCAAATGAGGCCTGGAACCCCCAAGTTGTGTTGAAGAACACTGTCTGAATGGATGGAGGCATCACACCAGGCCTGGGCTCCATGTGCCCTCCAGTCATCAGCCATCCATTGCTGCCTGCCATTGCCAGACTTTGCTCATCCTCTCATAACGATGGCTGGTGTTAAAGTCCATTAAGACCAAGGAGAAATGGAATGATCGCGCCGTCACTCAGCAGCCTCTCACTGCTCCTGGCAGGAGCTAATGTTTCAGAGCCAGTGGTGGCAATATCCAGACTCAGTAGGATGACAGCTGGGAATTTCTAGCAGAGGCTGTGGGGCAGAGTGGCAGCATGCTGTGGTCAGGCAACTTCGCCATTCAGTCCTGCATTAAAAAACAAACCAGTATCTTCAATGTAGCAAAGTGTGTTTACTGCACACTTGAAGATGGTGTTTTACTGTTGGGCTCCTCGGGCGTTTATCCTTTGTTTAACAGGAAAGGCAGGCTATAACGCCTTAAAAATAAATACCCATCGCTTTTCTTTTGGAGCTGCTGGAAGTGGAACTGACACAACTTTTCTTGTTACCGCAACGTTTGCTGCTGTGCATTGGAACACCAACCGAGACCGCGGGACTGGGCCGCCGTGGATGAATCCAGGGTGTCAATTTCTTATGTGGGTCCTTTTCATTTGCTAGAACTGATCTCTTGTGGCAGCTGAGCCTGTGTTGGGCGCTTGGTATTGCCAGGCCATTCCCAATGCATGTGGCTGTTTTGCGCCAGGGGTGGATTCCAGCTTGGCCAAGATTCATTTTGTGTGGTTTCACTTGGGCCCGAGCTCTGTCTTCAAGCCACATGAACCAATTATATCTCTTGGTGGTGTTTCGAAGGGAGGGAAAAGCTATTCCTATTGCATAAGGATATATTAGAATTGGTTGGGCCCACCCAAAGATATGCAGTGTGTTCTCCAGCTTGCATTGAGTTGCTAAGGTAAAACAAGCTGCTCATCTCAGTGCTAGCAGCCAGAAGCCCAGAATCTGCATCAGGAAGACAGTGCTTCCCCAGGCAATCTGTGGCTCTGCACTTGGCAAAGGCACACGCTAACAGGATAGTGAAAATCATGACAATGAGAAGTCCAAAACTCCCTCTACTATATCTGGAATCCAGGGATGCAGACCAGATTGTTCATGGCATGGTGGTCCCTTTAAAATATTCCACACGGAGCAGCAGCCCCCTGCAAACAGGAGCCACACAGGGCATTCCTTATCAACCCAATCCATGCCAGCCCCCTGCCCCTAGAGTTCCATGTAGGTAATTACTGGAAAGTGGCTCACCGTCTGGCTGGAGCAGTGGAAGGAGTGACAGTGACTTTGCAAGTGGAAGGGTTTTGGCTCAATCCCTGGCATCCCCAGCTAGGGAAGAAGCAAAATTTGGCAGGAAGCCCTGGAGAGCCACTGCCAATCAGTGTCAACAATACTGGCCTAGATGGATCAAGGGCCTTACCTGGTCCAGGGCAGCTTTCTAAGCTCCCAGCCAGTTCACTCACCAGGATGTTTTTGAATGACCATCAAGTGTTGCAAACTCTCCATTTCCAGCCCGAGCAAACAGGGAGGGCTCCTCTCATTACGCAACCTAAGCACTGCTAGACCAGGGTACCAAAGCCTGTCTCCACTGCCAGCTCACTGCATCCTCTCAGGCTTTGTAAGGAGAAGGCACCAAGGAAGGATGCTGTGGGGATCTATTGGTCAAGTTGGGAAAGCCTCTCTGGTCAACTCCACTCCTGCTGGAGTCACAAGATGAATTCCTCAGCATGGACAAGGAAACAAACTTCCCTCCTGCACAGCTCTTTCTTGAAGCTCAGCATTCATGGTACCCAGGATCTTGCCCTTGCAGCCTGTAGGTAGCAATTAGCAAGCCTCCAAACACACAAAGAACGTCCTCCCTTCCTACCATCAGAAAAGCTTCGAAGTCTTATGAAAATGGGTGTCTCCATTGAATTGCCTTGAAATTCAGTCTGTTGGCTGCTCTTACAGTTACACCAAAAATAACTATTTTTTCAGTGAAATCATAGGCAGTCTTTCGTCTCTGGAAGTTTGAAAGGCATGAGTAAGTCTTTAGGTGTTGCCCACAGACTGAACAGCCGGCATCTGCTTCAGTACAGCAAGACCATGGAAGCCTTAGTTTCCACCACAGCCAAGGAGCCACTTTAATACCTGCTCTAGTGCCCTCTGCTGGGTATACCATGTATAGCATAAAACCCTGCTAGGATGTCCTGATTTTGTTGTGTTTGGGGATTATTTTTATGCCAGCCCCAGAGAATAAGGCACACAGAGATTAGATAGTACAGTACTTTTTTTTTTAGTTATGTCTTTTTGTTAGCAAATGATGCTACATCCAGATTAAAGTCTGCATGATGCCTGTTCTTGAGCCAGCATATGTTGCTCTAACAACTTATTTTGATGCTTTAGCAGATACTCCCTGCTATTATTTGGGAAGGGCATGAAATAACTGAAATTACATGTTGAAATAACATGAAATAATTTCATTTAATGATGAAATGATATGAATATAACATGAAAATTAATAAAACTAATAAAATTAATAAAATAAAATGAAATAACATGAAATAATAATTTTATGTCATGACTATTCCCATGATTATGGGAAAACTGGCGTTAAATGGGAATGGACAGTGGCCATCATAGTGCCAGCAACATGACAGCATGGGCACAAAATCCATGTTTATCATTAGGGTTAGAGCACCATGATATCTTTAAGGGGAGTCCAGAAAATACTGTAGAATCTCATGTGGACATTGGTTTTTTAAAGAGCATTGGGGAGCTGAAAAATGGGGTGTGTGTGTGGTGGGAGGGTGCTTTGGTAGTTTGCCCTTGTCATGAGTCTGATCCTGCACACTATTAAATAGATGCTCTAATTCAGTGGTCAGGGAACAGGGGTAAATTACCCCAAATGGGGTAAAAATGAAATTCCTGGGGGTAATGGACGGTCGCACTGCCGAGCCACAGCCGGGCATGCATATGAATCTATATGCATGCCTGGCTGTGTCTTGGCAGCGCGACCGTCCATTACCCCCGTTCCGGCTCCATCGCTGGCTGGCTGGCTCTGTTTTGTTTTGCTCTGCCCTTTACAACTTCATATTTACATAACATTAATTAAGCTCATTAATTAATCAAATAAAAAGCAATGGGTTCCAATATGTAATTTTTTTTCTTTTGTTCTGGCGGGGGGGGGGAATGTTGGCGTATCTAAATATATTTTGGGGTAAAAGGTAAAAACGTTCCCTGACCCCTGCTCTAATTGAAGTGTTTCCATAATTAAACTAGCACACAAAGGAGGACCTGATTGGGATCAAAACCACAGCAACCACATTCCCTTCATTTTGTTCCTACCCCTGAATGCTCATTGTACGTACACACACACACACACACACACACACACACACACACACACACACA
>JAJKFI010000005.1:14961465-14985396 GCA_029204185.1 Lerista edwardsae
TCAGGGATGGGACAGATAAACACCCGGGCACACATGTGAGTGGGGGGTCAGGGATGGGACATATAAACACCCGGGCACACATGTGAGTGGGGGGGTCAGGGATGGGACATACAAACACCCGGGCACACATGTGAGTGGGGGGGGGGTCAGGGATGGGACATATAAACACCCGGGCACACATGTGAGTGGGGGGGTCATGGATGGGACATATAAACGGGCCATCTGTAGCCTGGTGAGTGGGGGGGGGAGGTCAGGGATGGCACCTATAAACACCCGGGCGAAGCCGGGTACATAAAAGCTAGTAATTCATATAACACATACAGCACACACCCACTGAAAGCAAATCCAGGCTGTGCACTCAAAGCCGCCACCACTGCTGAAATTCAGAAATGGAAAACAAGCACAGAATTCAGAGATGGCATGACACTCCAAAAACAGTTAAATACATCAGATTAAGAACTAACACACACCCACATTTAAATGTCAGTATAATTATTCAAGTTCCAGGTGCCAATTATGCTGTTGTTCATTGTTGGCTTTACTGGTTTCTACATTATTAGATACAAGCCCGTGATAATCCAAGTTCCTGCAAGAGTACATCTGAACTGGGGGAGTTAAAGCAGATCCATAGAAAATAAACTATACTTTTCCTTGACTTAATTGGATTGTTTGATTTGCAATCTACTATGGAAACTTGCAGCCACAACAAGATTTTCTGATACAACATTTGTGAACTCTGGCAGAACTCAGGCATATTGCTGTCTTATAGTAATGGAACAGATTATTAATCCATTTAGATCAGCAAGAAAAAAAATACACACAGAACAGACCACACAAATATATATAAAAACAGATAACCCCGTTTTATTAGCAGTTAGTTCAACAGGACCTTACATTAGTGACACAGTTTTCTGAACCCAAAACGAGTTCAAGTACAGATTAAAAATAAGGGAGAAAGACTCTTCGAATTCCCTCCCCTCTCCTCCCTCCCACCGAGAAAAAGCCCCTTCCCATGGGAAACAATCTCATGCAAAAATAAAAATGGGGATCCACGGAGGGCCCCCTCCTTTTGTCAAGAACAGAAAAAGACAGGGGGAAAAATCCCATGGTTGAGTTTGGTGTTTGCGTTTTATTTTGAAGCGCTCAGATATTGGCAGGGTCTCTTGTGATGTTTGCTCAGCCAAGGAGAGTGGTGTCTCATGACTGCTGCAAACCGACTGATTCAGTGGAAAAAAGGCAGGTCTCTCCTCATGCAGTGCAGGCTAACACATCAGAACGCTGGGAGTACAAAATACAGTACAAATTAATACTGTTTTAAAAAATGAGCCTATATAAGGTTAACTCTTTCCCCCCCTCCTTTTTGTTGCTTTGGCAGTGCAATGCCAGGGATTTGTGAGACAGAGATGGCTGCCTTCAGCACTTAATCTGATAATGTTTTTTTCTTTAGCAAACCTTTATACATCTTTTTCTGTTTAGGAGATGCAGATGTTGTGCACAATAATCATGACGTTCATCATGAGAATGCGCTTTGGCCACAACCCCCCTCTGCAACTTGTAAAGCAATTTCCCGATGACTCTCTTGAGGAACACCCTAAGCACCCTTCACACTGAAAAGTGAGGCCATGATTTCCTTGTTATTTAACATCCAAACCTGGCCATTATGACAAAAACACACATTTTTCACCTAAACTGGACTAGCAATGTTTAAATGGAAGACACTTCCACTGAGAAAGAGAAGGGAACTATTCTGCCAATGCTCTGACACGAAAACTCCTAATTTCAGCCGGCAGTTATTGAATAGTCTGCCTCACCACAGCCAAGCAAGACAGCTGTAGCGAGGGGTATGGTACAGGCTCACACAGTTCTGTGCCCATGATTGTTACATGCCCAGACATCAAGCTTCTAACAGAAGATGTCCCTTCTTGCTCTCTCCAACATAACAAAAACGCTGAATTTGCACAAGGGCTCTTGCAGCCTTGCTCCCGGTGGTGACCAGCCACTCCCTATCTCCTTGCCAAGCCTGTCTTGATAGAGCCCATCATAACTGTCAGGCCTTTCTGCTTCTACTGCTTCACAGGATTTGTCTTTGTGAAGCTGAATAAAGGGTTAGTTTCTAGGAAAATACAGGACAACGGTTGAGCGCTTCATTTCAGAAGTTTGCAGACAACGGAGCCATGGCTGTCATCTTTAGGTCCGCGCGCCATTAAGTCTACCGCAAGCCTCAACTGCCTCATCACAGCTCTCGAGTTACATCAACAGTGATTTCCCAGATGCAGAAACCAACATGCTGTTCCCTTCAGTTTTAAGCACTGCCTTCTGAGTGATGGGTTCACTTTTCCACCCTAGCCACACCATAAGGTCATGACTTGCTATGGGTGTTGCTCAGAGAATACAGGATCACATGGGATGTGTAACTCCACTTTTATGACTGCTTGGCCAGAGTAGCCAAAGGCGAAATATTTATTTGTCCTCGTAACAACTTCCAATTCTCAAATCTGTATCCAATTCAAAGCCAACTTTAAAATACGAAGTAGCCATTACTGGGAGCGAGAGAGGCAGATACAGCTAGGAAAAGTACAAGCTACTCTGCCAAATGGCTCAGGACCACATGAGGAGTGTGTTTAAACATGGACACATCTCCAAGCATTTTGAAAGAGTAATGGCTCTCTCCCTCCCTCTTTTAAGAGAAAGAGGTGTGCAAACTCACTAAGCCCTCACTGCTTAACCATTCCCCAGTCCACTGTCCCACGGTCTCTCTTTTCAATTGCCTTCCTCCAGCAGATACTCTTCCAAAATTGGAGTTCAGCTAGAGAAGAAAAGTGCTTGAGAACCATAGGGAGAAAACTCAGGGGGGAAAGGAGTTCTGCAGTTCATTGGTCTACCTCTCTTGCTTAAGGGAATGGACCACCACTCCTGCCCCCTGCAAGGTCTTTCCCTCTTTCCATGCAATGAGAGCAGACCAGTGTTTACAACACAGTGATCTGCCACTGTAATGTTGCATTTGGCTCTACAGTTCATTGCACGGTCTGGGAGAGCCGCTGGGTTCCAGGAAAGTCATCCCAGCTACAAAGCAGCAATTCTTTTTTCTGCCTTACTAGCAAATGGATTCGAACAAGAGGGAATTTTCTTAAATGAGGAGTGGGGCAGAGAAGAGGAATGAAATGGGCAAACTTAGGATAACATATAGATGAGGATTCTTACTACAAACAAGTAAGGGAGACTTATGAAGCACTGCCTTTGCATTTTCCGATATGTTGAAATGAGAATGAATATCTAGACTAGGTGATAAAGAAATGATTTATTCACTGCAATATATTTTGCTTGTTTCCAAAAGCCTATTTGTACAGAAGGCCACATGCAAAACAATGCTGTATTATTTATTTATAGGATTAAAAACCTCAGTGTCAACCTCTCTCCCCACCCCCCTTCCCCCAATTCATCTACACCCCTATCTCCTGCTACATACTCCTTAGCAATATGGTGTGGCATCGTGGCTACGTGATTGACCTGTGAATCAGAACTTCCCCCGTGCAAATCTTGCCTCTGCCCTGACTTTACTAGGTGGCCTTCCACAAGCCACCCTGCTCCAGGCTTAATATGGGCATGATAATGCCTACTTTACAGTGTTGTTTCAAGGACAACAAAAATATATGCGAAGTGCTTTGCACACTCAGAAAGAGCTGAATAAATTAGTATTATTATTGGTATTGCTTATTTAAAAACACAAGTTGGATCAAGAGACTGATTGCAGGCCATCTGCCATGTCCTCACTCCGCCACTAGATGGGGCAAATGCACAGTGCCAGGGAGAAGGAAGATGTTTGGGTGAAATCCACTGGGCTGTAAGGTCAACTTATGAGAACTGACAAATGACAGGCTTTCCAGTTTTAAGTGACAAACTGGGAAAAGGAAGCTAAGAATAAGGATGTCAGAATATCTTCACCTTGCAGAGTGAGAACCTGACACTCAAGTCTTCCTCTTTTGGCAGTAATTACATAGTAACAAGAGTCTCCATCTAACCCTATGTCCACATGGAGAACTGCTCACTGGCTTACTTGCTAGCAAGCTGGTTAGAAAGATGCCTATGTACGAATATCAAAGGAATCCCACAAGCAAGGCATGAAGATGAAAGATAACCCTGAGATAACCATGAGTTAACTACCGATTCCCAAAAGAGGCAGAATGCCCTGTACTTTATTTCCTGGTGTATGAATTCCTTCCATTAGTCTTTCTGATCAAGATTTGTGTTACTATTTTCTAGAGCTATCCCAGTTTGGTATTTCATAAGAATGTGATTGACTTCTACTTGCGCTGCCTTAATCCTGCCACTGTATGTGCATTTTTTAAAAGGCATTATCTCCCTCACCCCCACCCCCAGCCAACCTCAGTCTCAGCTGAGCTGCAAAAGTTGAATTCCTTTCCTGCACAGTCATCCAGCAAAAACACAGTGCAAGACTGAATAAGCCAAATGACAAAACAATTTGTGGTTCTGTTGAAGCGCACACGCACCTCGGCCAGGAGAGAAGCAGTGGTCAGCTGCATGTGTGCGAATGACTGTGCGTCAGCAGCCTGCTTGCCAATTCATTATATATATACACACACACACACACACACACACACACACTTAAGCATTCTGCAGTGGCCAACCTGTGCGGAGAACAACTCGGTCACGGCAAAGAAGAGCCTCAAAGAAAAGGACGTTGGAAGAGAGGAGCCCACTGAACTGGACTCTCCCTCGAAAATCCTCCCACAATAAGAAAATCAGGCAGACCAACCCAGCCCATGGACCACCTCGCCTTCTCCACTATTGACAAAAGGGGCAAAATTAAAAACCTTAACATCTGGAATACAAAGTCCGGCATCCAAAAAGCACTCAAAAAAGAAGTTATTAAAATACTGTATTTTCTAGTGCTCAGGAGGTTCGATGCTATGAAGAAATCTTTTTGGCAGACATCGGCCCGTGGCCCAAATGTCCTGCCAGGAGGTCACCCTGGTTTGCTTTGAGCGGGCAGGCCTTGTGCCCAGAGGTGAGGATACTGGACAGCCCCTGGTACCACAGGAAACACCACTCACGTGAAAAATGCTGTGACTGTAGACAGGGATGGGTGATGGGGATATATTGAGAAGCTCACCCTCTGGAGCACTCTCTCTTGCCGAGTACTTTGTTGGGTGAATGTGTGTGTCTCACCCCTTATCCCCGAACCCCTTTCCCCCAATAAGATGGAAATAAAATCCATCTAGGGTAATCTAAAATATTGCCAGGACCAAAATCTTTTGAAGTCACCTTGTATAAAAACCAAACACATTTGTCAGCTAAGAACTCTACTCCGATACACAGTCCAGTCTGGGTTTCTTTGAGCCCAAATTGCATAAATGGGTCCAGGCTTCCAACAGGACCCCCACCTGGCTCCAGTTTCGCACTACCCACATTGCCCTCCTCCTCCAAATTCACACGACGCAGGAGCTATTGCCAACTGACCCCTGGCAAGTCCTTTGTTCCCTCATCGGAGGAGGCTTGCGGTAATACTATTTCAGACGTGAGAACTGCTCTTGGTGGGTCCTTGTCACCAAGAAGTGGCGTTAGACTAGGAGGCAACCTCAACTCCAGCAGGAAAGCACGTCTGCTGGGGGAACTGGAAGAGGTCTGCATAATGCTGGCTTGGCCTTGATGCGTGGCTAGTCATCATCAACTCTAGTAGGTCTCAGGTGATCAACTTCTCCAAAGCCTCAATGTTACCTGTACAGGCATGTTTCCATCCATCTCCCTCACCCCGCAAAAAACCTTGAATGGATATTGCTCAAAATGCTTCTTCTCCAGTTGCTGATCCACACCCGATCATGTCATCTGGGCTTGGTGTACAGTTCTGAGAACCTCCACGTGGACTCATTCTACTATTGCTCAATTCAGGAGATAAGGAGTAGCTATCTAGTGTTCTGGAGTTCTTCCCGCAGCCATGTAGGAAGTGTCTGACCCATTTTGTACAGTAGCTTGGATAGTTCTATGTTGTGGTCCCTGTAATAGTCCTTCAGGAACGCCCTTGACTGCAAAGGTGGGAGAAAACACACAAATTAAATGCCACTATTACAATTGCAAAATAAAACAAACATGCTGCAATAGAGGAAAACTGAGTCAAAAGGACATTTCATACATTATACAGAGGCAACTTCAGATTTGCTACTAAGTATTCACTCAAGAGAAGTGAGCAGCCAATCACAGTTCCCTGACTGCTTGCAGTAACCATACATGCACAGGTTTTGAATGCAATCCTAAAAGGTGCACACAAGGGAAGAATGTGCAGCTATTTCAATTATATACACTTAAACTGAGTAACAATAACAAATGGGGAGAACACAGAAATAAATGAACAAAGCCAAACAGCATGCCCTTGCCACCTAATCACTGAAGGACTCACATAACCTGGAACCACTTGGACAGGGCAAACAGAATATTCAAGAACATTATGTACTGAGATCAGGAGCAAACAATTCATGTGATTTGCTTCTCCTTCATTTCCCATATTCACATTTTATTATGGGATTTCATCATAGGAAAGCAACTAACGGCAAGTGTGATGTTATGTTCCGAGTCCTAGACATGATTAGACACTGAGTAAGTGCACAACCCGTCATGCTCAGCATAACCAAAAAAGGCATGGGAGAAGAATTCTTGTCATTGCAAGGCTTCAAAATACTTACATCTAAATCCATCTCTGGGTATTTTCTTCCTTTGCTTTTTCCCAAGCACTTGGTTTTCCCTCCCTCCAGTAGTTGGCACCAGAATCCCTTTTTTGGATCAAACCTAGAACAAACCCCAAGGATGAATGAGCAACAACTAATACCCAAACTATTCCTGCCCCTTTCAATTTGCAACCTGCAGTTATTTACCCCTCACAGGTTTCACGGGATTGTAAGATATAGAAATAATTTTTGCAAGACGTACAAAGCTTTAATAAAGTAAGACACCCCACAACCACAAGATGAGCCCCATTTTGTTTTTGATCCTGCAACATCCCTCTGTGTTCCACATTCACCTGTGTGGGTGAATATTGGCATAGCTATGAAAACCTTAGAAAAGCTATGAGAAGAGCCAAAGTACTGTATACTAGGATTTGCTTTGGGGTGGGGCTTTTTTTCCTTCTTCATGTGGCTAGAAAGAAAATTTCCATGTTTTAAAATTTGCCTTTCTGAATTGTCTTTTAATTTTACTATGTCAGGGATTTTTCCCGCCCCCCCCCCCATGGTCTTGAATGCAGGAGCTGCAACTGGTTAAATTGCTTCTTGTTCTTAATTTAGAGCCTTTTCTCCACAAAACTGAAATACACACTGCAGTTAGTTTTTATAAAAAAGACCATGACACAATTTGTGCTTTTTTATTTTATGTATATTTTCCAAAGCATTTGATTCCACTTGATTTACCAGTTTCACTTATTCTCTTCTCAGTCCCACTCCCAGCTATTTTTAAAAGCAACAGTCTTATACAGCAAATTGGACAATGTAAAATTAATTGCTGCACTTACTTGGTGTTTTGTAAAGAAAGAAGTGCATAATCTGTGGTAGGCTGGAAGATTTGTGATTGCAATCAACTGCTATGCAGATTTTTCCATCAATCATTCATTGCTTTATTCAAAAGTCACACCAGACCCCTAGCACTGAGCAAGAAAGGTTCAGTGGATTCTAAGAGCTGAACTGCAGTCAAGTGCCTGTAACAGCAGTCCAACTGGCTTCTCTTTTGCAGTTTTTTTCTTGAATAATGATATACATACATAGTTTGGCATAGGCAGTGGCTACTTAGGAAGGTGGCGGCAGCACTCCTTCTCCAGCAGCCCTGGCTGACTTTTGGCTTCTGCCAAGCTGCTACAGGCCTCCCTAACACAGCACTGTGCCTAGAGGTTTGCAATGGCCAAGAGTCGGTCAGGAAGCTGCTGTTCAGTAGTGTCCCCTTCAAGTGGCACCAAGGGCACGTGTCCTATCTTGGATACGCCACTGGGGGCAATAAATGGGGACACAGCTCTGGAGCACAACCTATTCCCCACTTAACTCACGGCTTCCCCATTTCAAGTCATGCCTCATCCTTTTCTCAGCAGCTTGTGCCTCCACAAGCGTTGAAATGTATGTTATACCTGGACACATACTTAAAAGGGGCAGGGGAGAGAAGAAAGAAGCTGAATCTGAATATGTTTGGGAGTAGGAAAAAAAGCAGGCAGGAACATTGCGTTTCACTCTAAATTATGGAAGGAAAACAACACTGAATTCCATGGACTAAACTGATCTGTTTCCAAATATTCAGTGCCCCTACTAAAATAACCCACCAGCACTCAAAACTTTGGACTTTGATTACAGAAGTCCACAATGTACAACAAGATGCGTCATTTGATGAATGAACTTTTGACGTTAGCTACAGGAAGAGCCACATCTGGGGACAAATAAGAAATGAAAGAATTGCACCCTCCTAAATTCAATTCAAAGTCCAGGGAGAAAAGCCATGCAAAGCAGAGCAAGAGATGCATTGCAATTAATAAATATAGAAAAGATATTAAGGGACTAAAACTGACACAAAGTTAAAAGATAGAAGGACTCACGCAAGAGTTTTGTGGTAATCTATGATGTTTATTACGCCAAGAAATTTCTGGACTGTTTCCATCACTTTGGCTGGTTCTGTGCGTAGCAGCCTGCCATCCAGAACAAGGATCTGAAAGGGGGGAAAATGCTATAAAACATGGTTTCCCAAGTTCAACTCTGCTTCAAAGCATGATCAGATCTAGCCACAAATACCATAACTTGCTCAGGTCCCACAATGCATTGCTCCTCTTCTCACCGGGAAAGGATACACCTAAGATACACACATTATTTAGCTTCTAAGCTAAATAAGCTAAATAATTTCCAAGCCCCAGCCTTTTCCAAGTTCTCAGGAATGGTAATTAGTTTTTAATTGGATTAATGCATACACATGTGTATTTCATAGATAAGTCAAGGGCAGGTTTTAAGCCCAAAATACTAGAAATTGCAATGATCAGTGGATACATTGAGGGTAAAATTTAGGGATATGTGAAATTCTTTGAAAATGACTTACTAGTAATTGTTCTGAGGTTGCAACAGAAAGGCAAAAAGGAAAAAAGGAGTCGTTTTCTGTTCCCCAAACAGAAAGGGAGAGGAAGGTACGTATGGGAGTTGTAGGCTTTGTGAGGAGTGCAGTGCAGTACTTCCACATAGCAGCAGCCCTCATAAAAGACTACAATTCCCAAAAGTGCTTTAGCCTCCATTCCTGTTTGGAGAAGAAGTTAAAATGGCTATCATTTTTTGTTTACTTTATGTTGCTGCCTCAGAACAATTATTGGAAAATAAAATTGCTCCTTTTCCCCCCACACCCTTTTGTCCTGCTTCTCATACCTGTCATCTCTCCACCTCACCAAGCAGTTGCTCTAGAAGTTTTATTTACTGTATTGACCCATGTATAAGTCAACCTAGGATCAATTTTAAGGCATATACTATATATACTTGTGTATAAATAATAATAATAATAATAATAATAATAATAATAATAATAATAATACATGTATTTATATACCGCCTTTCTTAAGATCACCAGATTTCTCCAGTGACTGTAACTCAAGGCGGTTTACATGGGCAGACTTTATTCATAAACCCGAAGGCTTTTACAATTTACAGAATGTTCTGTCTTTCAAGAACTACACACATTTAATTCAGATCTTCCTTTCTGGATTTAGCCTTCTTTCTTTAGCCACCCATCTGTCTTCTGCTGGCTGATGCTTCCCTGCTCTCACCAGAGACGCAGCTGACCTTCAGCACACTCCTCCTCCCACGAGGCAGCTGAAGCTCAGCTTCTAATCAGCCGCAGTTGCAAGGTCTGCTGCTCTCAGAGACTTCCGGCAGTCCCGAGCTCACGACCTTGAGATCTTCAGCTGTTTCTTCAGGCAAACGGAGGCATTAACCCTCTCGGCTAAATCTTCTGCCCAGATTATAAATCTTGTGTATAAGTACACAAGTATAACTACAACATCTATAGGATGCTGATGTTCCTAGCAGAGCAGCATTTCTCAACCAGTAGTACAGTACTCTCAGTTTCTCAGTAGCAGTTTCTCAACTTGTGGTACCTGAGGTTGTGCCTGGTGGTACGAGTAGGACCACCAAACACCTGCCACCCAGCAGTGAGACCAGCAACACACAGCAGGAGGGTCGTTGGGCAGAGCTCCAGCACACGCTTTTCACATCCTTGAAAAGCCCTCCTGTCCCCCTGAGCCTCTTACTGATATCACCACCTGTTACTTCGGGTGATATTCTAATAGGTGGTCCATGAGAAGTGGTATTGTGGGAGACAAACATTGAGAAATGCTGTAGTAGAACTAACCCAATACAAAGGCCTAGGTTTCCTTTTCAAGATGGTCAGAATGGGAGCCAGTTGCCTCTATGTACTGCCCCAGAACAATATAGGTCAGAGCAATGCTAAAATAGTACTTCCTATGAAAACTTAGATGAAACATGCTTCACTGTCAACTCTCATATGCACAAAACAAGAAGTATTTATATCTTGTCTTTGGTTTCCTTCTACAAGGACTTACAGCCCAATCCTAAACAAGCTTACACCGAGGCAGGCTCTACTAGTTCAGAGAGGCTTGCTTCGAAGTAGAAATGCACTGGACTCCAGCCTTAATGCACCAAGTGGAACAAATCCCAATTCCAAGTCATTCTTCCCCAACACACATATCAACTTGTCCTTGTAGCCATTTCAGATGCAAATCACAATGCAGACTTTCACCATCAGTGTCTTAAGGCTCATTTCCTTGGTTTTGTCTTTCCAAATGAAATCTTTAACAGACTACAGCGTTGTTTTTGGAGAACTGGAGAACCTTGCTTATTCCAGAGTGCAAGAATGGCATGCTAATCACTATGAGTATATGCTCATGCATGCAGGTATACATTGCCACCCTAATTACACAGGAGTACAGAAACCTAACAGTGTTCCGTGCGCTACGGCGTATAGTCATGCCGGCCACATGACCACGGAAGCTTGTCCTCGGAGAAAATGTCGGCTCTACAGGCTTTGAAACGGAGATGAGCACCGCCCCCTATAGTCGGTCACGACTAGACCATTCGGTCGTGAGGAAACCTTTACCTTTACCGAAACCTAAGCAGAATAGGAACATCAGGAGTCTAGTTTTTAAGTGCTCGGGAATATGAAGCATGATTATCCTATTTTGTGGCCTGAAGCAAGGTTTTCGGAAAAACTCTGATTTTCGGAAAACTTGCATACCAAGTACAGGATGAGCCTAATTGTCTGTGGATTTTATATCCTGGACCTGTGTTGAGCGGAATTCAGCTCAACCTGAAGCCTTCAAGGGTGACCTGAGCTGTGCTCCAGTTGTCTCTGGAGGCTCTTCTGAAGCCTGCTGAGGCCGCACATCCATTTGTGGCCTCGGCAGGTCTCAGAATGGCCATTTAGGCCAAAAAACGTAACTTTCTGTTTTTCAGCAAAACTGGAAGTTATTTTTTTCATGCCTTAAGGGCTTCTGAGGCCCAGGGAAGCCTCATAGTGCCTTATAAGGCATTAAAAACATAACGTTCGGTTTTGCCAGAAAACCAGAAGTTGCGTTTTTCGGCCTAAACAGTCATTCTGAGACCCACTGAAGCCGTGGCTGGATGCGCTTGGCTTTGGTGGGCCTCAGAAAGCCCCCCAGACCCTACCAGAGCAGTGCTATGAATGGGAGGGGGGAACAAAATCCACAGGTTTAATTACCCACGGGTTTTTTTTAAATCCATGAGGGTTCCAAGAATGGAACCTGTAAATGTATTTCTACTTACAATCCAAAAAAAAAAAATGCAAGGAGGAGAATTTGGGTACAGATACTGTGTTACGGTTTTCATTGTATCATATGAAACATATGCCAGGTCAGGGAGAGATGTTTCTAAATAGCTGTATTTTATTTTCCTCTGGTAATATCAAAAGAGAATCACATTACAAAATGCTCATCAGGTGACCTTAGGGCAAGCAATGCCAGTACAGATATGACGACATGGTTCATATGGCTCTTGTGCATAGAGTTTACCAGGACAGCATGGAATCCAGACACACAGAAGCACGTTCCACACCAATAAACGTGTAAATAAGCCCCAAGAACCAAGGAGAATCCCTCATATGTTACCGCAACGTGAGGTTACTGCACCTTAAAGAATTCCTCTCACACAGACAAACCCTTGCTTGCTCCTTGAAAGTTAATATAGAACTTTATAGCCGGTCCCTACCTGGTTGGCATGGAAATTATTCAACCAGCGCTCAATGTGGGTGGCGTACCAGCCTGGCACTAGGCAACGGTTCTGTAATGTCCGGAGCTTCTGAGAGGCCTGGGGCCCTGCTGTGATCACCTCGTGGAAGGTGTACTTCAGGGCAATTGGGTCATCATGTGCTCGCTGATGCTGTTACAAAATGGCAGTTTAAAGAGTATTAATGAAAGAAAACCACAGAGGTCGCATCCTAAAGTATTTCCTTTCAATTAAACAATCTCCTAAGAGTCCTGTCAGCATAAGCAAAGGAGCTCAAAGCACTATAAAAGAAAAGACATCAGCTCTCTGCGATAAGGTTTCTAGGAAGACTGTGGTTACAGAAGATATCCAAGGTGTCACAGAAGAAAGATTCAAGGACAGACAAGTACTGCACTGAGTTCAGTTACCAGATCCCCTTTAACCTGCCTGAAAGGAGTACAGATGGACCCAATATCAACTCAGGGTTATCAAGACAGACATCCAAGTCTACCTTCACCAAGGGTCACAAGCCCCCGAGGGGGGCATGAACAGCTTGGAAGGAAGTCAAAATGAACTCAGAAGAACAATGCCACACAAGGGAATTGCCGGCCCATCTGGTTGCTGTGTAAGACTACTCTGAGAACATATCACCTATCTTCCAAGTGAGGAGAACTGGTAATAAAATAAATGAAATCAGCTGTACTATTAGGGGGTGAAGGTAGTCAAAATTTATATATAGTTTTTTTTTCCAGGATTGTAGTAACAGCATTTGAAAACACACAACCTACAGATTTGTAAAATGACACTATATAAGACACTTTGAAATATAAAATTCAGTAATGACCACAGGAGGGTTTTCTGCTCAGACTCAGTACAAGCATACAGAAATAAGTAGAGGTGAGAGAAAATGGTGATAACAAAATAAAAACACGCAGCACCACTTTCTGCAATTCTCATTTTTGCATTAAAAACATGAAATCTGCAAAAAGACCTTTTTTGTTTTTATTTAGTATTTTGCACTGAAATCTGTGAAAAAATAAAAACGTTTTCTCCCATCTCTAGAAATAAGGTATTATTCCCCTGAATTCCCAATCAAATGTTGGCATTGGTACAGTGACTGTGCCAATATATTGTGAAAACCAAACTTTTGTGAAGGTACAAACTTAAACAGAGGTGTCACAAACAGCTGTAGTCAGGACAGTGTCAGCATGTACAACTTTAATTTAAAAAACGGTATTTCAGAATAGTGAATGAAAGACAGAACTATGACCAAAAAACTCTGCCTCAAAGAATATAGGGCGCTACAGGTATGTTTTATCCCATGAAACTGGATTATAAGTATAACTTTACTACTATTGCTATTTCAGTGCCCTAGAAATAACATAAAATTCTGAGACAAGGTAAGACCATAGGACAGCCTACCTGATACCAGGAGTAAGCCCGATCTGCGGGGTTGATGAGAATAGTGATTATTTTAGCTTTAGAAAGCAATGCGGCAGCCCGCCTGGGTGCTACTTCTGAATCAAAGTAATTGGCACTCTTCTCAAAATAGAAGTCAGAAGTGGTGTTGGAAGGGATGGGGAAAAACTCCATATACCTTAAGAGATGAAAGTTGCGGAAAGGGAAAGACAGATCATACTGGGTGAAGGCAATAAAGGAACTGTTTCAGCTACTTCCTAATATTGCTTTACAGATTATACACATGTCAGATTTTATAACTCAAGAAGTCAGGCGCAGACTCCAAGTTTTTCTCATTTCAGAACAATTCCAGACAAAACCAAAGCATTTCAAGTCAGAGGAAGATGATCCATTTTTGAGCTTCTGTTTCTTTACTGTTATATGCCAGATGGATTGTACAGCTGAAACTATACTATTTCAAGGGATCATGAGACTGGTTTATTGTATTTACTGATAAGACCAACTGCTTAATCAGCATCATCATAGTGGTCTACTATCATCCTGGCAATGCATGAAAACAGCCAAATTGTAAGAAGTTTTGGAGAGGGTTATGGTGGTGTGTGGAATATATTAAACCCATTTTTTAAGCTGCTTGCTAAAAAAAATGCTTAAAGGGGAACATCAAGCATCCGAACATAGGGAGCAGATAAAACATGCATAGCCAGTTCTGCATTTCATATGTTAAAATGTTCTGCAAAAACAAAAAAGCCAAACTAGCTTTGCACATTATTGCTACCACGCACACACCCTTCCCAATAAAAAGCAAGTTCCTTCCCTGCTTGGCATCTGTTACACTGTCAAAGATCTGCAGACCCAGTTGTACTATGGCTTTTGTTTCAATTTCAGTGCCATTTTCAATTAATGATAAGCAATACCAAAAGTCCGATTTGCTGCATTCTCATGCAACTTCTCAACCTCCCAACACAGAGCCTGATGCAAAGTGAAGCCTACCAGTCAATGCCCTTGTGGTAATTGTGTCCATTGAAGAACTGAATCTCCTCGAAAGTCTCTGAGCTGGGATAGTTACTGCTCAGGTCAGGATGCATCCCCAGGAACAGATAGAGGGCTGTGGTACCTTAAACAAGGAATAAAAATAGGCTTAGGAACAGAGTATACCTAATATCTGCCAATTTTCCATGGGAGTTTTACACACAGCCTCTTATCAGTAGGGACAGGCCGTGGCTAAACAACCTAGTAAAAGGCTCAGAAGGCCAACGTGAAGCAGTGGCCGTTGCTTGCAAAGCAGACACTTTCAAGAGGGAGAATTTCCTCCATATCAAACAACAGAGGATGGGCTAGAACGCACCTGTCTTTTGAGGTCCAATGATAAGCAGTTTGGGGAACCGATCGCAGGTCTTCTCTTTGGACCAAATGTCCTTGTGGCGCTTATCCTCACAGGGATCCTGAAACATGAGCATGTGCTGGGCTCAAACAAGTCCTCCACGGGAAATGGTCCTTCATGCCACAAACCAGATAATTTGTTTTGATTGGCAGGGCCCCTCAAAACCAAGCAAGCTACAACCAATGGGAAAATAACACCAGCTCCTCAATTAGGGTGCTAGCCCTGCCTCAAGATGTCACTCCAAAGCCACTGCTGTATGCCTTGGGTTTCCCATTTTAAGAAGAGGGAAAGAGGAGAGAGAGCGCGCGCACACACACACACACACACACACACACACACAGTCTTACAATGCCCTGCCTTATTCAGCATTTAACAAACTAAAAGCACACTCACACACCCAATATCTACAAAGCTGGCTTTAAGCAATTCTCTGGACAACTTTAGGAACGGGAACTGAAGCCCCAGCAAGCAGAATTGGCAGCAGGATATATATATATTGTTTGTAGCTACAAAAGCACTGCAGGCAGTGCTGGTAACTATCCTGGCAGCCAGCTCCTGCCGCTACCATTTTCCCCATCTTTAGAATGAACCAGGAAACAACCTTCAAGGTCTGCTAAAGTCACCACTGCCCTCAGAGGCACAGCAAAGCCCAGGACATCCTCAACACTTCTCAAGTGCTGCTGAAGCTGCCACCAGGAGCAGTAAAAAAAGCCCAAGGCCGCTGCCACCCCCCTCAATAAGGAGGTGAACTGAAACCGTTACTATACAGGTGGGTAACTTTTATTACTTTAGCTGCTGATCTACAGTCACCATCAGTGTTTGCATTTAGCAGGCAACAGTCATTGGTGTGAACTGTCAACTTGGAAGAAGAAAAAGCAGCAATACAAGCAACTATTTCTAATGCTGCTGCACCCACCGTAAGAAAGTGCCCTGGTAGTTCATGTTTGCCATTGTAGCTTTTATAGGTTCATTGTCATCACTATTGCATTGGCGTGGATACCTATTCACCAAGATCCTTAACTGGGACCTCTGCATTACACAAGTTTATTCGGCTGGATTGTGAAGAACCCAAGAGATTCAACCAAAAAAACCCTCCACAGTGTTTATTTAATTTGGATTATTTGCCTGAGAGCAAAGAGTCAATTACTCCATACCTGCCATAGAGGGTCTTTCTCTTCTGAGAATATCTGGAAATACTTCTGTGCCAGCTGCACAGGCGGCAGTGTCTGCAACTTCAAGTTAGTCCAGGAGTTAAGGAAGCGGACCAGGTGTCTAAAGGTGTACAAACCCAGGCGGTCATTGCCATAATTGGAGAGGTGGGTCATGAAGATACTGATCTGGGACAAGGAAAAAAGGCAGGGTTGAGAAGAGAGACTTGACTGGCATGCTTAGTAAAGTATAAGCATTGCACTATAATACTAACTGTATCACACTGCATGAAAGCACTGAAATCAGATTAACAGTGATCCATATGCTCTTGTTATGAATTGTAGCACTTGACAAAATGGGGGGTGTTTGAATGGAAATTGTGGTGGTCCTCCATGAACTGACAGCACAAGAACTGCCACGTAGGTAGATGCACCATCAGTGGCTAACCAGATGCACCAAGAAATCTCAGATTAGCTATGATGGAGTGTTATCCCATTTGGTGTCTATAACTGGTCTTCAGAGATGAAGTACCACTAAATTTGGAGGGTTCCACTTTTGGCAATCATCTACCACAAACTTTGTTTAATTTTTGAATGTTCCACATTTGTATCCTGCTGTTCTGCCCGAGAACCATGGACAGCATGCATCAAAGCCACCACATCTTGTGACAATGCATTCCATTAGCAAATTATGTACTTGGAAGGCCAGTACGTACTTTTGTCTGTTCTGAATTTATTGCAAGATCAGATCAATTTCTTGACTTTCCATCCCAAATTCCATTGTTTAAAAACAAAAACTTGCTTTTGCCCTAGCGTTCAGAATTTTAAAAGCCTCTACCATTAATTCCCTTGCTTTCTTCTGAATTACCCACCTAACCTGTCCAATTATACTTATACCACCTAATAATCCTCTATAGCAGTGGTTCTCAAATTTTTAGCGCTGGGATCTACTTTTTGGAATGACAATCTGTCCGGGACCCACTGGAAGTGCTATCATTGTGATGCCAAAGCCTGCTGCTTTCCTGAGAACGCAGCAATAAGCTGGGTTGTTTCTCAGCCATTTTCCAATAACAAAATGAATCAGAAAGGACAAAAGCCTATTTACAACCTTGACACTAGCAAAATAACACAGTCCCCCCCTTTCTCACGTCCGATCTTCCCATACTTTCAATGATGACTGTGCTAGGTGCTGCAGTTGGCTCGCAACCCACACTGACCCACAGCGTGAGAAACACTGCTCTATAGCAATAGCTCTGAATCTTATTTGGGATCACAGACCACTCTGAGAATCTAATGAAAGCTCTGGACCCCCTTCCCCAGAAAAATGTACATAACTGCATACACACAGAAATGTTTTTTGAACCAGGTTCACAGTCCACTCTAAAAGCATCCACAGATCTGCTAAGGCAAAAGTCCACCACACCCAATGTCCTACTTCTGGTTATGTTTACAATAACCTGCCTCTGCCAGAAGATGACACAACTGAATACAAACCCTAAGCAAATAAGAGCCAATGGGGAGAAAATTCCTACAACTTATAGGAATCTAGAGAGCAGTGCATGTGCACTGATAGTCTGGAGAAGACATCAGCTCCAGAAGAGTACCCAACTACTTCAGGGTATCAGGGTATCATTTCCTAGAATCCTAAAGTCAATGTTTATCTGCATAGGAGAAAGGCCAGTTCTACATGCTGCAAAGGAGCTTTTCCTTTTTCCTTGATGTTGTACTTACAGGGTTAAGTAGCACAGTCAGAAAAAGCTCGCCTCCATTGATGATCTTATCCAGTTCATTGGAGCCACCAGGATATTCGTTATAGAATATGGTGTGTGTGAACAGGCCACATGTCTGTCGTGGGAGAACCTGGAGAGGGATGGAAAGAAAAAAACTCACATCAATGGAAAGGGATCCAAGAGAATAATAAGTCCTTACACATTCTGGGTGCGTGTTTCAAAGTGCAACCACTCTCTTGGGAATGGACACTTGTCCAGATTGTTTGGATGAGAAAATCTCACCCAACGACTAAGGGCAGAGATGGCAGGTGCTTGGCTAATTCCTTGTCATAATTTGTAGAAAAACTGCAAACTAGTGCTAATCTTGATAGAAATGTGGACCAGATTTTACTTGCCGCAGCTGTAAACCACTACATTTACAACATTATTATGCAGATAGAGTGATTTTGTATTTGTTTTAGGCACAAGTTGTAAGTTGTACATTTAATTACTCTACATTTTTAGAAGTAGATAGCACAGGGGCCTGCAAAACTGAGTGGGCAGGCTATAAATCTGAAAATAAACACATTTCCACAGATTGTTTTTCCCCTTTGGCCACGTAGAAGCAGAATCATAAAATGCAAACAGAACTTTCTCCTTATTTCCATTACATTGCAAGCCTGGTGTTACAGCATCTGTGACCTGGAAAACCCAGGTTTATAACCCTGCTTGAGCTATGAATCCCACAGGGGTGCTTTAGAAGATACTGTGACTCATCCTAAACTCCTTCAGAGTCATCATGAGGCTAACAATCAACAGTGAAATCCTCAAAGGAGGAACAGAATACAAACATAACAAAACTTCACAATGTATGTTTTAGTAGGGAGAGGCAATTATGTTCCATTTCCATCTTTCCCATGAGGAAAGCATTTCATCCTACAGCTTAGGACATGCCCAAAGCTGGAAAGGTAGGGGAAGGATACAAAACATTTGCTTCTTTTCACCAGGCTAAATCAATCAATCACTAGTATTTATATATTTATTTATTTTTCACCAGGCTAAAGCATCTCAAAAGATCATCAGTTTCTATCATACATTCACACCCCTCTGAAGTTAAACCGACACTATCTCCTAAGCAGGACTAAGACACCAAGACCTCCTGGGCAACTGGAAACTTGAGTGACGTGTGCATCAGTGCACAAATACCACAGTAATGCACTGTATTCTTTCTATTATCTAGACAGGATGGCTATATGAGGCTTCCAGAGTTAGAGGTAATATGCTACTGAGTACCATTTGCTGGAGAGCAATAGGGGCGAGGGCCTTTACCTTCCGTAAAAAAAACGTCACAGAGGGCTTCAAAAATCTTTTGCACAACTGCAGCACCTTCTCACTTTGCAGTGCCTCAGCAGGGCAAGAGATCCTCTACCGTGACTAATGGTGAGTACAATCCTGGCCAAAAGTTTTGAGAATGACACGAAGATTAATTCTCACAAAGTCTGCTGCTCCAGTGTTGGAAGATCCTCATGCAGATGTTACGATGGGATACTGAATATAAGCACAAGCATTTGCATTAAGTGTCAAAGGCTTTTATTGACAATTACATTAAGTTTATGCAAAGAGTCAATATTTGCAGTGTTGACCCTTCTTTTTCAAGACCTCTGCAATTTGCCTTGGCATGCTGTCAATCAACGTCCGGGCCCCATCCTGACTGATGGCAGCCCATTCTTGCATAATCAATGCTTAAAGTTTGTCAGAATTCGTGGGCTTTTGTTTGTTCAGCTGCCTCTTGAGGATTGACCACAAGTTCTCAATGGGATTAAGGTCTGGGGAATTTCCCGGCCATGGACCCAAAATCTCGACGTTTGGGTCCCCAAGCCACTTAGTTATCACTTTTGCCTTATGGCAAGGTGCTCCATCATGCTGGAAAAGGCATCGTTCGTCACCAAACTGTTCCTGGATGGTTGGGAGAAGATGCTCTGGGAGGATGTTGTTGTACCATTCTTTATTCATGGCTGTGTTCCTAGGCCAAATTGTGAGTGAGCCCACTCCCTTGCCTGAGAAGCAACCCCACACATGAACGGTCTCAGGATGCTTTACTGTTGCATGACACAGGACCAATGGTATCGCTCACCTTTTCTTCCGCGGACAAGGTTTGTTCCTGATGCCCCAAACAATCAGAAAGGGGATTCATCAGAGAAAATGCCTCTACCCCAGTCCTCAGCAGTCAAATCCCTGTACCTTTTGTTTTTCCTGGAGAGAAGTGGCTTCTTTGCTGCCCTTCTTGACCACAGGCCATCCTCCACAAGCCTTCACCTCACTGTGTGTGTAGATGCACTCATACCTGCCTGCTGCCATTCCTGAGCAAGCTCTGCACTGGTGGTGCCCCAATTCCGCAGCTGAATCACCTTTAGGAGATCCTGAAGCAAGTCCTGGCACTTGCTGGACTTTCTTGGGTGCCCTGACACCTTCTTCACAACAACTGAACTTCTCCCCTTGAAGTTCTTGATGATTGTGTTGATGTAGGTGTAATCTTAGGCAATATCCTTGCCTGTGAATCCCTTTTTGTGCAAAGCAATGAGGGCTGCATGTGTTTCCTTGCAGGTGACCATGGTGAACAGAGGAAGAACAATGATGTCAAGCACCACCCTCCTTTTAAAGCTTCCAGTCTGCTATTCTGACTCAATCAGCATGACAGACTGGTCTCCAGCCTCGTCCTGGTCAACACTGACACCTGTGTTGACGAGGAAATCACTGACATGATGTCAGCTGCTCCTGTTGTGGCAGGGCTGAAATGAAGTGGAAATATTTTGGGGGGATTAAGTTCATTTTCATGGCAAAGGGGGACTTCGCAATTAATTGCAATTGATTTGATCACTCTTCGTAACATCCTGAAGTATACGCACGTTGCCATCTTCCACACTGGAGCAGCAGACCTTGTGTGAATTAATCTTTGTGTCATTCTCAAAACGTTTGGCCAGGACTGTACAACCAGACAGCAACTGGCCAAATGGCTATACTGACCAGGCACACACAGAAAATGTTGGACAATAAAAGGACTTAAAACTGCCACCAGCTCCAGAAATCCGTTGACGCAAACAAACCTGCCTGGAGCCACAGGGAGGGTTAACCAGTGCAATCTCAGCCCTCCAGACTAACAGCCTCCAGCTCCTTGGAGGCCGCTGCCTAGCTGACCTGGGAACAAACCAATCCACCACGTCCTTTCTGTCCATGGTAATGTGCTTCACGGTCAGACCTGGACTTAGCTAATACCAAGCAAGTTCCCCTCAATTTTACATGTACTCACTACACCAGCTTATATAGCTCAAAAGAAATTTATTTTTAAAGTTACAAATAAAGTTGTTACATGGCCCATAAGGCAAGGCATAACGACGACACATATAAGAGAATGAACACACAACAGTACAGCTGTTCCCGGAAGAAGCTCAAAGATGCTGGACCCCACACCCCCAGGGGCTCCACATTTATTTTTATAGCCCCCAAGCCATAACTATTCAATCACGGCCAAATTGGCACCTCCTGGTGGATGCAGAGGAATTCTCGTCAATTAGTTACTCAGCCAAATCAGGTGATAACTGTGTGCTATCTGAGGACTGATGGTGCCTATCTGAGGACTGATGGTGGACTGATCCAGCCCTTGCAAATCCTCCCTAAAAAATTCTGTTAACAATACATTCCTCATCCCTTTTAAATTTAATTCATACAGATATAACCCACTCCACAAAAATAAAGTCAGGCCCTGGCCTACTTTGGCCTGCCTTTTACACCATCATGCCTGGCTTGTGGGTTTCCCCAGAAATATCTGCACTGTAGGAAGCAGGATAATGGGTTACAGGGACCCTTGGTTGACCCAGCAGGACTTTCATGTTCTTATGCCTCATGTTTCCTGTTTATCCTACAAGGCGTTAATAGAATACCATTGAGCAGATTTTCCACTCCAAGGGCCAACACACACATTACGTTTAATGAACAGTTTAGCCCTGAGGCTGTGTGAGTCTGAAGAAGGGAGGGGGTTAGGAAATAAGAACCAGGACCACAGCATGCAGGAGGGAGGCGTCTTACACCAGTGGAAGATAATAGTAGCTTTGGGGCTGCAGCAGGAAACTACTAAATATCCCCATCCTTGTGCAGGATGGTCTCAATCCTGCTCCCTCCCATCCACTCCCACAGGCTGCTATCTAAGTAAAAACACACAGAGTCAAGCTGTATGTTTAACATGCCCTTTAGCCCTAAAGTTGGCCAGAGTGCAGGGAGAGGATAAAAGCACTTAGGGGGATGCACTTTGTACTTACCATGATTCCATTGTGGATAAAGCCACGTCTGTAACGGGCTGGTTTGAGATGAGGATACTCTTCGGTGCTGGTGACTCTGATCCCCCACACTTGCTTCCAGGCCTCATACAGCTGCACATGGACAGGGTAGACCCCTGAATGATGAGGTGCCACTGCATACCCCATATCAGTTGGGATGCCGTGCTCCTAAGAGGAGAAAAGACTATGCATAACTGCACCACCATAATAAAGCAGTGGGCTTTTAATGAAAAGGTCTTTGTGAATGCAATGGGCTCCAGCCCTTTCCAATGCCTTTGTTCCTACTATATAGTCTACATGCAATCGATGTGAACCAAAATTAGCAGATACAAATAACAGAATTCCAGTTGAGGAAATTGGGTGAGATGGTGCAAAGTCCACCTTGCTCTCCCTGGACGATAGAAAACAAAGCTAATGGGATAAGCAACTGGCGAGAACTCTGGCTCTGCTCCAGAGTTATAACATGCTGACCCTTCTGCCCAACTTATGTATGCCTGTAGCAAATCTTGACAGCAAGATAAGCCTGAAGGTTTTTATGCATTCCATGTCTACAGGCAGAGACCAGCATCAACATTCTCCAGCAGATACGGAGGACTGAACAAACAACAACAACGCAGCCTGGAATCCAAAATAGGTTAAGTTTCTACCCTGCTTTACAGCCAAAAGACTCTCAGTTATGCCTGAGCAACTCTCCCTTGGGGACACAGAGATGCCTAGTAACACATTTTACAAATCCACAGCTTAAAGAGAACACACTGCAAAATACAGGCTGCCACCCAATAATTATTTAGAACAGCTTTAGAGATTTTTTTATTTTAGAAGAATGATATCTTCTGCAATATTTTGTTTTCTGCTCCTCCCTTTCTTTCATTTCCCATTATTCATAAGGGTGATCTGTATACTGTAAATACACAAGGACTAGACAACTGCCAGTGCTGTTTCTTGCTGTAACATAGTATGCAGTGTCTTAGAAATCTCAGGTATTTCTATTTCATTTTGTTATGTCTGTCATGGCCGCTGGTCAGCCAGCATTTTCTTCACTTGACTGCCATACAAATACCTTCCTTTAGCTCACTCCCCAACCCCCGCACGACACCCCAACGCTATCTTACTCACAACAGCAAATTTCTTGTTCATGGTCATTTGTTCAGCCAGCACAGACTGGTTATGGAAGAGGTGAGGTTGCATGTGGCTCCACATGTGAGGAAACCACCAGAACTCCTTCACGTATGAAAGCAGCAGGTCATCTCCCTCGTCTTCGGCGTCTGTACCTGCCAGGGCCAAATCACCACCATCATTGACAAAGGCTGAAGACGTAAAGAAAATGCCATCCCTTTTCATAGAGAAGCACACCCAAATGCCTTGCTAGTCAACACACAGAACATTAACTCCCAGTGCCACATCACATCAACCTAAAGTTTTGATCTTCAGAGGTACACAGAAAGAGGCTTCCGCAGCACACCTAGTTCCCAACACTATCACATCCCATCCCATCGCCAAAGCTCAAAATCTTAAGGTGGCTGCAAATTTAAACATCACCAGACAAATCCTTTGGCTCAGCAACTGCAAAAACTGAAAGGGTTCTGCATCCAAAATGGCAACATGCTCCGTTTCTTACCTGTGTGAAAGAATTTCCCTGAGTAACCCAGATTGAAGGTGAAATTTGGGATATGGGTGCGCAGTTCATTC
>JAJKFI010000005.1:14985406-15011041 GCA_029204185.1 Lerista edwardsae
TGGAACGATCCGAATCGCTCACAACAGAGAAGACTTTCCCCATACACAGCCGTCCGCGATTTGGAGAATGCTGGCCTAAATGCTACACATGGCTCATGATACCTCGGTACTGGTCAGGTGTTTGCTACAAATAACTGGATTCCTTACACCAAATTAGTCACTAGAGCTTGTGGTGCCTATGTATACCTGTATGCTACCAGAAAGGAAATACTTAGTTATTTGTGCATAGTGTACCCATCTTAGGCCTAGGAGAGGAACAACTGGGAGTGTTGGGCTACATCCTTTGCTTATACAACCAAAGGAAATTGGAACATGCTTACAGCATGCACGGTTTGTCTCCCCTGAGCTCCAGGAGGCAGGGGTGGATCTTGCAAGGCAAACCAAAATTCCCATGTATAATCTTTAAATTTGCAAGGTTTTAATTTCTCACCTACTTCAACATTCTTGACTGCATCGCTAGGGACAGCTTTGTGGCACTGTTACACTTTGCTTACCTTATTATTTATTATTTATTGGATTTATACCCCGCCTTTCTGCCCCATGGGCACCCAAGGCGGCTTACAACATAAAAAACAGTATTCAAATAAAAACAATACAAAATGAGACAGTTAAAACCATATTAAACAGTATTAAAAACAATTTAAAATGGAAAGACCCCGTGGATCCCATAGTTGTAGTTTAAAATGCCAGCCCACATGTCAGCAGTTAAAAGCTTGTTTAAATAAAAAGGTTTTCAGGCCCCACCAAAAGATTGTCAAAGAGGGAGCAGTTCTTAATTCTAAGGGGAGAGTATTCCACAGTCGTGGGGCCCCCACCAAGAAGGCCCTGTTCCTGGCCGCCATCCCCCTCACCTCTCCTGGTGGCGGCACAGTCAGAAGCCTCCCCCCCCCCCGCAGATTACCTAAGAGTACGGGTAGGATTGTATGGAGGGAGGCGGACCCGAGCCGTAAAGGGCTTTAAAAGTCAAAACTGGCACTTTGAATCGGGCCCGGAAAGGAACCAGCAGCCAGTGTAGCCGCTGAAGCAACGGCTCGACTGAGTCAAACCCTAGCAACCACATGGGCAGCTGCGTTCTGCACAAGTTGCAGTCTTCAGAGCAGCCCCACGTAGAGCGCATTGCAGTAATCTAATCTAGATGTCACTAGGGCATGGGTCACCGTGGCCAGATCTGAGCAACCCAGGTAAGGTTGCAGCTGGGGAATCAGCCAAAGCTGAGAAAGGCTCCCCTGGCCACAGCCGCCACCTGTTTGTTATGCATTCCCTTATTCTACAGATCAGACTGTGCACATCACAACTAAAATGACAGTTAAAATCTGGCCACCACCCACCAAACTCCACAGGTATTCAAGAGCACCTCATGACAGTGAAACGAAGTACAGGTGACATCAAGGCACTTCTGCGGACAACACAAGAGCCATTACTGATTGGTTCCATCCTATGCCCCCATAGTAATGCAAGCAGTCTCAGGCCATGTGGCAGGAGCCCAAGCTGCAGCTCTGCCCAACATCAGCAGCTTCTACAGGGATGATGCAGAGGATACACAGCATAGGCTCTTCCCAAATGGCTTGTGGCTTCCCACATTCCCCTGGTGGCATTGGAACGTGCCACATAGCAGAAACTCCTATGCCATGAGGATGATTGTAAGGAGACACTCATGCCAATTCAAACATCGGATTTTGAGGGGGATGGCGGCCATAACAGGGCCTTCTTGGTGGAGGCCCCAAGACTGTGGAATACTGTCTTGGATGTGCACTTGTGTGAGCAGTGTTTAGCACACAAGCTGAGAGAGATCATAATCACTAGGAAGCTATGTATTGGAAAAGGCAGGACATACCCCGAGGAGATAGGGAATGATATCAGCAATGGCCCCCTGTCCCAGATAAGCCAGGGATTATAGGGTTAACCCCCAAGGTCTTTGCAAGCCTCGGGAACACAGCTGTAGGCTGATGAGGCCCCCTGGCAATGAAGAGAGATTAGCACAAGTGCAGATTGGTGTGGCTGATGAATTAAAGCCTGCTCACTGATTGGCTGGCCTTAGTATAAAGTTGGAGGCAGGAGCTGCTGGAAGAGGGCACCAGGTAGGTGCTGGATGGATGAATTGAGACTGACTGATGGAGTGCTGGCTGGACTGCCTGCCTGAAGAATGGCATGACAGACGGATTGCTGGACTGGATAAGGTAAGCTTACTGTGGCAAATTATTGGGAGTTGTTGTATGGCTGCCACGCCCCTGGAGCCACCAAGTGGAGGAGGCATTGTGGCTTAGGCAAGCTGACTGCCTATTGTTTGGTGGGTGGGGTTTGTTGGTGCTAGACTTATATTAGGATAGTTTGGAGCTAAGCCAGTGATGAGGGGAGGCTGGAGGAGGCTGGCCAGCTGGTGATCCCAAACAAAGCTGCTGGAAGAGAGGAGGCCCAGTGGGTGACTGAACCCCCTCCCTCTTGCCTATCTCTGAGGCTGCTCTGGAAGGGAAACTAGCTGGCCTAGTGTGGGCATTAGGACCCTTGGGGAGGCCTAGCAGGGAATTTGGCAGAACAAGCTGTACCTTGTATTTTCAGAAAGGTACACAGCACAATCTCCACACACAATGGATGTGAGTGTTGGTCAACAACACAAAATCTCAAGACTCACACATCACCTTGGCTGCTATGAGCATTCACTTGCTGACAGCCAAGATGATCAGAAAAAAGTATATTAACTGAATTAGCCCTTGATAGAATAAATACTAGTAGGTATATAACATGGTGGCGCAGTGGGTTAAACCGCTGCTGCTGGGTTTTCTGACCGGAAGATTGGGAGTTCAAGACTGCATGATGGAGTGAGCCCCGTTGCTTGTCCCAGCTCCTGCCAACCTAGTTCAAAAGCATCTAAAAATGCAAGTAGATAAATAGGGACCACTTCGGTGGGAAGGTAACGGCATTCCGTGCGCTATGGCGTATAGTCATGCCGGCCACATGACCACCGAAGCTTGTCCTCGGACAAACGCCGGCTCTACAGGCTTAGAAGCGGAGATGAGCACCGCCTCCTACAGTCGGTCATGACTAGACCATTCAGTCATGGGAAAACCTTTATAAGAACTAAGCTTTCTACCAATTCTTCACAACTGCTCTCCTGGGAGATAGGAGACTTCGTTACCCTAGACAGTCAGTTCAATTTTATAGTGTGGCAAGATCAAAGACTAAAGAGCCAGATGCTCTCCAAACAACCTCTACTTTTGATAAGATAGTAGATTGTTATACCTTTACCTCTTCTCCGCCTTACAAGTATTCTACATAAACCTACTGAAACCAAGACATGTGTTTAAAATAACTTGATATGTTTTTCTTACAAAAAAAGTATTCCAGCCTTAAGCTATTACTTCTTTGAGCTAAGTTTAATGTCAGTCTAATTTTTTTTTCCTGCACGCTTAATGTAGCCAGTTAAGGCCAGTCTCAAGAAATGAAATATGGGCGTGAGAAGGTAGGTTTATTTCTCCTATTACCTACATCTTATAGAGTGCTGCTATGTTATTCAAGCCTCATTGTTTTTCCCCTTTTAAAGTCTGATTATCCATCTGTGGTTTGCTTAGAAAAATACCATCTTTTACCAACTTATTTTAATTATTTATAAGGCTACAAAGCATTATACTTTACAAGCCAAAAATGCAAAATACAGTCACCATATTGCATGAATACTTAACACAAATTTACGCAGCAGCATATTTGACAGCATAAGCCATCAGACTACAATCTCCTTTGTCACTTGGTAAGAATTTGCCCAATAAGCTACACATGCGGCTAATTTTCTCTGAAGCCAAGCTATTTTTAATGTTTTCTAAATTAGCTGCAAAGAAACCCTAACTACACATTTCTGCACATGAAAGTATTTATAGCAATCCTAATTTAAGTGTTCACAACTGATGTAATAACCTATTTAGCTGTGAACACGAATGTTTTCAGAAGAGCACGTTTCTAATTCGTTATCCACCCCTCGGTTGCTTCACATATGGAGATGTTACAGCTCTGGAAGGTATATGAACCATGTCGGCTATAAAACTGGTACACTCCTACCTGGCACTGAGCTCTCCCAGGCAAACCACCAACTACATACAGTTCTCCAGAGGCTTGATCAGACTCAATACCAAACCATATACAAGACATTTCTTCATAGGATACAATAACACAAAAAACCCTGCCTTCCTAAGCACTCTTTAGCCCATTGATCTGGTTGGAAAGATGCTTTTGGCTGTGTATATTTTGTGTATATTTTATTTCAACTTTGATGCGTACTTTCCTTGTTAACCTTCATATCCTATGGTTGTGCTATATATTTCCATCTTTAAAACAGGATATGATCGCTTCGTCTATATACCTTATTTCCCCATGTATAGGACGCACCGATGTATAAGACGCACCTTAATTTTGTGCGTTCTCCGTGAGAAAAGTTCTCTGTGCTCCCACTTGCCTTAAAAAGCCGGCAGGAGCGCGGAGAACAGAGGGCAGCCGTCCCGCTTGCCTTAAAGAGCAGCGGGAGCGCTGCTGCCGGCTCTTTAAGGCAAGCGAGAGCACGGAGAACACAGTGCTGCCCAGCACCCCGCCTTGTATAAGACGCAGCCAGTTTTTAACACCCCCATTTTTTGAAAAAAGGTGCGTCTTATACTTGGGGAAATACGGTAAGTTTTCATTTTATCATTGCATTTTGTTGTAGATACCATAAAAATAATTAAAACACAAAGAGAACACTTTTTGGCCTACTCTGGTTAAAACGACATGAGGACAAGGGAAACCGGTTACACATTCTGCACGGTAGATATTTCCCCAATGTTCAGTGTTCCAGAGATGGACAGAGAACACACAAATGCAGGCAGTATAACTATCGTGAGATGTTTGTGGATCCAGGCATCAATGCAATAGATTTATGTGTCTAGTCTTAGTCCAAAGGCATGGATTTACCCAGTGGTGCCCACACCCTCCCCAATGACTCCACAGCTCCACTCACATGCAATACTTTGCCAGGGATGCTATTACCTTTACATCATCCACCTTCATGCGAGTGCCTTCCTTTCCCACAAATATATCGTCAATGTCTACCAAGATGTAGCGGTCAAGGGGGAGGGAAAGCCTCTTGCCGGTGAGGAAAGACACAGCATCCACAAAAACCAATTTATGCAGCCAAAAGTTGAGGTTGTTGCCAAAGAGGACTCTCTGAATGCCGTCGTGGAGGCCCAAGTCCTGTACCACAGTGGTATGGAGTGCAGCATCAATGTTCATGTGAGGGATGGATTCTGCCGACTTGGTTTTGGCTAGGAGGACCGGTTCATAGGTGGAATGGTTTGACTGGAAGACTGTCCAGTCCTCCCCTGGAAGCAGCCCCTTCTCCACCTCGTTGGGCCGTGTAATATACAGCAGTGGAGACTTTGGGTTGATGCTGCAGTCCTTCAGAGCAAGGTTGGAGTGGAGAAAAAGGGGGAAGCCTTTCAGCTGAGCACTCAGCAAGCTGTTCTCATTGGCCTGTAAGGAGATCACAAGTATATAATGACCGAGAGCTTCAGACAGCAACATGTTAAGCCAGCAGTCAAAACAAGCAGGAAAGACAGAAGGACAGAAAGACACACACTGTTTTGTTCAGCTGATCTTTCAAGACATAAATTGAGAACAGAGTCTGTCTAGTATGAAAATAAAATCACCTCATGGAACATGGCCAATATCAGGAAGGAACAAAGCAGTGGGATGGATAAAAAAGGGAAGCTCTTGTCACATCTCATATCTAGCACTCTGTATGTAACCGAGAAGTTACATACTAAATATCCAATTATCTCTCTCTCTGTACCAAGGAATCGTAAGCAATTCTGCATTGCTCTTTTCTCAATACAGAAGTCATACTGAGGCACTTTTAGCCATATATAATCCTTCATTCACACATCAAGGCTTGGAGGCATCGAACTTGCAGTTTCATCCCCCAACAGGCAAGCAGCCATCCTGCTGTGCTCTTCAGATTCCCAGCGAGACCAGTTTCCTTTATCTCCTTTTGTACATGGTAGCACAATGTCCGTCAACAAGAGCGTAGTTCTCCCCAAGGTGGTAAATCTGTATCTGGGCTGCACAAATGCAGGTGGCGACAAGGGCTAAAATGCTCCCCCCCCCACACACAAAAATCCAGTCCTCCTGGCCTTGCTAGAGTATAAAGTTAACAGGTGCGAGGGGCATGGGGAGGCCTCCACATCTGTGGATACCAGTTCCACCGATACGGGAGGGAGACGATGCCTGTACATTGCCCCAGATAGAGCTAGGGCAAAGGTTCTCCTCTTTCCTCATCCTCAAACTGGAAGGGATACTTTGTGATGGTGCTGCATACAGCTGCTAGACCCATAGGATTCTAGAGCATGTTAAACTGCATTTGCTTATACTAGATAGATGAATACGATTCTGAAGTGAAATCTTATAGGATTATTAGAAAAGTAACAAGAAAGTCTTGACCAAGATGGAGAGGCTGCCACTCACCACACGCTAAAGACAGATATGTTAAAACCTTAGCACGCATACAGCCACTGTGTGCTCTAGGAGCCCCACTACTCCTGAGATCAGAAAATCTTTCTGCAACAGCTGCATAGAATTGTTGAAGTCAGCTGTTTTTGTCATCCGACTCTTAAATTTCAGCGTATCAATTTCACAGGTGATGGGCTCTTCCTCTTGTCAACTCTGGACCCTGGATTCTAAGGTTGGCTCCTGAATGCCTTTTGCTTCCCACACTTAGGTCAAGGGAAAGAAAGGTCATGCATAAAATTGTTTTATTACTGTACAATGCATGTTGTGTGGTCTTTGAATTTCCCAATAGGAATGACCAAATGGCCTCTGACACGCCCATAACACTTTATGTGCCGAAGTAGCATATTTCCAGAACAGGCTCAATCCAGCTGTACTTCCCACACCTCTGGAAGGGGAATGACATTTAGCATATACGTACTGTACTACTCAACATTCAACCACATAATTATCCCTTTCGACAATGTATATTTCAAAGATGTGTATCAGTAGAATAAAACCAAGGAGGACAATCAGGAAGAGGGACTTTCCTTTGGCAGCATGATCACTTAACCATTTGTTATAGCAAGAGATTTCCTAGCTACAAATCGAGCAACAAGATCAATCAGAACAAAGGAAAATATTACTTGGCAGATGTGTCTGTCAAAAGCAGCAGGACAGTTCCAGGCCTCAGAACAAAGTCCGACTTTGCATGCTTCTTTTCCACCCCGGATTCTTAACCTTCTTGGCTTACCCTTTCAAACAGAGATTCATGGCAAATCCAATATGAATTGCCTTGGCCTGTGTCATGCAAGAGATCAAAATATTCATCTTACACCCTTCTTCCTTTAAAGTAGAATCCAAGATGTCAAATCATCTTTTGTCCAAAATCCACTTTTGTCAAATCATAAAACTAGCCAGCCCCACTGTGGCCCCCTGCTTCCAACAGGGGAAGTACTGTTCAATCTGGTAGCGTCACACATTAACCAGCTCCCCAAAGGACTATTACTATTATCTTTGTACTGTCACCAACACAGCTACAGCAGTATAGCCTCTTTTCAGAAGGCGTGGATTTGTAAATCCGCTCTTGGCATCAGTTAAAACACACAGCACTTTTACTTATCAGGCTTGGTGCTGGCGAGACATCAAGCCATTCAATAGCAAGTAGTGTCAATGAGAAGTGTCTGAGCAAAATACTCTTCCGACATTCTGCAGAGCACTGATCTTCCTGTCCCAACGCTTGAACACAGGGTGAGACTTTATACAGAGTAAGACCAGTATTCCACCTAGGCTCAGTATTCTCTACAGCGGTGGTTCCCATCTTGGAACCCACCTTGGGGGGAAAAAGAAGAAGAAGAAGGTTCACTTTACCAGCTGCTCAAGCCTCTGTGGCTATAATGATGATTGGGCAGCAGTGCTGCCCTCCCCAAGTAGCAGACTGTTTAATCCTTGATGCACATAGCATAATTTATCCTGTCAGTTTCACCAAAAGTTGGGTTGTGACCTATTGGTGGGCCACAGACTCACAGTCTGAGAACAGCTGCTCTCTAGTAACTGGCAGCAGCTCTATGGTCTTTCCCTGGACTACCTGGAAATGCCAGAGATTGAACCTGGAATTGTCTGCAGACACTCCGCAAACTGAGGGCACATACCTACAGCACAATATGATTAAATTATTGCAAAGTGACTGGAGGGGGGGGAGAGGCAGAATCCATTCAAGTCAATGGCGCTGAATCTCAGAAAACACACTGTCATGATACAGCCTCAAAACTTCACTCATTCTTCATGCAACTGTGGAGCCAGCTTCAGAAGCAACAAGCATATAAAAGAACTGATTGCTTCAAATCTTCAGCAGGGAGGGCCATATTGAGAAATAAACTCAAGACATTTGAGTGCAGGGGGAGGGATGAAGAAATAAGCTTACTAGAATTTACGCAGCATCAATTACCAAGATGCTTATGTGCAAATAAGGATACAATATATGGTACTGTCCAGTTCACCCTTATTATTTTTTGCCTTAGGAATGGTTCAACAATATATATGAGTATATAATACTGAACCTCATAATACCACCACATATAGAAGACCCATGTCTGAATGGACTGGTCCACTCGTCTTCAGGAATTTTCCTGGTTGAGTCCTCTGTCCAGAGACAAGGATACTATACATGATTTTGGCCTCCCCCTTTGCCCTGAACCTGAGCCCAAGACATTGGTGCTCTTACTGTTCTTAGAAGCCTTTCGTCAGTTTTCTGGTCTACGCATGCAACAAAAAAAGTGCATGAGGTAAAATTGGACTATCACCTTCAGACGACAAGTGGGGGGGGGGGAGAAATCATTTAAGAATAGTTTCTCTCCTTTATAGACACCCACTTCCTGCAAACCTAATCCTAATACTTTGGGGGGGGGGAATAGTAGCCAAGCCCTACTTGCAATGAGAAATGCAATAATTTCTACTTGCAATGAGTTTTAAGACAGGAGCATTCAATATTGCAATTACCCAACAGCCTGTGTAGTATTATATTGCTCCTATCCTATCTCCTGCATCAATTGCATGCCACTAGGTCACACATGCCAAGACAGGGGGAGAGATCTTTTCTCATCGTGGGGACACGTCCTGCCCCCATGCTGACCTCCTCCTGGAAATCATCTCCTAGAATGAAACCAATACCTTGAAAAAGCCAATGATTCCTACACCGTACTCTACACAGTACTTGTCCAAGAGTTCGCGGTTCCAGGCATCCAGGTTCACATACTTCAGGATGTTCTCATAGATGATCAGTGCAAAACGCCCTCGGTCCTTGTCAGTCAGCGTGGGCATGTCCCCCTTCCCTGGAGCAATCTCTGTCAGGTATTTGAAACGGCTGGACTCCAAGATAGCCACAATCTCCTGGCCCAACTGAGAGTAAAGACTTTCCACGAACACAAGAACCAAAGGGTCCGTGCGAGAAGAATCCACCACTTTGATGGGTTTTAGTGGGAGTAGGCGTGAAGGGGCCACCTTCGGTTCATCACAGTCTGGGCTGGGGATGTCCGCAGAGGGTTCCAGTCCCCTCTTCCATCCATATAAATAATATGCAGAGACAAAAACACTGAGCAAGCAGAAGGCAAACAGCAGGAATAGCACCACCTGAGGAGACACCTGCCGGAAACTCCTCCGGAGCCTTACCAACAAAGTCATCCTTGCTTTGAAGAAGAGTTCAGGTTCCTTCCCCACCCCACCCCACCCTGCCCCCTCCCTCCCTCCCTCCCGATCTTGATTCAGGAAAGACTAAAGGAGAATGTCACTAAGAGGCAGCATGTATGTTGGGTTGGCCCTTAGCAGTCCGTTATCCATCCTGGTCAATTTTCATGTCACCATGGCAAATCCATACAGAGTTTCTTTCCAAGGTAAGAATACCAGCAACATTCCACCATTACTGTCTCATCAAGATGGAAATTCTGCTGACTTGAACTTCCAGGGCATCTCTCACTGGATGGGAGAGCATGGCGATTCCTTGAGTCTACAGTCGGAAACAAGAATCTGGAAGAAAAAAAAACACAGTGAAGAATAAGCAAGTCATTCTAGGGAAAACCAACTCTCCCAACCTAAGACCATTCTCCCAAATACACAGTTGTGCTCCGTAAGTGCAGATATGGGAACCTTTCCATGAATAACCCTTTTTTGTTAAAAGAAACTGAATCCTCAGTGATTCACATCTAGAAGGAGAGCAGTAAAAATGCTTAAGCTTGCCAAGACACGCCACAGACCATTAACATGCCAACAGCTATGGAAATTAATTTTGCACATGCTCAGGTGCTCCTGGCTTCTCTATTACTTCCTCACAGGTACCAAAAACAGTGCACTTGTTCTATACTTTGAGTGCTGCAAGAACTAGATTGTATAAAATGGCTTTTGGAGAGAGAGGAGGAAGGATGCAGGTGGGTGGAAGGGCACTAAACTAAATGGCTTTTGGAATCCTTCCAACTCAAACTAGTTCCAGACTAGAAGCATAACTGAAAATTTAAGTCCTGGGTATCAACAAAGGACTTTTGCAATGTCCTGACATAAGTGACACAAAACCTGGAGAAAGAGCCAAGGAAATTCAAGAGAGGTGTGTGTTTATATGCGAAGACAGCTTACTGGCTCCTCCTGAGGTTATGCCCTCATCCTGCAGAAGGCAGATAGTGCATGATAGACAAGCTTCTGCCTCCAAATTCTGTTGGTATTCAAGGGAAACCAGAAATGTAGGCCCAGGTCAATCCTGGTGTGTCAGTCAAGGGCCAGATAATCCAGAGGCCTAAATGGGCAGCAGGCACAGGCAAGGCCCCGAGTTTGTTTTCCCAATCTAGTTGTTCACTCCCACATAGCTCTGAGGTAGCCGCCACGCTCTCTGCACCTGCTTCAGCTTAACGTCAATCACTTGCCAGCGCACCACGAGACGCCTTTAACACTTAATAGCCAACAGTAGAGAAGGCTACCAAAAGACTGCTCTTTCTTTTTACATTTGGAAAGGCAGGAGGGAGCCATTGACCAGTTTTAATCCACGAAACAAAAACCCAGTGCTGATTTCATTCAAGCCGAGAAGACCAACTTCTGAAACAGCGATTCCAAAAGTTCAGGGCAGGAAAACATCCCAAGGGAAGGGGCAATTACTGGTCTCAGCCACATTTCAGCTGTAACTTACGATCAGCTACAAAACACACGTTCCTAGAACTTAGCCTTTACAATACATTGAAACACATTGCAAGCAAACAAATGTGGTTTGTCCATGTCCCTGAAAAAAGGCTCCACAGGCATCAAATGCTGAAGTACAGACATCCCCCCCTTGTCCACGGATTCAGTTCTCCATGGTTCTCCACACCCATTACTTTCAGTTTTTTGTTTCATTAGCAAGCAAGCAGGCACGCATGCATGTTCTTTGCTTTTACAGAGGCAGAAACACCTTCACGCTATTGGGTAGGCAGGCAGCCTTCACGCTATTGGGACACAGAATGTTAACAGGAAGCAGGAAGGCAATGGGAACAGAGTACTTCTCTATACCATTCATATAGTGTTCCCTCGTATCTGTGTTTTTTGTATCAGAGGGTTGGACTAGAACCCCTGCAGATATGTGTGTGTGTGCATGCGCACGTAGTCTGCATATCTGATAAGCAAGACAAGACAGTGTTCAATTCAAATGGCAAAGAGGATGTAGCACAACAGCAGAAACTCTGGCTAGGATTAGGAGTGTGAGTCTTCCCCTCCCCCATGGAAAGAGCACAGATCTGTAAACATCCACGTGGAGCAGGAAGAGTAAAGGCCATCTGCTTGTTTCAAATACAACTGGCCTGTGATTCAGCAAACTCTGAATGAGGATATCCTATGCAAAGTCTCCAATAAATAACCCATTCTTTCATATCCTGCCTCCACTTTTTCCTACTTAACAGGAGTCCACTGCTCACATTAGGCAAATATATACATACTGACCAATTCTTATACAAATGTTTATAACAGCAGCAAAAAGCTGCAAACAAAGAGGCTGACAGCCATGGTTTAGTTACTGAATACAGTCTCCTCGTATGACCTGCAAGCCTACGCTCCTAAATGCTCCTCCGCTCTCCTTCTTTCAAGGCCCCTTCGGCTCGGCACACATCAGAAGTTGCCGAGTGATAGGTGGAAGGACAGAGATCTAGGTCACCCTCAGAACTGAAGTAGAGCAGCAGCCAATGGCCTGCTGCTTTCTACTTTCACACCTTAGCAAGCAGGTGGAGCACAACTATTAATAGACTCCAGCATGAATCACTAGCAATTCAGTGAAGGCTTCTCTAAAGGCCACAACAGAAAACCTCTCAGTTGCAACAAGCCCGCGGCTGCCCTACTGAATCACAGCTTTGAGACTTCTCGTCAGAGGTAAATCTGATTCCTGTCACCTTCCAACACTTCCACATATTTGCAGTCATGCAGAGGGGCAGTATGCTCCCTCATCTATTGAGGCAGCAGAAAGACTCGGTGGGCCACCATATAGTGGCTGCAGCATAAGACGCTGCAAGCAAGGCAATGATTATTGCTTTTAAAAAATGCCATGAAATAGCACTGAGATTAAGGGAAACCGGCTGAGAAGCAGCCTAGATTATACCTGCCTTAATCCAGTCATTCTTGTCCTTACCTGAAGCAAGGAGATAAAGGAACCAAGTATAAACCACACGTTAATTCTAAGCACGGATGAGATCTGTCTAGGCAGTCCCACTGACAGGGCCTCAGAAAAACCTGGAGTCGAGCCTTCTATGCCCTCAGTTTCTCAAATTAATTCCTTAGCTCATGGCTTGACAAATCCTGTTGATACTGTACCTAGAAATTTAATCTTGATGCCTAGTATTCTCACCAATAAAAGATTCCCCCAAGCAGCTGTTTTAGCTTCCCCGAACAACCCCATCTTGTGTCAGGAAACCTCTTCCATTGTCTCTGTAGGACCCCATTCTCTGTTGACAACCCAGTGATGTCATTCAGGGGGAACGGACCAGAACGGGCGTTCCGGATCCTAACGGGCTCTGTGGCTGGTTCTGGGTTCCCGACAAGTGCCAATCAAAAGTGAGTTCCTGTTCCTAAATCATTTGAATGACACCACTGTGACAACCCACCTGTCAGCTGGGAAACCACATCCCATTTCTTGTGTGCTTCATCACACTGACTGGCTACAGCACTGGCTGCCCTGAAACGGGAGGGGGGGGAGAGGCTTCCCACAGGTTGTAGCATTGTAGGAGGCAGGGCCATTTTGCAGCTGATGCTCAGCCTCCTCAAGGAGGAGAGAATATGCTTGCTCAGACCTTTCTTTGCTCCCCCTCAGGATTAAAAGAAAATGAAGCATTAGGAGCAGAAGCTGGCACAGGAGGAGAATGGGGAGGAGAGAAGACCTGCCACCTGGAAGGGACAGGAGCTTCCCCACCTGGCTTAAAAAATGCAAAGTCAAGCCCTGTCCTAGCCATCTCTTATCTGTTCCAGAGGGGTGGGGAACACTGCAAAATGTTTACATCCATGCAACCCAAAAAGAAAACCCAGAAACATATAACGTTCACATATAACGTGTGCTGGTCTCTGACTTTGAGAATGGTACTTTACAGTGTCTCCTGTGCTGGCTAAACTTTGCTGGTCTAACTCCAGGTTAGAATTGCGCTCTGGATAACTGCAAACTAAACTCATTTCTGAGCAAGGTGCTTGAGTGCATTGTGGCAATCCAATTCCAGAAATTCCTGGATGAGATAAATCAGTGCTCTTCAACTTTGGGGTTGGGACCGCAACGGAGTTGCAAAACCTCAGTTTTGGGGTTGCAGCAACTTACAGGCATGAAAAAGGTTGAAGACCACAGGACCAAAGCACCACCAAGTAAAGGGAGAGGGCATTGGTGTAACGTTTCAGGTCCCAGGAGATCATGTCCCAGCCCTGCTCCGGGACTTAGCAATTGCACTAAAATAGCTTTCACTGGTGCCAGGCTTCACAGTAACCTTTTTCTGGTCTCTTCAGCAAGAACGTTTGGTTACAGTGAACAGTGCTGGGAGGGCGTAACGGGTGCATAGCAACAGGGTTTGAGTGGGCAGATACAGTCTCAGGAGGGGAGTAGGATCAACAGTGGGTCCCCTGTCTCATTCATTCTCTCCCTCTCTCTCTGTCTGGGTCACGGCACGAAAAAGGTTGAAGGCCACTGAGGATGCAATCCTAACCAACTTTGCAGTCCCGGGGTAAGGGCAATGCAGCTCCGAGGTAAGGGAACAAACATTCCCTTACATTGAGGAGGCCTCTGTGACTACTACTCCACTGCAAGATGCAGCACTGCTATGCGAGTGCTGGGAAGTTGGTTAGGATTTGGGCCTGGGACAAACATAAGAAAAACCTCACTGGATGAGGCAAAGGGCCCATCTAGTCCAGCTTCCTGTACCCCACAGTGGCCCACCAGATGCCTCAGGGAGCACGCAAGACAACCAGATACTTGTATCTCGCTGCCACTCCCCTGCATCTGGCATTCTACAGTAGCCTATTACACTTGCACCCACCCCCAAGGAAGACACCAGACTATGGTTGGGGTTTTATTTTATTAAGCATATGTGACCAGTTTTTAAATAATAAAACCTACTGAACACCCATCCCTCCCTCGCCAGTCTGGGGTAGGCATAAAAAACTGCCGTCCATGGCCAATTCGGATGACAGGAAAAAATTCCGACCCAGCCCTCATGATGAATGACCAGCTAATCTCAGATTGGATATACCCATCATCATCATCATGGAGCTTTCCTCCATAAATCTGACCAATCCCCTTTTAAAGTTATCTGGGCCAGATGCCATCACCACATCTTGTGGCAAGGAGATCCACAGATCAATTACATGCTGGGTAAAGAAATACTTTCTTTTGTTTTTTCAAACTATCCTAACATTCACCTTAAGTGGATAGCCCCTGGTTCAGGTATTGTGTAAGAGGGAAAAGATATTATCTGGATTCATACATGATTTTGGTACTGAAACAGCCCTGGTTGCCCTATCTGATACTTGGAACTAGACAGCAGGAACTGCCTCCCTGTTGGCACACATTCATTCTCTCCAAGAAGGCACAGAAGGCCAGTTTCTAGCCCTAATTGTCCTGCTTAGGCAGAGGACCTCCTCCAGGATGCAGATTCTTATTGCACACTATCTCACACTAGCTTAGAAAGCTTGTTTGTGGTGGCTGCAGCTCCCTGCTGTTATTTACTAGCCTTAGGCACAGAATTCCCCTCCAAGGTACTCAGTGATGAGATATTCTGGTGCCCACAGAAATTCCATGACAATATGTACAGCACTGTCAGCAAACCATTATTATGACTAACAGAGCAATCCCATGCATATCTATTCAGAATAATGACTCATTATGTGCAAGGGGCTTACTCCTAGCGAAGTGTCTACAATAAAGGACTGCAACCTAAAATCCTCAGCTACACTGCAGTTTCACCACTCCGCTATAGGAAAGCAACCCAGATTCTTTCCTGATTGTGGGTTCTACATTATCTGCCTGATACTATCTGGGTAACTTGATAAGGAATTTCAACCTGTTATCCAATTGGGGTGCCTCACACAACTATATTATCCACCCAACACAGCCAGGCTATCGCATATCAACCTTTTATCATCCCCCAAACAGAATTTCCATCACAGCAGTCAGTACCTTATCAAGTGTGAAGGGTTTCCCCTGATAAAACTACCACTTGCTGATGAGAGTAAATGGGGCTTGATTTCTGCAAGGCCTGGATACAACAAAATGGGAAAATCTATCCTCTCCCCTTCCTATCACCTAGAAGAGAAGGAAACCCATACAGAGACTCAGGATTAATTAGAAAGCACAACAAAGCATTAGATAAGAACAAGAACAAACAACTGACAGTGTAGGACAGTGATGGCGAACCTATGACACGTGTGTCAAAGGTGACACACCACAATGTTTGGGGTGACACACCCTGCATTCACCAGTACATGACCAAAACTGAGTTTGTTTTACTCGTTTTTCATTTTTGTAATTATTTGATATTTCTTTATGTAATACATAGACTGCACATGACTGGACTGTATTTTTTGTTTAAATAAATGAACATAAAGAATTGTTTCTCTTTTGTTTGGGAGGGGGATTGACACACCAGCAGAGCCAAGATAAACTTTTTCCTAAGTTTTGACATACTGAGCCCAAAAGGTTTGCCATCACTGACCTAGGAGGAAGCAGATTCAGCAGTACCCTACAACTTACCCTCAAACACTCAACGATGATGGTAGTATGGATACAGGATTCCTCAGTTTTTAACTCACCCACATACACCCTTCAGCCTCAATGAGTTATTGTTTTGAATAGTTATGTGTGAAATCGGACTAGCAACACCTTTGCACTAAAATTATGGAGGTAACACTGCAAACTCCAAGCAACAGGCAGAAATAGAAATGAGGAACAAGGCTGAGTGGAAACAATGAGAGCAGACACAGACATCAAGTGGAATTGAGTAGATTTCCTGCTATACCCTCTTCCTCCCAAGCAGAACTCTAGTCATAAAGAGTATGATAAAACCTCACAATTTTGGAGGTCTGTGAGAAGTTTTCCCCACACTAGAGTAGCAGGTTTCTAAAGAGGACTAACAATTGCAGCCTTCTGCTCTTGTAGCACAACATGGGTACATGTTTTTAATTGTTGACAGGCTGGCTGGCTGGCTTGTTATATTTTATACCTAATGATCCACAGGGCTTGTTGTTTTAAAATTCTATTGCTTTGTTTTAATTTTGTTTTATTGTATTGTTTTAATAGTGTTTTTAAATTATTTTTTTAATGTTAAATTTTATATTTTCATGTTGCATGTTGTGCCTTGGGTGCCTTCGGGCAAAAAGGTGGGATAGAAATCCAATAAATAACAACAACAACAACAACAACAACAACACATGGGAGAGAGCAAAAGAAGAGGCTATGTCATATTATATATAAATATTTTTCCACTCTAATGAATTCTGCATCAGAATTCACAAAGCACAGAGCTTAAATATCTAAATTTTGTTCCATTTGACTATAACTAGTCAATTTAGCTTAATAGCTTACTCTGATTAGTGTAATATTTAAATAAATCCAGATTAATGATCATACATATATATGTATACAATATCCCATGTTTTTAATTCATTTACTTTATTTCTGAACTAATGAATGGCAAAATCAACCTGCCTCTTGAAATTCTGTGATAGGCAAAATGGAAGAGACTGGAACTTTAATCAAATCTGTTTGAATCGGCTATTAATTTCAATTTTTGCTACCCATGGATTGCAAACAGGTATCATGAGCAGCACCAAGAGTTTCACAATCAACACGCACAACACATTATTTTCTTTATTCAAGTAACATCCTTAAGAAGTAGATGGGATTATCCCATTTTTGAAATGGGGAAAAAATCAAGACCTAATTATTCCATTTTTTAAAATAGAGATGGTCTTCATAAGGAACCTAGCTGCACAGATTTTGCACGGGGAAAGAGACTTGTTGGTTTGCCACCCTTTACCGCGGTGATGCAAAACTGATTTAACTAGGGTTATCAACTCTGACTGAAGCTAGTCTAGTCCTAAAGATTCTTCACTCCATAACCTAGCATTAAATCATGTTGGAAATTCCTAGAAACCTTATTAAAATCTCCAGGACCGCTTGAAGTGAATTTAACTGGAATTTCCTGGAGTCCTGAAGAGCTGGCAACCCTATATCATTTCATGGAAAAAAGCACTCGATGGCAATCTCTCTTACCAACGCAAAGTTCAGAAAGGAGTGTGGTTGTTATGGTGAAAATAGAGAATTATAAAACTTAAGCAATTTTGCAGAAGGTTCAGCTTTGATCTCAACTTTAGCCTATCTCTGCAAGACACTGGAGGCAAAGCCCCTATCTCCGGAGGACAGTGTTTTCAGAAGATCAAGAAAAATAATTTCAAAGTTCTCCAGAAAAACGTTTCCTTGCAGATTTGCTCCCAGAACATTTTCTTCTCCTAGACCAGTTCAGCACCTTCATTTGTCAATCAGAAGTTTCCCCCAAAGGCAAATCGCTGTGAGTGACAGGAGCACTACAACATTTCAACAAATTCCTCTGCTGGAACTGCAAGAATAAATAGCCATTTTAATCTCCCAAAGTGCTTACTAACATTAACCATTGAGCTCCCTCTTTCCCTCCCCACAAAGAACCGCCCCAACGTTTTTCTCCCAAGGAAGGGATTTGCATTCATAATATGTAGTGTGGGGATGGGAGATGAAATGATTTATCAAAGATCCCACCTTGGATTCACCAGATGGGTTTCTTTTACTCTATTCCTATCATTTACAATAATTAACATCCCACCAACCAGCCGCCTCCTGCCTTCACTAGTCATCCTTCCTGCATGAAATAAAATCACAAGCTCTTGTTAGTATAGTGACATCAGAGTTCCCATGGCTACACATTGAGAACCGACAGCCAGCAGATTTAATGTCAATGCATGGAGAGGCAGGCTAGGCGACAGTTACTGACAGGAAAATGTTATACATTCATCTTTAATCCCCAAGAAGAAAGGGACTTGGGTGATATTGTGTGTGTATGTGTGGGGGGAACGACGCACAACAACCAGGCATTGCCAAGATCAACTTTTCCTTTAAGAAAGTCATCTCCAAATCGTCAGAGCATTTTTTCTTAAGGAAAAAAAAATAGAAATATGTTACTCCTGTTGATCACAGACCAGATTATACCCATCCTATAAAAAGAGCTATGTGCCCTCTAATTAGGGATCAGCATTGGAGACCAGGAGCCAAATGCAGACCACCAGCCCAAGATGGCTTCCCAGTTTCAACCTAGAGCAGCAACTTTCAACTGGTTTGCCGTGAAAGGTCCACAGGTGTGCTGCCAGAGTTTGAAGCATAGTGGTTGAAAATAGCTGAAAAAACTCTTCTGGGTTCTGTGGCTCTGTTTCTAGGGCAACTGTCTGTAGTAACGAATTGTCTGTAACGTGGCAGAGCCGGTGGAGGAAGAGGAACAAACAATTTGTTATCACAGACAGATGCTCTAGACACAGAACCCGGAGGAGTCCTCCTAGAAGCCTGAAGAGACAATTGCTCATAGTGGAAAGAAAGCCATGTAGACATTGTCCTCAATGCCATTTTCAACAGAGTTAAACTTGTACTGTCTACAACTACTTGGACTTTGGGAACCCTTTGATTTGCATGCATGTTTTGGGCTGAAAACCGGAAGTGGGTTTTTTTGTTTTTCACTTTTTACTATATTTCCAAGCCTCGGGGAGGGCTGCAGAGGGGATTGCAGGTTCCCCAGACCCTCCAGAGAGCCACAGAACTCCAGGTAAGTTTAAAAAGCCTTCCCTGCCCAATTGTAGCACAATTGTGGAGATTACGCTGCCGCCAATTACTGGGTCTTACCCAGTAGTGAAATTCAGGGGGTTCACCCAGGTTCTATAGAACCGGTTGTTAAATGGCCAGGCTCCACCCACTCGCTTACCTCGGCTGGCTTTTTTTTTTGCTCCGGCTATGATGTCATGATGTTGTTAATTCATTTGAATTGCAACACTGGTTTTACCCCTTAAAGGGGAATTGCCCTTTTCCTGTTCCCCTGCTGGGTCGCATCCACTGGCCTATACCCATCAAGACCAACTCTCCTAAGTTTCAGAAAAGGGTCCTTCCCAACCCTTTCTGCATGCAAGTCATGTGCTCTGCCACTGAGCTACAGTCAAGATCTGCCATGATATCCAAGACAGGCAACCTTGGCCTAACCAAAGTGCGCAAATCAACAAGGATTTGAAGTACCAATTCCAGGATTTCTTAAGTCTTTCATACTATAAAAACAAACCTTTTTCAAGTGTACGTGTGATGTACTGCACATCTATTTATACACAGAGAAGAGGTCAACAGCCATCAGAACTTTAAGAAACACTGTTTTAATGGCTACCTTTCTTTGTCTTTTGTCCCTACTGGCATTTTTAATCCCAATTATACCGTCCCCTCATTTCCTCACTCTAATTCCCACTAAAGAACTCTTCCAAATACTTTGTAAACCTGAGTTTTGCAAATTATACAAACTTAGGAAAGGTGTATCTGCATAATTAAGAGTTCAGAATTTTGATGTATTCTGTGTTGAATGGTGTTTGGCACAAAATTTATCCACCACCACCAAACCCATTCCCTGCTCTCATATGTTGGGTAACTACAAAAGGAAGAATATTTTAATAACTAGAATTCCAAACAAGTCAGCAGAATTTATGCACTATCGATGTACGTTAGTGTACTTACAGTTAGTCATGCAGAATTCTAAACTACTACCACACCCAAATAAGTGCTGGAATACTGAGTGTCTTCACGCAAATGCAAAAGAGCATTTCTTACAGCCTCAAAAGCAGAAGCATTTACATGGATCCAAAAGAGTACAAAGGGAAAGCAATTCCCAGAGGTGGCAAAGCTAGAGCTGACATCAATTAGCTTTCTAACAGTTTATTCCATTTTTCCCTGCTTTTTGCCCAGATGGGCACTCAGAGGGCACTTCCAAAATACATAAAACATCTAACATACAAATAAAAAACAAAAAATTGAACACTGTATAAAAACACAAAGATTAAGAAACACCAGCAATAATCAGCTACAAGAGCAAAACACATAAAATACAAAACAGCAGTTAATAATTTTCTCCTCCCACTTTTACAACTAGGGAAGGAAAAATATTCTCATGCTTTTTCCTTTTCCACAAATTAGTTCCACTCACAACTTTAGGCTACAGATTCTTGCTAAGGCAGCAGTTCATATTTAGCCTTTGGCCTTCTTGTGTTGCTGCCTGACATGCGTGCTCTAGTAAAATTCAGCAGTGTTGAACGAAACAAAGTTCACCTCAGCACACCAAGCAGAAATACTGGCACTAATTTTCCATTTGCAGAGATACCACTATTACTCCATGCTCCACTTCCTCAAGATCACACCAATTCCATGCCATGGAGTATTATCAAACAGATCCTAGAACACACAAACAATACGCGATGTAATGGACCAGAACACTTCTCAAGTAAGAGGAACTACTTAGGTGATTATGATCTGTATTCCACAGAGCACCTTGGGTATCAACAAAGAGCATTTTAATATTTGTCAGGAGTCTGGAATGTTACAAATAAATCCACATAATCTAGACCACAGCATGCCATGCTACAGGCAAAACCAACCACTCCAGACAATGCTGCCCAAACAAAAAGTCTTAGGTGAATTAAGCAGGTAAGCCAATACCACACACACACACACACACCTCCACTTGACTAGTCAGACAGACATGGGAAGAATGCCTCTTCCCATTCCACCTATGAAAACAACTAAAAACCCTCACAATGCTTTCTACCCACCCACCCCAAAAACAGACTAACGACTTTCAAGTGCATGCCACCCCGTGAGCAGTTCCTGTCTTTTGATCCAGCAAACAAATGTCTCTCCTCAAGAATTAAGGAAATTAAAAAATGTTCTAACTTCACAAGAAGAGAAGAGAAGAGCTGGATTCGGCCTGCCGGATTGGGAATTGTATTACCAAGCAGCGGCTTTGCACTGGATTAAAGACTGGGCAAAAGTATGCAAGACAAGATTAATGAAATTAGAATCACATGACTTACAAATTGGATGGCATGCATTTTTAATATATGACAAAGGGAAATATTATGGACAATTTAAACAACATATTTTGAGGAGATCATTAATGAAAATTTGGGAACAGATAAGATACAAAACATTTTTAAGGATACCAAGATGGGTTAAACCTCTAGAAGTAATTAGTAGACCAGACTGGACAAGAGAGGATCAAAATAAGACATATCAAGAATTATTAGACGAGAAAGGAAACCTTTTAAATAGACAAGAGCTGGAAAATAAAGGAATAGACTGGTGGAAATGCAACTTAAATCCAGACTGAAAGAAGATAAAAAAAACAGGCATTTATCAAGATGAAGTAGAGTTTGATCTTATTTTTAATGGAAGAAGACAAATATATTAAGATATATGAATATCTACTTAGACTTTAAACAGAAGAAACGATAAAAGAGAATGATAAAATGGATGAAAAACTTTGGCTACAAGATAAATATAGAGGAATGGGAACAGATCTGGAATATGAATATAAAATTTACTAAAGCATCAATATATTTAAAGAAAACATTTATAAAATGTTCTATAGACGGTATCTATTCCAAGAGATTATAGCTAAAATGTATAAAGGATCTTCAAATCAGTGTTGGAAGTGTAATGACTCAACAGGCACATATTATCATATGTGGTGGACTTGTAAAAAAGCAAAAGAATTTTGGAAAACAATATATAACTGGACGCAACAAATTTTGAAATGTGATATCCCATTTAGACCAGAGTTTTTTCTTTTCAATATTGTGTCATCAATACAAGGTAGACAAAGTAGATATTTAGTGGTACATATCTTAACTGCAACGAGATCAGTGTATGTACAAATGTGGAAAAGTAATATAACCCCAGAATTGGAGAATCTGATAGATAAATTATATGATGTAGCTGAAATGGATATCTTGACTGAGACTCAAAGATGGAAATTAGTGCAAGAAAGAAAATTATTGGAAGCCTTTTTATGACTGGATAGCTATACAATCAAGAATTAAGTAAATGTGTTAAGATGTATTGTAAAGATTTTGTAAGATAAATTAGATTAGAAATACTGCTATCCCAAGACAGTAATCCTTTTGTGTCATCCTTAGTGTTCCCTTTTTCCAAGGTTACCATTACCCTATACTGTATCCTTATATTAAAATCAATAAAACTTTATATTAAAAATAAAGTTCTAACTTCAAAAGAGAGGAGGGCTTACCTGAAGTAGCTGAATAAATATCTTTCATAAAAGTATCTTTATTCCAGAATTTTACACCTCTGACATGGATTCAGCTCTGAAATCCAGGACATTAATGGCCCATCGATCATCTTTAATTTTTTGCTTCATCTTTCTTCAATTGTTTTAACTCCCACTTCTCATCTACCAGACTACATCCTCACTAGGTTGAGGGCAACCCTGACCCTCTTAACAGCACAGTCCTTTAGATTTGTCAAAGCCCTGGGGCTCCCCAAGAGAGTGGTTGCCACTTACCCCCAGCCTAATTTGCTCATCCCTCCTCCCCCACATGGCTCTCCTCCTTCATTCCCCTGTTATTTCGGCTCTTCGCTGGTATTCAGTATTGGGCTTGGCACTGTGCCACTCTCTGCTTTTGGAAGTATTCTGGGGCTCTCAGACGCAGGGCACGCACTGGCGGGGCTCCCTGAATCTCCTTTTAGGGCGTTTAGTTTGGGCTCTGTAGACTGAAAGGTTTGAGAATTGTGCTATAGATGTTTAGGTGGACATAATGATGTTCAAACTAACTTGGACTGCAATCCTAAACCAAAACAGGTTGAATATATTCTCTCAGGCTCTCTCGGGATGCTTCAACAGCAAGAGACTGTTCCAGCTCATACTACACAGAGACCTCACATATTGGGTAGCTGGGTTTCTTTCAAAGAAGTAAAATCTTCAACAAGTACATGGAGATTTTGACACAGGGTCACTTTCAAACAGGCAAGTTTTGACTCAGTATGCATGTGGAAAGTTTCAGGGGAAAAAACCTGCACTATGCTCCCTAAGAAGGGCACACTATGTCAGAAACAGCCCTTGAATTAACTTTGGTAACTATCAACTCCTACTATAATTGTTGTTGCTCTTCGCATTTGTTTCTATTTTGATCTCAAACATCGTGAATAAAACTGATTAAAAATGGGACATTACGGCGTTTGAAACAAACTGCAGCCAGCATCCACCAAGCGTGTCTTACAGGAGGTTGAATTAAGAATATCAAAGCACAAGAACGTAAGGTGCATATATTCTGATTTTTGTCCCACCCTTTCCTCAAGGAGCACCGAGCAAAGGTCTGTAAGGTTATCACCCCCTACTATCTGGTTTCATTTATCCCAAGCATTAAGTGCTTGCATACCAGCAGGGGCTGCAGGAGAATGTATGACTACCTTTCCACTATGTGTCACAGCTGCAGGTGAACCTGCAGAAACGGCAAGGTCAGTCCAAAGATAGCTGAGAGAAGACAGGTAGAGAAGTAGTACCAGCCCACCTCTTTCCAAAAGGCACAAACACTATTCCATATAACATGTGTTAATCTAAGAAGATCCAAACTAAACTATCTTCCAATCTTTTGGTTATCCTGCTTTATCTAGGCAAAGATGAATTAACTGCACTCAAAAACCCATCATCATGATTTAAAAACAGCCAAAATTATCATGCCATTGTACAAATCAATGGTAAGGCCACATCTAGAGTACTGCGTACAGTTCTGGTCACCACATCTCAAAAAAGACATAGTGGAGCTGGAAAAGGTGCAGAAGAGAGCGACAAAAATGGTTACAGGGCTGGGGCATCTCCCTTATGAAGAAAGACTGTAGCGTTTGGGGCTCTTCAGTCTGGAAAAAAGGCGCCTGAGGGGGGACATGATTGAGACATATAAAATTATGCACAAAAGGAATAGAGTCAATAGAGGGATGTTCTTTTCCATCTCTCACAGTACCAGAACCAGGGGGAATCCACAGAAATTGAGTGTTGGGAGAGTTAAAACAGATAAAAGGAAATACTTTTTTACCCAATGGGTAATTAAACTATGGTACTCCTTGCCACAGGGGGTGGCGATGGCATCCGGCTTAGATGCCTTTAAACGGGGACTGGATGGATTTCCAGAGGAAAAGTCCATCATGGGCTATAGGCCATGACAGGTTGTGCAACCTCCTTACATTAGTAGTAGGCTACTTCAGAGTGCCGGGTGCAAGGGAGTGGCAACAGAATGCAAGCATCTTGTTGTCTCATTCGCTCCCTGAAGCTCCTGGTGGGCCACTGCGAGATACGGGAAGCTGGACTAGATGGGCCTCTGGCCTGATCCAGTGGGGCTCTTCTTATGTTCTTGTGTTATGATTTCAAGCAGTCAACCTATACTGATGTTGTGCTGAAATTCTTGTGGAAGATGCATGTTCTACTTAAGAGTTTGAATTACAAATTTACCATAAACACAGCGCTTCATTAGCTAATCCAGACTGCATGTCACAATCCTACTTCTAAATCGCAAATATAATCCACTTGGAAGAAGTACATCGGAAGCAAAAGAATCACAAGGTTTAGCTTGCAGTACTGGGAAGGTATAATCCAATATTCATTTTAGGATTAGACTATCATTCAAATAGTTCGTGATCATAAAATAATTTTGTTTTAAGAGTCCAGCTTTGCATTCTGCACAAATAATTCCACATTAAGTAGCTAGGTTTCACAGACAAATAGCACCTCATAACAAATTTATGTTAGATCTCATATTTGTTACAGAACAAATAGATCTCATAACAAAATTAACATGTATGTGTGAAGATATATTTAAAGGGCTGCTATGGAAATACCGACAGACTATTTGCTTTCCTGTCTCCATCCAGGCTTCTATTATCCAACGGAAGAGACCAATCATTCCTTTGATATCCTCTCTCTATCCCCAGCCCTTTATCCACTGCCAAGGTCATGCCTGGGGTGGAACCTGCTACAGGTTTACAGAACCCAACTACGTGATAACTGTTGCGGTTTCACACCACACACTCCAGAACTGGTTGAAACTGGCATTCCGTCT
>JAJKFI010000005.1:15011051-15024294 GCA_029204185.1 Lerista edwardsae
GTGTCCTTGAATCCTTGAGTTAATCAGCCTCCCAGCTTGGTAGTGCTATGTCTCTCACGGGAAGCACTGGCTAACAAACACCCCACTCTCTCATGAGCTCATGGTGTTCTAAAGGTCACCCCATTGGTTAACATGGGGCACGAGGGTCTCTAAGTAACCACCTACCAGATATAGTCTGACTGCACCCTTTGTTCTTCTGTCTGTACCATGTGTGCGCTCGAACTGTGAAGAGTACGTCAAAAAGCCGCTTGTACGCGGCAAGCCTTCGCCGGCTTTTGCTAACCGGCAAACTAAACTTCTCATCTTCTCACTTTCGCTACTGAAACCAATAAAATGGCTTTGATGTTCAAATGTAGCGATCGCTTCGTTCCTTCGCTCCGATCGCGCTAGGCAAGCGCTGAATAGGTCCGCGAGCCTCCAACTCTGCTATAATTACCACAAATACACAACAATAACATGGAGAGCAGGAAATCTCTTGCCTTTGAAGCTACAAAGACAACTCTTTCAACAATTCAGTCAAGTGTGCTTTGCTCCCCAAAGCTGGAACAAAATGCTGAGGGAAAGTGAAGAGGAAGACTCATCTCCAGCACTTGGTATGCAGACAAAAGCAGCTCACCTTCCAACAGTGTCCCAGCTCAGTCCCCTGAAGGCTCTCCCCTGTACTTAATACAGCCTCTCCTAATCGGAGATCCCTGACAAACAGCATTAGACTCAAACCAGCTTTTGAGTCAGACTTTCCCCCTCCTCCACATGCACTGAGCAGCTCCAGCTTGCTAGGCATCATGAACCATTTGCTCCGAACTCAGTGACTCCTTTCCCTCACACAATGTAGGCCACCTGCTCCTCAGAGGGGTGGGGAAAGCACATATCCTTGGAAATTTCCGGGGTGTGTGTGAAGAGAGTGGCAAAAAATCCATGTTAAAGTCAGGAGGATGGAGCAAAGCTGATGGAAAGAATATTGGCAACAGACACAGTCAACTTTCCAATGACAATAGGGACATTTTAAATGAATTCACGCATGTGCCCACACTTATACTTTCATATAGTTAAACCAACGATAATCTGCTCAAAATAAATCTGAATGGATGAATATCCTTTTAAAAATATATATATTAAAAACCAGGTTTATGTGTTCAAGTGCTTATACAAACAACCTTGTTTAAAATAAGTAAAAACTTATGTCTATTACCTGAGGCATGGATGATGACAAATGAGACTTTACTACAGACACTGAGAGCCACAACCATAGCAGAATGCCTCATGTTATAAGCACGGAAGTCCTCCCTGACACCAAAGTGGAATCGGGTAACAGAGATACTGGACTTAGTAAAATTGTCATCAATAGTGAGACACAAGTAAAGTTTGATGCACTCTGTCCCCAATTTGAGAATTATACAGATCTAACTAAACATTGTAATGATTTGTCTGCTACAGTAATCTCTTCTCATAGCCTACTACCCCTTTCTTCCCCTCTTTTGGTAGGAAAGAGATGGTTGGGGAGAAGTAAAGTGAAGGTTGTGGAGTTTGTGAGCTTGCATACTACAAAATGTCCAATAAACTTCAATTTAAAAATTATGTACAAGGTTTTTACAAAGAATAGGATAATTTAGCAAACATAGAAAAACTATCTGACTTGAAGTTAAGCATTGTAAAAGTGCCAAAAAAAACCACCTGGTTAATTTTTCTGTTGCTTCAAGACCATTGTTTTCGTTGGACCAGACGAATACAGCTACACCACTAGGACTATAAATTTAGCATTCAAGCAAATGGACCTACTTCATCCTCTTACACATGCTGAGAGTCAAACAGAAATCTGACTCCTATCCCTAAGCAGATACAAATCCACATCCCATCAGGTATGTGAGATGCAGGGCCAAAGGTTTTGGCGCATGCTTCCAACTTGAATGAAGGCTCAAGTTAGCTGCAAGCCAATATGTTTTAACTATTGTCGCAACCGGTTAAGTACACTCAAAACCTATAAACTTCAGGAACCCATTCTTTTTGCTTAGGGAGTTCAAATCATTATTTCAAATTGATGCGTCCTCCAACAAATATTGAACACTTGGGGTTTTTTCGCACATACACACACATGCACTACATACATCCTTTAACTTCCCTAACATCTGAGTACGGGCATCCCTGGTATCCACTGATTTGGTATCCATGGTTTCTGTTATCCACAGATACTGGGACACCTATTAAAAGGATAGGGGAACATTAAACAATTTTTTTCTTACCTTGTTGCAGCAAAACCACAGTTGTTCCCCTGTCTCTAAAAAGGCGTCCCCAGTATCCACAGGAGGGTCTAGAACGGAACCCCAGCAGGTACCAGGGCATGCCTGTATGCATCACAGTAACAACAAGCAAGCTTGGATGGTAAAATGAGGACAACTACCCTCAAACAAAAACAAAACTGATTTATCCCTTGATTAGTTCTATAAAGACAAGATACAAACAAAAGGAAACTGTCATTTTCAAATAAGAGGAAACTCTGCAGTCCAAAAACTGCTCATAGAACAGTTAAGTGGAAGTAAAGATGAAAGTTATCCAAGTCTGAAACTGTTAAGTTTAGCACACTTCTGCTTTGAATCCACTTTGCTTCCACATGTTCTAATATCATAGAAAGCAAGTTGAGGGGAGGGGATAGTAAGCTATGTGATGTAAAACAAAAGTTACTTTTGCATCTGTCATAAGCAAATAATTGAAATGTCTCTCCCATCAGAAGGTGCTAGATTTACTCTTCATGCTGTTTGGGAATTACCCCACATTAATGTTTTCTTCACACTAATTTCCCTGACTATTATGTCAACCATTTGCCTTGTATGTGAGCAATCCTTCAGCAGAAATTGAACTACTCTATCCTAAATCAACTTTCTATCAAGCTAGAATTTTTGCCACTTCACACTCTTTTGCAGGAGGGAAGGAAGCATGGTAAGAACATGGGCCTTTGCCTAAGTTTGTCAGGCATGCCATTGTTTACAGTCCTGCACTGTGAAATTGTTCTTTTCTTCCATCCTTGTGTTACCCACCTTGAATCCTGCTGCTGCTGTTCTTTGTTCAATTGCTACTTGATTTAAGAGGCTTCAACAAAGATATTCGCCAGTCAGCAAACACAATATTAACTCGATGGCCCTCTAAAAAATTCCAATACATTTGTAATGCATGGTTTTTACTTTATGTAACTATTTTGACTCTTCCTTGGCAAGTTGTGCCTACTTGGGCATTTAATAGATGTATGAACATCTACTCTCCCATTCATCTACTCTCATCTACTCTCCCAGAGTAAGAACTGCCTCTGTGTTATTTGGTAGAGAAGCTTATATACAATGGAAGAGACTTTGATTCCTTTTCAAGTCGTTCATGTGCCCCAAATGACTACACAGGAATGTAGAAACAGGCTAACATGTTTTATGGTCTAATAGGAATAGCTGGCCAAAGAAGTCAGATCTTTTTTATTAAAATATAGGAACTGAAGCCTGTGTCCATTGTTGCACAACCTACCTTTCATCTTTTGTGCACAAAAACAGTGGTAAGAGATTTCACACACAAAAGTCAGTCCATGAAACTATGTATATTGGGGTCTGCTTAATTTGTACAGCCAAAAAAAACCCCAACAACAACAGATAAGCAGGAGAGGGAACACAAGAACAAGCTGCACAACCAGATTCCTTTCAACAACACAAACTGTGTATTCGGTGCCAGTCCCCATGGTCACCCACATGCAGCTGCTTAACCCCGGAAGAACAAGATGCTTTGACCAGGAAGAACAGAAGAATTTAGGCTAAACAATAATATGATTTTTTTTTTAACTTTGGCAACGATGCTTACCTGGTTGAAATATTGCAAGGAAGGAAGGACAAGTTATCAGCAACTGCTAGAGAGCAGTCACATCCAGCTTTCGCCTTGGCAGGCAAATCAATAGATACAGGAAGCTGGTTTTCCCCTAGAACTCCCCAGTGCTACCATTTTCTGTGTTGTTTCAAATTCAACAACAGAAGCTCTGTCATTCCCACAAAAACAAAGAGCGGCTGCACTAAAAATAGCCCAACACAGCTGCCTGCAAGAGCCAAATAACCCCCCTTGCTCCAGCACATTAGTCACTATTTGTCAAGGGAAGCCACCAGAAGTAACACCATTTTTACCTGGTGCAGTTTACTCCAGCAAAATCCCAAAGGACAGCCTCATGCAGGTAGTCTGGACCTCCTTCCGTACATCCAGGTTTGCCAGAAAGAGGAGGCTCAACCACTCCCGTTATATTAATTGGACTCCTGGGACTGGTTTCTCACACACATGATAAAGGGGGTAGAAACTGCAGAGAAGTAGAAATTGGCTTAGAAAAGGTGACAGACTGCCAATTCCCTCAACACAGAGAGCTTCCAATACGAGCACTGTTATGCCTATTGTTGAAGCGCCAAAATTTCAAAAGACAGAAGGCAAATAAAGAGAAACATACCTCCTCTCCTGCCATCTTTCTTGTTTATGCTTCTCTGCTTTCTAAAGCTTTATCCTTTTAAACAATAAGTTTCTTCCCTGATGCACATTTAACAAACAAAGCAAAGTTGGACGGAGAAGTTCAATGAAACTAACCCAACAGCAGCAGCAAAAAAAGTGTACTAACCATTTATATAGCACTCTGACAAGAGCTTCAGCCTTATTCCAGCTGAACCACTGTTATGGCCCCATCACACAATCATCGGGATGGGTGGTGGCCTCAAGCAAAGTGTCTGCATGTGTGGGCTCTCCACCCATCAAACCAGTCAGGCACACCTTCAACTACACGCACTTGTGCCACCATGAAGGATTAGGTTTTCAGCACCTACTGGCAAAATTCAGTTTCTTCCATATTTCACGGACATGGGCAAGTAGTCAAATCTGGTGCAAAAAAAGCAGTATACATGGCCAGTTTGTCCAGGTGTGTTTTAACACCAAACAGAAGGTCTTCACCAGAAATAATATCCTGAGGAAAATAAACACAAAATGGGGTGCCCAACCGCATGTATTAAAGACATCCGCTTTAGCACTATGCCACTCGGCTGGAGAATATGCCAGCTCTGTCTGGTATAGATGTAATCACGCAAAACAGGTGGATGTGGCACTAAATGAAACAGCAAGACCGGCCTAAAACTGACTCCAATACAAAAGGTGCATTACTTAGCTGGCCTTCCCCCTCCCAAATTTCATCGGGAAAGTGCAGCGCAGAAGGAGTGGGTTAAAGCGACATCCCTAGAAACACACCCACTGTATGGCCATCAACTTCCACTGTCAAGACTGAGATCGTGGAATAGTTTCCTTGGGACTGCAGCCCCCCCTAATAACCAGTCGCCACAGCCTGCTTTGGAACTATGGAAAGCAAGCAAGGAGCTGCTGAGTGAATGGGCACAAACAGATGTATGCCCGCCGCCCAGCCAAGAACTACTGTAGCCTGTATGGAAATCCTTCAATCGACTGCGTGCTGGGGTAGGAAGATCTAAGGACAACCTGAGGAAATGGAGTTTCCCCATAAAAGACATGCTGTGTGAATGTGGAGAAGAACAAACCATCGCACATATGCCTACAGGGCACACGGTGCCCCTCTACATGCACAATGGAAAATCTTATGTTGGCGAGGGAGAATGCAGTTGAAGTGGCCCAGTACTGGGCAAATGAGATCTAGTTCTAACCTTGTATTTTATTCTAAAATATATTTTGATGTATGTATAAAATTATATTAATGTAGGTGCTTCTGATACAAAGAAAGAAAGAAAAGTCCAGGTGTGGAGACTGAAACACTAGCTTAGGTAGTGGTTGTATGAACTAGGGTGAGCCAAAATGCTCTTCCCCATTTCACCACTCAGTTTGCAGGGTGCAAAGTTGGGGAGCACAAAATTGGCGAACTTCTGACCAGCACTACTAGTTCTCTCTCTCAGCGGCTGATTCTTGCTTTTTCTCCAGAATTCCTTTCTAGAGAGGCTGGAAGCATTACCTTTGCTCCAACTGGGTTCAGGTCAATTCTACATTATCATCATGTAGAGTCAGCTTGAAGCTAATCAGCACAAGCACAATGCCTCCTTCCCTAAGAAATAATTCAGAAGGGAAAAAATGGGGTTGCAGGAAAAAAGCCAGGAGCAGTTTGAGAAACCTTCCATCCCCTACCATTTTGCAAAAAGGTTGTTCTCAACTTTGAAAGTTGAGAACTTTCAACTCAACTTTCAACAGAACAGCCTCCATTATATCAGCAACACATGATTTGGCTCCTCAGAGACCATTTCACTTACCCATTTTTTTTAGTTACACAGCAACTACAAATCTAGACAGCACAATACAGAAATATCCTTTTGGAACATAAATCTATTCTAATATACAAATCAATGACTTCATTAGTATGTTCTTTGGTACTAAAGTCTGAAAAGTGCAAATCACCACCAGGGTTGTATTTATGTTTCTCTAGCAAACATATACATTCTGGAACCAAGAGCAGGACTCAGAAGCCTGACAATCTCAGCATTTTTTTTAAAGGAGCATTCTAATCCCCACGGCTGCAATCAAAGGCTTGATTATGTAAATATTGGCAACACCTAGTGACATCTCAAAAGCCAGATAGGATGGCTTTGCTGCCCGTATAGCAACACACCAAACATACCATACAGCAGGTAGTCCCCATGACTAAGAGAATAGTTTAGAAAAAAAAATGCAAATATATACACATTTGCATAATTTATACAGGGGCAGAATTTATTTTTGTCTCCCTACAAAGAACATTCACAGCTTTCAAAATTGTCTTTCCGAAGGCCTCCTCTTGTGCATCACTAATTCACTGGCATCATCATAGTCAATACCCTGCCACAGATGTCCTCTACCATTTCTCCAATACTGTACATTTCCTACACAAGCTGCCATTAACACATTTGCTATGACTGCATCCTTCAGACAGGCAAAACTATAGATCTAAAACAAGCAAAAGACACAAGTAGCTCTGAGGCAAGCACATTTTTGCTTTCATCTTTTTTATTTATGAGGCTAGCACAAAGCCTGTCCCTCCAACTGACAGGGCAGTGCCGGGGGAGGAAAAGTGACAGTGCTCATGTGCTTCCAGGGTGTCAATAAGAGGTAAAAAGGCAGAGCAACTGGGCCTTTGGATAGAAGGACCACCTTAAGTTTAGCCTCTTGTTTGCTTCATGGCAGTGATGGCCTTTGACCTATATCAAGAACAGGGGAGAGCAAAAAGAAAAGCTTCATGTCTCCTTACCGTGTCTCATGTTCTCGTGCACATATCTCTTGGCCACAGAAGCTCTCTCAATATGCAGGTGCCCCCTCCCCCGAGACATGACAGCACACCACACCACACCGGAAGCATGTCCAAACGATGAAGAGAGGTAGTTACCTTGTCTACACTATGAACTACAGTGCCCTACCCCAGAGATGGCATGGTATACTCCCAGAGCAAACAGGCAGTCAGAACAGTAGCTGTGTCCCCACAAATATGACCAAGTGTTCACTACTTCTTACAGTCTTAACAGCCCAATCCTAACTTGGGCAGGAGAAGGCAGTCTGGCCTGCACTGCATCCTAACCAAGTTATGAGGCAAGCAGGAACTTAGCCCAGGGCCTGCAGGCAGCCCAATAGGCTGCTCAGACCTGCCCCTGCTAAATATCAGGAGCAAGCCCAAAAGGGCTGCAGCGGCCCAAATTAGAGCCACGCGGCCCAGGGATGGGAGGTTTTGGACCCAGGATAACTCCCCATGCTTCCCCCTGGCCTCCCCCCTCCCCAGGTAGCCTGTTCGCAGGGACCTTTGCGACCGCATTGAGCTTACGCAGGCCACATGCATCGGCTAAATGGTACATTAGAATTGCACCCTAAGAGCATGTTAGACCAAACCCATCTATATCCTTATCCACTTATTTCTTCTCTCCAAGGCCACAGCTGCTCCTAAGAACACCTTTTCTTTGTGAATGTTATAGTACCGTGTTTCTCAGACTGTAGGTCGGGACCCACCAGGTGGGTCAGGAGCCAATTTCAAGTGGATTGCATAGCATCTAGCGCAGCCACCATTCAAAATACGGGACATTGAACAGGGGAGGGCTGTGTGGTTATTTTGCTTGCATCAAGTTTGTCAATAGGTTTTTTTCCCCTTTGTTTTCACTTTGCTATTGGAAAATGGCTGAGAAATAACCCAACGTACTGCCGCATTCTCAGGAAAGCAGCAGGTTCTGGCGTCACAATGATATCACTTCCAGCCGTCCCAGAAAGATTGTCATTCTAAAAAGTGGGTCCAGGTGCTAAAAGGTTTGAGAACCACCATTATAGTAGTCAAAACTGCAACTGGAAATACACTGTAAGAAACTGAAAAAAGAACATTTAAGAGAAAAAACCTACTACAAGTTGTAAATGCTACACAGATGTGCAGGAAGAGTGGATGACCTACTCCTGGCCCCAGATGCTGCTAAAATCAAGACCCCCCTGCCGCCCTCATAAAATGGAAGAAATACAAATAAGACATCGTTGAGTGTATTTTTAAGATGCAAGGGCTGCACAAATGCTAAAGGCTTGTTATGATTTAAGTATAATCCAAGAGCCTGGAGTTATCATGCAAATTACTGGGTAAGGCTAATACTTACACATAGTGCATTTTCATCTTCAAAGTGTCAACAGACAGCAACTCAATTTCCCTAACAACCGTGCTTGGTAGGCGGAACCAAGATCAGATAACATGGTGCAGAGCAAAGGAGAAAAACCTTTAGGGAAAAAGCCAACTCACATTAAAATGCATAATACAATTCTATTTATTTGAGTCAGAATTTAATCAGTTTGGTATTCCCTGTTAGGAAACAAGGCCACAATCCAGATATGAGTGTCTGGCTGCCTTCTCCTACGCACGTATGTATATCAAAATGTTAAGTTATTTCCCCTTCAGCAGACCTCCTTCCCAAAGCTTTATACTACTAGTTTGTGGCTCAGCAGCAGGAGCTGCTAAAGACAAAATTGGCCAGTAAACCCCAGCGCAGTTCCACATGCTCATGCTTGCATTCATGAAAAAAAATCCCACTGGATCACGGCCAAGATGACTACCCAAACATCAAGACAGATGCTGGTTGCTACAGTTATCATATAGGTCCTGAGCACTCACACTGGAATCATTAACCACGTAAAATATATTTAGAATTAGAACACATGCCTATAAACTAGCCACCAGAACGTAAACCTTCCTGAAAATCAATTGCTACCAAGCTCTTAGCATTCCCAAACTACAAAATTGTTTGTCACCAGTCTTGTGACAAGCTCAAAGTCTAAGCTCAAAGTCTGGTTGAGCTCTACAACAGTGCATTTTTCTACTCAGGGTTGAAATCTGCACAACTGCATTTAAGCACATAAAATTAGAACTGGGTTAACTCCTGTTTTGAGAATGCAGACACCGTACATCATGTTCTAAGCCACTGGGAGCCACAGACAATTCATGGTAAAGAAAAGAAGAGCTGCAAAACTGCTGAACATAAAGCAGCTTTGACCCTAGCGAGGAGGAACATCTACACATTCCAAAGGACCACTTTACAATGCCCCTACTGACACCGATTCATGCGAGACAATGACACCCTTTCAGAAAGAATAAGCAATAGAGACCTCCCCAACCCATCCATGTTCAGAGCTCTCTCGGCTGATCGTTAACAGCTAGGCCACAAGCCTGCAAGTTGTTCTTAATAAATAATTCAGTCTCCCCGCTCCTCCGTCCCAGCCACCGAATGCATTTCACATCCTCATTGCACAGTTGAATCCAGCAGCCTAGCATCAATAGAACACCAAATTACATAGCCTCAAGACAACCAGGGAAGCCAAAAAAACAGAAAGAAGAAAGCAATTTTTTTTTATATCCAGATAACAAAAACCTAGGGATTTTTTGCCACTATGAAGATAAAACTCCACGTGAGATTTCAGAATTTATCCTTCCTTCCAGCAGGCCAATAGATCATTGTTACTGAAGCTTTTGTTAAATCAGCACAGATACATCAGAACAATTTAACCTTTAGATTCTTCGGCTTTTCTCTGTTCTCAGAGTCATAAAAAGAGGGAGGTGTGACACACAGAGCACTGCTACACATGGCAGAAAAATAAACTAGGATTTCAAAGACAGTTTCAGTTATTCAAAGGGATCAGAAACCTTTTAAAGTTATGTCATTGAAGAGGTATAACAAGATGGCATCCTAACATCATCTCCAAACAGTAGTCAGTATACCTACAGAATTCGCTGGAGGTATGTAGGCAGGTTCCCTTGCTAGAACCCATCCCTTCGGTCAGTCTGAAAGACATGCTCTCCTTTATAAAGAAAATGCATTTGTTTTATCAATACGTATACAGGCAAGCAAGCAAAACAAGCAAACAGTATTTATATACCGCTTTTCAACACAAAGTTCACAGGCAAAAAAATACAGTTAAATGGCTCCCTGTCCCAAAAGGGCTCACAATCTAAAAAAATGCAGACCCCACCAGCAGCTAGAAAAGACATTGTGCTGGGGTGAAAAGGGACTGTTACTCTCCCCCTGCTAAATATAAGAGGAACACCACTTGAAAAAGTGCCTCTTGCCCAGTTAGCAGGGGATACCAGGCATGCTCTGGTATCCCCTGATTTGGTATCCACAGTTTCAGTTATCCACGAATACCATGGACTTTGGGGGTGCCTATTTAAAAAGTTAGGGGAACACTAAACAAATCTCTTTTTTAACCTTGTTTCAGCAAAACCACTAGTGTTCCCCTATCTTTACAAAGGCATCCCCAGTATCCAAGGTTTCAGGTATCCACGGTGGGGTCAGGAACGGAACCCCAGCGGATACCAGGGCATGCCTGTACTGCCCAGCAGGGACATACATCCAAGATCAGCAGTGGGGAAAAGGAGGTGCTTTCTTCTTCTTCAGCTGCGTTCAACAAATGTTGATCTTCCATATTGCAGTTGCGTTTGACGGCAAGGGAGAAAGAGACTGACTCATGTTCCAGAAAGACAAGTTTAAGAACACATGGCTACACAAGTCAGCATCCAAAGTGTAATCCTAGGAAGAAATTTTCCTAGTTGAGGAAAGAAGCCGTTTAGTAAATTACAGTCCAGCAGTTGTAATATGTGAGGGCATTTAATTCTCTCAAAGTCAGCTGTACCCATAACACATTATTCCAAGTACTGCTTGTAAATACTATATGCAATGGCCAATATTTGCAAAGTCTTGCTAATCCCACTTGCAATCACACCATCTCGAAAGACAGCAGCCAGGGCCATCAGCCTTCATTTTTGAAACTACAGTACAGGCAATCTTTAACAGCAGCACATAAACAGTGCCATCTTCACCAGCACCCTCACTCTTCTCACTGCAATAAGAAATGTTTCCAGCCGTCTGTCAAAGCTGTTTTATAAAAGGCAGATAAGGAACATCTTAGCCATAGATTACACAGCCTGCTTAAGTGCTTAGCAAACAGTAGTTACAGGGTTCAGGGCATAAAATAAACAATGTCCAGCCAGGAAGGAGGGGAGGGTGGGAACATGTGTGCTTCAATAAAGACATCCAAGTCACCCCACCTCACCTAATAAAGATGCAGAAAGGCTAAGAGCAAAAGTAATATAAAGGGAAAACTGTTCTGAGAGCAAAAGTGCAGGCCAGAGTGTTCACAATCTTAACTGAGTCTTTCAAATACTGGCCATCGCTTTCAATCATATCAATAACTTGTTATTTTAAAACCATCACACAATCAAACCATATTGTTCAGAATACACTGAGAAAGAGCTCAACCTTGCTAAAATATTGCATTTCTTCCTGCACATAAGTGAATTATTAATACTTTGGTTTAGGAAACTTCCATTTTCCCAGTTTCTACCTGGGATAACATTCCGAACAAGCCCTGCTGGATCGAGCCATCTAGTCCAACATCCTATCTCCAATAGCTATCCCTTGAGAACTGAAGGCACGCTTTTCACTGACCTGCCATTACTTCCCTGCAACTAGAGGTGACCTACATTGCAAGGTTGCTGAAAGGATAATGTATAATGTGAATGATAATGTATAATGTGTTTCCAATTCTAAACTGCTCTATACAATATTTAGTATTATTACTACCAATTCCGTAGTTTGGTACCCAGAAGACAACACACCATGACCACCGTATACAATCACGCTGTGCCCCCTTATAAACTCCAAGCAAGGGAACAGAATGTAGAATTTGAACATAATCTGTTGAGAGCATATTCTAGCTCTTCAGTGTCATCCACTGGGGACTTCTAGCTGGATATATCTTGAGCACTTTAAATCTGCAATTGACCTTTGTCTCCCCATTTTAATGCCAGATCTCATTTGTTAAAAATCACATCCAGGAAGTATTTATTACTAATGTAATAAGATTACTCATTTGACTTGATACTGCTGTTGCATCAAATCTTATCAAAATGCCACAGTCTGCACAACTGCAGAAAAGCATTTGCAGCAGATGGCTCTTTTGGCTTGCCTTGTACTCTGCATTTTTAGCTTAATATAATTATTTCCATAACAGATCTAGCCCCAGAGCTTCCAAGCAACTTTCATTGTCATTGGGAACATACTTTTATCCCAATTGAAAAAATTGACTACCAAACTATTGTCAAATTTTCCTTCCTTACAGAAATGGAAAGCTCTCACTTCCTTCCCCCACTTTAGTAAATAATAGATGAAAGAACTGTTGTTTGTTTGGAGTGTTTATAGCAGAGTTGGGGGCTTGTGGACCCATTCAGCGCTTGCCTAGCGCGATCGGAGCGGAGGAACGACGAGATCGCTACATTTCCATAACAAAGTCTTTTATTGGTTACAGTAGCGATAGTTAGAAAGCAAGAAGTTCTATTTGCCGGTCAGCGAAAGCCGGCGAAGGCTTGCCGCGTACAAGCGGCTTTTCAACGCATGTTGTTACATTCTCAGTCTCAGTGCGCACACATGGTACAGACAGAAGAACAAAGGGTGCAGCTAGAGTATATCTGGTAGGTGGATACCTGAAGACCCTTGTGCCCCATGTTAACCAATGGGGTGCCCTTTGAACATCATGATCTCATGAGAAAGTGGATGTTTGCTAGCCAGCGCTTCCCGTGAGAAACTTTGCCTGCTTATGTTATACTAACTAAAGGGAGTCCAGCTACTGTGTAGCAGATTGCACTAACAAGCTGGGAAGCTGACTACCTCAAGGACACGCAGGTGCTCTATCTGATCTGAAGACGGAGAGACGGAATGCCAGTTTCAACCAGTTCTGGAGTGTGTGGTGTGAAACTGCAACA